>JAYRBT010000114.1:30052968-30078207 GCA_036023395.1 Myiotriccus ornatus
AGAGCATACTGTAAATAAACTCTTAAATAGCACTGGATATTAAGACATAAAAAGTAATAGGTCAGGCCTTTGTACATAATGGGTATGATAGAGTGATTCTCTGACTTCTCAACCAAAAGCAGGACTGTGAAATGCCCAAACTGAGCTGAACTCAGTTCTTGGAGTCTTCTCCGCCAGGGAAAGTCATCTCCTGATGGGCATGGTATCTGAGCAAGGGTTGTGTAACCTCTTAGACATCAATATGTACAAGAAACTTTTTTTTTTTTTTCTTTTGACGACCCATAACTTTTCACCCAAAGTGAAAACTTGGTATTCCCTCTTTTGCTGTATTACTCTGAGGTGTGTTGAGCAGCTTTGGAGAGGGGGCAGGTTTCTTTTGCATCCCCAAACACTGGATTGCATCTTAATATTTGATGGCTAAATATGTAACATTAGATTACACTGGAAAAGACCTGTATTATGGCAGTATCTTAGGAAATCTCAAAATTTAGATGGTGATTTTAAGTTACCCATATTGTACCATCAAACTTCTATTCTTTCAAGAACAGGCACCTCTGTGTTTGGAGTTCCTTGGTTCATTATAGCCCAGAAACATTGCTCTCCTCCCTTGGCTGTCACAGCAGGCTATTTATTGTTTTCTCAAGCGTGGGTCACCAAATCCAAAAGTTGAGGCTAATTTTTGATTTTGCTGGATTACATTTCTCTCCCCTTCAGACTACTTACCCCTCTGACTGCTAGCTCTGGATTTCCCATTAATCTCAAAATAATTAGCACATCAGTAGGAAATAATCTGTCCACACTAGTTTCTACAAGTAAGTTAAACTTGATAGCTGTTTAACTCAAAGTAGGCAGAATCCCATTGTCACAGGGCAAGTGAGACAAGCAACAACAAGGATTGCTGTCAGTAAGCTTCCATGTAACTTTTGGCACAGAGATAATATTTCTGACAGCTAAATCTCATCTTTTAAGTGAGAGTGCTGAATTGTTGCTGACTACCTACACTCAAAAAGACTAGAAGTCTGTGAGGTATTTATTATTATGTCAAGCAATGAGAGCAAAACTACAAGTATTTATTAGCCCTGCGTTAAGTATTTCCTGACAAAAGGCATGCTAGAAGACAAAATTCTGAATGATTTTGCTTCCTGACCTGTACTCTGCACAGTAGCACATGGAGCAGGAAAGTCAAAGCTCTTGGTGCTCTTGGACACTGACACGGTCAGATAGCCCTAAATGTTATAGTAGTTATATTCTGTAGTGAAACAAATTTGCAAAACATGTAAATGGGAAAGCTGGAAAGAAAAGAAAAGAAGAGGGGGTAGCAAAGCTGGTTTCTTTTCTGTATTAGCCTGAAGAATGAAAACCTAGATAAATAAGAACATTAGGAAGTTAAATGCCTTCAGGAGTGATGGTTTAAAACTAGCTTTGTACGTTGCTCTGAAGAGCAACCATAGGGGGTCCTGTTGAAGGTATTCCTGTCCTGGGAGCCTGACTCTGGCTGTGGCTGGCTGGTAATGTTTAGGAAGAAGCAGAACTACAAAATGGTGCTTTCTCCACTGTGTCTACTGCCTCCTGCCTCCTTCCAGAATACTTGCCTGTTGTTAACGTGATCCCAACTTCACCAACAGCAAAGGTTAGTATAAAAAGGGTACAGCAAGCAGCAGCAGCACTCTTCAAGCATTTACAGCTCAAAAATGTTTTTCATACAAAAGAGGCTTTGTAGATCAATCGCATGTGTAGGTTTGAGCTTGAAAAAGGTCTGCTAATCAGCAAAACCACTGCTGCTGTGTAGGAAAAATTAGGCTCCAAAATATTCCAGTTTAGATTGTAAAAGTTTGCAGAGACACATGCTCTACACACGAATATTTGTGAAAATTGAAATTAATTTTAACCTCATGAAAGTTTATATTAAATGTAGAGTATATCTCAATAAGCACCTATAACAGCATGGATCCTTCAAAGTGAGAAAGCCACTGCTCCTCTCGCTTTTAAATGAGAGCATTGCACACAAGTTTTTTCTTTCCTGAATCATTTCAGTTTGCTTGTGGGTATCTGATTTTAAAGCAGAAAGCTTCCTGAAGAAACTAGACAAGTATTTCATTCTATTTACTAATTTTAGGAAAATCTTGTTCCAAATGTTTAAGGATGTTATGTCTGTTAGGTGCCAGATATTGAATACATCAGATTCAATGCTGCATGTATGTATAAATAACTTATCTGTCTTTCAATTGCTATATATTAAATTACAGTACCCTAATAGCTACCTTTACAAATATAAACCCTTTTTACAGGCTCCAAGTTCTCAAAGACCTAAATAAGGCACTTAAATACCTTCCAAGAGTGAGACTTTGGCCTTTCAGAATGTCATTAGATAATACTCTTAAAATGTTGCTTTCGTGTCTTCATTACACTCTACTTTTACTTTTTCTTTTTCTTTAAAATTAGATTTTTAGATTAAAAATTGAAGAGAGTAAAGTTGATCTATATGTTTAAAAGCTAACAGAAATATATCAGTGAGTCTCAGCTGCCCATCCTGGATACATTGTGATACTGAGGAAGCGGACATAAAACAGGGATTGTTTGTTCGCTGTATATTTGTGCCTTGTATTCACCAGCAAAGCTGGAACAGATGGACAGGGCAGGCTGGTTGTTTTGATTCACTCAGCGTTTCTCTCGAGGTGTCTTAGGCTTCATTGGCTTTATTGAATGTGCTTCAGGATTCCATGATCAGGAGTTTTTTAGATTGGTTACAATCTAAGCCTCATTAAACACTCATGAAATGCCCATAAATCCTCAGCAGGTTGCTGTGCTGGAATGCACGGGCTACTTTCTGGAGCTTGAAAATCAAAGACCCATTCCTCCAGGAGACATGCAATCTAAGAAAAAGTGGCATGAAGCCATAATTCACTGGCATAATGCTTATGAACTTTATAAATATTACAGTGCTGATCTCGCGAAGGATATATATTGGATCATGAGGAAGTAGTTTGCATCTGCACACCCGGTTGGTAATAGGCTGCGTAAATCTTGGCACGGGGAGATATTTGGACCTGAGAATGCAAACTACCTGTTTCTGCTTTTGGGGTTTAGAAATGATAATCTTTTTTGTCAAAACCTCTGATGCGCTTTGCAGTTTACGATCCCCTCAGTTTAAGCCACTAGGCTTAGGGCTTTATTGTTGTTTGCTGAGTGTGTGTGATGGTTATAAGTGTAGTAAGCCATGAAAACAGCTTAAGTGACTCAGAGAGCTTGTGGTGTTCTCGGGGATGTTGGATTAATGATGTTAATTATGCACTAAATCAAACAACTAACTTAGATGTTACCAGGTGAAGTGTGATTTCTGCCTAAACCACTGATAAAATTGTAGTGGTGGTTTCCCTGACTGGACACCAACTGAAGTGGCTTCTTCAGCTTTCCTCTGTATGTGGCTCAGTTTCCCTGTAACAATTGTGGTACTTTAGATTTCAGATACTGAACTACAGTGGTATCCCTCTGGTTTGAAGGGAATAAAAATCCAACAAATGAGAACTGAGAACAATTTAACCTTATAAAGCAGGACTCAAAAAGAGTCTTAACCTCAGATAAATCTATCTCCTTTGTGTTAAGTTTTTCAAGATGTCTTGTTCTATTTTGTTCAGCCCTTGTGTTTGGTAAAAGGCTCTGTTATTCTTCCAGGCTTGCCATTTAAATTTTGGTTTATTATGTTTTCTTAAAGTGTTCTGGAATATTTTTTATATCTTCCTGGGCCTCTTAGTACTCTTTTCTAAACAATTCACCAGGGAAGTCCTCTCCACAGGACAGTTCAAACCCACAGCAGAGATTCCCTTGTCATGGTGTTTGGAGGAAAGGCTGAATTCTCTGCATCCTTGGGAACTGCTGCCTAGGCTTCTTTAGTCTGAGAACTTTAACCCTCCAAATGTAATGGCTCTGAGCTCAAAAAAAACCCATTGCTGGACCTGGAATTGCCCTTAAAGATTCCGCTGTGACATAGACTCCCTCGTCTCCTTAAATAACCATACGCTAATTTTTCGGTTGGGGAAGGAAATAACAACTTCTGTGTGCACAAACACAATAACATTTGATTCCTCTGTATATTTCACAAGTGGCTTGAAAATGTAAAGATCAACTTAGCTGGTATGTGCTCAGCCGTACAACAATGCACTTGGGTCACCATCCGGACCTTGTCCATTCACATGCAAGTTTTGTGGGCTAGGATTCAAGATCTCCAGCTTTGTGGTGAGTTGCAGAACTTGCCAACCTTGCCTTTAACAGTTTAGGAGCAAACTGGAATTAGTTGCTGTCATCTGAGGAAGCAGAGCTTTCTTTGCTCTGGGGGTATTTTGAAAATGAAAACAAGAAGTTCTTCAACAATCAGTGCGTAGAGGTCACTATCAGTCTGTAGCTTTACAGTGCCTTTGCAAGGTTTCTTACATCAGATCACCTCTTTCTTCCCTAAAAAGTCAGCTTGCCTAGGGCTTGCTTTTACTGAAGGAAGAAAGGGTACAACACTTTAGAGAGAGCTCACTTAGGTTGTTTCTAATGGGTTGCAGAGAATAATGTGTTTGTATATTATAAGGAATATGAACTGTGGTTGGGCAACTAGCTCATTGTGTGTCAGTAAACATTACAGAGAGTCCTGAATATACAGCAGACTGGACAGGTCAAAAATTACAAAAAGCATTGCTGGAAGTTTATTTTCATAGTGCTTGCTAAAGAGTTCATTGAAACTGTAGCATTTAAGTTAGATACTTAATACTCTTTAGTGATTCTGTACAGTGTTTGGATTCAGGTTTGGATGAGAAGGGAAAAATTTTGCCTATAAATATAAACCGAGCATGCATCACTTAAAGGTTTTATTATCTGTTTTATTCAAACCATGTGGGAGTTCTCACTGTATGAAGTCCTGATTAAATTATAGCCTCTTCACAATGCCAAGTGCATTGTGAAGGTCCTATTAGCAGGCAAAATTGCCACTGCTAAGCCATTTAAGAAGTGAACCCCGGATATTAAAAATGCTCTCTGTTTTGTAGCAAGGGAATATTTTGGCTTGTTTATTTTACACAAAAACCTGTTGTTCCTTATGGAGCTTTTCCTAAGTACCAAAGAAAATTCAGCTTTCTCTTTGTGAAACCTTTGGCTGCTGAGTTCTGTATAGGGTCACCTTGTTAAAATTGCTGCTCCAGTTGCTAAATAGCACATTCTTCCTATTACCCTAAGCAGGACAGAATTATTATTCTTTAACCTAAATACTGGTAAAAAAATAAAATCAACCTCCCTCTTTTTCTCCCTGTCATCCAACTAGACTGATAGAAGTATGCACTTATCATATATGCTGTAGGTAAATGCAGCAATATTACCCAGTCCTTTCCTGTCCACACATTTGTTCCAGTACAATGTCGCTATTATAGTATTATCAAAATATAGCTCACTGCATAGTTGTATGTTCATTTGGTAAGCAGGATCAGCAGCTTCATATGTTGCTGGCTGAAATAGCATTTTTTTTATTCTTCCTAAAGAAAGCACAAGAGAGGACTCACAAGCCAACCCCAGCTTTCTCCATGATCAGTTCAGTGGCAGAAACTGTGATGGGAATCCTAGTATCCAACAGCATTGGTGCTTGGCTTTGACTGAGCTTTAGAAGCAATTCTTCCTGTCACCTCCCTTTGCTGTGCTTTGGTTTGCCAGGCACAGCAGTTTTGGAGCACACAAGTAAAGTTCCCTCCTGATGAAACTAACCCACGAGTGTGCCCTCCAATTCTCATAAGCATTCAGGTCCTAGGACCAAAGTCTGACATAAAATGTGGGGCAACTTCAGGTCTCAGCACCTATTGTTACTTTCCACAGATTGGAACCACGATGCTTCCTAGTGCACTCATAGGTTTAAGCCAAAGTTTCAGACTTTGTTTGTTGAGTCACTCTTCTGTCCGTGAAATACAGAAAGAATGACTTCTTTAAATTTACAAAAAACCAGCAGATTGTGCAGGTTGCATTTGAATTTGCCGCCATCTGTTCCAGCCAGTGAAGGAATGGTCACTGGGATTTTTAAGGAATGAGTAGTTCATTACACTCATGTCTTTTTTAGTACTAGAAAGCAGTTTTTAAAATCACTTTATAATTTTCAGTCAGTTTGCCATCTACATCTTTAAAGTTTCAATTGATCATGCTGTGCTTGACACAGTGAATAAGGAGCAATGGAGACACTTCAAACTGCAGCTTCTATAGGTACCATCATTAAAAAGTTTTCAGACCCAAACTCATTCTTCAAACTCTCCATAGTAGACTTGATCTTTCACTACTACCTGCTTTCCTTTGGATTATTCTTTTCATTGCACTGTATATCTAATGACAGATATTTGCAGTTATTCCCAAATTGGGTTTTGTTTTACAGAAAAAACCGTATTTGATATTATTTATTGTCAAGTAGCAGATTGCTGTTAATTGCTTTTGATGTAGATTCAGGAATAGAGAGACTATGTGAACAGTTGTCCTGAAGCCATCAGTGAAATGTTTATCCTGTTGGAAAATTCTGTTTTATCTGTAGAAAAAACCCTTTTACCAGGAAAGGACTGGGAGGTGCAATGGCCTTTGTCAGGCCTCCCTCATCAACAATAGCGGGAAAGCAGAAGAGGAGACAAAAGCACAGCTTAGTGTAATTGAAACAGATCTATGAAGATGGCATCAAGCTCCAGCTAAACGATGAGCCCAGAGTAAGACAGCCACTGCTGGCCATGTGCAGTGCTCTGCCTAGGCCAAGTACCTGGGAGTGAGGACTGGCTGGTCCTCAGGACAATCACAGAGGCTCTGGCTCTGCCTTGTAAGCCTAACTCGTGTCCTTGATGGTCTGTACCAGGTAAACCCACTGTTGTGGTACTCTCAGAGGGCACCCAGTGCCTTGCACTGCTACTAAAGCATCAGCTGGAAGGCACCTGAAAAAGTCTCATGGCCCACCTCTGACGTAGGGTGGCACTAGCTATGCTTTTGTGTCATTCCTCACAGGTGTTTGCCTAACTTGTTCTTGGACTCTCTCTATCCCTACTGTTACAAAACGCTTCCTTAGCATATGTCCAGTATCTGCCTTGCCACAGCTGGAGCTATTAATTCACATCCTCTCTACTGAGAGCAGTTTCCTCTCTGCAGTTTTCTTCCACATCTCGAAGATTGTTATCACATTTAGCTTCCATCTGATGTAGGCTGAGAATCTTTTATGTTCCTTTCCTTCCTCAGGGTTCATTTTTTTCTGGATGTTCGGGTTAGAAGATTTAGTTTATAACTAGGTGAGTCAGAAGTGACTGTTAAACAAAATGTGATCTGCTCTGGCTTCATGTCCCACATCTCAGGTCCTCTGTGAGTGCTTTGGTATGACAGAATATCAGTAGTACCCCTGCTCTACCATGCAGGTTATTGAAAATTCAGGGGGTTTAATTGAACCAATATAAATGCTTAAAAAACAGCAAAGTGGTCATATTGTTGAGATGTTGAATATTTGTTCCCTTGGAGAATCCCATCAAGAGAAAGTTCCTAGGAAAAGCTAGCCCTCAAACAGATGGATTTGTAAAATGGCTCTTCTTTCCATTCCTGCTCAAGACAGCAGCATTTCTGTAGGATGGTTTCAGTTCTTCATGGTTGCCTACAGCTATCAACCTCCATTCCCCTTCTCTCATGTGTTTAGTTTCAGAATTAAATGCAACGTCAGTGGGCAGGACATACCCAGGCCAGTCAGGCTTTACCAGTAACAACACAGCACTGGTCACTGTTTTACCTTCCCTGTTGCTGCCCTTTTTCTTCTGCCTTCCTGTCTGGTATCCTGTAGGCCAAATGGAAATCTTCATGTGAAGGTCTACTTTTCTGGTTCTTGTTTTTTTTTTTTTCTTGTTTTTCTTCTCCTCTCCCCTCCCCTTTTTCTTTTCTTGTTTAGCTTTGCTTTGCCTTGCCTTGCCTTCTCCTCTCTTCTCTTCTGAGTCTTGAGGCTTGAAATTTTTAATTTCTTGTTTGTCTTGTGCTGTCTTAAAGGAACTTGTTAAGTTTTGCATTTGCTTGTAATGCTTCTAATTTTAAGAAACCTACTGCAGAAAGAGAGAAGTTACTGCTGGCAACCCATCGAGTCAGCTGTGCAGCATGTGAATGAACCTCTGGAAGTCTTTTAATCCTGCCTGACATCCAAGAGCTTGCTGTTGGTACCACGAGGCTGTATGAATTACAGGAAGAGAAAAATTGCTCTTTTGGCAAACACAAGTTCCCATACTTTTAGTCTTCATTTCCTTTGATTTTATGTCATGTATACTGTTCTTTCATGGCAGGCTGTGTGTTTAGCAAAGGAACTGGTACCTTGGTTTGGGAATTACAAGACTTTGGCTCTGCTCGCATCTCTGCTGTCAGCCTGCTGCATGAACATAAACCAGATACTGTTCTTCTCAATTTCCATATCTGTAATGTTAACCTAATTATGCCAGCCTCCTCTTCAGACTGCATGATGTCCTTATGAAGAGTAATAGTCAGATATTAATGGAGATGTTATTAACACCCCTCCCCACTTAAGTGAAATCTGCTGCATTAGGGAATTTAATGGCTAAAGATTCCAAATGGATGAAATTGTTAGGAAATGTCTCTTCTCTGTAATGCACTGACTATTTGAAATAATCAGAGCTATGAATCAACCATGCCTTTGAATAAATTTATAGATGTAGTGGAAAGCTAAATTGAAAATACAATAGCTAAATATCTCTGGGATTTTTAAACTCCCTGATGGACTCTGCAAGTCTTTGGCTGTGATACAAATCCATTATCTATATAGAAAGCGTTTGTTTGTTCTGTTCACTGAATAAGTTGCACCAGTTGGAACAGCCAACATAATTGCCATGTAACCAAGTTCAGCTGCCTGCAACTGCAGTGCATTTACAGTTGTTTGGAACCTAAATTCGTAAGCATCCTCTCGGAATTGCATCCAACTGTTTTTGCCGGTTCTCATAACACAGCAAAAAAATCTTATTTCCTTTCATGTGTGAGGACAGATTAACAGAGTGGTCAACACTGCCACTTGATGCCATTTTAAGTCATAGTGACAACAGAGGACAGGAATTCAGTTGCACTGGTGATGGTTTGCCTCACAGGATTGCAGTTGGATCACTTGTAAACCTTCACCAAACAGCTGGCTAGGTGTTCTGTTCACAACTGCTGGAGATGTGCTAGCACTTAGCTGGCTCCATAAAAGTTAGATGCCACAATGTGTGGGACTACCATCTGGGATTTGTTTCAACAGAAACAAAATTATTCTCTGGTTTTTTATACTCTTCATGTGGGTCACATATGTCAGTTATGGCTTCCTCGTGGCTGTGGCATTTGCTCCAAGTTGGAGGTTTTGATGATGTTCAAAGAGAGATCAGCAGTCAGCAACAACAACAGCCTCTCATTTCTGTTTTCTCTACAGGATTTTCTATTAGCATGCAACAGTAATTGACACACTCAAGAGGTTTCCATGGCATGGAAATTTAAGTGATATTTCCCCAGCAGTAGTTTATTTTTGTCAATTCAGGCAAAGCCTGACTTGTACAGATAATTGTGCAGTGTCCATGGTCATCTTTCAGACTTTGTGTGTGCTATGACATAGTTGCCATTTAGTGGGCAATTGTCTTCATCAGCACTGTTAACTTGAAGCTGGTTTCCTGCTGAAAGGGAGTTTCAAGTTTACGGCTGACATAGCCTACATTTCCTCTTTTTGTATTTCACTTACCTCCTCCTATTTATATTCCTTTCTTTCCTTTTATTTTGATAAATAAATCTGTTCCATCATCCATGTTTATATCCTTTAAGTATTTATCTGCTCTTATAGGTTTTGTCAATGCTGATCAGTTCAATTTTGTATTCATTATGGATATAAAAAGCTCTACAATGTAAATATAAATGTCATACTGCTAGGTATCCTACTGCTAGGATGCTTTTCCTAAATGCACAGCCTTCATTTAGCTGGCTTTCCAACCTACTGGAAATCTGGACATTCCCATTTTCCAGAAGCCCCTCAACTGTCCCCAGGTGAGCTGGAATCTGGTGTCCCCCAGATTCCCAAGGGAGCTCTCTGGGGCAGAGGAAACCTGCCATCCCCTGAGCCAAACAGCAGGGATAGTGGTGGGCCTGGGCATGTGATCTGGAGTGTGGAGCCAAGGAAAAGGCAATAGGAATGACAAAGCCTCAGCAGAGGGTCAGGAAGAGAGAGGGCCATAGATCATGGGTAGCAGTTGCTCCAGGTGGCATTCCGAGGGAGACTGAGCTTAGTGGTGAGAGCGAGACAAGGCCAGAGGTATTCTTCTCTGCAACTTCAGGAGGCAGGTGATAGCTGTATGCCAGTTTCTCCAGAGCATCCCTCCTCCTCCCACATCTTTCTGCTTGGAACCTGAGAGGGGGCTGCAAAGGAATGGAGGTGCTCAGCTCCAGGGTGGGCAGAGCAGGTGGTTGCTTGGTGGCTTCCCTTGGTAGAGAAGGGAAGAGGCAGGAGTGAGGATGTTTAGCCCTGCCACTGGTGTGGGGAGTGGAAGTGATCTGAAGTGTGACTGTGGGTGAGACTGATGGAGTAAAAATGAGGTGCTCAGAAGATGTAAGACTTGACCTTGCTGCATGAGATTTGCCCATGTCAGAGGACTCCTTACATGCATCTTCATTAGAAATATTGCCATCCTGTTACGACAAACTTGTGTTTAATTTGCTATAGAGAGTTTGCCACGTGAGAGTGTTTGAGAGAACTTTTTCTCAAGCAGAAGAAAGCGAACAACTTACGAAGCAAAGTTTTGAGGAAGCCTGAAAGTTTGCACTCTGTGTGTGAGGAGCATGATTTGCTGAGCAGTCACTGGAAGGACTGTCACAGGGCTGGTGCTCCCTGGGCTGGGTGGTGCTGGAAGAGCTGCATTACCCCTCTCCATTACCCACAGCTATCACATATGGGGTAAAAGCCATAGTGATCAAAGACTCTTGGAAAGGCTGTTTGAGATTTCTCAATTAGAAGCACTGTGTGGAAGCTAAACTGCTCATGGTTATTCTTCACTGGGTTTTCAAGTTGATTCCTAAAAAGAATTTTAAGTTTCTGGTGTTTTTTTCACTTTGCTGGAATATTTTAATGTGATGTTATGCGTATTAATCCTGGTACAAATGCTTCATTTCAGACAGCCTTCCAAACACTTGTGCGTAATGGTGAATTTTTTTTTTTTTATTTTTTTTTAAGATATGCTTTATTGAGGTGGAGTCACTGCAGCAAAATAGCACATAGGGAAAGATCTAGTCTCATTCCCCTGCAGTCAAGGAAGGCTGGTTTCTAAATCATTATTCAGCTTTTTCTGTTCTTTTTTTTTTTTTTTAATGTGTTAGTATGAGTTTTGAATCCCAGCCCTTTACTCTGCTTCATAAGGGTTCATGAAGCTACAGTTTGCCCAACATAGCCTACATTTTCTCTTTTTCTGTTTCACTTACCTCCTCCTATTTGTATTCCTTTCTTTCCTTTTATTTTGAGAACTAAGTCTTCTCTGTCCTCCATGTTTATATCCTTTAAATATTTATCTGCTCTCCTCCCATCTCCTTTTAGTCATTGCTTAGTACAGTTTATGTTTAGCTTTTGGCAGTTACTCAGTAACATAGGAAAGAAAGAAAGAAAATTTCCTCTTCAGTTAAGTATTCTTGTAGAGTTCAAGCAGCTACATATATTTTCAGAACTGTATACAGAGACTGAGATGTAGATGGTGAGATCCTATTAATGTCAGCAGTGGTTTTACTACCAACTGTTTTAGGGCCATGATTTCACCCAGAGACACTTTGGACTTAGTCACATCTTCCACAAGACTCCCTATACGGTAGTAGGTCCAGGCTGAAAAACAATTTGCAATTGTTTGAGCACTGTGTTTCTCTTCTCTAAGGAGAAAATGCTATGTCAGCCTTTTTTTGTTTTGTTTCTTATTGTGTGACCAAGGGTTGCTGTTTGCAAAGCTTTAGTCAGTGTGTCGATAACAACACAAGACCAAGGTGTTTCTTATACTCTAATTTAGGAAATGACCTTGTCTTAACTTCACACCCTGCTCGCTGATGGGACTGGAGGCTTTTGCAGTGACAGACAGCCATCTCGCAGATGCTCATTCATTTTTATGAGGCAAACACATCAACAGAGCTATATTAAGCACGTCTGCATAAAACTTCAGGGCCTGGGCAAAGCAGAGGTTCACTTTGCATGAATGTTTAGATTAAACACCACAGTTTTACTGGACTATTTAAATTCTAAATTACATTCTAAATTTCTATTTTGTGTGCAGATAGCTTGGAGGGCTGTGTAACTGGTAACCTGATAAACCTCATCCTGTGTGGTTTACAAAGAGAAACCTTCTTAGGGCTTCGTATCTCCTAAATGAACTGTGTGCTCAGTGAGGGATGATAAGCCACTATCCCAACTTCCTCAGTGATGCCTTGAATATACTAGTAACTTGTTTCAGAAACCAAATTGTTTGGAATTCAGTAATTGAAGTGCTCATCCAAAAATTTTTGCTAGAGCAAGGGAGATTGAATTGGCTCTGTGTTTACCACATCCAAGCAGCCTAATGGAAGGAGTGTTTAGAGTGAGAAATCATCATAGTGCAGTCGTGGTCAGGACAGCTTGGAGAGAATGTTAACATTTGCCTCCTGTCCCGTGACCAAATACATCCAACTCTCAATCCAAACCAAAAAATTCTGAGAAATGCACTCACTGTCCAGCCACTGCCTCACATTACCCGTATCGGAACTAAGTGGGCAAACTACTCTCCAATAAGGACAATTGCAAAACCATTACTTAATAATTTTGTATATTTACCCTACAACTGAAAGACATAGGCTTTCTGTTTTGAAAACAGCCCTGGTGGGCTTGGTAAACATATTTTTTCCTGAATAATGATCAGTAAATCCTCATTTTTATTATCCCATCTTCTGAATTTATATTACAACTGAAAAAGAAAAGATCAAGTTTCTGATAGAGTATCTATCCACAGGAACAGGACTGTTGAGGGAAAGTTTGCTTGACAAAATAACAATAGTAAGCATTTCAGCAGAATGCTCTGGTTTGAATATGTGCAATTTTAAAAAATATTTTATAGTTGTATGTTATAGTTAGTGTTTAGGAAAGGGTAGATTAAAAAATAAAATAAAACTCAACAAGAGAGTACTTTGATGCACTCAAAACATTTTTTCTCAATTTGATTTTGGCAAAACTTGCTGAATGTAGACCTTTTGTTCCAATTTATTAAAAAGCCACAGCAAAAATATCTTTGAAAATATCTGTAATTACAAGCTTCAAGCAGCTCTACAGAAAACATTTACTAGTATTACTTCAGCCTATGAGCAAAACTGCCCCAGTGGCAAATGACAGCATCCCAGTACATACATTCTGCACTGAGGGGTAATACCACATTTCCACTCCTTCCAGGAATTCTCACTTAATATTTTATAGAAGATTATCAGTCTCATCCATAAACATTCCAGCTGGACTGGACAAAGGGTTCCATACTGTGCCATTAAACAATATATGAGTAAGGCCTCATATAACAAAATAGAAGGGACTTGGGTGACCTTTAAATTGCTCTCACACAGGGGCACTTTGCCCTGGGTCAGTGTGCCAAGGAACTTCCTGGGGAGCTCCAGCACCACCTTCACCCCCTTTCAGTTCTGACAGGCCTTTTAAGTGAAATAGTAGTTGCTAAAAAATCCTGAAGGAGAGGAAACGCCCCTTTCAGTAGAACTGGCTTTTTAGACCTAAAGAGACTGAATAAAGGGAACTATTTTTTTTTCTGTAGAAGGCTGGCATAAGAGGGAATATCTTTGCATTTTCAACAATGGTCACTCCCAATACTTTTCAATCAGAAAAGCTGTATTTTTGCCTTTAATGATATGTTGCAGAACATATTTATGGTTAATACCAAAGGACAGACAGTTTTCACACCTCCAGGATAAAGTGATCCACAAACTTTATGCGGCCTTGCCTGTAAAACCCACAAAACAGGTGTGTTTTAAAAGCTAAGAGCAGCAGTGGTTGATTAAACCATGCAGGGCTTCAAGTTTAAAAGGCAGGGGGTGAAACTCATAACCCTGAGAGACCCAGCAGTTCCTGGATGTCTGGATCATCTCCATCCCAAGCAGGATAGGAAAAAAAAAAATAATTTCTCCATTGCTTCTGTCGATTTAGTAACATCTTGTGCTGGTTTGAAAGTAAACTGGCAGAAGAAATAATCCCAACTCGAGAGATTATAAATCAGAGTTACAATTTACTATGAAGATTACAAGAAATATAATGACAGAGAAAACGGTTTTTAACCACTGAAGACAGATGTATAACTCAGCACCCTGGGGCAAGGACAGAACGGTGTTCATTAGCCCCCGTGCTGAGCACCACGTGGTCCCCCTGGGTGCAAAGTAAAAGGAAAGGAAACCTGTTGGTCTGGGTGATGGTCACAGTCCTGTTGAAGTTCTAGTCCTCCTCTCAATCTGACAAGTGGTACGAGAAGTCTCAAAACCAGAAGTTTATATATGCTCAGGTTCAAGTGGCAATGCCCAGTAGCCCCCGCAGGGCAGGGAGTTTCACAATGGGTCATTTACCTCTATGAGTCTTGGGATGTTTTTGGAATCTGTGGTGGTCTAGGTCGTTGCAGCTGCCTATTATGCCAGTCCAAGGTAGCCCATTAGTAGAGATGACCCCTCAGGCTGGGTGTGAAGGTGTTAATGGCTTTCCGGAGGGGAGCTACCACACCTGAGTCATTGGTGTGAAGACAAAGAAACACTCCCTTGCCTCGAAGGGTTTCTTTAACACCCAGCTCGTAGCCTGAGGTGTCAGGCGTGCCCTGGGCAGCTGCTGCAAACAATTAATTTATTACCAGTCCATCAGAAATGACATAGAGGGTGTAGGATATGCAGTTTTGGCTATACCCACATAGTGATAAACTGGTCCCAGCCTCTGTAACTAGGACACATTTCAATAGTAACACAAGGCAATCGCTCATTTAATACTGGAATGCCCCACGGGTAGGAAGTATGAGGCTTGGTGTTGCCTCTTCTTTGCAGCTGCATGTGAGTTATGCAGTGTTGCAGCAGGGCAGTAGCTGCAAGGGAAATAGAGTCTAACAGGGGATATGAGAGAAGTTTGATGGAGAAAATTCATCCTTCTTTAAACTGTATTTAAGAGTAGGAGTGAGGACTGTATATACCTGTTAATCTTTTCTTTGTTGGATTCTTGTAGGTTGGAACTAAACTTTAAGTATCTATTTTGTGTAGGGGAAAAAGGCCAACTCTCTCATAACTGTTTTAAACAACTTTTTGTTGTTGTTGTTGTTATTGTACAGCTATATCAAACCAGTTTCTCCCTTCAGGTCATCTAATTTCCAGAGCCACTGATGAATGATGTTTACTGGGACCTCTTAATTCTAAGGCCAGCCCTCTTATTCGGTTGTCATTTTAAATTATGCCTGTTCCTAGAGCATAGCTAATTATTGCCTGTCAGTAGAAGTTAATATTGAAATAGTTGTTATTGCCTGCGATAATACTAGTAGTAATAATATTATTAATAGTTATAAGTCTGTTCAAGTGAAGCAAATATAATAAAAAATAGGATCATGTTACACTCCAGTTCAAGAAACAAATACTTTATTGATGATTTCACAGGATATCACATCCACTAAGGTAAATAAATTTAAATAGAACATGTGCTTTAGATTTAAAAAAAAAAAAGTTCCAGGTGCAACTATGCAGAGGTGCTGAAGACTTTCAGTTTTGCACAAGTCGTAAACAGATGTCTTTCCAGCTGCAGTTTTTGGCTTTGTAGAGGAAGTTCCCTGCTAGCAGATGGCAGCTTTCTGTTCTCTTCATCAAGCTGTTTATTAAGTCTGTTTTTAACGATGTTAGTTAGAACTGATTTATGGAATTGTGAGGGGTGTAATTCTGCCTTTGCTGGTGTTGTACCTCACCCTAGGATTTTGCTTACTGGATATCATTGCACATCTGCAGCTCACAGACCTTGGGGAGGCATGGTTTCATCCGGGATCTATGCGTAAGCATATCTGTGTATATTCAGTTGCTCCAGTTTTGGTTAAAAATACACAAAAATTGAAATTTCACCTCTGTATAAGGACATGAGATTTATGTGATCGTCTGGCTGGTCTGTCGGTCAGTATTTCTCTAATGATGGGGTTGAATCCACCAGCTAATTTCAGCCAAAAATCTAAAACAAACCTAATCTCCTACAGCATCTGTGGGAGAGATCCAAGCTGGTTTCCCAGTGAAGAAACAGCAGCTGCCAGAGGCTCCATGGGATAGAAAGGAGGCCACCAAGCAGCATTCCCAGCCCACCAGGCTACTCTGTGCTGGGCAAGGGTATCAGGAAAACGTGAGAGGAGCTCAGGTTACTGGCTCTGAGGATTTGTTTCCAGCTGAGTTAGAATATTCTAGAACCCATGTTTGCTCCTGACAACTCTTGATATGATTTTTTTTTTTTAAATGTAGCATTAGACTTCATTGATCTGTTCTTTAATTCTCCATGTTGGAAAATTGAGCAGAGGTACTTCAGAGGGATATTGCAAGATTTAGTTGAGTTTTCCAAAGATTTAGGGAGAATAATGAATATGTGATAAAGAATATAAATGGAAGTTTAATACTAAAGTTTAGTATTGATTTAGAGACATATGCCATTCCAAATCTCAACACTGAAGCAGCCAAGCTACCTTAAAATACAAACAAACAAAGGAAAGTCTTTGATTTCTTTAAAGCCTAAGTGTTGTTTCATGTAAAAGTAAAAAGAAAAGAAAAAAAAAAAGTGGGGGGGAGATAAAATGACCTGCTCCAGACCCTGGACTCCTAAAACCAAGTCTACATCCTTATTGATTTTTCAGAGTGTCCTTTTACAAAGGAATATCTCCTGCTTTGTAGATGTGGGGTTTTATCTTTACTGCAGCAATGCTAGGGATGAGTGGTAAAGCTCTGGTTTTAATGGCTCTTTCTCCACCTCTAAAAGGTTCCGTATTTCAGGTCACAGAGGATCTTTCTTTCAGAAGATAATCTTCACAAAATTATATGCATTTCAAAAGAAAAGCCCATAAAGTCCCTATGTGACATTATCAGTATACTCCTACATTTAGGTGTTAACAGGACACTTTTCTGTTTTCCTTTGTGTTGTAATAATGCTCTGCTGATGAAGGTACAACATGAAAGGCTGCTCTTTAAAGAGAATTGGAGTTTTTTACTGTGTGGAACAAAAAGACAGTAATGCAAATTGTATTTCCAAGCAGAACCATTGAATCCAGACTCACATAATTTTTGAAAGGCCTGTATTTCTCCATATCTCATATAATTAGTCACCACACAAGTACTCTGTCTTCTGGACATAGTGTGAATTTGAATCTAGCTCTCTGCTCTCGTCTACAACAGCCAGAAATAAAAAACAGATTAAAATATCAGAAATAGAATTGAAAAGGTTCTTATATATCTATATATTTAGTTTTATATATATATATTCCATTTTCTTTATCTTTTATATGCTCTAGTGCTACATGAAGAATTCGAAATTGGTTTGCATGTTCCTGATCTTTAGTCATATTTTGATTTTGTTCCCTGAGGCATGGTGCTGAGTTTTAAGGAAGTGAGGAGGGTAGTGGATGAAATTTAAAGCCATCATTTCTAATGGCTTTATCTGATTTATTTCTCCTGTTAACGATACTTTTTGATGGTGATTTGATTAAGTAGCTTAGTTTGTAGCTCCCCCTGTTCTTGGTTTATTAATTAATTAGTGCTCCACTCCTGGTTAAGCAGTGACATTTCTTATTAAAAGATCATTTTGAAAGGTAGAGATGGGCAAATAATTTATAATCAATAATCCTTTTGCCAAACGCTGCTGAGGGGATTGCAAAATCTTTGACTTTATTTGTGTATTTTCTGTGTGCATCTTCCTGCAGGAATAGATTTCTGTAAGTGGCAGGTGCTTGTGTCAGACATCCAGGGTGATTTCTCTCTCTGATATTTCAGGTCAAGGGACTCAGTAGGACTTGGGGTAAAATTGTCAAAAAGGACAAAAGGCCATAAGAACAAGTCACTAAGACACCAAACCTATCATCTGCCAACCCATTCCTAGTTTAAAAAATAACTAAAGATTAAGGTTCCAAATGCCGATTTTAGCCTGGTGACACCAAAAAGATTGTCTCCAAAAGCAGTGGATAAAGATCAACACACTCAGAGAGGTAACCAAATCACCAAGTTCTGCCCGGAACCACTTCCAGAGGACTCTGGGGAGGGACCAGGCTCCTGTATCTCAATGCACCTGGCAAATATTCATGCTGGAACTAGATTTATAAAAGGATCTATGCATCAAACACCAACTTAAAAAAATAAGTTATCTCAGAGCTATTGATAAGTGTTAGAACTCTCTTCAGTTTTAGATGCCTTGCAGAGCTCCCAAAATCTGTCTTGATCCCCTTATTTAAAAACAGTGTTTAGGCTAGATGTCATTTAATTATTTCTAGAGGTGTATAGGAGCAGACAAGTACTTTGCTTGCATTTGCAAGGCTGCATTAATAAGTCAGAGACATTCCCAGGGCCTGAACACACAAACAACTGCAGTCATTAGCAAAGCAGATTGTGCTGGACCGCAGCTAATGCGTACAGAAAATATTTCACCTATGAGACTCTGCCTTCCTGTGCTGTTGGCAAGCAGAGGTGAGAGTATCACCCAAGTTCAACACCTATGTAGGAAGTCGGAATATATCACATACATCTCTGCACCTTCTGTGTGGGCAGCCAGAGCTGGACAGCCCCAAGTCACTGACTCCCTGCCCTGCTGCTGGTCCTCAGAAAAGACAGGATGCTCCTTTCCTCTGTGCTGGTCTTTCTGATAGGCATATGTCTTGGCTCCTGTCTCTTACCACTGATGGACTACCCTGTGGTTCCACCCCTAGGAAAGCCCAAGATGAATTTCATTGCACTGAGGACTTTGTTGTTTATCAAGTCTGTTCTGCAGCCCAGTGCTCTTAGCCAAGGCAGTCCATTAAGACATCTGTAATATGCATTCTCTTGCTGGATCTTTCTCTGCCTTAGACTTTTAAAGAGGAAAGCCATAAGCAGAAAATGGTGTCTGTCATGGGAACGCTAATTTAAAGCGTCCATGCCCTGGTGGGATCCAGCTGGCCCCAAAGGAAGGTGCATGACACATGCGGGGCACCGGTGGGGTTTCAGCCCAGGGAACAGGGCAGACCCCATTCCACTGCCACCCACCCTCATTAGTGGTCTTGCCAGCAAAAGGTGCTGGTGGAGTACTGGGCTGGCCCAGGCCATGTGAGGACAGCAGTACCCAGATAGTGACTGCCTTTGTGGTGCTTCTGAGCCTCTGGCTTCACGATCTTAATTTCTGCTCCAAAGAGGCCAGTATTAAAAGAATTAAGTGTAGCCTCATAATGCAGCAGCTCCTGAAGCCAATTTTTTCCCATGAGATTTTCCTTCCCAGTAGCTATAGAGTGAATATGCTCAAGCTTTTCATCTTCCTTTTCTTTTTCATTTTCCCTTCCCAAGTTAAAAACACTGGGAAAGAGACAGTAAAGGGGCAGGAGGGGCACTTGGCATGGGACAAGTGCAATACAAGTCTGGCTGTGACTGCCCAAGCGTCTGTGACTTTCAAACAGGTTCTTCTTCAGGGTGTGGCAAAGTCTGAGAAACTCTCAGCCCTACAGGAGCTTCTAGAGAAAGCTTTAAGAAAAAAGAGCTACTAGGAGCAGAAAGTATATCTTAACATACATGTGTATAGGTGTCTGCATGCCTACACAAAATTGCTTCTCCAGTACTAATAGTTATCAAAGGAACAGCATCATGACTGGTTTACAGTTTGTAAACAAAAGCAATTTCATTTTTATTTGACCCTTGAAAATTGAAGCTGAAATATAATCTTCATACATTAATACCAGTTTAAATTTGATACACATATTAGTTTGTACAAGACTCTAGGTAAAAACCCTCATGCCTTTTAACATATAATCTATATGCAAAAACTGAAACTGCACTGCAAGTCATATTTAAAATTATTTCTTTTGAAGTAGAAAAATCAACTTTTATTCCACGTAAGTGTGAAGACAGAGAAAAGACCAGCAAAGTAAGCAGCTTCTCTTTAATGTTCAGAACTTGACAGATAGAAGTGGATAAGCTCTATTTATTTGCAAAAATCCTCAGCTGCCTCCCCTTCTCTTTCATACAGCACTAATACCTGGAAATGGGAACTGTTTTTATTTTTGGGTAGCAGGTATTTCCTTCATTTGTTACAGGCTCCACCACTCTGGTCCCTTCTGCCTGGTGATCACCAGAGATTACTTCAGAGAGAGCTAATTTGGCCAAACAATCTTCATGAATTTGTGCTCATTACTCCAGGCTGGGTTCTCTGCCTCTGTCTGACATACAATTTAAAGATAAGTGGCAAACCACACCTCTAAAAAACGAATTCAATATTGGTGGAAGGGTCAAGATCTTAGCAGTTGAGCACTATTCCCAGTGAGCATTTTAGTCATACAGGTGAATATTCTGATGGTGCTCTGTGTTATGTACGCTGGTGCCAGCAGATGGATACCTCTGGGGAGGTATCCTGGGGTTAAAATTGGCCTAGGCAGATGGAAGTTATAGAGTAAAAAAGGACAATGGCAGAAAGCAAGTGGATTTGCCTTTCTAGAAAATATGATTCTTAGGTTCTTGAGTGCTAGGACTGCATAAAATTCTGAGCCTATATAGCTTCTGCCTTCAGAGCATTTAAATCAGACAGTATTTGATGCTGTAAAGATGCACAGAGCAGGGCAGATCACCAACTGACATGCCAAGCTACAGTCCTGATTACAAGTTCCAGTGATCTTCTTTTGGCAGCCAATCTGAAGGTGGTGATTAGAGCAGCTCTGGAGTAAATTAGGTTCAGGGTGGTTTCAGGGCCATGATTCTGGAGAACGAGATGTCTTCTATGGCAACATCATCTTTTCTTTAATTTTGGCATGCCTCCTGTGTGCATGTGGGCAGAAGGGTGATGTGGCACCCTGCTAGGTCCACAGCCTGTAACCACCATGGCAGTGATCAGGGCACAGGGCAAGGGGCTTTAGCAAGGCACCTGGCTGCACAGCTGGGCCTTTCCCTGTTCAGAGGTTGAAATGATGGGGAGAGAAGGGCATGCTGCTGTTCTGACAGCCTGTTCTCATACCTGTGCAGTGTAAATGCAGGCAGGCACTTTGTTAAGCTAACTGAACTGGCTTAATGGGAAGCATCCCATGTAGCAGTGCCCACCTGAACAACAAGAATTCCTGTCTGGGATCATCGCTGATCTATAGCATAAGAAATGGTCTGCCTTCACATAGGTTAAGCATTTTGTGAGTGTATGATGTGTGATTTTCACTTGAGAGATAAGATTAAAATTCTAAGATCCCCTTTGATTTGAATTTTATCTAGAAGGTAGCTTAGGTTGAATGAGCTAGTAAACCTTACATCACTATTGACCTAAGTTTAGCATCAAAATAGCAAGAAATCCAAGTATCTCTCTAGTCCCATTTAAGGTTTTCAGATCAGCTGGTTTGGACCTATTTCTGTGCATCGGTTTTGAAGTACAGCAACAGACTGTGTGGTTTCATTATGCTATGTTCATTACTGGTGTGCTGAGAGGACTAAGCTTCTCAGCAGCTCCACAACACATGTACGCAGTGACAGAATCTCACTGAGATCTCAGGCTTTGCTACCTAAAATAATTTCGTAACATCTCATCTGAAAAGCATATTGGCACTGTGTAATGCAGAGAAAGAAGAAAATTTCAATACTTTCAATAAAACAGTGATTGACTAAAAAAATGCATCTTTAAGATCAAGATTTGATAATATGGGGACTTGAATCCTCCTCAGTGTCTGAACATTCTGCTAAATGTTTTTGCTTTGAAATTTTCAGCATCAGTTTTGATTAGCTTGAACTCAGCTCACCTCTGTAACAGTGATTTCCCTTAAGATTATTCACCTCAACCCCAAAAAGTATTTTTGTTACTGCTATCATGCAATAAATTTATTTCTACACACACATTAAAAGAAAATAGTTATTTACGCCTTTTATTTTTTTCTTGTTACTGATTGTTAGGGTGGTTTATTTATTGGAAGTTTTTTGTGTAATTGTCTTCCTGTTGTTTGTAATTCTGTAGTCCTTTTAGTTAGGGCAGTTCTCTACAGAGGAAGATAGGGAGCCTTCTTGAAGAACATACTCTTACTACACAGTCAAGACAGGCAGAAAAAGAGGACACTTGATTGGTGTGATTTGCCAAAGGTCACACCACAAGCCATCAGCAGAGTGAGAAGCAGAATCCAGATCACCGTAACCTCATTCCAGTACTGTATCTAGTGACCATGCTGCCTCTTAATATGTCACTGTTCTTGTTGTTCCCTTTTAATAGTTCGAGATCGGGTACGATCAAAAATGGAGAGAGATATTTTGGCAGAAGTGAACCATCCCTTCATAGTCAAGCTTCATTATGGTAACTATAATAAAATATAATTCATGTTTGTTCTAAATTTGGTTGGATAATTGTAACTAGATGTATTAGAACTTCATACAAATACCCCCCCTGCCTACCCTACAGCTCTGTTTCTAACAAAGTCATAAAGGGTACCTGTGTGGAATTCTTCATTTATGCTAAAGGATAATTTCAGTATAAGTTTTACCATTCCTCCACCAAAATAGATTTGTCATAAAGTCTGACATGATAGGTAGTGCTGGTGGGTTAGGTGCTGCATATACAGCTGCCAACCCCCTTACCTGATGTCTGAGAAAGAAGAGAATCTGAATAAAAACTGGTTTTAATAACCAGTACCAGTCCAAATTTATATATGTGTGTATATGAATGTGATGTCTTGCTGGAGTTACCTCCTCATTAGCTTTCTGGGGAACCCCATTATTACTATAAAGGGTATTCTGAAAACATTTGGATAGTGCAGGCTCTCATCTCACACAAAAACCTGGGAGCTTCTTTCTATGCCTAGCCCTCAGTGAATCCTGGTAAGTACTTCCCCCTGCAGTGGGAAGTACTTTTAATACATAGGTGCTTAGAGGGGAAATGAATGTTAGTAATACACTGTTGTCTCTCAACTGATACCATTTTCCCCATAGTCTAAGCTCAGTTGCTTAGTTCTGTATAGAAAGTAATTTTTTCAGTTCTCAAGGATCTGAAATGACAGTGAAGCAATGGCATGAATGATATGCTGCTAGTCCACAAGACTTACTCTTTGGAGACTTTTTTATCTTGATTCAAACTGCCAACATCTCCATCCTTTTCTAATGCAGCATTTCAAACAGAGGGAAAATTGTATCTAATACTAGATTTCCTGCGGGGAGGAGACCTTTTCACCAGACTCTCCAAAGAGGTAAGCTGATAGATCTTTAACTTAGAAATTAAAGACTCTCTTGGATTTTCAGAACCCATGGGAATGAAAAATGGCCTTGGGAATAGTCCTTTATACGTGTAATAGAGCTGCCTTGCATGTTTAAGTGGATTCTTAAAAATCGTATTTGAATTATGCCATGGGTAATGCAGCAGATACCATGTAGGCATCACTGTCAGAGAAAACTGCACCACTGCTAAGACATTCCTATAGCAAAATAACCCCGACGCATTGCTTTCAAAATAAATCTTGGATGTGATGAGAAACAGTCTGAGAAATCAATCTCTAATACCTCTCGCCCTGGGTATGAGCAGAGAACCATTGCAAAAACACACACGCTGCCAGCAGAGAGAAGAGATAGCCATGGGTCAGGGATGGCTACTGCATCAAAGGAGGAGAGAGCTGCCTCCTGGAGCAGCTGCTGAGAGCAGGTCAGGGGCCACACACCACCCCGGGGCTGGGAGGCTGCCTCACCTGCTCTTCTCCTGCCTGCAAGGAGCAGCTGCTACTTCCATCACCTTCTCAGGCTCTGGTCCCAACCCTGCCCTCTGCATGCCCTGCCCCTGGAGAGGGGCTGCTGCTGCTTAAGGAAACAGCAGCCAGGGAACAGCCCAAACTTGAGTCTCGCTGATGCTCATACAGACCAGCTGCAGTAGGTTTTCTAGGTTCATTTACCTCTTTCCTGCATCTCCAAACACCTCTATGAGCCAGCAGACTCAGAGACATTCCTGTGTGCAGTGCAAGAGGCTCCAGTGAGGCAGGCCAGCTGCCCCAGAGTTGTCTGCACCCTGGTGTTCTCTGTCCCCAAAATGATGTCCCCAGCCCACGGTCACTTTCCAGGGTGTGGAGACAGGGGTGCAGGAAACCACGTATAACAGAGTCTTTAAAGATAGGGACCTTTCAAATGCCATCTTGAGGGGAAGCTCTGTTGGTCTTCTTGGGTTTGGGGAGATACTGAAGGACTAACAAAGCTGTGAAAACAGCATTTTTAGTCAAAAGTTGCCTAGCTCCACCCCACCCCTTCAATGCCTCATTCTGTGGCATGCTGCAGGCTACTGTGTGCACCGCAGCTTGGGACCCCAAATATTTGCTTTCAAGGCTTGTTTGCTAATGAAAGAAGACATTGGCAACAGGTTAGTTGAACTGCTGAGTAATGATACTTGTATAAGTGCTTAGTACATGGTAGCAGTTATTTTTAATATGAGGAAGAAGATTTAAAAACCCTGTAAAATATCCTTCTGCTGTTTGTCATGAGACCAGGCTTTATTATGAGGCAACATTGCCATCACAGCAAAGGCCTCTCTGGTTTCATGGAAGAGGAGAGAAAACGTGACTCTTGCCTACAGAGGGCAGGTCCCTGTTCTGTACAACCAGAGAACTCAGATGTGGAAGATAATAACTCAGACTTTGTAATTCTTTAAGGCTTCAAATTTCCCCCAAAGCTTTTCCAGTGCAATTCACTGACTTCTCTGCTTTATACCATCACAAATGAGTCCTCTTAACCTGAAAGTAAAAATGTACTTCTCTTTTTCCAGTCTTTGTTGCTGACATTGTCTACCTACATTTTGCAGCCATTTAATGGCAAGGTATCGCAAAGGAAGAAGTTCTGGGAAAACTTGTACTGTTTGCGATTTGTTATTGTAGATTTGCTGGAATGGTATTGATTTCAGTGGACTTTCAGGCAGATCCCATATATATATATATTTCTTGCATGCATGCAAAGCTTGCCTATTTCTTGCTCTGTCTTTCTGAGACATCTGACATTGTGTGTCGTGGTTTTGCCCACCAGCCCGTCCCTGGGGCTGTGAATGGTTTTGCCCAAGTAGATTTCCGGACAAAACCC
>JAYRBT010000114.1:30078307-30100287 GCA_036023395.1 Myiotriccus ornatus
TTTCCCTGATTCTATTGATTTAATTTCTTGGCTACATTACTTATTTTAAACCTTATAAATAATTTAAATTTATTTTGAAAATTAATGCAATTTTTACATTCAGTAAAATTAAATTTTTAGTCATGTTTTTTTCATGTGTATTTATTTATTATTTTGCTTGTATTTGTATTTCTAGCCTTTGCAGTGAAATTCTTAATTAAATTGTGAGATATCTGTTCTCTGAATCATCTCTTTTTTCTCTCAGCTGTCTGGAGCTTCTCAGAACACTTAAGTATTTTGGTTACGCCTTTCAGAGAGGAGAGACTTAATTTTAAAATCAAGCTCTGCAACTTCTACTGTTGTATTTACATACTGTGGTATTTATAGATGACAAGTAAATTTGTATTGAGCAGACTCATTTTACTTCTGTCATGCATAGTATTCACACTTGTGTGTCCAATATATCAGCTTCTCTTTTTGCATTATTATCTCTGTGTATATTGAAATTTAATGGAAGTCTGAGAGACAATGAAAGCTGAACCAAAGCGGTTTCTTGCCATTTGAGTTTTTCAGAGCTTAGCGTTTTTTTAAGTACAGAAGTTTCTTCTCACCTAAAACAGGGCTTTCAGTTTTAGCAGTATCCTGTATCAGCTATAGAAAAAACGGCCTTCATATGGCCTGGATGTTAGATAACACCTCGCTGCTTAGGGCATCTGCACTGAGATTCCTGGAACCTTCAGTGTATGAGGTTTTAAATTCATCTCAAAGTCTCTTCATGATGTATATTATGCTCAGATTTGGAAGCATTTCCCTTCCCCAAAAGGTTTTCCCATGCTGTTTCCTGGGAATTTTGTAACCAAATGCCAAGATTTTAGCAAATATAGAGATATGAAAGCAATAAGGACTGCACTGACTGTATTTAATTTCACCATACATTTCCAAATGCTAAGGAGTTAAAACCTTATTCATATTATTGTGACATGATGCCATCTAAACAGATAAAACAGATGAATAAGAGCAGCATATTTTGAAGAACAGAAGTACTTAACAGTTCAAGTTTTGTTTTGTAAGGGGAATCTGGTAAGAATGGTTAATGTGAGTACAGACAAATTATGGAAAATTGAACCTGATATGATGGTCCTTCCAGCATTCCTAAGTTAGACAATTCCTCCCCTGTCTGTTTAACGCAAGCCAGCCCACCACTGTCCAATAAATAGATGTGTTCTTCTCTTCCTTTGCTCTAGGTGATGTTTACAGAAGAGGATGTCAAGTTCTACTTAGCTGAGCTGGCCTTGGCATTAGACCATCTCCATGGTCTTGGAATTATTTACAGGGATCTAAAACCAGAAAAGTAAGTTAACAAGAAAAAGCAAACTGAATCATAAATACATTTTAGGTTGTTTCTGCTCCTTGTCATGCTACTAAATCAGGTACCAGAGGCTCTGCTTTCCTTATTGTATGTGAGACTCTACACAAGGCCCTCAGTAACAGCGGTAGGGTCTCCCTATGAAATCATTTTAACCTGAGGCCAAATGTTTTGACTGGGGTCCAATATAATGGGACCTTTGTGTGCCTGGCCTTCAGTTTAGTAAAAGATCTCAGCACAGGTTTCAGATCCCTGTGCCTTTAGCACTGTTCTCTATTTGCAGCATTTAATCTGGCCTTCCCCTTGATGCAGTGTAAACCACTCAAAGCAACTCCACTTCCAGCTCATACAAAATATGTCATGGTCATGGCACCGTTCAGTTTTATTGTAGCCATTACTTAAAGTGAATGAGCATGTCTGAAAACAACTGTACCTGTTAGCTCACAGGAGACATGATAATCAGGATTTTTAAAACATTTTTATTAACTATCCAAAATATTTTCCAAAGGTTTATTCTCACTTACATGTGCAGCTATTTTTCACTCCTAATGTGGTGCTATGGAGCATTTTTCTTTCTCTTATTTTATTTTCAGTACTTCAGGAGAGCAAATGACACCCTCAGTTCTATCACTGGGAGTGGCATGACTGTTTTTATTCCATGCCCTTCGCCTTGTGCTTTGTCTGCACCTGCTGTGCCGGCTCAAATAAAGCAGGCTGCAACATTTAAAAGTTACCAACCTTTTTAATGTAATGGTCACCATGATTTATAAAAATTACCATTAAGGGAAGTCTGCTTGGCAGTTGCTTACACTTTCAAAGTCTAACAACAAAGCAGCCTTTTCCTTCTGTGACATCAAATTGAAAAATCTTCAGCTCTTTATTTAAAATAGAGTGTTATTGCTCTCACACTCATGGCCAAAACAAGAGACCAAAAGGGACTGAAGGTGACCTTTGGCAGTGGGAAGTTGAAGGGGAGGAAACTGTTTATCTACATTACAGTTCTATGTGATATAAATTTTAAAGTCTTTTTATGTTTTGGTTAGAAAAATAATAGTAGTAGTACTATACAAATTCAGCAGATGTACATAGCAAGAGCTCTCATTCTCTTGGACTAGAAACTGTTTTGCAGGTGATCACATTTTCCAGTCTAGTCCATTTATGCAACCAAAACTGAAAACCAGAGTCTTAGACAAATATGGGAAGTCATCCTCCAAATTAAACAACTGGAGGGAGCAAAGTACCGGTTTGTTACTCATGTGAAATGCAGTAGGCAGCCGTCACACCACAGCTGCCACAGCCACATGCTGTTGCATCGTCTGCCAGAAGGTCTTCAGTTTCAACTTCATTCTGAATTGCTTTTTAATCCATCTAGCATCAACATTCATGAACATGACAGAATAACTCCAGTTACAGGTTTTCGGTTTTAAACTTTGATTCTAGTGAGCATTAGTATGAATCATGCACTACTTTTCTGTTTCATGTTTGGCGAAGCTGATTTTCAAGCTAACACATGATATATGAGTCTGCTATTTGAAGGTATCCAAACATGAGCTTGTATTCAAGTATAAGTCACAATGGTGCTACATTTATGGGGACAAGCTGTAATTTTTTGCTTTAGGACAAGTTAGAAACCAAGGAGAAAATTAAGTGCATGTCAAAGCTATTCACTGTATTTGAGATACTGAGAACTGGATTTTTCAGTTCTCATAGTGAAGTGTCACTTTGCATTTCAAAGCACATCTCTCAATGACTCCAGTTGCAAGTGAGAGTGCTTAAAATTTCTGCAGACCAAGCTGCAGTGCTTCAAATCAGGGATCAGTGAATCGAGAAATTAGAGCTCACCCAAGAAAGGAAGGTGTCACTGATTTGCCATTGTCAAATAAAAGCATGTAGAAAAGATGGAATTCAGCTTTCTGTGTATTTTTGTCTGAGCTGAAACCAGCCATCTCCTTCACTGTACTGCTCTGCTAAAATCCCTGAGTGTTACCAGTCTCCCAAGTGGGACGAGATTTCTCTGGAAGAAAACGGTACTATTGTGTAACTGAAGACTTTTATACAGTGAGTGGCAACCTTCACTCTTGTATTTCCTACCTTTTGTATATGCGGTTTATGATCTTTTATGTACAGTTAAATGGATAACAGTAATATAGTTTCATTTGGACACAAATGCCATAGTATGAAATTGGTTTACATGAATATTACTGTTGTACAAGAAAGGGAATGACACAAAGGTTCATACCTGGAGATAACGCAAGGCATCTGATTGAAAACATCTTTTAAAAATAGCTCTATTAGTGTAAAGCCTATGTGTAGTCATACCTAGGACAGCAGAGATGGCAGCCTGTGATTTCACTGGAACTTAAGGCTTACATTAAAATTAATAGATACAACAGAATTAAAAAAAAAGTATTCTCAAGGGAAAAATTGCTAGTTTTTAAAGTTTCATCTGGGAAAGAATAGATTTCTAGATCAGACAATAGAAGAAAATTAGGACCATCCCAGGATGTTCTCATCCTCCCCTTGCCTCTGGGCTAGGTTGAATATATCAAGGCCATTTCAGGTGTGTTGCTAACCTAGTCTTAAAATAGCTGCTGGTCTCCATGGGAGGCTTAGAAAGGACATCTAGAAATTTGCTCCAAATAGGTAATTTGAAATTCCTTTGCTGCTGTTGCAGCTCCTTGGCCTATCCTCCTGGACTACCCAGCCTGCTCGTTCTGCTCTCAGCAGGGGATTGCAAGCACATCATTCTTCTGCACACTGAACTCTTCTTCAGTAGTCAGTCTTTATACGTGTTCAGTCATTCTCAGTCCTTACCTTTGGTTTCCCTTGATACCTATCTCCTTTGAAGTGCAACGTGCAGAATCCCACACAGAAGCGGCATTACCAGTCTGATTAGAGCACAAGGTTTACTCTATCGGATTTGCAGAACTGAGATAAACTAATTAGTTTGTAATTTCCCAATTATCTCTCTCTCCCCCCCACCCCGGTTTGTTAAAGATAGGCACTGCATATGATCTTTCATTGTTCAGTGCTTTTGCTGTCCTTCAGAAGCTTCTAAAAGTAACTGCTAATAGGTTTGAGATCCCTTCAGTCAGCACTGTAAGTATCCTAAAATGAAGTTCATCAGAATTGTTTGCGTCAAAAAAAATAGTTAGAGAATAGCACTATTCAGACCACTTGAAGGAGCCCTCAGTATATTAAATTTTAAGGTCTGACATTTTTTTTAATTCTTCGAGCAAAAATCCATGTTAACAATTCAAAGCTATTAATTAATTTTATGTGCAACTGAGAGTAGTTCTAAAGTCAGCTGTACTTACTTCAAAAAGACAAGAAATTGAGTTCTCTAGTTAAATTTTTGTTTAGAACAAGCAGATGCTTCCCTTAAATTGTTGCAGCCAAATTCTTCTTGAGTGGTCTTGGTGGTTTCAGTGGTATCTCTTGTGGAACAAGGTATTGTTCAGTCACACTGAGTGCCATGGAGTTACTTACATGGTGAGGCAAATTGTTATTTAAGAGTTGCAGGATCAAGCCGTTAAATATGATAAACATACCAAAATAGAAAAATGGGAACTTTTAAAGTAGTATGTGATGCATATTATTTCTTATGCTGTGGTTTAAGGGTCTGAGTGACTTAGAAGTAACTCTACCATCTGAAAATGCGTTGACTTTATTATTTATCTTTGTTTTTTCTCTCTCCAGGAGCCTAAGTGCACCTTGATACAATTCTGTCAGAGGGGCTTTGATTAACAAGGAGTGTGTATGTTGTAAAGCCCTCAGTTATCTGTACAATTCCTATAACTGCTCATATAACAACTTCTGATATGCTGAACTATATTCTAAAACACCAAACACCCAAACACCACTGTTTAATGCAGCATGTTGCAAACTATGGCAATTAATTTATGAATGTAGCTGCCCTGTGTAGAGAGGAAAGATCTGAAAATCAGTAAAGGACAAAGGCTTATGGTGGAAAATAAACATCAACTTCCATCATAGTAACAGTCCCTTTTGGGGACTTTGGGGTGTCAAACAAAGCCACAGCAGAGTTTATGTTCAGCAGGGTGAGAATAGCATGGGAGTCTGTGAGATAGTAGGGGATCATGCAAACACTGAAATGTCACAAAATGCTGACAGTTTGTGAGAATCTTCATCTCTTTGATAGATATTTGACTGCTTCATCTGGTACTTTCATAACAAAACCTGCGATCAAATGAAACACTCTATGAAGTTTCATGTTTTCTTTCCAACCTGAAAATTTGGCTACAGTTTCTGAGAAGCATAAGGTGTAGGTTGAATCTTCTGCAAAACTGTGCTGACTTTGAAAAAAAACTTAAATCGTGGAAAAAAAAAAAAAACAGTCCTAGAGTTCCTGCTTGAATAGATTTGGCAAAACTGCACAGTGATTTGGGTATGTTGGAGCACAAAGTGAAGCCCAAAAGACATGAGTCAAAACCAAAAAGAGAGAGAGAAATGGTAGAGAATTGCTCTGGCCTTGATTTAAGACATGATATAAAACAATGCCAACAACTCATAATTAAAGCTTTTTATCCCTGTGATAAAGTTGCATCAGAAAACTACTATAGATTTTGCAGTCCTAGGTCTACTATGAGCTTCTCTTGTAACTTGGAGTATGTCATTCCCCTGCTACTAACTTTGCTTCCCAGCCTCTGGCATGGAGATTTTTAGCCTTTATTTTCTGAAGGCATACTTTTAAACTGAGATCAGTGAAAGCAGTTTGAATGTTTGTGGGATGATCCTGATGCTAGTATGTTCAATCATAGAATAATAGAATATCCCCAAAACGACCCCAAGAATCACACCATGTGTCTGAGAGCATTCTCCAAACACTTCTTGAACTCTGTCAGGCTTGGTGCTGTGACCACTTCCCTAAGGTACCTCTTCCAGTGCCCAGCCAACCTCTGAGTGAAGAACATTTTTCTGAAATCCAGCCTTGGGTCCTATCACTAGAGAGAAGAGATCTATGCCTTCCCCTTCACTTCCCCTTGTAAGGAAGCTGTAGACCACAATGAATTCTCCCCTCAGTTTCCTCTTCTTGAAGAGATAGCCTTATTTTGTGTAATTTTTTGTTCCAAGCCTTTGTGTGGTTAACTTATTTATGATGTTGGTGTATTTTTCACCAAATAACAGTTGTTACTGTTTTGAAGAGCAGGTCAGCAATGACAGTATCCTGCAAAATGGGCTGCCCAGGGAGGTGGTGGATTCTCCATCCCTGGAGGTACTTAAGATGAGACTGGACGTGGCACTTAGTGCCATAATCTAGTAACTGCAGTGGTAGGGGATCAGGGGTTGGACTTGATGATCTCAGAGGTCCTGTCCAACCCATCTGATTCTATGATTCTATGAAAAGCACTCAAACCTTAAACTAAACAAATAAAATGGAAAAATCTCATAGAGAAAGGTTATCACTCAATGCAATTATAGCCTAGTTTAGCATTTAAAAGTAGTCTACTTTTTACGTTTTTTATAATTTTAAAATATTATTTTAGACGAAATATTATTCTCAAGCCTGAATCACATTTACAACTTCTGTTCTTTCTTCCCTTCCACAGAATAATACTAGTTTATTGCAGATTATTTAACCTGCAAACCATAGCTAAAGTAATTGTGATTGTCACAATAGAATTTCTGCTATGGGCATACTGGGATAAAAGGGAACTGTGAAGTGATAAAAAGAGATGACATAGAGTATGATCAGGTAATAAGTTTGCTTCTACAGTCAAAGGAAAACTATTTGTTGTTGTAATTCAGATGTTTAGAAGCAAGTACGTTGTTCTTTGCTTCTTAATGTCACTCTAAGATAATTCAATGCAGCAGTTGTCTTTTTTTTTCCTCTCACTTTTAGCATATTACTTTGTTATTCCTTATACTTACTTTCATATATAATCTTTGGTTAGTAACTTTAACATTATTTGTGGTGGCAGATGGCAAATATTGGAGCACCCAGCTGTCCAAAGAGTGCTGCCAGGGCCAGAGGAAGCTGCCAGCTGAGGGCATGGTAAAAGGGTGGTTAGGGAACATGAGACAGAGGAGGAAACTGTAGATAACATTTTAGGGGATATAGAGTACACATCCATTGGAAACCAGGATCCATTCATTTTGCTGCTCATGTGAACATTCAGTGTGAGAAAGTCTGTTGTGTGCTTCTGACTCGACTAAGTATTATCAGTCTGATAGCTGTGTCGGTGTTCCCTCCATCCCTTTAATGAAAGTAAGGTATGAACCCACAAATCAGTGTGAAGGTGAAGGTATGGGAAACATATGTTGTGTAAACACAGAAGGAGCATGGATTTTCAATTGGAAATTATGAAATATAAAATCTATAAAATAAAAAATTGATGTTTCTGGGAAAATCCCCACAACCTTTGAATTGCATTGTTATTCACTGAGGCTTCCTGGGCATGGGGCAAAATTTTACGTGGTTTCTTTGAGCTCTACTGCCCCTTGCTGTTTTTCCAGATCCGAGTCAGGGGAGTTCACACTCACTTCCACACTGGTAGATGCTTTATTCTGTTCTCTTCTGAAGCGCAGGTTTAGGGGTTGCAATCACAAAAATACATTTAAACATGCCTGTTATAGGCTACTACCTAAAAATTATGCCTCTTCGAGAAAACTGCCAAGAAAGAATAAAAGTTAAGATGCTTTTATTGAGAAGAAAAAGCTTTAATCATTGAAGACATTGTAGGGACTCAGCTTCTGGCCTTTGTTCAATGAATGGCACAACAACAGCTTGTTCCAAACACATAAATGAATGACCAAAGATCATCTTTTTTCAGTTATGTTTCAGTACAGACACATCCTTTCATAAAAGTATAGCCCGTTATATTTGGTTCACTTCTGTCTTATTTTCTTCCTGAGTAATTGGATTAAAATGATTCTCTAAGAGAAAAGGAATATAAAAATAGCTAACACCTTGCTAGACCATTTTGAAAAGTGAATTAGGACTAACTAGAACTAAAGAAACACCACCTTCATTACTATGTCAGTATGTAGTTACCAAAAATCATTATTTTTCAGATTCAGTGTTCCTTCTTGTTTCCACAAAAACTAGCACAGCTTTTTGTGAACTACAGTCGTTTTTCACATACAAATGTTGGAGTGCCTTTGTGAGAATAAAATACGTTGGCAGGTGGCAAACATGAGAACACTTGAACTTCGCTTCCAGGCTGAATTTTCATTTGTGCTTTTGGACAGAATAACTTAGCAGAGGCTGAGATCCACGCGGTTAGGCTGTGACTAGTCATTGTGCTCTACGATCACTTTTATTACTTCAGCATGAACCTTTGGAGTTAATTTTAGGTCCAGTGAGTCCAAGCTCTGATTATGAGCAGAAAACCTGTAGCTCCTCCTCCTGCTGGAAGAATACACTCTGCAGTTGTTGGCTTTGAACACTGTGTTCTTTCTGAGCTCTGTTTGCATGCTCACCTTGAGCATCCTATGGAGTAAGGAGGAGGCTCCTCACGCAACTGCTGCAGGCCGTGCGTGCTTCAGGCATGAGATTAGGCAGACCTCTGAGGCTCATTTTTCTTTCTGGGGCCATAGAATCCACTAACAATTTGTTTACATAAGTATTTGAGTCTTGCATATCTCCTTATCTATCTTAAACATTTTTTCTTCATGTTTGGTAACTGACCTCTGTGCCTGACTAATGAATGAATGTTGTTTTTGTTTTTGTTTTTTTCTTTATAGTATCCTTCTTGATGAAGAAGGTCACATTAAGATAACAGGTATGTGAGGCACAGAAAGATTAACATCTACAAACTGATTATTTTTTTTGCAGAATGTTCCATGTATCTTGGTCTTTGGTTGGAAGGAGTTTTGTTACAAAAACTACAAGCCAGAAGAGTTTGCGTGGTGGGCTTCTCTGGCAATTTTCAAACCCCCATGCTGCACAGCACATGGAGAACATAGCATTTTCATGGTAAAATTGTACCCTTGACTGATGTGAAGCTTGTAGGCTTGACTGCCTACCACTGTGGATGAAAGGATTCTCCCATTATGACTGCTTTACTCCAAGGAGAGGATGCCTGGAAAGACACCCCTTTGCCACCCTGGTGTCTAGCCATCATTTCCACTGGTGGCACCTGTGATTATTGTTGCCAGTACTTTGGTTATCTGAGCAAGAATCCTTACCGGCAGTGCTTTCACCAAATCTGAACTGTATATTTCTGCTTAAACGCTCTTGTCTGCTTTGGGCCAGAAGCTCTTTATGAACAGAGAAAATTATATACCTACTTTCAGGGTGTATTAACAAATGCCAACCAGACCCTCCATGTCGGCAGGGCTTCAGCACACAAGTGCTTGTGGCCTTTCTGCACACAAACAGAAGGGTGCTTCATCAGCCGGTTGGTGTGTTTTGTTCAAATAGATTAAGTGAGTAAAAGCATAAATAATCATTTTTATGGACTTGACAGGTCTTTTTTGTTTCAATTTATTTAGATTTTGGTCTGAGTAAAGAAGCCATTGACCACGACAAGAGAGCATACTCATTCTGTGGGACAATAGAGTATATGGCCCCAGAGGTGGTCAACCGACGAGGACACACGCAGAGTGCTGACTGGTGGTCTTTTGGTGTGCTCATGGTAATGGAAAATTTGTGTTTGTTTGTTGGAGGGGTGGCTGTAGGAGAGATTAGATCCCTCAGATAAAAAGTACTGCTTTCAGCAGTCAAGGTTTGATAGAAATTCAAGGTTTGATAGAAAAGTGGATGCGTAATGATTGCTTGGTCATTTTCATTGCATCAGCTGTGGCAAGCCAGCTGCTCCAGGCAGTATATAAAGTAACATTTGGCCCCCAGCTTCCCTCTTTTTTCTTAAAGTCCTTTGCTGTCTCAGTTGGTTTCCATGAGTCATGAATATTTCTCCAGCACAGAAACAGGGCAGAGCAAACTCAGAAAAGCAGGAGTATTTCAGAAGAAACATCTTCCTAGCTACTAACACAGTTCCTGTTAGGAAACAATTCCTCAAGTAGCAATTTTCAGATGTTAGGGAAATCCTCCTAGAGAAACTCAGAAATATACTCTTTTTTGCAAAATACACATTTAAAAGGATGTATTTTACAGGGCTCTCTGAGTGTTTCACAGGACCTCAATAGTCCTTTTGCCACTTATTTGTCTTCTTTACAACAGCTCTGCTGACTCTTATTCCACTAATAACTGGCTGTGCATGTCCTGTAGTCTTCTTAGCTCAAAAGCCTCTCTTTTCTTATGATGGGAAAAGAAAACAAGTGCATAATGTGTGCCATGGCATCATTCTTTCTTCTTGATTATGACCAGTTTGGGATGTTTGTTTTGTTCTGAGTACATGCTGAAGCTGGTTAAAAAAAATTCATGTGTGAAACAGTTTTAAAATAACTGCTCTTCAGATGGGGAAACTCACCAGAAACAGACTCAAATGTATCAACCGACACAGAGTAATAGCTAGGAATTCATCTTTTCTTGACAGTTCTTTGCATTAGATTAGTTATACAGAAGTTGAAATTTTCCCCTGCTGTTGTCTAACTTCTAAGAGCCCTCAAGCTATTCTAGAGGTATTTTAAATTAAATCAATATCAGAAACTTTGCTAATTCATTTTTATACATGGAAATCAATGAAAAGTTAGATAAAATGCAAATGAATTTACCAAAAATCAGTCATGATAGGTTGATCTTGTACTTTATGAGATAGCCATCTTTTTCTGAACAAAGGAAATGAAGTGGAATTAGAATAGAGTATTTGCTACAGTGTTGCAGAGGAAATCCATTAATTGAAGATGCTTATTTGTCCAGTAATAGTCCAAAATTGGTATAGTACCTATACCATCATAGGGAAAAACACCACAGAAAGAAAGGAGCTATTTCAGCTAAAGAGTAATGTTTTCCCTAGAGCAGGTAGGAATAAACTCATCGTGAAATGCAATTAGTCTGGAATGTAAAAAGAAATCTGACTGCTGAAGAAGTGAGGTCCTAGAAAACATTTTCTAAGAAGGGCTCCAAGAGATATAGACTACAGTGAAGCTGCTTGGCTTTTGAGAAGGACCCAATTACATCCTTCTGTGTGCTGCAGTAGTTGACACTGGAATGCAGTGTCAGGAAAGTTTCTCAGAGAGGTATTGAACTCTTCTCAAGCCAGCCTTCTAAAATTAGCTGTTCATGTGCTAACCTGCTCTCCCACTGCACCCATCCAGCCTCTTCAGTCTGTGGTGCTCTCGGTGCTGAGAAGGATGAAGAAATGATCAAGAAGATGGTTTGTGACACTGTATGAACACTATAGGTTTTTGGAGCCCAGACACCATGCACTTACTGCTCTCACAGGGCTATGTCCAGATAACAGAGGTGATGCTGCTCTCTCCTGAAGTGTGCAGGCTGCAGGTGTACCCAAGTGCTTGGGACATTACCACCACCAGGCAGCACAGCACATCTCTGCAGCTGTGGCTCACAGAGCACCTCACCACGGTTATCTCAGCTTCCCTGCAGAACCAGGGCAGAAGCAGAAATTAACATAGTAATGTGCCCTTCTAATGCAGCACCATTTCCTGTGGCATGGAAGCTATTTTAGGTAGCTATATAGTACACTACATTCCACAACCCGTAGAGTATGTTTAAATTTTGTTCACCTTAAGCAGACAACTGGTGCCACCAGGGGAAGTAAGTATAGGAAGCACTGTGAAAACCAGTGGAAATTTGGGTTGGGGAGGGCCTACGTCACTGATCTAGCAAGTTGACAGCAGTTAATATAAGTAAATATTGTAATTTATTTCCTGAAGTATAAAAAGAGTGGAACATCCTTATCTCCTGTGGCCACAAATACATTTATGGGTGCTCAGCACTTCTGAACCATACGTTTAATCAGTAAAATCCCTAGGTTATATTTCATGGAATAAATATATCCGTACCCCCTACCCTTTAATTTTTTTATCATATATTTAATTTTGGAGGATAGCTGTACCTTCTCACTATCTGTCTCGTTACATGGTGTTGCATTTGGTGTATAGATCATTTTTCTTTCACCAGCTAATAAACTGGGCTACTCCCTCCCTGGTTTTTGCTAGGCTTTTTTTTTTTTTTTCTCTTCCATCACTCTTTTCAACCCTCCTTTAGGGATTCAGTGTATTAGAACTAGAAAAGATAAAACTCCCTATAAAAGGAGATGAATTAAAGAAAATAAAAACTTTGTAACTGTATGCTTATGCTTCAAGCCTTAGAGTGTTACCAGACATCTTGGAGAAAAATATGTCTAATCAGTTCAATCTTTTTTTCCTTTTCAATGTTTGACTGGTTGGGACAGAAAAAGGGTATTTCTGCACACTAAAAGTGTGGGAAGATTTTCTGATGCTGTCTTTTGCTTTGTTCTTTTCTTCTTGTTTTCCTTGGTTTGTTACTTGTATGTTCTATTAGGGAAGCTGTTTTTTCTGACAGTCTGAAAACCTGAAGATAATTAAATGGCATTCAAATTAATTATATTTCTCTCTAATTAATTTGCATTGTAATATAAAATAGACAAAGAAAATATACTGGTTGGTGGAATATGCATAGATTGAAAGGAAGTGTATGTGATGGTATAATTTTCATATTAATGTGATAGCGTAATTTACATTAATTTTCTAATATTTATCAAAAGAGGCAGATAGTTGTAAAATGGTCTATAACCTCATTATCAGAAGAGCAACCAAACACTTTCATCTGTTCAGCTCTGTGAAGAGGGATTAATACTTCAGTATGAAGAGCTGGGTTGTGCTAGGGGCTCCTTACCAACTTTCACTGACCAGGGCACAGACTAGAACCACACTGAATGATCACTGAAGACAACCTTAAATGTGACATGTTGTGATAATAAATATCAAAACAAACTTGTCTGGAAATGACTATTTTCTGGTCTTGACTTTTTTATTCTTTATGTTATTAGTCATTTCATTAATTATTCACTGGGGGTTTTACCATCAATACCAGTATAATTTCATTTATCACCTGGTAGATCTTTGGCACAGGCCACACAACCAAAACTATTACATGCTCTGTTTGTTTTCTGTTCAGTTTGTTTGAATTGTTTCATGGTAGCTTAGTATATGCCAAAGGATATAGTTATAAAAATCTTGACATTTACCTTTTCCAGAGTTCCAGAGGACAGTACCAGTCTCTCATTAAATATGTGACGATGACTGCTGGAACCCAACTATAATTTTGTGCTGGTGAATTTATGTGGCTTATCATAACCAGACAGTTTTCGTTTTCTGCCTTTCTGTACGTTACTCACTGCATTGAAGATTTTGGAGAGGTCATACTCTGCAAAAGTTTTGCATCAAGAAATCTGCAGGAACAGGCGTCTGACTTAAATTGTTAAAAAGTTGGATATTTCACTAATACCTTTTCAGCTGCACTGTGAGAGCTTTCATGCCCACACTGCCATGTCTGAATCCCAGATAAACTGGTCTGCATGACATAACATGCACAAGTCTCTTGGAAAGCCTCCCAGAGCAGTGGTTTTGTAGTTCATTGTACCAGCTGATTTACAAGGCCACAGACCTCATGGAAGGTGCTTATCTGCTTCAGTTCAGGCAAAAAACACCTTTGAGAGTCCTGTGAGCAGAAAGGGGAATTAGAGAAAGAATAGCTGTGATGACTTAGTAGGCAGTCCCAAATAAAAATAAATGTGTTTATATGCGTCAGCAATGTAGGGAATGTGTAAGTAGTGAAGTCTTCACAAGGAAAGAAGTCGTCCTTTTGGTATCCAAAATATTCAGCTCTGTAGTAATTTTGTAGTAACTATACAGTAGCGTTGGAAAAATCAATATAAGACATCAATGCATTACAATCTTCTTTTACAAAATCCCATCATAACACTTGTTTCCTTCCAAGTGCAAGAGATAGTCTTAACAAACAGTATTTTGAATGTTTATGGTCTCTGCTATGTTAAGGTATTCACCCTTTGCAAGCATTAATTCATTACGCCTCACACCCAGCTAATTATGAAAAATTCTTAATGCATTTTACAAATGATAAAACTGAGTGCTTGAGCAGGTCTCAGATACCTGGAAAATGATTGAAAATGTTGAGAAGAGAATCTGGCCATTCTGACAAGAGTATCTCTCTCTGTTATCCAAAACTGAGTGGTATCAAGTTTCTTCATAACCCTGAATTTTATCCTAGGCTCGCAATACTTCAGCAGACTTCGGCTGAAGTAATTTGCACAATCTGCTCTCCTTCCATCTGTTAGGAAGATTCATATGGCAGTTACCCAGGCTGTAGATTTTTTCCTCATTCATTATCTTCCTCAAAGACCTACCACGGTCACTTCTTGAATCCATTTCCTCAGCAAATGTAGTACTCTTTTCCAAGGTCTTCCCTTATGTACATCTTCTGGGGTCTCAAGTGCCTACTGAAATTGGAGACTGCCCTGAAAACAGAAAAGCACTGCAGAGTATGGAGAGATCTTAGCAAGGGCTGGACTATGTGACTCCAGAGGCCCCTTCCCATCAACCTTTAATTCTGTGGTTCTCTTAATAGGCAGCTGAACTGGAACAAATATTTGCCTTTCTTGCTGAATATTGATAGAGAAAGGAAGTCAAGGTAGGAGGGAGGTTCAGCCTTCTGGAGTACTGGCTAGCAGAAGACGGTCCTCCAGAATACCCAGGAAGTGAATCAGTGGCAAGGAAGGAGGAAACAGAGGGTTTATATGGATGGGAAGGAAGGGAGAGTGAAAACTGAGTCTCCCAGCAAAACTATAGGGACTGCTTTAATAGCCAAAAATACTACAGAGTTCATTGTCAGCTAGGCTTAGCTTATTGTCTGCCTGCTGTGACCCATACAGCTTTGTATTTATGTGCAAGGGTGTAAGCAGCAAGTGCTCACTTCTGTTTTCATGTTCAGGTTTAGCAAGATTTTTGATTTTTTTAAAAAATAAGCAGGAAGACAGTGCAGTAAAGTGGTAGCTTTAACTGATGAGCATTAACCGATGAACTATTTGAATATTTTTTTCCAGCCATGTTATTTCATTTTTAACCTTCAACAAATTTAGTCAATACTGCAATTGAGAAACCAATGCTTTCTTCTAGCTGCAACTTAGTTAAGTCCACTGAAGTAAAAAGCTCTGGTACATTTAAGTCATGTAGCTGCCTTTCACTTTAAATATTGATGTTAAGTGTATTTCTTCTGAACCTGTGTAATTTGAGACATGTGGTGACAAAGTGCTAGCCATTACAGCAGCACAGTAACTATTCCCTGCAACCTCCAGGATGGTCGTTTCCCCTACTCCCTCCCTCCCTTCCTTCCTCCCTCCCTTCCTTCCTCCCTTCCTGCCTTCCTTCCTGCCTTCCTGCTTGCCTTCCTACCTTCCTGCCTGCCTTCCTTCCTGCCTTCCTGCCTTCCTGCCTGCCTTCCTGCCTTCTTCTCTCCCTCCCTCTCAACTGTAGAGGGAACTACAGTTGACTTCCCACATATCACTGACCCAGCAGTTGCTTATATCTGTATCATCTGCATCAGCAGTGTCAAGCCCCATACTGCCGGTATAAATGAGACATAACAGTCATTGTTAGTGCTGTAAATTGGATTTATTAAAACAACAAAGTAACATGAGCAAGTTTAAGTGAACATTAGGTACATATCCTGAACATAAATGCTTTAAAAATCACAAGGGTTTGGAACAATACGTACTATTTCTGCTGCTGCCCTGGGAAGCAATGTTCTCTGCCCTTCGTCTCCAGTACATCTGAACACTTTTATCAGGACCGAGGCTCTAATAGGCCAGAATTACTTTGGAAATAGTATTTAAGCTCCAGTATCATTTAGGCAGTTTTAAAAATAGTCCCCTATTATCTTTCTCTGTAGAAGATGAATTGCTTTCCTCCAGCTCTAACAGGCAACTCTTCTCTTGCCTCTCCTAACCTAAGCAGAAGATAACATATTTGTTTTTTCCAAATCTTGTTTATATTTGTCATCTGTAAACAATTTTTAAAAGTGGTTTTTTCCTGTTTCTACTATGAGTTTTATTGCCTTGAGGTAATTTGTTACTAATGCAGATTAATCCTTCAATTAATTATATTCAGTTAGTTATCTGGCTTCTAAACCTCTCCTCTGCCCTCCTCCCAAAACTAGCACAGCAGTTTCACCATTAGTTTTCTTATGTTTTCTATTTTTAATCTGGGCAAAAGGAAGAGTCAGGCTGTGGAGCAGTCTGACACAGGTTTTGGTAATGAAACGATCCTTTCTAGCACAAACATGCTTCTTGGGAGCAGTAGGGCTTCTTGTGGGATAAGGTACAAAAACTACATATAGGCTTGCAGAGTCCTTCCTGTCATAACAGGTATTTAGTTATAGCGATGAATATTAATTATTAGATGCTTATTATAGTAGAAGAGATCCAAAGCCTGAGTCACAGACATGACCAAGTAATGGTTCTCCTCACCCTCAGTGGACACTGTCCTCCTTTGTGCCCAGGCTGAATTATGTTCTTGGTGTCTTTGTGTTTGGTGATGCATAGCCTTCAGCATCCCTAATCAGAGAAACCAGCTACAACATGTACCTCCATGAAACACCATGGCAAGAGCTGTGTGAAAGACCTGGTATTGCAACCATATTAAGGCAATTTCTTTGGCTGGGGTTTTGAAGGGCTTTTTTTTTTTTTTCTTCTTACAGATGTGAAATTCCAGTCGAATTTACTGAAAGCACTAATCTGTTTCAAAGGAACCATAAATGATTGATGTTTTCACACATGTGTTAGGCAAATAATTGATGATGATTGTTGAGTTTTGCATTGAGATTTGGGTTTAGGTAAATGTGACACTTGGAACCAAAGCAGGGGAGAAAAAGCATGCTCGAATGCCTTGGGAATGTGGGTTTTATGCTTGTTTCTCCTGCAAAATATAGCAGAAGCATCTCTAAGTGGTGCAAATATACAATCAAAAAGGTGGTTCATTTCAACCTAAAAAGATGGAGAGTGACATGTTGAACTAGTTTTTCACGGACAATAGTCCCTGCCAAACACCTAAGAACAGCCATTCCCATGCAGACTAAGGGCCCCTCCAGCCAAATACCTCATTTCCAGCATTGATCATAAAACAGGTGCTGATGGAAACAGCATATATGACACTTCTTCCCAAACATACCAAAACTTGACCCCAAGTATCAGAATAAACACTTTGTAACAAGGCTCTCAAGTTAAACAGTCTTGTTCTGCATAATCCAGTTTTACTGCGTCATTTTTTTTCTGAAGCACAGCGTGTTAGACCATTTTGTTTCCTAAAGCTTTCAGTTGTGTTGAAAATAGAAGATGGGTGTGTCTATCAGTCATGCAGACCACTTCAACACCCATTTGATTTACCATTTTTTTGTTACTCCACAGTTTGAGATGCTGACAGGATCATTACCCTTCCAGGGAAAAGACAGAAAGGAGACAATGGCACTCATTCTCAAGTGAGTATTGAAACTGGTTTCATTCTTCTGAGTTAACTCTACCCTCTAGAGAGTCTATAGGTCCCAAGTATATGAAGGATATAGTTCACCTAGATTTCAAAGCTATGTAAGGCATGAATTTGGTAAGGCACATGTAGCTGATGCCTGTATGTGACTCTTAAAACTGCTTCCAGAATAAATAGTAGGAACTGAATTACTGAGAAGGCCTTACAAAAGGAATTTATCTTACTTTCTCTAATAATGTCAATATCCTCAAAACATGGGAACAGTCAAATTACTGCAGGACACCTTATATTTTGTTGTTGCCAAGTTTCAAATATTTTCCTTTACAGATTTTCTATTCATTTGATGTTAAGTGCAGAAACATGTATTTGAAGCTAAGCTTTCGTCAACATTACAATTTTTTTTTCTGTAGCAGTGAATGGCCAAGAGAAAAGATTTACTATCTTTAAATAGTATATGGTTTAGTACAATTGCTTTCATTAGGTTTGGTTGTTTAAATCCTTCTTGATTTATTCCAGCAAGCTAAAAAAGTGGAAAAATTCTGTAGGAAAATTACCTATTTAGATTGCAAAAGGTTTTATGAGATTCACTGACTTCTAGTGAAGTCAGTGGTAAAACCTTTCTCAACTTCAGCAGAACAAGGTCCTCGCTCTGTGTCGCATTATGCTTAGGTAGTCTTTTTTACACTGATTTCGTGTATCTGCCCATCCTGAGTGCTACAATTCCACCTTTTCAGTGACAGCAGGATGGAAAAAAAAAATCTTGAAAAATCTATTCTCTTTTCAAGTGTTGTGTTCTTTCAGAGCCAAACTGGGAATGCCACAATTCCTAAGCATAGAAGCCCAGAGCCTGCTGCGAGCCCTCTTCAAAAGGAACCCCTCCAACAGATTAGGTATGTATGTGCATTTGATCGGGGCATTTGTTACATGCACCCTGCCTTGTCAGGTGGTGATCATTTCTCTCAGCACATCTTTTCTGATAGTTCTCCTCCTCATTCTATTGCATTTTGCATTCCTTCCCAGAGCACAATGAACCTTTAGCATTGCTAGAGAAATTTGCAAAGAGCACAGGTAAAGCACTGGAATTTAAAACATGATATTAATTTTTATTTCATTTATTTGGTAAACAGAGAGACTAAATTGCCAGCTTTTCTGGAGGATTTAAGATAACTACTGAATATGATACTATAGGGAACTGAGAAACAAGTGTGTTTTAAAAATCTCTATAATTCAGCTGCAAATCTGAGGTTTCATCTCTGCCATTCTCAGATGTGTTTCAGTCCTGTCACATTCTGTTAGCTGGGAGCATTCCTCACAGTAGGCTTTGTTCTTTATTATCCTAAATGTATCATGGCCTTTTTACTAATGTCTCTTCACCCTTTATTAATAATCCTATTTAAATTGTGATAAACAAGAAGTGTGTATTGGATAATGTATCTTTTGTCATCTGTACACTTGCTTAAGAGTTTTATTAAGAAATTAATTGAGTTTGATGAGGTTATGGACAAAGCCTGTTGCATGATTTTCATTGCAAATTTTGTCCTTGCTCCACACAGGGATGAGATGACAACCTAGCCAAGCACAGTGCTGGGTGGGAATGGGGAGCCAGTCCTTCAGCATGCTGCTGTGGCCCCTCTCGTCCTGAGGGGATGCCACATGGCCCGCAGAGGGAATGTCCCCAAGAGGTTTTACCTCTTGGCCTAAATGGTAGCTCTTGCAGTCTGACATGCTGTAGACATGAGAGTGGAAAAACACGTTTTCTCAGCAGGTTTCAATTGCTCTCAAGTAATTTGTTTGACATTAGGAAAAAATAGAGTAGTAGGGTTTCTGGGTTTAATCTCTGTTCAAAAAAATAAGGCGCTGCAGCAAATATAACCTTTTTTCCACTCCCTACCTCTGTTCCTTTCTGTTTCCTCCCTGCCTCCGTCTCTTAGTTTTGTTCTGCTCTGCTCATTTTGTGGCTTCCCACAATTTGCTATCCTTCCAAAATGGGGCTCCAATGAAGTCTGCCGGCATTTCTAGATACCAGTCCTTAAATAAAAAGCTACTTGCTAAAAGAATCAAAGTTCCTTAGTTTTGGCCAGTTTTAGCTTAGTTTTACTATTTGCAGGTGCTTTTATTACAAGCACGAAAAAAATCTTAGATTACCAAGTTCTTGCTTATTAATGTGAGGCTGCTTTTATATAAATCCTTGCACTCTATAATGTGTTTAAACTGGGAAGTTGATCTGAAAGAATTACTTATATTCTTGAACCCTCATGGGCTTGAATGGCACATAAGAGTATTTGCAGGCAGTAGGTTTGATTGTGCTGATTATTCTTTACTGATAGGTTTTATTACTACATGAAGTTAAAAAACCCCAAACCACTAAAAACCTAAAGGAAGGTGAAAGGTTTGCGGTCATGCAGTGTGCCATCCCATGCTGTGCTTCAGACATCTGCTAAATACCCATGCCAAGAAATGTCCATCTCCATGAAACAGGAGTTTCCAGTCATGATCTCTCTGATGCTTTTCTTTTCTCCAAGAAAGCACATCTCTTTTCAGTACCACTTTGGATTTGCAGATGGTAGATGAATGGCTGAAACATGCTGAGCAAATCCAGAGAGACTCCACCGAAAGTATCGATGCTTAATGTCTCCCACGGACTTTTGCAGCAGGGTCAGGGTTGCCCCTTCGGGCTTCCAGGGCTGTCCCTGAACATACCCTTGGGCCACTTCCCTCCTCCATTTGAGGCAAGGGCCAGGCCACACGCTGCTGCCTGCAGACACAGCACATAACACAAGAAGGATTCATGGGCTATGTGGGCAGATCTCATGGCTGGGAAAAACTGAAAAAGTGATGAACCTTCTCCATCGTGTAAAATCAGTCACTAGGAATTGGAAGTCCTTAACTCTTTATAAATTAGACTATTATAATCCTAAATCTCTTTAATATACTAAATTAAACAGAGATGGAGTCAAGTCTCTGCACTTAACAATATATTCCTTCTGAGCCAGAGCTCTGAAGTGGCCCCAAGTGGGAAATGCGAATTTTTCAAACAAATGCCTGCTTCAGCTGCATGCTGTACACCTTACTGCACATTGCAGTCTCCCACAAAGAGAAGTAGCTATGGGTGGGGTTTGGAAAAGGGAACAACAACAGTAGGAAAAAGTGCAGCCTTCAAATAGATCATCTGTAAAAAGCGTGTCATTGTCATCACTCGATGTATCCATTAGCCTAAACAAGACGAAAAAGAGAAACAGTAGGGAAGGGACAGGGCAGAGAAAATTGACTGCATTAGCCATTATCCTCAGTCTAGGATGTGCTAACAGTGTCTTAGTGTCTAAGCATTTATCCCAGTCCTTCAAAATCAGTTTGGCACTCAGGCTTCATCTTTACGTGGTTAAGAACATCAATTGCACATTGCAGAGTTTCCAGTTACCTCCACCGAACACAAAACATTTTTCACAGGTATTTCTTCTCTGAAGAGTTGCTTAATGTACTTCTCTTCCAAGTAACTATCGGTTTCATGTTTCTGTTGGCATTGCTAAAATCAGAATGAATCTGCCAAGGGAATCTAGTGCAGACTTCAGACTGTGCATTGAAAAAAAGATGCTAGGGAAGTCATAGAAGTCTTATACTAAGGCTTAGTATTTTCTTGTTCAGTACCCATGGGCCATAAACAGCTGCCTGGGGACAAGTAAGAGTAGGGTAAACATGTGTGTTACTTTACCTGAATTTTCTCCCACCCTACTCCTGCTTTAAGGTCAAGCAAGGGGTTTCTTGAACCACTTGTGGTTTGTTGATGAAGTAATCTTCAACCTATTTCTTTTCAACACACTTCCTGGCCTACCCATGAACTCATATAAATATTTTGCATTGCATCATCTTTTTCCAAGTAATTCCACATCTCACAGCTGTCTGTTTCCTGACAAAACATCTCCAGGTTCTTCTGGACCTGATTCCTGCTAGCAGGGTTTAATAACCTATTGTAAACCTCCTCGGTCACCTTTTTCCAGGTTGCAAAGTTCTGACCTATTCAAACATTCCATACCATTCCTTGTTGACCTTCTTTGATTTTTCCTCCTTTTCATAAGTATATCCTCTTGCAGGTGAATGTGTCAACATCCATGGTACAGTTGTAGGTGTACAACAGATAAACACAATGACAATGCAGTGATGTTCTCCCTTTTGTCCTCTCTTCTCTTTCTAAGATTTGATTTCACGCTGTGTTTGCCTAAAACTGTCTGTC
>JAYRBT010000114.1:30100387-30124752 GCA_036023395.1 Myiotriccus ornatus
CAATCCTGCAAGCTGTGTTTGCTTTTTGTATCCATTCATCAGTGACTGTTAAGCAGGCTGTAGGAAGCCATTCCAGATCATTGCATTTTGGCAAACATCGATAATGTCTTGTACACAAGGAGAGCAGACATCACATTTACAAAAGCTTCAGTTGACAAGACCTTTGTAAAGGTGCTTGTAATGCTGATCTTCCGAAAGTACAAATGATGCAGATAAAAAGCTGAATCCTCTGAGGTGTTGAGTGCCCTTGCAAGGTACTTATGAATCCCAGGTCCTTTTGGGAATCAAGGGTGCTCAAAATGCACCCAGTATGCTGGGTACCTTTCAGGGACTGATTCCAAAATTGCAGTGCAAAGCCTTTGCTTCCAGGTGTTAATTCTCCTTGAAATGAAAATGAAGGGTGCTATTAATAAAGTCAAATCAACCACATAAATGGAATTCTAAATCATCTCTGACAGTTATTTAATTATTACTGAGCACCTGTTGGGTTTTCTTATGGCACTGAAGCAAATAAATTGAGGTAAAGGAATAAAAAAAGGCAATCTTCAGTGAAGACATAAGGCAAAGTAATGAAAAACTAGGTTTCTTACCCAATCTCAGAGGCCTTTCCCTCAAATTCCTATAGTAGTGTAACAGAAATTTAATACTGGAGGAAACGTAACACTGAGAGTGATGATTTTGGTACTCAGAGGAATTTGAAGACAATATTTGAAAAGGGGGAATCTAAAACCTTGGGTTATGTCAAATCATTTGGAGCCTCTTGGTATTTTGAATCTGCACTTATTTGTAGTGCAGTTTTCTTTGCCTGTGAAGAATAGGTAGCTAGTCAAGATTTGAAAGTCAGTGCACATAGCAGAGCTGCTGCTGGTGGCAGGGAGCAGCTGTAGCCTTGCCAGACTATGAGGATGTCTTGGGGCCTCCTCTCCTGACCTCACTGGTGCGTGTGTTCTGCTGTGCCTAAAATCCCATGTCTCATTCAGTCTTTAATGTGCAGCTATTCAGCTCGGGCAGCATCCTCAATTAGGGAAAAGTATAAACCCTCAGCCATCAGATTCTCATTAATGAACTGCCCTTGTCTGTATTTTTGGTAATTTATACTATTATGGCAGTTGTACTGTCCAGGGTTCCTTGACTAGAAGAAATGTTTATATGGTAACTCTGTCAGAAGAGAAGTGGGGATGGGGAGGAAGACTGAAGAAGAGATGTCATGCAACACTCTTCTAAGCATTACTTCATTTTGATTCTTTCATTCTCTTGCCAGGTGCTGGATTTGATGGAGTGGAAGAAATTAAACGTCATCCTTTCTTTGTTACTATAGATTGGAATGTAAGTGGAGCAGAATTTAATTTTTTAATTATCTTTTTTTCTTAGCTAAATTTTGTGAAGACAAACTGCCATACTTAGGAAAAAAGTAATTCTCTAACACAGAGAACCCAGGAACCTTTTCAGTGGGTGCCTGTGTCTCTCTTGCATACATATTTGGCAGTGGTGGGTTTATAGTTGAACTCGCTGGTCTTAAAGGTCTTTTCCAATGTAAATGATTTTATGATTCTATATATATATGCTTGTTCACATACCCACAAATGAAAGGAAGAGAAAGCTGCTTTCAGCATTGCCGGGGTTTTTTTTAACTTCTTGTCTCTGTTTTGTCTGATAATCTGTCTAATCATTATACTACCTGAGGCTATTTGCAGCATTCTGCGGAATAATTTTCACATTCAGCTCTAATAAACATGAGACTTCAGTTGTGGGAGCTCAACTGGAGTGAAAATGAGTAGCTTTAGATGAAATAATTCCTGTAGTATTCAGTTGTAAAAGAAAAAAGAGTCAAAGGACTGGGCTTGAAAGAGATACTTCATAAAGAATCAATCTGATGCTCTAGTTTCCTCCATTGTTCTGCTTTTATGTTCTGTGCTGAACTACTTGTCCCTTCTCACTCAGTTGGGCAGGCTGGGCTAAAAGCGAGTTTTATTCTTTCCAATATCAGAGACCTTCAGGAATCCTTTTCTCTCTTGGAATTATTCAGAGCAGCCCCAGGTCTGCTTCTACATCTCTGCCAACAGTAGCTCCAAGGAGCTCCAAGACCTCCAGGCTCACTCCTTTCCCAAACTCAACATGGTGCTACTGGGACTGCCAGGGCATCCACAGAGCTGGTACATCAGGCTGTACAGCAGGTTGTGCTGCTTTATGCTGGAAGAATCATAAATCTTCCAACAGGATAGCTTTGTTAACCCATTCTTGTCAAGTGACCATAGGACAGTATCTGCCCCTTCCACTAGGTTGCAATGGGGGCTATAGAAAAGGACAAAATAGATGGATTTTCAAAAGCATGATTTTACACCTCTGAACATAACAAGTCAACCAGCCAGAACTGGAAACGTCAGCTCCTCTTACAAGTGTTTGATGTTTTATTGAGGTGAGCTGTTATTTTAACATCAGCACTCAAAATTGGAACAGCAGACATTTGATCAAATGAAACATGGTTCAAATAAGACACGTCAGAGGTGATTAACAGAATGGTAAACAAGGATTTCTTTTATTGCTGTCAGCTACAGCTCATAAAGCTGGTGGTAGAGATTAACTACGTATTTGATTTAGACATGTATGAAGTTAAACCTCACATTTTCAGCATCTTATTTGTTCAAATCAATTTATTTTTAGACAAACCTGGAAGCTAACATTTTTCATTTGTGATCTGAACAACTATCAGTGCATCAGAGCTCCTGTCTGCCACATTCCTCTAGCATTTTCTAGCTTAATTTTACCCAACCCGTGTTATGATTGTTATGTCTCTTTAATATTTAATGTGTTCACTCACAAATGATAGTGTAACAGGTCACATTGATGCAGTTCTTAAGATAAATTCTGGTAAAACCACCATGAATGTGTTTCACAGAGCCATTCCCGAACTGCTGCCCAGGACTTTGCATTAAAGCTAATTCCTCTGTGAAAGAACATTTTGTGGTGCCCAAGTAGCCTTTGAAAGGACCACAAAATCATTTATTTTGGAAAAACTTACTAGAAAACCCCAGTTTGAGTAGCATTTTGAAGAGCTGGCATGACTCATAAGCATGTTAAAATATGATAAATAAAAAATGGAGTTTGAGACTTTCCTTTATGATCCAGTGGACTTTTAGTCTCAGTACATATGTTCTGGACTCTAGATTCTTTCCTCTTCTGCTTCTTATTAAATATGAAATTCTGTATGATAACTTTACATTTATGGAAACAGTAAGTGAAAATGAAAAATAGGGAATTCGGAAGATTTGGGTTTATTATTATTATCTATAATCCTCTGATATCTCCACAGTTCTCAGCTTTGCAATCAAAATACAGGTCAGGTGAATATGTCTTGATGTAATAAGAAGCCCTGGAGGAGTGAGAGGGTTTTCTTCTGTGTTTGTTAGTGGAGCAGCTCACTAACTCATCACAGATAAAGGAGGCTCTGCATCTTGGAAAGGTTTTCAGAAAAGTCAGTTTTGTCCCATGAGACTCCTCAAGATCACCTTCTGTCATGATAATTGGTGATTGTTTCAAGCTCAGTTCTTTAGGGAACAATTTCATTCCAGTTCCTAAGGAAACTCAGCAGTCCTCCACCATTTGAAACAGCTCTTATGGACAGGGAAATATCTGCCATGAAGAAGACAGGTATGGTTGAATATGCCTTGGAGCTAGAGAAGAACGTGGATTTAATTGCCCTTTGATGTCTTATCTAGACCTCTAACTCTGCTGTAAAATGTAGCTGTGAAGATCCATTTTAATCCAACACAGTTAGTGCTCATTGCACTTTCTTTGAGACAGATCATTATTACATAGGTCAGCTGTCATCTTTGTAATATACTTCTTCATTTTATTCTAATTTTCCAATCATTCATGGAGATCTTGGAAGGCTTATGTCATTACAGCAGCTACAGTATTGTATGTATTTCAGAGCAGTGTGAGCCAGCCTGGCCCTGAGCTGAAGCCAGGTCTTTGACTTACAGTGATCATCCAGCCAGCTGTTAACATGTTCTCCATGAACAGAAAAGGAACAGGGTCAGAGAGAACAGAAAGGGATCAGACACAGTTGTTTATGGCTGATCTCTATATGGTTGCAGAAAAAAAGTTCCTGATGCCTTCATTTTGTTCTCCTCTAATGTATACAGAATCTCTCACAACAATTTGCAGGCAGTCAGCAAGCAACGCTGTTGAGGCAGGACAGAAATCTTCATTTACTTTATGCCTTGGTAATACAAAGACCTCAGAGAGCAAGAAGGAAGCTCTTTTGGAGAACTTCTGTACTACCTTGGCAGCTATGATAGGACTGCTGTGACTGACAGCACAGAAAATTTCAGCTTTTGATCCTCCATCAAAAGCTTCCTTATCATGAAGGGTCAGAACAGGTTAGTGTCTGCTGGAAATGCAGTGTAAAACAGGTCTTTTTTTTTAAGCATGATTTTTCCTGCAAGAGTGACATGATAATCAGGAACAAACCACCAAGTTGTATCATCTAATTTTAAAAAGAGATTCAAAGCAGAAATGAGTTAACTTATTCCTTCTAAGTTGTGTGTGAAGTCTAGATATTGCAGTGATGAAGTCATTAGAATCACAGATGGAAATGTGTGACTCAGGTTATCATTTCAGAGTATTTTCAGAGCTGTTCTCTTGGGTTTTAAATGTGTTTACCTGTTGGGGCAGTTATTTCCAATCTTTCACTGTCTTTAAACAGACACAGCCAGATATAGTGTCTGGTTTGCATAAAGGCAGCAAACACAGTGGAAACAACGTAGTGTGAAAATGGCCCCTATTACAATGCTGAAGATGCTGCTGCCAAGCACATCGGCGCTGATAGCACATGACCACTCTGTGCAGAGACAGTAAATACCATCCTGGAAAACACGAGTGTGGCCAGAGAACAACCCTCCTCCTCCTGGCCTTTTGCAGATGCCATTCCCATGTTCCAGACTGCCATTCTTCAGCAAAATCTCTAGTCACCCTAGGTTTAACTTCTGGTTAACTTCTGTACTAAATGAACTGTGGACAATCTGACACAGAGTTTTTATGCCCAGGTTTAAATTTTGGCGTGAGCTAATCTCTGTAAGAGTCTCATTTTTACAGCTGTTGTCACCCCATAACAAAGCCCTAAATTCCCACTTTACTGGTTGAAAAACAGATTAAGATTTCTGTAGCTGTCAGTCTTACTGCTCTAAGGCATTTAGTAGGCACTGTGACGCAAATTCAGTAAATCTGTTGTTAGATGAATGGACTGTCTTTTGTGGTCAAGGCTGGGACTCTCAGGAAGGAGGCTAGATGCCCAGCTCCTTGACAGTTTTACTTGCTTACTAAGCTTGTACCCCCTTTCTTCCTAAGACAAGCAGACCCAAACCAAGTTGACCTCAGATAGTTTCAGTCACTGGCTCTGAGAAAGCACAGTCTGGCTCCTGGTTTTTTTAATTACTGTTTCTTCTTTCCAGGCCATGCATGATGCATTTCTGGTTTTTCATTGAAAATTAAGAATGAAATACTTTTTTGGAGACTGAAGTTTGAGGAGTGGGCTATAAACAGTAGTTTTTGTTTGGATGACAGACTAAATTGGAACCAGAGTAAATGACATGCTAGAAAATAAACTGTCAAATACAGCTGAGGAAAGGAATGGGAAGAAAGTGGAATCAAGTTATTTTTCCTTCAATACTAATCAGAGATCAAACTAAACTGAAAGCATTAATTAATTGCAGGTCTTACCAACACCAAAAATTAACCTCAAGGTTTGAATTCTGCTATTTTTTCTATTGTTTGCAGGCAATAACATTGAGCTGTTAATCTAGGAGAAGACAAACATTTTAGAATGTAGTTCATCCTTTTGTCTGCTTATTGGATTTTCCATGACAGGTATATGTATCAAGGGAGTTTATTCTCACACTACAAGTGCATCGCTATGGAGGGTAGCATCTTTCTATTTCTAGAAGATGTCTAAGTAATAATTCAATTCTTCATAAAAGAAACTCAGTTAAGGAAATTACTAAATAATTTTTAATTGAATTAAACCATTTTTCTTCTTGATATTTGCCAGGCACATTTACAGAGCATTTACATCTCTGGGTTTTTTTAGGAGTGCATTTTTTTTTAAAGATGATGAAAAATTAACTGCTTATCAATAAGAAGAGAAAGACACGAAATGTTGCAGCATTTTGTCACTGTACTCCCTCGTGTATTGAGTTCCAGTTGAGGAGGTGTTCAGATGAAGCTCATATTAGAGATCTGGCAACATATTTTAAGAAAAGGTCACTGGGATTTGGAGGAAAATTAGTTGTTTCAAATAAAAATGTGTCTATCTGAAATCAGAAAGGCAGTTGATAGAAGTTTCTCAAACTTGTGTAGAACTGTTTTCCAGTTAATTCATAGGTACTTCTTAATCTGAAGGTACTGATTATCAAAGTCTCCGAAGGATGTGAGGGGTTGATAAGTAGACAGAAGCATGGATATATATCCAGGTGTGAATATCTAAATCAGTACTTTCACACCTTAAAGTTCATCTCCTTCATTTTGTGGATTATGCACTCCCTCAGCACAGCCTCTGGATCTGACGGCTCTGTAAGATACACGGTGATTCCTGATATGTGTCAGTCACATTTTTCTGTGCTAAGTCAATGCTGTGGCCAGTTTAAAAAATTGAAGATAGGATGTAGGAGATTATTCTTTACTGGGAAGCACTTACATATCCAAAGTCTCTTTTGAACACCTAATAAGATCCAAAACAATAATTTGGATATCAAAACTGGGATTTAAACTGAGAAAACATTTAAATGGATGATGGTGAGTTTTGCATACAGTACCAGTATTACCATGACTTGAAAAGTACATAATTGTTTAAACCTTACCAGAAGTTATGAGACAGCCTGATAGAAATGGTCAAAGAAAAGATTTGAAATTTAACTTGCTATGTCATTTGCCACCCTGGTTGGTTTCTGTTGGAAGAGGTCAAGGTCAAGATACATCAGCCCTGAATAGTTTTGGGACAATGATAAGGGATAATAGGTTAATATGTTTCCTAAAATCAGAAATATTCTTGAAAAATCCAGAACGATCTCAAATCCTCCAAGTGATTTTTTCTCTGTGTATAGAAAACAATGGCTGTGATTCTTACTGTCTTCTTAGATCAGCTTGTGTCACATTGTGTTTTGCAGTCTACAGGATGCAAGCTTTTAAAGGAAGAGGCATTCTGCCTGCAGCAGGCCCTCATGTTTAACTGTGTTGGGCTGCCTGTGGTTTAGTGATTTCACTTTGGTTGTTGTTGTTCACTCAGAGAACTGAAGCTAGTTTGGGATGGAAAAGGCCATAGATGATACTGCTCTACTTTTCCTCAATGATTCCATTTAGTTAGCTGATTCAAGAGCTTGGGGAAAAAAAGTTTTAGGCAGTTTACCTTTTACTGTTCCGTTGTCTAGTCGGAAACACCAGAAATAATTTCTATCACAAGTGGAAAAGGAAAAGAGAGTCATCTGGGTTGTGCTCAGAAGTGTCTTTCACTTGCACAAGCAACTTCTTTGTTTTCATCCCTCCCGGAAAGCAACATCGTGATTACACATCTTTAGGTGGTGTGTAACTCATGATGAATCTTAAATCCCTCCCTCGTAGTGGAGGATGTGGGTTAGGGATTCAAAATACAAATGTAGCTCCAACAGCACTTAAGAAACTACAGATGGGTGAAGGAATTAAGAGGCCAGAGAGAATACGGTAACAATAATAAAAGGAGAGTGCAGTTCCTGAATGATGCACAGCTCTAAAACATTTTCCAAGTTTTGGACCTCACAGGATAAGCGATACAGTTAATTCAGGGAGGAAGCATGTGCATGTGACCATATTGCTTTCCACAGCAGAAGCACTGCAGTTGTGAATTAAGACAAATAAAGGGAAGCTGGAAGCAATTAGCTTTCTCAAGGTGAAGTCCTAGCAATAGAAATGCGTTCAGTAGGTGCTGAGTGAATTCTCCTTTAAAGTTCTGTGCAGACAAAAAAAGATGTATGTTAATTGCTATGTTGATACTTTCCAGCTGATGAGGGACACTTCCTGCTTAAGATTGAAATTGGCTTTTAATTATTTGGCTTTGCATTGTGGCTCAGAGCAGTTTTTCATCTCTTTTTCTCTCAGAAGATACAGAGCAGTTTTATGCAAGCAGAAACTTTTTATGGTGAAATGGCCATTAATTATTATATTCAGGCTTACCATTTCACTTTTCCAAGGAATTCAACCATAAACATATCCTTTCTATTAAGGCTAATGCTATGCTACAGAATTTCCTGCTTCAAGAACCTTTATTGATCAATGCAAAATCAAGTTCAAATTATGGTGATGTGTGTATATCTTAGGTTTAACCACACGTTTTATATTACAGAAGTTAATTCATCACAAAACCTACAGTTAAAAAGAATCATCCTGCATGCAAAGAGCTGGACAAGCATTTATTCATCTCCATTAAATATTTTGAAAAATTAGCTCATTAGGAAGTTGTTTTGAGAGCTGACCTAAAAATACATGTTACAAACAGTCATAAAGTGAACTCTCCCATTCTTATCACACTTGAAAGTTTGGATGAAATGTTATATTTATGGTCAGACATGTTCATTATGGGGAACTGTCTGTGGCGACTAATTCAGCCCTTTGAAACCTGAGAACAAAAGCATTTCTAGAAAGGAAATGCAGACTAGGTACTAAAACACGGGGCAGGGAGTCAAACTGAAGCTCTGTTACCCATGCTGCCATTAACATAATATTCAGGTTTGGCCATTTCAAGCAGAGATGATGCAAAAGGCTCTTTCCATCAACCTCTAGAGGCTTTGGGTCAGATCCACACATGCTGCACCTGAGTTTGTTCATTGCCTAAAATGTGTGTATGAATGCTTGCAAAGGAGCACGGTGTAGCAATTTCTTAAAGATCACTAAGGATGAATTAAGAGACCACAAAGTCCCTCATAATAAAGGCAGTGTATTAGGATAAATTTATGGTTCCTATTACTTAGGTGATCCCCTATATGACCCCTTACTCACCAGCAGAAACTCACACACCTAGCAGTGCTTACCTTCCTCTCTTGTTTATGTTTTTCCTTGGTTTTGCTCCTCAGCTCGAGCCACATTTAGACCTTCAATGTGATTTCCCACCCATCCACTGTGCTTTCTTTCTAGCATATTTTGATGGGAATTTCATCTAATCCTCAGCTGTCAGCCCCCTTCCATTTTACCAGATATACCAAAAGAACAAGTCTCTTTTTCAGGTTATAAGGACCAGGCAGGCAAGTCTGTTGCTCAGCTCAGTCTGGCAGCATGTCAAATATGTTGCTGACTCTTGACAAATAGTAAATGCTAAAACAGTCTCAGCTTCCTAGTGGTTCTTTGTGCTGATAGCCATTGCTGCACCGCGAAAGTCACCCTGTTTCCTGATGTTACAATTGCACATTCCAGTCTTGTCCTTAGACCAGTGAATTTCCAGAGGCCCCAGCTGGAACACTGTACCAGTCTATGGGCTAAATTTTCACCAGAAACATTAGTGTTTATATTCTGGATTGCAGTAGCTAAAAAGTGCAGGGATCATCCAGGGCACAGATTCTAAGCCAACCTGTCAAGCAGGAGCCAGAGCCATGGATATGTCCTCCTTTTCTGTCAGTCCTGCAAGGATACCACAGAGCTGAGAGAGGACACCCTAAAGAAAGTGGGGGAGTCTATCTCCAGATACTGAATGTGTACACATTCATGTTGATTGTGATCTGTTCTTCTCATTGTAGAAACTGTACAGAAAAGAAATCAAGCCGCCTTTCAAGCCCGCAGTGGGACGGCCAGAAGACACCTTTCATTTTGATCCAGAGTTCACATCTCGAACTCCCACAGGTTAGTAAGGTGGTGCATGGTAATATAACTTTTCAGTTAGTAAGTTCATTCTTCCTTCCACTTCTATTTCAACAGGGTCTTAAAGTCAGATCACCTGTGGAGTTACAGGGTTTTGCAACATCCAGCAAGATGCAAAGATTGATTTGTGTCCAGGAAGCACAGATTTCACACTTTTAAAAGGAAAAGTAGCTGTTGATTTGCTATTTTATTCCTCATCATTGCTTATACTAGCTGAATTTAACTATGTTAAATTACTTAGTATGTGGTTAAGAGCAATGAAAAATCATGAAGTTCTCACATCAGCAGAGTTACAGTTATGCCAACAGGAAATTTGGCCCACAATGTTTAGAAAGTGCTTGCAGTGAGAATGTTGTTCATGTAACTTCTATTTCCTAACAGGAATATCACACTTTGTGCACTATATATGAAGGTGATTGTTGCACAAAACTCCATTTCTCAGTGGAAAGCAAGAATACTAGTAATGTCAGAGTGGTAATCCCGCTTGTATTTCCTCTTGCTAGATATGGATAAGTTACATTATGTTTCTGCTTGTGATATTCCTGTAAAGAAGTATTTATTTATACACTCTAAAATATAAGATTCTAATTAGCTGTTGTTTGTAAAACACTTTGAAGATGGTAAGAACTGTAAATATCACATAGTATTGTTGTAATAACCAAGTCTCAAGCTCCAACCCGCAAATTGCCCCAGAGCTGTTGCAGTAGGAGTGAAAAACCATTACAAAAACACCTACATAATAGCATGTGAATCACAGCTGAGATATATCCTGTCTTTTTTGTTCAAGCTGATCATGACCTGCACCATTTTTTTTCTTAAAACTAGCCCAAATGTCTGACCCAAACTTCCTTTTGTGGGGTTTGAAATAACGGTATCTACTCTAAATCTTTTATCAATTGATTCCTAGGGTTTTTTTTTGGGCAAGGACATCCTGACTTATGCAAACACTAAAAACATTATACTCTGGTTTACATGCATCCAACTGGAACATCCACCTGTCTCCAGCATGTTTGGTCATGTTCTAATATTCCTATCCCACTGCATGAAAGCAAATGATCTTTCAATACCAGGCATTTTCCTCCTCTGATTTTAGCTTTCATTTAGATTTCAGAGGAACTAATTTCTCTGAAATATTGAAGTCTGCAAATCAGTCTGATCTTGAGAGAAGTGCAGTCTCTGGTGCTGCCCTGGGAAGTATCACTGGTTTGCAAAGAAGTATTAAGAATTTGGATTGCTTTGGAAGTTCACACTTCGTTGGTTGTGCCGATGCCTGGGGCTATATTTTACACTCTGCATGTTACTACTGTTGCTTAATTCAGTTTGATATGTTGTACAAGACTCTGACATGGAAGTTTTGTCTTGAGGCAGTGGCTAGGGTGGGCAGATGACTTCACTCAATTCTGCTTTGGGCTGCTATGGAACGTGGCCTGAGAATCAAACCATGTCATTTCAAAATAGGTGTAATTCAAAGTGTTAATGCCTTTATACTTCTAGAATGAAGGAAAATCCCTTGCAGACTGGCAGGATATTTTGCAGACCCTGACTGTTGACTGGTTGGGTGAGCATCATAAAAGTGTGTAATACTGGCTCATATTGCCAGTAGAATAGAGCAAAAGCTTTTTTATTTTGTGTTTTTTCTGTCCTGACATAGACCCCAAATAATGTAACCCAGTTACTAAGAACATACCCAGACAGAAAGCACTGTAATAATTCCTGCACCATGATCATGCAGTTGTGTTTTAATGAAGCTGTCAGAAAGATACTATCAAGGAGGGGGTACAGATAAATATTGCACTCTGTCGTAAAGAATGAGTTCTCCAGCCTAAAAGCAAATTTATGTCAAAGTTTTGGATCCTATAACTTGCCAGTCCAGTGATTTTCTTACCTCAGAATGTTTCTTTACCCTTGAGGTTGAAACAGCTTTCTTTGGATTCCTAACCTCAGATCGAAGTGTGCCAAAGATGTGGTTTCTGACACTGACAGTTCATCTCTATGGGTATAGTTTTGCACCACTTTTTCTCAGAGATTTTTCCAAGTTGAAGTTGCTTTTTCCGGCCACTAACTTCCTGAATTCATCACTGTGGACCCACATCTCATTTGTGGTGACTCAGCTCTTCACAGGGAGCTGGAGACTGAAGCAATCTAGGTTAGAAATGATGATTTGAACAAGGATCAAACCAAGATCATTTTTGTGATCCAACTTAGATTTCAGTCCACAAATGTTTGTACTGTTGTAATTGATGGGCCAGCATGCTGTAACCAGCAGGGATATTTTAGACTGGCTTTACTGCTGAGAAAAAAATAAGTAAAATTGCACCTGAAGTATCTAAATATCCTCCTCTGTAAACAAGATAATAATGTTTGTAACCCCAGTGAAGCATAACGAAGGAAATTACTTAAGATTTAAGAAGCCTTTGAAACCCCATACAATTAGATGCTCTAGTGGAACAAAGCATTATGATTTTCACAGGGAGAAAGATAACCATTATACAAGTTTGGTGTTTGCAAGGGGGTCTAGCTCAGACATGTGAAATGATTCTGTGTTTATAGACTAGGAAAATTATTTAGGTTTCTGAGCTATCAGTTAATTAACATGATTTAAACATAATTTTGCACTTAACAAAAATGTTTTAGCATTTAATTCATATGATGGGCATATCAGTTGTGGGTGATGAATACTTAATAGTGAACACCAAATAATCAGTAGTTCTACTACTGCTGCTCAAGCAGTTGGCAGCAAATTCTGAAGGAACAGTTATTTCTAAAAAGATATGACCTACCTCTTTAGTTTTAGAGCTGGATCACAGCTTTTCTGAAGTCCAGGAGTGTTTAGATTTTAATTATTGTCATTCTCTTTTTTAAAACAAATATTCTTACCTCTTAATTAATCCCCCTTGGAAAAATCACTGTTGTATATATGTCACTGTAGGAAGTATCCAGTGACACAAGAGGTCTGGTATGATTCAGCCATATATTTGCAAGGAGAGTGCCCATCAAACTGAGATAAACAAATAGCCCAAAAGACAATCTTCTCCATCTGAACTCTGACTTGCTGTGATTATTTCTGACTCCTGTCAAAGCTGAGGTGGCTTTGTGGTGAGAAATATAATTAGCTAGAGTCTCAGTTTTGTTTATTTCCAAGCACATATTTTGTTTTTACCAAATTCTGGCTTCAGATCCTCTGTTCATTTGACCAGTAGATTTATACAGGAAGTTTGCACAGTAAGAAATACACATTCTCACATGTTTTCAGGGCTTAAGGCAATACTCAGTCTTTCGTGCTGTTGCCCTATGCACTAATGGGTGGTACTGATGGTGTAGGCAGATGAGTCGGATATAAAGTCCAGTGGGGATGTATTTTCTTTGGATAACTGAGTATTTACATACTTACTACAAGGAGACAGCTTTCTAAAGGAAGTTTAGCTCTATAACTTTGTCATGGTCAATCACGTTTCACTGGAGGAAGTGTAAAGGGAAGGGGAGCTAAGAAAACCACCCCCCCCAAAAAAAAAAAAATTAAAAGGTCAGTAAATTTTAGTACTTGTAGGTTTTATAATACCCAGCCAGTTAGCAGAGAATGGTTTCCAAAGTGACTCTTCTTGCTTATGAAAATACCTGGGATAAAACATACACTGGGGAGAAAGATCTCTTTAAAGCTTTTCAGAATTTTAAGTGAAGCACAGCTCTTCTCTTCTTGCTTTGTCATGCTGTTTCCTTCACCAAGGAGTGGTGCAGGTACTAGGAACTGCTTTCTGGTTATTTCATTCCAAAGATAGAATAATTCAGGTTTTTCTGAACTCCAGCCATTCCTCCCCTGGTTTTGCCATGTCAGGGGAAGGAATAGGGAGAAAATCTCCATGAAGCTTGGTTAAAACAATCCGTTGTTTTGTTCACCTAAGGACAAGTCAACCAGTGTCTTCCCTGGAGCAGGTCCCAGCTCCTAAAGCTGTTCCCTATAAGAAGATCCCTATAAGGCCACAAACCACCACTATTAGAGTATTATGCTTTAACACTTCCTCATGTCTTCTCTGCATTCTCCTAACTCACACAACATGCCACTAGCTTTTGTAATGTCTGTAATCAAGTTGTGCTGCAGAGGACAGATATAGCAGCCTGCAGCTTTCTTCCACTGCCTGGAGAACCTCTTCTAAGTCAAAGGATGCCCTGGCTTGAGTCTTCTGTCTCTCTGCTAGCCTCACTGCCTTGTACCTTCTCTCTGTGTGTGGACTCTTGGCAGTACTCTGCCTAAGAATGAACCTGCACCTTGAAAAAACCCTCTGTATCCAAGAGGAAAGATCCTTGCAAACAGCACCCCTGCATTGTTCATATCCAGAGGAAAGGAATGAAGAAGTCACACCAAATTGGTCTAGTAACCACGGTGGTAGTGGATCAAGGGTTAGACTTGATGATCTCAGAGGTCCTTTCCAACCTGGCTGATTCTATGAAAGCCTTGATATGGAGGTGAATTATATTCACATGTATCTGCCAGTTTGTCAGGATCTGCTACTGACTGGCAGGGGTGACTTTTTTGTGGGTGCAGTGCTATTCCTGCTGTTCTTTCATGCAGCTCATGAGGCCATTTTCTTCCTTCTCCTACAGATTCCCCAGGTGTTCCTCCAAGTGCCAATGCTCATCATCTTTTCAGAGGGTTCAGCTTTGTTGCCTCCAACTTGGTACAGGAGCCTGCACAGCAAGATGTGCACAAAATGACTGTTCACCCAATTGTGCAGGTACTGATGCTGACATTATACTTCATATCTGATGGGCAGATGCATATGTGCATAGTGTATTTAAACTGACTCAGCATTACCACTGGTATTTCACAGCTGCCTGCTGTAGGTAGGAGGTGTAGGGTGTAGGGGGTGGAAAATGAGAACTTTTCCCCAATGGCTTTTATTCAAAAAAAATAACCTTTGCAAAGGAAATAAGAACTGCACTTTATCACACCTTGAATGAAACGTACTTCTGAATACCTAAAATATGATTCCAGTTGTGTGTGCGGGGCAAGTAATGAAGTGTTGTTTTTTCACTGAATTCACGTCATTCTCAATAGTTTTGTGTTGGATTAGATGATACAGTCTGTGTTGGCAAAGGGGTTTAAAGACACAAAGCTCAAGCTCATGGGTGTAAGAGGCTACCATACTCCTGTTGCTGTTGCACAAAAGCCTGGGTGTACTCACCTAAAGCAGGGTGGCTTGATGGGGGAAAGACTTGCCAGACACTTGGTCCTTTTGCTGCCATTCCCCTACAACATACTATACAGTTGTTGTAATTTAAATGAGAAATAAATTGCTACAAAAGGCTCAGTGCATCAGACCATAAGTAAATAGGGAAAAAGAGCTGGGCTGCTTAAAGATGCAGTGAATTTTCTCACTAGGAAAAAGTTAATCTCCTACCCACAACCAAAGGTGTACGTGCCTCAAGGGGAGAGCCCCTGTCTGTAGTTTTCATCCCTATTTTAATAATTTACAGCGGACTATGTTATATTATTAAAGATGCTATTATGCAACAGTAGGTGAAATGTTAAGCAAGCAATTACATACCAGAAGTGTTATACATATTCCTGTGATTTGCTTTGTAAAAATGTATTGAATGTTAACATACGCATGTCTTATAATGTAGCAGGATCTGTGTGGACTTTGCTAGCAAGGTTACTTATTTAGACAGAGTATTGTAGAGGATTTTTAGAGCTGCTGGTCATTTCTTTAGTCCTGGGATGGAATTTGCAGCAAAGCCTTAGATTCGGGTTTTACCATTTAACCAGTCCACCTGCCCAGACATTTTCCAAAGGGCATATGGATTAATAGCTTAAAATAGTAACCTCTCACACAAAATCCATAATTAAACATATTCTGGAAAAGACCTCCCATGGTCTGGAGGCACATATGTGGGATATCTCTTTTGAAGACTATGAAGCCATTAGTATCTTAAAAGTTTTCTGCCCTCAGTAGTTAGAAATAAGTTAATATTGTCAAGATATGCAGGTTTTTCAGGAGATTCGGGCCCACAGTTTCCTATGAATTTCTAATAGATATTGATTTTCTGCAATCTACCACAGTTTTTCCGTTACTCCTACATGGACAACTCCATCTTGTAGACTACAAAAAGGTAAAAAGGGAGAAGACTTACTTATTTGCTTAAATAAAGAGCTTCAGAATTTTTTAACTGGACTTAGAAAAACTGCTAAGGACAAGAAAGATCTGTGAGGGAGATGAGATCAAGCACCTCCTTTAAGAGAAGGCTAATCCTTGCTTTTACTTTCTGATTACCTTGTTTCTTTTGTCTTTCCCTGTAGCAGTTACATGGGAACAACATCCACTTTACAGATGGATACGAGATCAAGGAAGACATAGGAATTGGCTCCTATTCAGTGTGCAAGAGATGTGTTCATAAAGCTACAGAAACAGAGTTTGCAGTGAAGGTAAGAAAGCCTCTGGTAGATGCTAGAAATGTGGGTGAGACTGCTCTGCCAGCCTGGGCAGCAGTGTAGTCAGTGCATTTTTTGTTGGCTGATTTCTTGTTGGCAGGTGTTGCTTCATTTTTTTTCTCTTCTGTAAGATGATAGGTTTAATGATAAACTTACATTATTTCTCACACTTCAATCTCATCAAGTAAAATTCCTGGATGGAAAAAACCTTTGCAGTCTTGCATGGTTAATCACTGTTAATCACTTCAGCCATGGTCCTCACAAATTAGATAAAATTTTTAACAGCTCCTATATTGAATCATTGTAAATAGAATAACATATAAAAATTATTGCAAATTTGAAATATCATGTATCCTGATTTCTCAAGTTGTTTAGATCTGCCATATTTTATTGTAATTAGACAGATTTGTCAATGAAAACCTTGATCACCTAAAAAACCTCATATTTCTTTTTGTCTGCTTGACATTCAAAACCAACATGCTACCCAAAGGAGCAAAAGTCAATCTTCTGCAGAGATTTAAAATATTAATTTAGTTGGATGTTAAAGACAAGTCAGAGTTCTAAACATGCAATTTTCTTTAAGAAAATGTGTATGAATTAAAGCATTCATGTTAGAAAAGTATTTCATGTTTTTGTTCTTGTACCAAAAAGACACAAGTTTAGATTAAATGAGGAATTATTATAATGATTTTGAAAAGACAGGGACAGTTAAGTCAGATCCTTTCATTCTGTAGCATCTCTTGGGAACAGGCTGCAGTACATAGAGAAATGTCTTTACTAAACTTGCAGTAAATAAGAGGATCTGGCTAATTGCCACTTTACTTTCTTCATTTTAAAATTTTAGAAAAGATATGTAAACTTTACTAATAAATGAGATTGTTTCTGGTATTAAATAAGATGATGAAAGCTTAGGGAAGTGATCCAAACTGCAATTCATGAGATGAATGAACTCCAGGTAGTAAATAGAATAATATTAAACATTTTATTCAGCCTTATTTTCCATTCCTGGACTGATGACAATGCATTAGCCATGAAAATCCGTGAAACTTCTGGTATTTCCCCGTGGTGGCTACAAAAATCTGGAAACCATTAGTAACTGACAATCTGTTGATGTCATTGTTCAAATAATGGTTGATCTTTCTAGGCTACACCATAATTAGGAGCATGGACCTATCAGCAGGTCTGTGGGCTTGCATGTGATTGTGCTAATATTTTCATTTCCAATTAATGGAAAATTTAGAGTTTTCCAGGGTCCAGGTTATTTGTCAACAGATGGCATTATGTTATAGTAGGTATAGTAGTATTAATTCTGTAAAATGAAATTACGTCTGTGATGAACAAAATGTATGCTAAATTAAAATAGTAACTTTACTATTTTACTTATATCAAGTATTGCTGATAGTTTTATCAGTGTAAATACAGCCAGTGAGAAACCAAAACAGAAGAACCTCCATCCTCAAAGATGCCTATGCCTGAATCCAAACTGCCTGAACACCAGTGGGTGTTTGGAGAACCTCAGGGGATCCAGAGCAAACTCAACACATGGAAACACTCAAAACTGCAGCAAAGTTCAACTCTGTGATTGCTAGGTTTATGCTCTTTCCTATTTTTAATAAGATTTCCTCTTTTTATTCCTTTCTTCCTCCATTCATGATGATTCTCTTCTTGTCACGTCAGTATGTCTTGATTTTGACTGCCAGTGTAGGCAGCACGTGCAGCATCTCCGTTTCTGACACAGTGTGAGTCAAATGTGTAGCAGATTTGGGGTTGGAGACATTTGGTGGGTATCTGTTTGTACTGTCTTTCAAGCACATTTAGTGCTGTCTCTTTGATTATTACTCCTACCAATATATTAATTTTACTTTTCTTTCAATATTATTTTAATTTCATAATAAGATTATATAATTTTGTTAGTAGCTCACTTTCAAAAATATTGCACAGTGCCACCCATTTCCAAGTAATTAGATAGTACAGGAGTTGCAACTGATATTATCATAATTATATATCAGTCCCTTTTGACATGCATTCTTTAACTCTCTCTATAAAAATCACTGTAATTAGGCTCTTTTGATTTCTGTCAGTAAGTATAATTTTCTCAGTGCTCTCTAGTACATAGCATTCACAGGAAAAAGTATCTGCAGTGATTGTGTGATAGGCAGCAGCCTCACTTGCCTTGCACCACCTCATTAAAAGCTCCCTCTTTCAGATGAACTGGCAACACGACAGAGAACATCATCCTGTCTCCTCAGGGGAAGCTGGTGATAGGAAAAAAAGAAATTATGTGGTGGCATCACTGCAGGAAGACACACATCATGTCACTGTGTAAATAAATAATCCTTCCATGGAGACTGCCACTCATTTACTATTGCTGTGTGGTGCCATATTGAGGCAGCAGAGTACCTAGCCAGAGTAACTTGAGTCAGAGCTACAGTCAGAAAATCCACTCAGGAAAACAAAACTTTACCTAGCCCAGAAGCAGAATATATTTATTAAACTGCAAAACATTTCAGCCCTTCTCCTTTTGCTTGCCATCTGCTACTAATTGGGGGATATCTTGTAGAGATACTTAGATGTCTAGCAGTGCAAAGAAGTTCTTTGCTTGTGTTGTAAAAGCACTTGAACAGATCTGGAATTTCACTGGTTTCAGAGTTCACTTTGATTAGGCACATCACTCACTGAGGTGCTTTTGGAATTTCCCCTAGACACCTCTCTGCACCTACAGACAGCTGTATCTCTATGTAATTCCAATTGTTGAGCCTGCAGAAGAGAATTTTCTTGCAACCTATTCCCTCTTCTTCCATGCCATCTGTAAAAAATGAAATGCTAATAATAAACTCTAACCTATTTTAGACATGCCTTCGGGTTCCCAACTGCAGTGTTTCAAAATTCAGTGTTACATATCCATTTCTGAGAGCATTTCAACACCATGCAACAGAAAATTGTGAAGACAGCCAAATTTCCTGTAAACTGAGTCTACCCTGAAACTAGTAGCCACCTACCTGGTCACTGCAGGTAGATGTTGGTTTAGCAAGTCTGTGTATCATACTCTACTGCATGTAGATACTGTGAGGAGCTTTAAAAATTCTACTCTAAGGCTTTCTTTCTATCTCATTCCCAAGTGAAGAAAGTATAAAGTTATGAAATACAAGTAAGTATATTGTTCATTCTTCTGAATCACAGAATCACAGTATATTCTGAGTTAGATGCTGGTAGAAAGAAGAGAGATGGGGAAAAAAGAGTGTTGTTCTTTGATGAACCTCTACTGTGTTTCAGATTCTTCTGCTGTAATATTGATCATCCTGACTAAAAAAGGCCTAATGATTTTTAATAGGAAAGGGAATAGTAATAGTTACAAGCTTCACATGGGTATAAATGTAACAGTGAGGTCAGAAGCAAAGGAAAATCAGATCAAACTACTTCAGCCACATCAGTATCTAGAGAAAATAAGTCAATTAAGTAAAAGAATGATGCTAAAGGAGATGAGAGGGGTTTCTGTGGGTGGAAGAAAGTTTGCAGTGGAAGCCTAAACAGATTAAGAGCTCTTGTTTGGAGTTCAGAGTTCTTAGTGAATCAGATTTTTCAAAACCTGCCAGAGATTTGATGCAATTAGCATATTCCAAATGTTTTTCTTTACTTAATACCATTGCACAGGTTTCAAGCTTGGAGCACTAGTGAAGCTTTCAAGCTGGATTTTTAGATGTCCTTCTTACTGATGCCAGATTAAGTAAATTTGAAAAGGACTTGATTGCATCTTTTGAAAAGGACTTGATTGCATCTTCCTTTTTCTAAGGATTTATCTATTTAGATTGATTCCTTAAACCCCAGGAGGGATTACTGATGGATAACAGCCAAGTAGAAACTGCTTGGCTATGGCCTGTTCTGCCCCCAAAACCGTAACAGCCCCAGCCCAGATGCTGCAGAGGTGGGTGGTTTAAGTGCCAGACTCAACACCTTGATGTCAACCGTCTTCTTCTTCAGGTCACAAGAATATATAGCTGATTGTGGATTTTTAGTCCCTCCATGCTGTTAGAGCCAGGGCAAACAAATAGGTAAAAGCACACATTTTTCCGTCCTTTGAAGAAGAAAAACATACCGTAGATATAGTCCCCATCGACAAGTCCAATCTTGCAGTGGAATTTATTACAGTGGAATTTGGATCTCAAAACAAAAGTGAGTTTCATTTTTTTTTCCTATCTCTGTAATGTACTAACCAACTGTTAGGCTCCAAATGTTCCAAAGTTGTGAGCAAAGCCAAAGTTTGCAGTCTACATCTGCCACTGGGGTACAAGTTAGTTTCTGCTAGAGTCCTAGTAAATCCTGCAGTTCATACATAATTCTGGTAAATATCAAACACTGAAAGCACATCTATCTAGCTTGCTTTGGTATAGGCAGACTGGAGAGAAGGTGCATTTGAATTAGCTACAAAAATTCAATACCAGTGGAGAAGTGATGTCAAAATGCTACCAATAAATAGAAATCAGTACCTCATGAGAGCTGGTTTTAGTAGGCCTGTGCAATCAAACTTGTTGTATACCTCTATTTATTTGCTAATAACAGTGAGTGACATAGCAAAACCCATATAAATTCCAGAGTTGTTTCATAATTTCTTTGAACTTTATTTTCCTCTTCCATTAGTGATCACAGTTTTGGTTTGGTTGTTTGTAGGTGGTTAGTGTAAGTAGATAAAATTGCAGCTAATCTGAAGACAGGAGGTTACACAGTAGTATTTAGTGGCTCTACAACATTTTCACCTTATCAAATTGTCTATGAAGAGCATATCTTTTTCCTCTGAAGATCATACCAAGGATTCTGAAAGATACTTTACAATATTTTATTGAGAAAATATCTCTGACTGCAGTGTCTCCAAGAGTTTTGATTCCTATTTGCTTTCATTTCCTGAGTGACTTGTAATGAAGTCGTTCAGTGTGCTCAATAATTCACAGGATGGAAATACAAATATTTGAATACCAGCATCAGACAAGCATTTCATAAATACTTTGCTAGCGTAGTTAAAGTTTCATTAATAAAATTAAAAAGCAAACATATAGATTTCTATCTTACTAACATTCTTGCATATAAGTGAGTGAGTTTTTCCTGTAGTACCTGAGTAGGAATACTAAACCCTGTGGGACTATGTGTACTTCTGGTATCCATGGTTTAAAACAGAATATAAACAAATTAGAGAAAATATATAGCAGAAAATATGCAAGAATTACAAGGCAAGCTCTACCTAGAGAGCTACAAATATGTATGACATAAGACAGACAAGAGTCTGGTGGGACGCAATCAAGATCTATTTATATCTCTAAGGTGATATAAATGATAGATGACAACCATTTGGCTGCTAAAGACATCAAGACGAGACAGAATGTCTTGAAGCTAAAAAAGAGAGTTTCAGAAAAGAAAAAAAATCTGATTGTGAGAGCAGTTGGTAAAACAGGCTCTTCAAGGACATGACCGAAATATCCTCCCCCTCACACGCAAAGAAGTTGGGTTTGTCATATTAGTGGAAATGTAGCCTTACAAATGCAGGGTCAGAGGTACAAGACCTCTTCTTACCTTGACAAACTACTAAGAACACCTAGCCTGTTCTCCCCTGAAATTTGGTTTATAAAGCTGGGCATCACAGGAAATACTGTGGACCAGACACTTCGGTAAAAAACGGTTTTGACTGTCTGAAGCATACTCAAGCTTCTTGGCAGTGTGGCACCAGATTCTGTAGGCTATAGGGTGCCATGTAGGAAATACAGACTTTTGAGCAAATTTAAGCACAAATCTGTGACATTCATTAAGCATCTATAGGGTGGGCTGTCTTCTGGAGTGCTCTGCAAAGAAATCAGCATTAATAGCCCTAGTAAGGGCTAGTTACCATACTGAGTGATTACAAACAGCATGGATGGTGACCTGTAGATATGGTAGAAACAGAGAATGGTTTACAGTAAAATGGATGAAGTAGCAAAGGAGTGATGGATGAAGTTGTCTATGAGGATCTTATATCTGATCTGTGGGAGTATTTTTTGAGGCTTTCTTGGTTTTCCCATTTCAAACAACTTTATCAAAAGGCTTGACTTCCACACTGGACCAGGGTCACTCTGTACAATCTCACTCACCACAGTAGGAGGTAACATAGCATACTTTGTGTGGTGTCCTCATTTTTTAAGATTTGGGTTTACTGAAATACCTGCAAAACTTAATGAGAGTCACTTTTCTACTGTTTTCATTTGAGTGTGTTCAGATAGGAGTTGCACTTGATGATCCTGATGAGTCCCTTCCAACTCAGCATATTCAGTGATTTCTGCAGATACTCTCCCTGTAGAAATAAGTCAGTTCTTCAAGGAGGCACTGCTCAAATAGCAGAGCCCAACAGCTTCAGAAAGGATAGGCCAATACAGAGTGCTGGGCTCTGCTTGAAGGACTTGGGAGAAGGTAGGGCAGAGAGGCAGAGGTGGCCTGAGCACTTCTCCAAGTAGCCAGCTTGTTTCTAGCAGCGAAAATCGTTGACGGCTTTTGGGGTAAATGGGATCAAAGCACTGATTAAGTCTTAACTAAAAAATCAGAAAGGGCAGATAGAAATACAGAAGTGTGTGCAGGCCATCTCTTAGTCTCAGCTTCAAAGCAAATCTTAGATGTGCAGCGGTTTTACATCCCCTCTGGTGTAAGGATTCCTGCAGTCTCCTCCCCATTTGGTCACAAAGCTCACAGTGTCTCTCTCCATGGCATGGCTGAACCTCTGAAGAATGTGAAAATATGGTATTTCTTTCTGCTAACTAGACCTTTTCTGAGACCTAGGATCAGGCAGCAGTTTCTCCACAGCTTAATAATATCGTGTTTCTCTTAGCTAGCTTGCTTGCCAAATACCTAAAGTATTTTGGACAGAATTTGGTCCTTCGTGGCTCTGTTTCTCTTTTGGGGCCATTCAAACTACGTTTCTTGTATTTGTCTTCCATATTGATGTAATAATTTTCCCCTTTTATAAATTCTGAATATGATACACTAGTTTCCAAAGCTTTTTGTAAAAGAGGTTGGGAGTAGCACTGCAATTATTTTACGGGCTGAAAAGTCATCAGTCTGATCCAAGGACGTGTGCGGAGCAGAGCAGACTAAAACACACCCTTCCCACCAAGCTATTCTGCCTCCAAAACTGCAGACTTCTCCCAAAAATGAGCTTTTCTGTTTCCCAGGTGCTATTGGAATAAATTTGTTATTGTTTCTTCACTGCTTAGAAAATGTGTACTACTATATAAATGTTAATTACAAGACCTACATTCCAGCTGACAACTTAGGAGTGCTAAGTCAGCAAACAGTGGCAGCGAGTGGGCATGCTCTGTGTGCAGAAATGTTTAGTGTCTCACCTGCATGGCTTGATCTGATGGGTAGTCCTTATTTCAGAAAATTATTGCTAATTAGGCTTGTTTCTTTTAATATTCAGTTTCCTATTTTTTTGAAAGATTTAAGCACAGATAGAGGGAATGAATTTCTGGAGCTAATCAAAACTAATAGCAGAGCAAATAGTCCCTCAGAAACTATTAGGCTTGGAAAAGTTCTCCTTGGAGACATCTTAAATGTAAAATTATACCATGTCCTTTTAAATAATATTAGCCTTTCTGCAGTGATTTTCATCCACATTCAGCTTGAGTAATTTGACATAAAAAAAGGAACCAAATTAAAACAGATGCTTGGCATGAATGTGGCTTATTTTTAGAAGGAAATATTACTGAAATGGAAACCTGTACATTTTCCAGCAGCACAGAACTGCAGAACTCTGTTTCTGTGACACTTGCATTGAAATTAATATTGTAGATGAAGCTGTCAGGTTAAAAGCTCTGCATGCTGTAACACCTCCTTTCTTCAGAGGAGATGCAAATCCCACCTACAGTCAGTTCCACTAGTGGTGCCCTGAATTTTCAAATACATCATAGTGTACACATAATGTGAAAAGGAATAAAAATTAATTCTCCCTTTGCTCATCCCTCTCTTCCCAGAAAAGAAAAGGATTTTTACAGGGAGTATCACATCACAGTATGTAATGAATCCGTTCTGAAAGGTGATTAACCCATGCTTG
>JAYRBT010000114.1:30124852-30150600 GCA_036023395.1 Myiotriccus ornatus
AGAAAAGGATTTTTACAGGGAGTATCACATCACAGTATGTAATGAATCCGTTCTGAAAGGTGATTAACCCATGCTTGCACTCCAAACAGACTATAGAAAAACCTTAGAAGTATGTAATAGAAAATAAGAAACTCTCTTCCTTCTCCATGCTTTTTTTCACAAAGCCATTAAAAATTCCCTCGTGCTGGTCAAAAGGAGCTTTGCATCATTCTGCATCTTAAACACACTGGCAGCTTCAGCTGTGGCCGTTCAAAGCGTTGCAAGGACCAGGTGTCTGCCCTGACCTTTTGTTGCTGTAGATGGAGCAGCAGATTAGGACTATACCAGTAGCTCAGCTGCCCCAGTTCACACCTCTGTATCTCAGTTTCAGCTCCCAGGAAAGGTCACTTGGGGCAGATGAAGACAAGGCAAACGCTGATCCCATTTGGACTGGGGGCAAAAAGAGCTATGCCTTATGCCTCTGCAGCATGATCCATTGAAACTCCTCAGTCAGAGCCCCACAACCCACCCTGCACCTGTGCTGCAGGGTGTACCTTTAATGCTTCGCAATATTTGTGGATTTTATTGTGGAATAAATCTACTAAAATAAAATGGAGAATTTTTACTGCAGTCCATGGGAGTGGCAAACACCATGGTGTTAAGGGTTAAACCACCATGCCACTACTAGGTACATTCACCTTCCCCAGGAAGGGAGATACCTACCATCACCCATTTCAATTGATGTGATTTAGACAGAGCTTTTGAGTCCTGTTTCACTGAAGGGAAAAAAATCAAGTCAGAGCTAAGCAAATGTTTTAATACAGTCTTGTTTGTTCATTAAAGATGCATAAAGTCCTTTCTCCCCAGCACAGAAAGACCCAACAACAGACAGCAGTTTCCTCACTGCTAGCTCCAGCTTAGCCTGACAAGTACCCCATCCTTTCTCCTCAGGCCCATATCACTGCTCTTCCATCGGTGCATCTCATGTTTCTTTTCTGTCTCCTTTTTCACTCCCTTGCTTTTCTCTCACCTTTTCTTTTGGGCTGTTCATCTTCCAGACAGCAAAGGCAGTTAAACTGTCTCTTCCTACCTCTTGCCTTTTTCCAATCTCTTTCCAATCTCACAATTGTAGTGATGGAGAACTCCGTGTGAGAAGCACAGCCATTCTCCATTCTCCTCCTGCACAGTCACTCAGGTTAATTTCAGTGTTTGAAAAGGCAATTTGTATTAACATTGCTGGTTCTGTGAAAGCAGATTAGGGAGTGCTTACAGATACCATTTCTTTGGCAGGGCTGTAAAGGCTTTAAGACCCAGCTGGTGGGTTGTATCAAACAGCCGAGAACTCTAACAATCTGCTAATGGCACAACTAGGTCCAGAAGAAGAAATTTATCTACATGTTTGGAAGCATGCAAATACCTTCACAAAACTGCAATAAGCAAATACAAATATATACTGTCTATATAGTTGGTGTGCTAATTTCAGCAAGGATTTACCCTCATAGAATTTTATTCATACTCTCTTTTATGCTTATCGGTCCACTCTGCCAAGACTGAAGTCACTGAAAACCTGTTAGGAAGGGAGAATTGGGTGATTTTTGCCATGCAGAAGACTTGCAGAAGGACTTCTAAAAACTGGCCAGGTGCATTAATTAGGATTTGGGAAATATTCTCTCCCAGTCATTTCTTTCTTGATACAGAAAGACTTCATTATTGTCCTTTAAAGGAACTCAACTCATTTTAAAATATCATTTAATTCTTTGCCTAAATCTCACTGAAGAGAATGCACCTCTTTCTTCCAGTTAGTCAGTCACACAAAGGGTGTGATAGTGAAAGAACAAAAAAGTCCCCTATTAGAAAAAAAAGGACCCTATTGATTGTACTGCATCCCTTTTACTCTGGAATTGTTTCATATGCTGTGACACAAATTAGTTTCCAAGCAATCCCTGGGTGTCCAATACATAGAGAAAAGTCTGTTTGCTTTGTGTCTCAGTTTCTTTCTTTTCTGAAGGGCAACAGAAGACCCGTGGGCTTCATAGTTCTTCTCTGCCAAAGTACAATAGAGCTCATGTTATTTATACATTATGATGGCTTTCTGAGCTGGTCATCACCACATATCTATAGAGACAAAAAGAAAAGTAGCATCATATATTATTCAGAATCCCAGGACTAGTAGCTGAGAAGATCTTCCCCTAATTTTGTAACAGAGGGTCTTTATGTATACATTTTAGTTGAGTTTGAATCAGAATTAATTTCCTATAGAAAAGACATCATTCCTTGCACAGGTAGAGCTTCAGGAGGTTCATGGGCTGTCACAAGAGAGGAACAGAGAAGAGTCTGTCTTCATGCAAAACACAGCATCTCAGAGGAAATAAGGACCAAGGTGTCAAACACTCTTTTTTACCACAGGAAATATTTAGAAGTTACATACTTTTACTCATCTTTTAGTCAAGGTTTAAGATTGTTATTTCATATCTAAAATTCTTTCTAAAATTTAGCTTATCATCGTCCAACAACAGAGCTTGAAAGCTACTAGATAGCAAAAAAATTGATTGATTAATAATAATGTGAATTCTGAACAAGAGCAGACACATGTCACAAGCTGTGATAATGTGTGGTCTCATGTAGGAAGTCTGATGAGACTACAGCAAAGTGTACCCAAATCTGTGGGTTTTTTTTCTTTCTAGCATTGCATGTTCCAGTATATAGGTAGGAAATAATCGGGAACCTTTGGTCCTCATTAGAGCAGAGCACCCAACAACAGTCTGGGCTTGGCAAGACAGTCTGAATGCACATCAGAAATGTGGTATTAAAATGAATTTGAGGACCATACCTAACTGCTACATTGGTTGGATGTGAAGTGCCACATACATTGTTGTCTGGTCTGCAGAATCTGCAATGGTTGATTTAGTGGACAAACTAGAACCTCTCCATATGCAGAGGTGGACTGACAGTAGAGACGATCTGTAAAAATTACAAATAATTAAACTCCAAAGCAGGAGCAGAAGCAATAAACAGTACCACAGAAATGGAAAGCTAAGTGCCAGGTACAGATGTCTGCTCTGGTAGTGGTTCACTGCTTATCAAAGCCCATTGGAAAAAACACCCATGTCCCCACCCTGGGAGAGCCCGGGGAGTACCAGAGATCACCACAGCAGGAACACAGTCCCAAGGAGCCAGAGATGCTTGCCAGGTCCCCTTTGGAAAGAAACAGGAAGAAGAGCGCCTTAATTTGTTTCCAGGAGGCAGAGCACAGGCACGGTTAGACTTTGTAATGCCTCTCTCACTTTCTCTGGCAATCGCTAAGTCCGACTTAGGAACACTTTTCAAACTGTGGTTGAGGCTGCCTCGTATCTCTTGATATTGACCCACTCCAGGAAGGTGGCTGTGCGTGTAGATAAGCATGTAGGATTGTGGACAAGGTGTTTGCAGTGGTTTTGGTCTTGGAGCCCAGCAGCCTGGATGTTGTTGTCTGGAGAAGGAAGTGGTTACTGCACAAGTATGGCAGAAGCCACATGCTTTTGTCAGGAGGCCAAACAGCCAGGAGGCTGGCTGGCAAGCATGGGGAAAGCATGCAGGGGAGACCATGCTGGGGCTGCCTCTGTCCTGCCTCTGTCCTGCTGCATCTGCACAAGGAGCCTGAAGCTTGCTTTCCCTCTGTGTTACATACAGGGAAGACTCACACTGAAAACTGGAAAGTACAGCTGCACAAAAAGCCCTTAACATCCATCTAGTGAAACCACTGCCTTTTTGATGACATAATTTATTTCATTTAATCTGAATTCTTTTGAGAATTTTAGAACTACTTACAAATATCACTGGAAGGCCACAGTGCATCTTCCCTAGCCCTTGTTTTTGATGAGGAACACTGGACCTGCATTTTACCACAGCTCATTTTGGCACTAAGGTGGGGAAAGATTTGCAGATATTCTGGGAATCCAGCGCCTCATGTTGTAATACAGTCACCTCTGTATGCAAAAGGAGGCAGCAACCACTGATCGAACCTCCCTGACAGGGCAGCTTCCCTCTTGGCAAAGTCTGGTGTGGGTTGAACAACACACCAGAATACTCACTGAAAGGGTTAGCAAGCACTGGAACAGGCTGCCCAGGGAAATGGTGGAGTCACCATCCCTGGAGGTATTTAAAATAGATGTGTAGATGTGGCACTTGTGGACATGGTTTAGTGGTGGACTTGGCAATACTAGCTTAAGTAGCTTAGTGCTAGCTTAAAAAGATCTTAGAGATCTTTTTGAACTTAATTCCAGCTTGATTCTATGGCTTTCTGAAAAAGAAGACCAGAAGAATCAGGTGTCACAGTGGAGCCATTGGGCATATTTAAGGAACTGCTGTGGCCATTGCAACATCCAAATAAAGAAACTGTGCATATTGCAGCCAGTCTGAACTGCTGAGAGATTTCTGCTGAAGCTGAGTGATTTACTCTGCTGCTTTATCAGTCACGGGCCAAATGTACGTCACAGGCACACTGGAAAGAGGCACTGTCAGGGTGACAGTCTCTTGCTGTAGAGGAAAAAAATGGTTCTGGTCTGTCTAACCAGACTGCCCAGGGACTGAAAGGAATTTGGCAGGTCCCTTCACAGCTCTGACAATGATTTGTGGTGCAGTTTGGGGCAGCTTGTCCATTTAATCACTGTATCACAGCTTGCGCACACATTAAAGCTAAAAGTGTGCATATTTAATGGGCCTGTCTTGCAATTTGCATTTATATAGCATATTGTGAACTAGAAGCATTACATGTCATTTACCGCTGTTGCTACTAAATCAATAGCAGACTGCTTTAGGTTATGTCGGTTTGAGTTCTGTGTCAGTAGTTCAGATTATTTTTGGTTTGAATCTTTTTTTAGGCTGTATATATGCATTTATAATCCTGCATTATTAATAGTTGCTTAAAATTTTCCACAGTTCTGGGTATTTCCCTTCACGGGAAACTACAACAGAAAAGGGATCTGGAATATATTGCTTGCTGCAGTAGCATAGTGATAGTAGTACTTCACACAGTGGTGGTAGTACTTGCCACAGTTGATTCTTCTGGTTTGTACAAGGCAGGCAGATGCAAACAAGGGCACATGTGAGTATCTCCAATAAATTGACAAAAGCTATGTTAGTTTAACCTAGGAAGTGGCCCTGAGGATCTTTTTACATGTTAGAGTTACTGGTTGAGTGACATTCAGTCACTGTGGTTGTATTTACGAGGAGTCAGTTGATCAGGATTTCATTGGCTTCTAGGTAATGTCTCAAATAAACTGCAAGAACAACAGTATTCTAAGGAGAAACTGATAGCAGAATTCTTTTCCATTCACCTGGTTTTGAAATTTTCCTTTATTTATTCAAATGCAGATGACAACCATCTTCCTGCATCAGCTGCCTCTGACACCTTCATTTGTCACACTTCTATTAATTCAGAGTCAAATCACTGATATGGCTTCAAAAGCTTGCCTCAACCATGGACAACTACTGACCATCATTATCACTGCACATACATGCCAGTCATGATGACTATGAAACCTCTCATATACTCAGTTGTGCATTTTTATGGCTGATGCATAAAATTCTAGACATATACTTAAATGTGTATCACCATAATTAAGCCACGAAATATGCATGCATTTTATAAAAGAAGCAGACAGGCTCATTAGCAAAAGAGGTTTTTAAAAAGTTGTTTCCCTGATACCACCATCATTTTAAATCTGTGCTCTGTGCCTAGTTATTAGACAGAACTAACCACATTTAAGGTTGGAAGCCTTGAAATCCAAGACAGTAATGAAATTATGATTTTCAGAAAATGGCACCCATTCTACTTTGGTACACCTTTTATTCAAAAGTACTGCTGCTGCTGTTTCTTAGCAATAAGAAATATTGCCAAAATACTGTACTCCTTACGAGTGAGTCTTTAGCCGTTTGCTGTGAAGTTGCATTTGAGACTCCCAAGTGCAGAGATCTGCCTTGTATTGTCTTATAGCTTTTTCCTGTTTCATATTTATCATTTAAATCCACAAAGTGAGAAACATTAATCAATGCTTTCAACTGGGCAAATGACTAAAGGTCTTTGACTGACATCCCAAATATAGGTAACAGGAGCATTGCTATTCTAGCAGCTGGCTTTCCATGAAGAGATGCTCTCTAAGCAGCAGGTGTCATGTTTTTCTGAGACCTGCTGCTATAAAACTAAAAAGTTTTTATGTCTCACTGTACTCTCTGATAAGGCAAAAGATGTTGATATCATTACATATCATTACAACAGCATGGCCCAAAGAGACAAGTGACTACCAGTGGCTTCAGTTCAAATCTCCCCTGACAGAAAATGCCATTTTCACTTCTGACAAACACCCTTGATAAGTAATTTTTATTAATTTATCACCAGACATACAAGCATATGCCAATATTATGATTCTATCCCTTTTTTATGTCAAAGAGGTAATTTTAAAGCTATGACTATTTTAAAACTTTCAAGGTTGTTTGGTTTCTAAATGACACTTCTTGTAACTGCCATTATTTATGGGTAAACAGAACTATAGGCATCAGAAAGAGGGCCTACGCCTCCAGAATCTAAACTAATTATTGCTCCATCTGGCTTTGGCAGACAGTCAGCATAGCTCTCATTTGCACATGGTTTGATCTGTCCTCTCCTAAAATAATGATTAATAGAAGAATTTTAAATATTCATTTGTTTAAACTGTAGAAATTGCTTGGTTTGCACTTGGTGCTGCTAGCTGGTATTTGACTACACTGTGCTTCATTTATTCCAGATAATTGATAAGAGTAAGAGAGACCCCTCTGAAGAAATTGAGATCCTCTTGCGATATGGACAGCATCCAAACATCATTACTCTTAAAGATGTGAGTAGTCTTTGAGCACTTCAGCATTAAATAATTTTCATATTATGGTCAGACCCACTTATTAGTCCATGTCTGGAAAATTCTTCAGTTGAAAGTCAGAGCTAAAACCAGACCCACTGAAATCAAGGAAAAAAACATGACTCAACAAATTATTGGGTAGCATTTGGAAAGTCTGGTCAGGTTATATATTCTCCAATTACTGTCTAGCAGACTGTAAATAAATCTGAAGGGGCAGAGTGCTGGAGAACAACAAAATGTGTTTGGTTTTGAAGCACTGTTTAAAAGGAGATCTCGCTAGTTGGGTGTTTCGGTGCACACTGCTGAACACACACAGTGGTGCTGCTGGACAGAGGATGATCTTTCATGAGCAGCAGCCATTCCCATGCAGTCTGTGGTATGTGCTTTGTTGGGAAGAGGAAGGCTCACAAAGTCTCTAGGATTTCCCCCAGTAGTGTTTTAGTGCCAGGGAGTATTTACCTTCTACTCAAGCAGCCTGAGAAGACGTGAAGGTATTTTTCTTCAGCATTTCCTATGAAAAATAGCCTTCACCATGCATAGATACAGTAATGACATTTAGTCAGAGATGTTTTACTTACGTTGCCTGCAGTCTCACCTAGGATTGCCCACACCATGTCAGATTCAGAGTTTACAGAACAAAGTCCTGCTCATGTCCGTGGCCAGTACGTTATGGTTTAGACTTTAGAGAAGTAGATAAAAATTTTCTAATTGTATGCCCTCAAGAGATTCTTACTTAATTCCCAAGTGTTAAAGAGTATCTCAAAATCTGTGCAAAAAAAAGGTTTTGTATCCCTTTCCAAAATCATTTAGCATTGATGACTATAACGCTGCTCATTACTGCAGTCCAGATAAAGGATCATGACATGAAAATGGCTGTCTTCCAATTTAAATGACAAAATGTCTTTTACCCCTTGCCCTTGACATTGAAGATAAATATATGTTGTAGCTGATGTCAACAATGTATTCCCCAGAAATGCAAATATAAACTATATAATATCATTAGATGCAGGTCTTGGCCAACAGTATAATGCAGTTCTTTAGTTGATCATGACTCAAAGAGAAATATTGATATTTCAAATGGCAAATGTTACCCTGTAGAAGTGTAAAGAGAGAACACTGCTGAGAAGGAGGCTTGGGTGAGAGCCAGCAGACATTTGGGGCTGTGTGAAGTGGTGCTGCTTTTAGCAGCTTGGTCTGCTCTGCTGGCATGATAGCAGAACAAGAAAGCTACATTTCTGTGTGGTCAAATCAGCAAGCTGCTACAGACACAAGAAAAAAGTGATGATTAAGTAATTTTAAAAATTTTCCTTTTCTGTTGTTAAGCATAATAAGCACATTTCCCACACATTAGCTGACATTTTCTCCTTGCACCATCTCACACAAGCAAGCCAACACTGTGATTAAAGGACCAACCTTTACCAAGTTAATGGGTCCAAAACATGTATTTATTCTGTTACTCTTCCAGGTGTATGATGATGGGAAATTCGTGTACCTGGTGATGGAGCTGATGAGGGGAGGTGAGCTCCTGGACCGCATTCTTCGGCAGAAGTGTTTCTCAGAGCGGGAGGCCAGCGCTGTGCTGTGCACCATCACCAGGACTGTGGACTACCTGCACTCTCAGGGAGTAAGCATGTCTTTTTTAGCTTAGCTGCACCAGCCTTCTTAAACTCCAACTTCTAGAAATAGCAAATAGTTGTGATTTTGATTCACTGGAATGTAAACGTGGAGGGCAGTGTTCCCCCCAAAAAATCTTTCACCATGTTTATAATTACATTTGGTTTGTGAAATAGGGTCATAGGCTTTCTATCCATTTTCCCACTGAGCAGAAGTATATTGAAGTGGTATTTTTATTCCCACATTACAGGGGTTTTGAAGTTCATGTACCTTGTTGAGATATCACTTGTTTACTTTTTATCACAGTCATTATTGCAGTACCTGATCTCTTAACAGAATTTCAAATAGGGTTGCTGAATCAGCAGATAGGTAGAAAATCAAATGCTTAGCTCTCCAAACGAAGTGGAAGTTTGAGCAGCTGATGGGAAAGGCTCTGACATGCTGTTAAAAGCTGGCTTTTAGAGTATAAGCCTCTATATACAGCAGTTTGAAAATCTCTCTTTTTCTGCATTTCAGGGACAAGCAGTTTGGATTACTAGTCAAATATTTGCTGCTTTTCCTGCTTCATGGTTAAAACAAGTGCATTTTTTGCTTCAGCTTTTATGTTTTCGTGAAAAATTTTTAGTCATCTTATAACAAATAAATGCTGTTTTCCCACCACTGAAATGCAGCATGTCTGGTAAAACACACAGTCCCTTGAAGTTGTGTGACTACATTTTGAAATCAGGAAAAAAAATCCCTCCTTTCAGTTGTGAGCCACTCACATGTACGACCTTACACACTTTCCTCCTATGATGTGATTTCTTCGTCACCTTTTAGCTGAGTATTTCAAGCCATCATATTCCAGGAGACTCTGCCCACTCTGATTACACTCAGGAAAGTTGTCCCCCCTTAACGCAGCAGTCTCCATCTTGATAAACCAGCACAGGCTGTCAGAGATTTTATTTCTCATTTTAACAGACTTTAACCTTTTTTTTTTTCCCTCTTCATTTGTCCAAGGCTTTTAAGTAACGTTTTTCCAAAACTTAAATATTTTCAGCATGAGCTATTGACCTACCTCGACCAGCAGACCAGGAATAGTAGCCAAGCCTGGATGCTCCCTGACCTCCTCTTCTCACTTGTTTCTCGCTTCTCTTTCTTGTTAAGGTGGTGCACCGAGATCTCAAGCCAAGTAATATCCTCTACATGGACGAGTCAGGAAACCCAGACTCTATCAGGATCTGTGACTTTGGGTTTGCTAAGCAACTGAGAGCGGAGAATGGGCTGCTCATGACTCCCTGCTACACGGCCAACTTTGTTGCCCCAGAGGTAGGATCATATTTCAAAGCCTTCAATCATGAGTGTGTCACAGGAAGCAGTCCTTCCTCCCTCTCTTCCTTTTTGTTGCTGCCTTTACAAGAGGAACAAGGCAGAAACCAGGCTACTGGCACTTGGACAGTCTCTATTACCATAGCTTTCCTATTCCTGAACTTGTCATGACAGTTGTTTTTCTTCTGACAGAAGTCTGTCTTGGACTGACTTACACAACACTTTGTCTCGTTACTGGGATAAATATCTTTTTTTCTCTAGCTGCTTCTAATCAGACTGCTTCCCCTACAGTGCACTGTGTCAGAGCAGGATTAAGGCTTAAGAGGGAAATCTTGATGTCAGGAATAAAATCTTCAAGTCAGGTTGCCCAGGGAGGTTGGGGAGTCTCCTTCTCGAGATATCCAAAAGCCATCTGGACACAATCCTGAGTAGCATGTTCTAGGGGACTCTGCTTGAGTGGGGAGGTTGGACTGTATGACCTCCAGTGGTCCCTGCCAACCTTTCCATTCCATGATATGAGCTAAAGAAACTTCTCTCCTCTTGGGCTTTCCTAGTACCAATCCTCCCTTTATGGGAGATGTAGGAAAGGGCTGCTTTCTAATTTTTACAGAGAGGGAAACAGATGAAGACCAAACAGCTTGTCCCAAGCATAGGGAGAATGTCTGCCTCACTGGCAAGTGCTGCTCCTTTCATGTAGGCCTGCAGGCGTGGTCTTGGGTCATAAAGCAGTTTTAATGGTTTGGGCTCTTTGCTGTATTTGACCCTTGAGATGTTCATAGCTGCTTCCTTCTGATGAAGGAGCAACAAGTTAGTTTCCTGGGTAATTGTCCATTTCTTGGAGCAATGAAAATCAGAAATGTTAGTACTTTAGTACACTACTTCAAATGTGTGTCTTCTTCTGCCTGTTATTGTCCATATCAGAAAAACAAAAGACTATTGTCTTTCAATACTACATCTGTCCTCTACTATAAAATACTGGTGTCTCTCAGTTGGTATAAATCAGCAGTCTTTTCTTCCCCGTAAGTCTCCTTCATCCACTGTTCATCTGTACTGTATATAACTGAAAAGAGAAAAATGGGATGATCTTTCTATGCAAAATCCTTTCATGATACCAAAAGTTAATTCCAGGAATCACAGCCTTCCTGCATCAGAAAGAGAATTTGTTACATTAAGACCATTGCCAGGGCAGTATAAATTCAAAACAAGTTTATTTCAGCAAAGAAGTCTTCTATGGCCAAGAAAGATTGGTTTTTTATTTTAACGGTGTTTGGTTGGGTTTCCATATTAGAAATGGGAATGAACTTTTAAAAATTTATCAAAGTACATAAAAAAGTTCCGTAGCACCATAGCCATTCAATTTCTAAAACAAAAAATAATCACATTTGCAAGGTTTGAAGCACTCAGATTTTCTCTGAGATACAATGCACTTAAAATAGGTGTAGCTATTTTTAGTGATGGGCTATTTTGTGTAGTGTCTAGTCACAAACTCTGCCAGCCCAGTGTATTTTCAGATCAGACTCTTCTGATTTGAACTGAAAACAGAAATCACTCTCCCAGACATTTGTGATGAGTAAGACGAATCCTGCTAATGCAGGAGATTTTGGAGATTAATTGAAACATTACCAGAACTGGCAGAGAGCTTACATAAAGCCTTAAGTGCTTTTACATTTCACCTGTGATATAATGCTGCCCTCCAGCCTAGACTTGACTTTCGTGTTCCCTGTCTGAGCCCCACTGCAACATCTGCCACGTGTTCATGAAACTAATCAAGGAGGCAGAAAGTCAGTTGAGCTGATGACAAAGAGGACAGTGACGGCAGAAGGAGGACATGTTTGCCCACTTGGATCTCCCAGTATTTTGGAAACATTTGGTCTGGGGTTTAGATGATAGCAAGAGCAAAGATGAAGGCTACCCGAGAGAAAGAGGCACGCTGCCACCTAGTGAGAGTCATGCTGCATGCAGGGAGGGAAGCGCAGGGCTCTTGCTGTACTGATGCAGTAAGGTCCTTTTGGACTGAATAAAAATATTTTATTCTTCAGTTTTCCTCCAATATCCATGAAGAACTACTGTTCTGGCATTTGAAAATATGAGATTGTTTGTTAGCTTTTGTAACCATATGCATTGTCATAGCTGAAAAAAAAGTGTATTTGTAACCTTGTTAACCCAATAAGTCAAAGTCTTGTAAAAATAAAAGGGGGTTGGATAAATATCTGAGTCATTAGCAGAACTGGATAAACCCAGGGTATCATTATCTCCAGGGTACCCATTCTCTCCACAATGCCCTGCCAAGTGTGGCACTAAGAACCAGCTCGTTCCTCTATTTCAGATCCCACTGAGTTCTCAAGTTGACCCAAACCTCTTCATTGGTGTTAAATTCTTCAGCATCCATTACAGCAAGATGCCACTGCATGTTTTGCAAAGCTTTCCCCAGTTAATTTATTTCTAAAACACATGCCTGTTTGTGTTTCATACCATCTCCTGCCTAGATCAAACACCAGTCTTTTTGGCTGTGGTTTCTCACGCATTCTTCTGCCTTCTCAGTGTTCTTATTTTAACCACAATTGCACAGACCTGCTGGAGACGTTTTCAAATAGCAGCGACACTAACTGATAACTCACTAGATCCTGTTGTTATCCATGGGGTGAAGTTGCTGCTGATAAAAAGTACTTGCCAGCAAAGCTTTCCCTAGCCACTGGCACAGAGTCAATGTCCCTGTTATGTAGCAGTGCTCCTGCACACAGCATCACCTTTCCATTATTTTGAGGTTGTGTAAGCTCTTGCTTAATATCCTGCTCCACTAAGTAGCATGACTGCCTGGTTTTTCTGTCATTTACCTTGGACTTGATTGTTCTTGGTTATTGGAGGAAAGCAGCGATGAAGTGAAAATGTAACTGTTCAGAACACAACAAGAATGACCACGTGGAAATATAAACGTTGGGTATTCAGTCTCACAGGTGAAGCAAGAAGCAACTGGGTTTGTCAAATAGCAAAGAAGTTTTTCCCATAAAAATTTTATGGGAAAAAAAAATTATAGAGCAGGAATGAATGCAGGAACTAAAGAAATAAAAACAAATATAACAGCCACAAAGCCTATATATGATATGCAGGAGAGACAGGCAGAAGCAGGATTTTACCAGCTTTGTCAAGAGGAGGAAATGTGGCTTTTTCTCTGGTTTTGTTGTTGTGGGTTTTTTTTGGTTTGGTTATATTTTTTCCCAGGTAGCAAATGTTCACTCAGCAACATACCTGACAGATGGTTGCTTTACCATTCATCATTTACAAAATCTGTCAAGGCAGCTTTCTTTCAAACTGTTTTTCCTTAGCAGAGTTTGGTCTTTTCTGTGATAGACTTCAGATTGCTTTATTTAAGTAAATCACCTTGGGTAATAAGGCTGCAGGTCAGAGAAAGACTTGCTGAATTTGTACATTCCTTTTTCACATGCTTTGCAAAAAGATGTATCTGCTGATACATCAGACCAGGACAAAACTTTCCTTATGTATCAGAAATGAAAAAACAGAAGGGTAGCTTGCTTTTATGGGCAAGTGGAACAACTGAAGTGGTCCCTGATCTTGGCTCGGGACTTTCACTTGGATCTGCACTGACCCAAATAGGCATTTGTTCTAATGTGCACTAGCATAAACGAAATCTAGGCTTTACCCTTACTGCTATTACTTACCATCCTGCATTGTTATTGAACCTACTGGTTAGATCTCTGCTGAGTACCATGGGTCTTTGTTTTCCCCATAGGAAAAGGGGATCAAGTTTTAGCCTGCTGTGAAGACCAATCTAAATGCATCCACTTTTCTTTATACAGAAGTAAGATAAGAACAAGCCTTTTAGCTTTCTTTGCAGTTGTCATGCACCTTTATTAGTCTGGCATTAGATATGCTTTAGTGTGCATCCATTTGCTGTATCAAATCCAAACTGAACTCAGTTGGAATACTTATCACTGTCATTCAGCCCTATAATTGTTGCATCCATAGTGTTATTGGAAACTTTTATGTTAGGAGGATGTGTTTCATAGGAGGATGTGTTTCAAAGTATTAATGGGCTTTTTTATTATGAAACATTTTCAATAATTGAAATATTGTTCTGCTTTGCTTCATGTTAGATGGTCAGAGAAGTTCACAGAGTCTCCAACAAACTTCATGCATCTCTCTCACTGTGGAGGGGACAGATGTGCTTGGTTTGAACACTAACCAGCTCATTCGAGCCTGGGCTTCACCTTTCTCCACACCACTACTGGACATTTTGATCCCATGGCAGCCACCTGTTCAAACCAGATCTGTGGTTAAGCCTTGGAAATGTCAACAGATATAACCACTAGTCGGTGCTTTTTGCAGATCAGAAGCTAAAAGTCCAGGAATGCAGATTAAACTATTTTCATCTTTCTCTTTCCTTCACACAGGTCCTTAAACGCCAAGGTTATGATGCAGCCTGTGACATTTGGAGCTTGGGGATCCTACTGTACACCATGTTGGCAGGGTGAGTGATGAGGTTCTCCTAGAACTGTAATCTCCAGTGAACTCATCAGTTCAGCACTAATTAAGCTGAAAGGAGTCACAGATAGAGATAGCAAAGTGTCTGGTCTCCTTGGAGCAATGTGTTTGGTTGTGTGAAGCAAGAAAATAGATGCCAATACCTAGAGTTAGGATATGTTTTTCCTAGCATGCATAAATACTTTGACACTTGACAAATTGTTTAGGGTTTTAACAGACAATGCCAATAAGTATGCACTGAGATCTAGTCTCCTAAAGGGTTCACTCACCCCTTTAAGCAGTGTGAAAGTTTTACATTAGGAGAGGTCCATAGGACTATGAAGGGCCACATCATGTTAACCTTATCCATGGAAGGATGTTAATTTATCCATGAATACATGTATTCTCTTCAGCTTTCTTATTTTTCTACTGTTACTGTTATTGAGGTATCTGAGCACCTTAAGAAGTTCAAAAAAATCCCCACCCAAACACAGTTTTCAGATACTATTTGAAAAGGACAGAAGGTAATTGAACAGATCAGCAAGAATAGCAACAGACAGCAGGAACTTTTGCCTACCAATTAGCCTACCAATGTGTTGGCTAATTTTAAATATTGACATAAGAAAATCCAGCAAAAGAGACATACTGAAATAAGTAGTGAAGGATAAGAATAGGATGTGCAACCCCAACCTAGAGTTATTAGGCCCCTGAAATTAATTTCTTGGATGTGGTATGTGAACATTCATCATCCCTAAGTGCAGCTTAAAGCATTTCAGTGACCTCTCTAAACTCTTAAATCTGCTTCATGATCATTCAGGTGTGGCAGAAAGGTTGGATTAATTTCTAGATTTTATACAGAAAACAAAGCATTGCACTCTACCTTTCCAGTATTTGCCTCGTGGATTATAGGAAAGGTGACAGGAGTCTCTCTATCATCTGTTTTGTTCCAGAGTAAAATGTGTTCAACTTCACTGAAATATATTGTAACTTTCTGGGGAAGTCTCCCTGTCTGATAAGATCTCCAAGAACCTGTTTCTGTTTGGCTAATAGTATAGATTTGCAGTGACACACAGACAGAATCAGTAAAATAAAATCAAGACAGTCACATTTGTTCAGTTGATTATGTTCCAAATACTTCCTCATTAAATGCGGGAAAAAATCCAAATACATTTGAATCAGAAATACAATTGCACAACTTGGTGGATATTAAATTTACCAATGGGTGCTATTAACTTGTACCTCACTTTTTCTGCACATACAAGAGAAAATAAGAGTAATACAAAAGTTGAGAAAGCTGACTTTTTAGGTGCCAATGCTGCATTTATGGATGATCTTGTTCTTCCTCACCACAGGAGATTAGTAGGACCTGAGTATTATTTGCACTCAGGATTTTATTCTTCTCCCATCATCACTGTGAGCAGAAAGGGCTGAGACAGCCAGGACTAGAGTATAGGCCTGGGATCCTGTTAATGGAGCTAGTGACAGACCCCAGAGTTTTTGCCAGTCCTTAACTCTTACTATGTCCCTCCTGATAGTTATAGGTTGGAATAACATTACATATCTCTTTGGGCTGAACTTCTATGAAGTCTGAAATGTTTATGAAAATGAGAAAATAAAGTGTGAGGAATTGAATTTGCTACTAGAAACCAGGTAGGATAGGAAGTTGTGGCCAAACCGAATATGTAGCTATCTAAAAACCCTCTGTCAAGTTTTTAGAAGAAAAAAGATAGAAAGAAAAGTGTAAAAATCCCAAATTCTTCTAAACCTACACAGCTCTTCAAGGTTGCAGAGTAAAATTTGACCTGATAGATTTTAGTCAGCTGCAAAACCCTTATCTCTTGTCACTCTCTGAAGACAAAAAGTGTACCCTCTGCATGATACACTGATTTTGTGAAGTTGGGTTCATCTTACTAGTCATTTCTGACTGTCTGGATCAGTAAGTAACCTATTGCAGATAATTTCTTTTGCCCAACAGACTTGAACATTATGGCTAACAAAACCTTACGAAACAGAATGGAAAGAGTTCTTTTTTCTTTTCCTTTCTTTTGTGTTCCAGATCTTATTTTTTCTCCTTTATAATTTTTGCCCTTTCTTGCCATTATCAAGGTACTGGTATTGGCAATAAAGCAGAGCTAAAGCAAGAGGTAAAAACATGTCTATTTTTACAAAGAATATTGAATTCCTAAAAAATGAGAACAGAATAAAAATTAGGAATAATAAAAATAAGGAATCAATCTTTTTGCTCTATAGAACAATACGAGGAACCACCAGCCTTTATAGGTTGAGTCAAAATGAAGTCACAATGTCTGTGGTAGATTCTGGAAACAAGTTCCTGTTGTAATCACTGGCAGTTAGCACTAGAACCTAGAAAATATGAACTTGGAAATTACGAACTTGGAAATTACATTGTATTTTTCTCTCTCTCTGTGTTTGTTTGTTTTGTTGGTTTTTTCTTTTTAATAGATTCACTCCTTTTGCAAATGGACCAGATGACACTCCAGAGGAAATTCTGGCCAGGATTGGCAGTGGCAAATATGCTCTTACTGGAGGAAACTGGGATTCAGTATCTGATACTGCAAAGGTCAGTGAACCCTTTCTCAGATTTTTTCTTGAGATTTAAACAGCACAGACCTCTTTTTTTGGTGCAACTGCACTTTTAAAACAAGTGAAGGTTTGTTAATGCCCCAAATGCATGGTCTCTACATGGATCACCTTTTTGCTGCTCAAATTTAACCAGGAGCAGGCAGTTTACAAACTACCACTTTTAATTCCTGTACAGTTCACGGTTTAGGCTGGGTGGGAAAGCTAGCAAGCTTCCAGTTACCTGGCATTAATCAGAAACTCTGACAGGATTTAAGGAGATTTCAGTTTTAGCAACTGGTAGTATCCAGTGGAAGAATATTCATACATCCCACCACAAAACTGCAATCAATCCTAATAACATATTAATGTTGCTACCAACAGCTATAAGCCTCACAGTGTATTTTTTATCAGATGTCCAGTTTTGAAATTAAAATGTTCAGATGCTGTACAACTGACTTAATTGAATTTTAGCTGCCTGAATGTTAGATTTCTATTCTAAGATTCTCTTGTAACCATGCTTTGGGGTCAGGGAGGAGATGCCTCTAGATGGCGTGCTCTCCAGGGGGAGTTCACCACTCCTGTGAAGTCACCAGTAATTAATGTTCAGTCAATAAGCTGAATACCCTCCACCAATACTTATCTTTTGACAGTATTATCTGCTGAGAATTGAACATTACACTTGAAAATTTTGCAGATCAAGACCTGACACTTAAAGAATATAAAGCCTATCTGAAGTGTATCCTTCTCTCCACTAGACATGCTAGTGATGACACTGCCACTCGAAAGATCCTAGTAAAACCTGCACTGCTATTAATAACTTTTTCCCTTGTACTGTTTTCTTCCTTTCAAACCCAGGACATTGTGTCTAAGATGCTTCACGTAGACCCTCATCAGCGCCTCACAGCAGTCCAAGTTCTAAGACATCCATGGATAGTGAACAGGGAGTATCTATCTCAAAACCAACTCAGCAGACAGGATGTTCACCTGGTGAAGGTACTTCCTACACCCTTGCCTCTTCCTTCCTTGCAGAATGAGCTGTCATTTGTGTAAATATTCTGGAAAGTGGTAGAGGAGTTTGGAAGATTATTGCCACAGAGGCCAAATTTAATATGGCACTGTATTAACAGTAAAGATTTTTGACCTGTCGCGTGCTCAATATTTTTAACTTCAAGATACATTGTAATAGTCTGGTGGCATTCTGTGCATATACTTCCATTCACCACTTTGAATCAGAGATACCCTAGCTGTCTGCCAGCCTAGAAGCTATTATCATTTCATGGAAATTGTGCATGCATGACAATATTTTCAGGAGACGGAATAGGGGAAGGGAAAAGCATCAGAGAATTGAATTTCAGCCCAGTGTTTTATCTCTCTCTATTTTACAGGGTGCAATGGCAGCCACTTACTTTGCTTTAAACCGAGCACCTCAGGCACCAAGGCTGGAGCCTGTATTGTCCTCCAATCTGGCTCAGCGGCGAGGCATGAAAAGACTTACCTCTACCAGGTTGTAGCAGTACCCCCAAAACACCTCTTTGGAAACCCACAGTTTATTATTTGAGAAATTCAACTTTACTTGGCTAGCAGACCTTTTTTGGACAACCTGCACATGAAATCGCCAAAAGTAGCAGAAGCTCATGTAAGGCAAAGTTCTCCTTTGCTACATCATTTCTTTTACATTCCAGCCCAGGGCCCCAGATTTAACAACCTCACAAAGATGTGCCAATTTTTCCAGTAGCTCTGTTTCTTTACTGAGATAAAGCCAAATAAAGTAGGTGTGCTCCATCCTTTCCACTCTAGGAAAACTATTTTTGAGTCCTTAAGATGTTCCATGGGAGCAGTGCTCATTTTGTTTCTCAAGAAAAGCACTTTTTGCTATGAAGAACACAGTCGGGTATGAATGTTGTTCCAGCATGTGTCATGATGAAGTGACTTGGCTGGTCACCAGTAGACATCTGCTGATCTCCACTCATCCCAGGAAGAGTGAAGGCTGCAGAGACACATGACTAAAACCTTATCTGAAACAAGTGCTATACAACATGAAGGAGAGAGAGCTGTTGGTGTTGAAAATACCTTCTGATTTCGAGGAATCTTCTGCACTTTTCCCCCACCTTCTCTGGAACAAAGCCAGCACCTCTCAAGGCATGTATGCCACGAGGCCTGACTTACTCAAAGGTCTCCAAAAGCAGAAAACCTCTGAGAAACTTGGTCTTCTGACAAAATTATTGGGTCTTATGAGACTGTGGGAAAGCATTCATGTAAAGCAGCGTGAGTAGGAGCCTATAGATCAGGCAAGAAAAAGGTGTCTGCTCTTGGCCAGCAAGCAGGAAGGACTAGGTGAGGGGTCTGGGGAACTGAGCAAGAGGCAGGGAAAGGTGTGGGTGAAACTGAGGACAGTAGGCAAAAAGACCCATGGCAGTGTGGTGGAGAGTACTGGCAAAGGCAACTAGCATGCAAGTGTTTGGGGGGCAAACTGGGACTCCCTTTCAAAGCAAGGAACAGTCCCTCTTCAGTGACTGGTACGGAAGGGGGTGGGTGGCTGGGCTGCCCAGGGGCCACGGGATCAGCCATCCTCCCACTCTGTCGCACAGTCTGCTCACTGAAAGCAGTTCTAGTGGGCCATAGTGCCAGCCTGGAGCAAGCAAGGCCATTTCCAGTCATTGCTCCCTGCCCTTCCCTGGCTATTCGCCCAAATCAGCCCCTGTCACCCAATATTTCATGTCCCTGCCTGGCTGTTCTGCTCTAGCAGAGCAAAACTCCCCATGTCGTGTGTGTGCAGAGAGTACCACTTCTGAAGAGTTCAGCTAACTCTGTTACAAGCTTTAATAATAATAAATTATGAGGAGAAACAGGAGGATGCTCTGCTTTTATAGTTATATGAATATGTACATGTGTATTTATATACATATAAAACAAAAGTTCTGTACCCTAATACCTGGATTTTCCAGGTGCAGGGGAAAGAGAACTTTTGTTGAAACGGTCTCAGCAAAATCAACCTTTTTTCTCTTTCCCTGGTTTCAAAGAAAGTGAGCAAGGTTTGTGGTGCCGGATGTGAACTATTTTTTTATTCTTTTTCTTACCCATCTTGGCTTATGGTGGTCACAAGATGACCAGGATTCTTCTTTGTACCGCTTTTGTTAATTTGATTTTCTGAGTGAATTTTGTCACCTCAGATGCTTTGTGGGAAAAGCTATTGTGCTATGTTGGCTGTTTTCTGTTGTGACAGGGGGAAAAAAATGTGAACATGGAGCTTCATATGCTAGATGTGGTAACTTTTCCTTGCTAGGTAGTTTGTACAGCTCAGTGCTGAACTGGAATTACCAGATCATTGAATCGGAGTGTCCAAGGGAACAAGGAGTTTCATTTGCTATAGCAATATGCTTCCTAAAACTATCTCTGTTTCAATGTTGACTGAAGTTTGTTTGTTTGCATTAGTCTATTTTTAAATTTAAATTTAAATTTATTCTTAATAATTTAAACTGATATTTAATGTTTGGGTTTATGTGCTGTGCACAGAGGTCAGCTGCAAAGCAGCTCTCTTTGAAGCCCTTCTCTTTTCTAAAATAAACAATGCTGTGAAACTCCACACAGTGGCTGAATCGGCTGGGACTGATGAGTGCAAACACACAGGTGTGTGTCTGTGGTTATATACACAGCAGCCCACATTCTCTCCTGTGGCTAAGCTGTGCTTAGGACCGGTTTTTTGCCGCCTTTATAATTTTTTGCTTGTTAGAACATATTTCTGCTAGCAGCACACTGTGAGGATATCCACAAACAGAGATATCCTGGCTGGTGCAGAATAGCTCTGGCCTAGCCTTGTTTCCCTCAAAGTGACTTCTGTCCTGGTAGAAGGCAAGGTGGGCACAAAGATGCAAAGGGCAACCTGGAGTGAGGACTGGATTTTCTTGGGTCTCAGCTGGTATGTGCTGTTTCAACAAAATATATTTTTAATAGTCAGTGTAATTGTCTTGTATATGGGCAGAAGGAGTGTTGTAAAGATTATGTACAGTTTTTGTCTCCCTGTGAGATTTCCTGGCCATCTTACATTGCTTTGGTTTGCATATTCTCACAACCATTGGAAACAGTCTTAATTCCTTCTTGCTATACTCAGTCTTAATTCTTTGAGCATTTTTTTCAACTGAATATTATTGGAGGCCAAACTTACAGGATGATGCTCTTCCCGAAGTTGTATCACCCCTTAAGCCATGGATGCCACAAGGGCTTCTTATGCTGCTGGTCCACTGAACTTATGCCAGCATATGCAAGTGCTGACACTAAAAAAAGACAGGTAGTCACTTTCTCTTGACCTCATCTGCTCATATGTCCTTTCACACCTCCCTTATCCAGTTCACCATAGGGCAAAACAAATGGGGACAGCAAGAAGGCAACAGCATCTGTTTTACCAACAGCACTGTCAACACATCAGGGTGGCTACAAGTTCAGTGTCACCTCTGTTCCTCTGTTTCTGAGTTATGCTGAGCAGAGCCCAGGTATGGCTCAGAGTCAGGGTGATAAATGATGGGATGTTTGTACGGCAGCAGGTTACCAGTGCCAAACCTCAGGCACAGAGAGGACAAGTCTGAGCTTCTGAAAATGCGCCACAAACTCATATAAACTCCCTGTAACCAGAAGGTGTAGGGCCACCAATGGTATGCCATGGGGAAATAATGTTGACTGTATGTCTTTTTGCCACCAGTGACCTCATAAAGAGAATAGGAAAAAATCCAGGGGTTTGTTTTTAAATCATCTCTTTTTACAGGAAATTCTTGATTTTGTAGAGCGCTACAACTTTCTCAATCCCTAGAATTAAGGCACTTAAACATGGAAGATGCAGCAGATTACTGTAGCAGAAAATATATCTTATCTTTCACTGGAAAAATATTTTCAGGCAGGTGTTTTGGAGCTCTGTCTTAGGATGTGTGTATCAGAAATGCCAAAGCAAATATTTAGAAGCAAAGTTCTCTTGTTGAACATTTGCAGGTGGCACCTTTAAACAAGAGTCATGTGAGCTCCACATTCACATATCTGAATCCTAAAAGACAGGCAAGCAGCAAAATCAAGACATTCACCTCAGATATTCCTTACATTAAAATAAAAAGGTCTAGAATAATGTTAATAAGATGCTTTTGTGTAGTTCATTAAAAAAAAAAAAAAAAGAAAAGAAAGGAAACCGTGCAAGCCAATTTTCTTTTCCTCTTTTGAAGTATACATCATTTTCCTTTAGAAGTGTGTATTCTGACCTCCTAGCTGACCCTGCTTCTGAAATCCTGTGTTGCGCCAACACATTGCAGCTAAGCTGCTTCTGGTACCTCAGTTCCTGTGTGAACACAGTCCCACATTCCTCACTCCATGTCTGCCCACAACAGACACAAGCAACAATTGCAGACGCTCTCCTATTCTGAAAGTTAGCAAAAGTGTGAGAGTTTAAACTCAGAAGATAAAGTGAAGTTAAAAGTAAGGTTCTCATTGTGTACAGACCTAAAACTCTCAGTGTTTAGGTGAAGGGTGGTTTAAAGTCTGTACAGAACAAGAATGTTACAGAGTAAATAAAGTCGCAGTAGTTCAGAGAGCCAAATTTTAGCTAAAATCTCTTCATAGGTTTTTGTGGGCCTAGACCTTGCATTTCCAGGTGCAACTAGATGACAACATGTGCACGTCAACCAGGTAACCAAGGCATCTGCTCAAATATATCTTTACAAGGCTTGCACGTGGAAATGTTTCGCAGCCCAAAGTCTGGAGTCTAAAAGTAAGAATTTGATCTTTTTCATCATCCTGTATTTTGTAAGCCATGATGTTCAGTGTTGAACTGTACAACCACTGTTCTTGCTTTGGTGTGCATAATTACAGAGTCAATTTGTGTTCCACTATGTTTCCTAAATGGATGTTTTGAATATAGTTTTCAGAGACAATGTAGCCTGAAAAGAAAATGAGGCAAATTAATGCCCTTTTTGATAAAGGCAAATTTTGAAAGGAGAGATTGGAAAAATGCATTTGAAGTGCAGAAAATAAAAACCAGTTGCTAAAAGATTGTTTCTGATTTCCTACTCAGAGCCAAATCTTGTGTCCTTTGCTCCTATGTTAGTTCTTTAATCCATATGCACCTTCAGGGAATCAAGGGGAATAGCTCAGAGTAGGGTCCTCTTTCCTTGGCCATTAGATGATGATGTATGTAAGGGATTTACTTGGATAGTATTAAATGAATTTGACTAAACATGAACCATGATCTAGCACTTTGTTTACAGGCTCCATATTCATGTTTACAAATTATGATTTCTGAGGCTCATGCTTTTTATGTTTCCTGTATGAAAAGGGCAGCCAGTGTACAGATATTTATTATGTTTACCGGCGTTTCAGAATAGATTTTTTTTATAGTACATGGTTTTATGAAGTGTAATATTTTTATAGCAGAATGATGATCTTTGGACTTTCTATATTGTTACCTACAGTTGTTTGCAAACAAGCTCTTCGCTCCCTTTTTTCTGTGCACTGTATCCCATGTTGCTGCTGCTACTGTTGCTGGCCTCAGCTGCTGCTGCCCCACTGTGACGTGGGCTGATGGTATTGTGAAAGTGTGCAAATTAACTTCAAAGAGTTGTGATTGTGCTGAAGGGCTGGCTGCATGCTGGGTTCCTCCTGGCAGGAGGGATGGGGAGCTGTACCCTACCGGAGCAAGAGTTTACTGTGGATGGCCCCCAAGGAGAAACCTCAGTGCTCACCTTTGTATTCTGCCATTTTGGCTTGGCATGCCCATCCTTTCCTTTCTTTATAAAGAAATAAAAAGAAAAGAAAAGAAAAAAAAAAGTATCCTGCTCATTTTTGCACAATTCCTTTCCAGTCCCCAAGCACTGGCCATGTTTGAATGCCATGTGTTGGTCACAGTAAAAGCACAGTTACTTATTCAAATTATACCTGAAGCTGTGATCTCTGTGCAGCCTGAACACTCAAACCTCTGCTTTGGGAAGCAACATGTAAGCCTTTAACCCCTCATCAGTCAGACAGTTCACCCATAAGACAAATTTAGGATTTCAGTGCCAGACAAATTAGTACTTTCTCACACGCTGCCTAGCATGAATTTCCCTTGCCCCTTTGTGATATTCCCAAGGTACCATTCCTCTGCAAACTGCTAGTCACTGGCAAGCAGCCTGCATAGCCTTTTCTGCTTGTTGAACTTATTAGTGACCACAAAAGCAAAATCAACTTCTTCTACTTTAAGGGATTGGTTCTGCTTCCCTGGCATTGCCGCATCTGAGCTTGCACACAATTACACTGGCCTTCATGTCTGGATTTTCATCAGACTGAGCAGCATCACAGAGGTGGCGAGTCTGGCTCATGCTCCACACAGGAACAGCATGCAGTCCCAGATACTGAGAAACAGCATGTGATTCAGGTCCAAGCAAGCATAACTGAGGAAACTTGGTCTTGTACGTTATTCGTAAGATTTCTGCTCTGACCATAGGTAGCCTTATGCCTCTGTTCTCCCATCAGCTGCTCCTGTCCTACTCCCACTTCTTCCTTTCTTTTCTCTGTCATAAACAACCCTTCCTTCTCCTTTAGTCCTCATGGTCCTTCACCACTGAGACATTCACGTCCCTACCAATTCTCTGTCTCTGCACCCCAGTGCCTACCATGAACTATTCCTCTCTTCCCTTACCAAGCTTCTGTCCCACAGGTCCATCTTGTAGGTTTTGTAGCCTCTTCTGGTCAGCAGGCCAATGACTTCTGTGCACCTGTCTTTATAAGCCCAGTGGTTAAAGGAGGGTTCTCTCGAGAACCATAATCATATACAAGAACATCCAAATTGAAAAGCTGAAGAGGAAAAGAAAACAACAGGCTTTCTCTTCCCTCCCCTGTTCTAGTGCCTCTTTTAATATGACCATGATCAAGAATGAGCCAAGTTCAGCCACTCTCGGAAAATACACAACTTTTCAGAGGACCTGGTTAGGAAGCCTTGCGGAATGCTAGAACCTGGGCAGGCAGATACAAGTCTTGCCCTCCAACCCTAAAAAATGAATAAATAGATGCCTAAGAAGAAAGTTTTCCAAAATATGCTCAAGTTTTTCATCAAGACACAGCCCTTTTAGGAAATTTGCATTGGCACCATCTTAAATCTCTCACTTACTGAGGAGTAATGATGCTTTTTCTCCTGAATGGAGAAGAACACATTTGCTTAAAAAAAGCAAACAAACAAACAAATAAACAAAAAACAAACAAAAACCACAAAAAGTAGCAAAGAACTTCCCTCACTCTTGTAATTTTGCTCTTTAGTCAACATTAATTTCCTTCCTGTGTATTTCTCCTGCTTTATCCCATCCCAGTTCACCTTCCCTCAGAGGCAGGGAGGCCCTGCAGAGAGACTTTGACAAATTAGAGGTCTGGGCAATCACCAGCCATGAAGTTCAACAAGAGAAAGCTCCAGATTCTGCACCTGGGACAGAGCACCCCTGCATGTTTGTACAGACTGGGGAATGAGATGCTAGAAAGCAGCACTCCGTAAAGAGACCTGGGGGTCCTGGTCGATGGCAAGTAGAGTATGAGTCAGCAGTGCCCTGGCAGCCAGGAGGGCCAACCATGTCCAGGGGGGGCATCAGGCAAAGCATCACCAGCCAGACGAGGGAGGGGATTGTCCCACTTTGCTCTGCACTGGTGTGGCCTCATCTTAAATATTGTGTGCAGGTTTGGGTGCCACAATATGGGAAAGATATTAAGCTCTTAGAGTGTCCAAAGGAGGGTAACGAAGGATGGGAAGGGCCTTGAGGGGAAGCTGCATGAGGAGCTGCTGAGGTCACTTGGTCTGTTCACCCTGGAGAAGAGGAGACTGAGGGGAGATCTCGCTGCAGTCTATAACTTCCTCATGAAGGGAAGAGGAGGGGCAGGCACTGATCTCATCTCTGTGGTGACCAGTGACAGGACCCAATGAAA
>JAYRBT010000114.1:30154644-30182190 GCA_036023395.1 Myiotriccus ornatus
GTAGCATCACCACCTAGTATTAATGTTTATTGGAAAGATCAATACTCATACAAAAGATGAACTCAGACATCTGTGGGGCACAGCATTTCAAATCTTTCTCATAAGACAAGGACCATCTCTACAGGGTTTGGAGTTTGTCTATAACCACCAGTCTCACATTTGCACGTGCACATTTTTTTAAAAGTACACATACTTGAATATCCACATCTTTTTTCCTGTTAGGCCTTGTACAAACCTAAAGACTTTGTGTTGAGTCCTGAATGATTTTGTAGAAGTCCACCATGACCTATTGTTTATTTCACTTTGACCCCAGTAGCTTTGGAAAGGACTTTGTCATGTTTACCTTCAAGTTACTCATCTTGTATGCCCATGGTTTGTTTATCCACTGTAGTCTACTGAAATTTCCCCCTTTCTTTTAGTTAAAGAAATAGGCCAAAGGTGATTTCAGGGTCCCTATCTGGACACACATCACCAATTCATTCAAAGACCTTTGGCTTCCTTTAGTAAGTCAGGGGCATCCTAGATACTGCCTTGCTCTCACATTTCTCCAGTGAGTGAGAGAAATCTCTGTCCACCAAGAGAAACATTACCATGGATGCTATAATTAGACTGAAGTGAGCCCTGGTGTAATCATGCATTTCTGTCTCAAATGTCCTAATCTACTTCCCCCCCCTAGATTAAGCCTACGAATATTTATGTTCAAGGTTGTCCTGTGGCAGTAGTTTAGGTAGTTGTTCTTTAACCGGGGAAGGGATGGAAGAGGAAAAAAGCACAGAACTGTACTTTTCTACCAGAAGTGATCCCCCCCTCCTGGCCATCCTCCAGTCTCACTGGGGTTGTTTAGGCTGGAGTGAGCCAAGGTGCCAGAAAAGTGCACATGATAAGCAAATTTATTAGTAGTGAAACATACCATAAAACTATATTTTTATCATATTCTACTAAATTTATACTTATTCAGCTAAATAAAGACCCATGAGTCCTGAGGGAGATTACATAGGTAAAATGATTGTCATTATTTTCCACTGTGTCTCAACTTTGACCTCTTACTTTCTGCCATCAGTCAGAACCCTAACTTTATGCTTCTCCTTATAATCTTTGGAATGTTTGTATTAAATAAAGCACATTAAGAAGGACATAGAAAGCTCAGGAGAAAAATCATGATTAATTTTCTTCATGAAGTACAAGTGTTTCAGCACACACTTTACTAGGCAGTAATCAAGGAAGCAAATCTCCCCACAACCTTACTTAAGAAGTTCATACCACATCATTGATACTTATTCCTCAGAAAATGGAAATAATTTTTTAAAGTAGAATACAAAAGTATTTCTCTTTTTTTTCCTTCCTTTTTTTTTGGATCATGTTGGATTCATCACCAAGGCAGGTTTTCCATGATGAGAAAACCAGCTTTGCTTTGCAGCCCAGTTTGACATCTGCTAGGAAGTGCAGCCTGTCAAGTGAACACCACTAGCCCTCCTGTTCCACTCCTCTGGACACCACAATTATAGCAATGAAGTGATTGTATGTCATTTAACTGGAAAAGAAGTTTCCCCGGTTGAAGGAGGAGAATTTTGCAAGGTAGTGTTACAAGAAGAGGCTCTCTTACCCCAGCTGACCTGATTTAGCAATATAAAGTACAGAGTGCACCTGACTGAACAGTCAGCCCTCATCCCTTCCTTCCCAAACACAAGATAATTATCCACAATTGCCTCAGGGATACCAGTAATGTAGTGGAGTGATAATAGAAACAGCAGTTTGGTGGTGCTTCTGACATGGATGTGCAGCTATTAACAATTTATTTTTTAATAAATTTATTATAACCATTTATTGGAACAATTTCTTTACTTAAAAAAAGTGTATTTTATAAGTTGAAAAGAAAAACATAAAAACCAGTTTCAAAGGTCCATTTCTTAAACCGTAATCAATATATCCATGTAGTCCAGTACCTGTATGTACATCACCAGTTGCAAGTATAAGTAACTTGTGAATAAACCCATTAATCAGATCTTCTTCCCAATGTTCTAAAACCCGATTTCTCCTAAGCAACCCTAGCAATATAGCTTTATATTTAAAATATTACCTAAAATTATCTCATTTGAAGCATTATTATATGTATAAACTAATTAAGTAAACTTTGAAGATGAGCTTCAGCCCAGAAAAAGATCTTAAGACACTTAGTATCAGTCTTCATGACTGCTCAATATGGCCATCAATATAGACACATCAATATAGCCATCACCACTACACATATTTCAGCATGAAGGTGGCTTAAGCAATTTCAGCTGCAATTTTGACTGTCTTTTTTACCATGGGGGACTAATTGAGGACTCAGAGCAGCCTCATCACAGAAAGGTCCCATCCTCCACCTGCCCAAGGCTCTTCTGCACTACGCATATGCAGTGCTGCTTGTGCAGGGTGTCTCCTCCATCTACAGCCATTTGACTTTTAGGGAAAAAAAAATCCCAGGAGAAAACATGCCCTTAAGAATAGTTGTATTGTAAGTTTAATTATATTGTAAGTAGGAGAAGATACTGTTCAGGGGGTTTTGTTTGTTTGTTTGTTTCAGGTTGGTTTGGGGTTTTTCCCACCCTTCACAGAGGACTGATGCTGGCAGTCAGCCCAGCAGTGAGGAGCTGCTCCCACCCTTTAGCAGTGGCCTCCAGCCATCCATGCTGCTTTTCAGGCACAGAGAAAAGGAGCAGCCTCACTACAAACCTAGTTGCTTTTCTGCCAGTTCTGTACTCTGCTTTACCCAATTTTGGACATTACAACAGGACTAGCTGTTTTCTATGCTCACATAATACAGACAACGTTAGAGACAGAGCTTGTGTTATTCCTACATACAGAGTTCATAATAACAGGAATAACTATGCTAATAAAAGTTTCAAGTGTTCAGACCCGCCCAGCCATAATCTAATCATGACAGACAGGTCTTTTTGCATATAAGGCAGGAAAAAGCAGTGATAACTGCAGCAATTGCCTGAAATGCTTGTCTTCTGTGCTGACAAAAAGCTTTCATTTTTCTTTGTTATAGGTAGCACTCTTGCTTCAGTTCCTGCTGCCCAGCTGTTGCTTGGCTTGCCTACAACAATTGTTAATCACAAGAGCAGCTAATCTCCCAATATTTACATCTCAGCAATCCAAATTTTTTTCCAGATGCATTCTGCATCTATTTAAGTTCTTAACTCTATCCATTACAATACCTACATTATAGTGTTCCTTTGGCCTTTCATAGAGGAGGGGGGGTCTTTTTCTTGTGGCTTTGTAATTACACCAGTGTCTTATTTGCAGGTCCTCTGCTTGAAATAATGTTTTACTTTGATGTTTGATCCTACTCCAGATCCTACTGAGAACTGCCTCTAGCTCCATAATCTAAAAATTCACCCTAACTGATAAGGTTTTACATAGAAACTATCAGTCTCTAAAATGATAGATGCTGATCTTGTGTGACTGTGCCAGCTCCCTGGTCAGTCAGCGTGAGAACTGTTACCTGCTAGAAGCTGTATTTTTCAACACTGAGTAAAGTATTTCTGCATTTCAGAAAATGTTTTCTAAAATTAAGTACAGCTTCTTTTCAAGTGATTTAGTTGTTAAGCATTTATTTCAGTTTTCTTTAGACTAATACTAAAGTCATATTTCTAGTAGGATGCCTTCACAAATGTGTCAGGGCTGACCATATATTTTACATATGTTATTCATTATTTATATAGGACAGTCTCCCGAGTTGGCATTCTCAACTGTTCAATCTACTTTGTTACTCCTGTATGCTCCACATGGAGTAAAACTACCCAAGCACCATGCCAGCATGTAGGGATAATGTATCTATAATCAAAGATGCAAAGAAAAATGCAAGTGTTACATCAAACCGTGCTCTCACTTGGCTCAATTTGAGACAGCAGGCAGACAAAATGGCATAGTCAACTGCTCTAGTCAATTGTTTCATCCACCTACTGGGTGATTTGTGTCCACTTCAATGAACAGGTATTTCATTACAAGATCTAGGAAAACTGTCCAAGCAATATATCTTTTCTTCATATTTTTCTGCAACTTTGGAGCTCACATAGCAGGGAAAAATTAACTACTTGAGTCCTGAAGTAACATTTTCTTGAACAACTTTTTTAATGGTTGTTCCCATATTTGTCAAGCAACATCCCAAATAATGTTTTCTTGCAATTCTTTTCACAGCTGGGGAAAGGCACTATCATTTTCCCCTGCAGATGTTTGTTAAGAGTTGTATCAGACACATCCTTTAGGACTGACTTTATTGTCAGAAGCTTAACTACTGCATAGCACTAACAGACTGCTCTGCAGTGTCCATAGCACATTTTATGTTCCTGATTTTATTGCCAGGAAGGTAGTACACTCGTCTACATACAGGGATATGCTACCGTGCATGTGCCTGCAAAGGCATTTCAAGAGGAAGACAAGAGATGTCTGAAGAGGAGAAATATTGCAGACTGCTTTACTCAGCATCTAGACCTGCATGTGTTGAGGTCAAGAAGTGCTGATTCCTGAGGTGCAGTTCTGGGATGAGGAGAACAGGACTAGGCATATTTTCCCTGTAGCTAGGTGGATTGACCCTGTCACACCTACCCCCACCCTCAAAAATGGGAAATACGGAATATGGAAACTCTCTTCTGAAGGAGACACAGTATTCATTTGCTAAACAGACCAAGCATCCAACAGCTTACCTCCTCACAGAGACAAAGTCTAAGATACTACCAAATATTATTAAGGCTCACCTGGCCCTGGCTACCTTAGAAAACACCAGCACTAGGTGCACTAGAACTGAAGATTTGTTGAGCCAATTATGAAGGAGTCCTAGAGTAACTGCTGGACAACTCTACAGTCTATCTGCTAAAAATAAGGAAGGGAATTCAAGCATGCCAGCTTGGAAGTCTAGTGAGGAAGAGTTTAAGGTAACAATGGACAGCAACAAAAGTCACCGAGTTGAAAATGTGGCGACCTGTCCAAAGGCTAAGAGAAAATAAGGAGAATAACTGGACAGCCTTATAAACCTCAGAAGTATCTCTTCACAGAGGTCAGAAGTAAAAGGCTAACAAGAAACAAATTCAAGCAATGAGGATACCAGGAGAAATTCCAGGAAATGGCAAGTAGGGTATTTGTGAAGATAATCTAAGGGATAACAAATTTCAAGGAGTCTGTCTGTTTGAAAACCAAACCAGCTAGCTACAAGTACCTGTTCTGATTACAAGAAACATAAGAGACATCCTCAGACATACATGGCTTGTCTTATTCACAAGCACAAATTAAAATAAGGCAAAGGAATTGCAGTCATTAAATAATGCAGAAAGAGTCCATGACAGGCAGGTAAAGGCGGAAGTATGGTAATAATAACTCAAAATAGGTCTAAATTCAGTGTGAAAAAAATAGATAGAAGCATAGTTGAGACCAGGAAAGGAACCAGTGAAATATATTTTAGAAAAAAATGTGTGGCAGAACCTAATGAAACTTGCTCTGAGGTCCACCAGGCCATCGCAGAAGCAATTTATCAAGATAGTAATCTTCCTTCAGCTCGTGGAGAAGACAGGGCAGTCCTGCAGCAGAGAAGAACGCATGTCTGAAGAGAAGGGGTTAAAAGCAACCCACCAAACTATAACTCAAATGGCCCGATTCTCACATGCAAAAAAAAAAAAAAAAAACCCTGCTGGAATAATTTATTAAGCTACCAGGTAATGTTCACTTAGGGAACAACATGCTTAAAAGTACACCTGGATTTGTCAAGAGCAACTCAGAATCACAGAATATTCTGAGCTGGAAGGGACTTACAAGCATAATCATGTCCAACGCTTAAGTGAATGGCCCATACAGGACCCTTGACATTATTAGCACCAAGCTCTAACCAACTGAGCTAATCTCGCTCATGTCAAATCAAATTTATTTTCTCTATTGAACAGGCTAAAGGGGGTAAAAGAAAAGATATGAATAAGATAAATTAAGGGAGTCTTTTGTATGGACTTTGACATCCTTGTAAGAAACCTGAAAACCAGTATGCAAATAAAAGCAGTGTAAATACATACAGAACAAAAGCAAACTTCAAATCCTTGCTAACTGGTTTTGTGTGTAACTGGTAGAGCCTGTCATGTGGGACTGCTTCCTTCTGGGCACGTCTCTAGTTAATGATTTTTCCATTAACTATTTTGAAAAGTGGGATACTCTCAAAATTGGAGAGGGGTAGTGCACTGTTGGTGAGGCTTTGACTGAGACATGCTGACCCTTGGCTATGCCTTAAGAAAGCTGTAAACACAAATGGAGTAGGCAAAAGGTTAAAAGATTTTAAAGGCACAGCCTCTGTAAAAAGGCTGAAAGAATTCATTTACTCCAGGAAGAAAGACTAAAGAACAACTACTTCTAATGCAAATAGATTCTTTTTTTTTTTTTTTTTACTCCATACATAGAGTTAAGAAAGAAAAAAAAATTACAGATTTTCAGTAAAGGAGAATAAGAATTTTTAGCCTTATTCTGCAAGGCTAAAAATGTATGTATAACAGTAGCTGTAATATTAACAACTGAGCCTGGCCATACAGGATATGTGGAATCCCACCACACGAGATTTTTGTTCAAACATACAGAACTGATTTCCATAGATCTTCCTAATGTCAGTGCATGTTGAATCAACTAGAATAAACAATTCTTTGAGACCTCATTCAGATTCACATTGCTGCTTTTTAATAGGAGTCTAAATAGTCCACAGAAACATATTGGGCTACATTTTGGCTTTGGGGTTAAAACTCTTCCTCACACTCAGCAAAGCCAGGGGTGGTTGTGGGGTGTCATGTCATATGCATGTAATATCATGTATCTAGAAAAAGGAGATGACACCCAGTGCTTTTCCTAAAACCTGCTCCTCTCTGAGCAAGCAATGGGAGGAGAAGGATGAAGAACATTTTTTTCTCAGGTTTTTGGTGGGTGGTTTTGGTTTGGAGGGGGTTGGTTTTTGTGGGTTTTTGGGGGGGGGGGGGTTGTTTTGGTTTGGTTTTTTGTTTGTTTTTGTGGGGTTCTTTATTTTATTTGTTTTTGTTGTTCTGTTGTTGTTGTTTTGTTGTTGTTGTTATTGGTTTGGGGTTTTTTAACCAGAAATCCTGCAGGGGAGAGGGAAGCAGAAGGAAATGAAGCAGCCATGGCCTCCAGGGCTTCTTGCAGAGCTTAGGCGTGCCCTAGGCTGCACTCTCAGCCCAGCTCTAGACTGCAGAAACTGAGGCTGGAAGCCTTTCGAAAGCAGAGGAGATAAACATCCATATTCACTATCTCTAGTGCACCGGGCAAAGATAAAAGAAGTAAGGCACATAGAAGTATTTATTTTTATGGCCCACATTTTATGGAGATAGTATTAGCAGGGTTAGAGTTTATCTTCACTTCTGTGTAGCAACCTCTGCTCAGGTATGAAATAGAAAGTGCTGGTGAGGGACGGAATCTTAGACCATTACACGTAAAACAAGGGAAGCAATTATCACAGAATGAAGGAATTGCTAGGGCTGGAAGTGACCTCTGGAGATCACCTAGTCCAGCCGTCTTGGCCAAGGCAGGGTCACCAGGAGCAGGTGACACAGGGACGCGTCCAGGTGGGTTTCGAACGTCTCCAGAGAGGGAGACTCCGGCACTCCCGGACAGTCCGCGCCCGCATTCCCGCACTCCCCCATTCCCCCCGCACCGCTCCCGCGCCCCTGGCACGCGCCTCTGCGGGGGGCGGAGCCACACGCGCCGAGCGCGCGGGGCGCGCCAATAGGCAGCCACCTGCCGCGTCCCCGCAGCCAATGGCGGCCCGGGGAGCCGCCGCGCGAGCGTTCCCCGAGGGACGTGCAGGAATGCCGGTGGCGCGGCCCGCGGAGAGCCCTCCCGGGCGCTCTGCGCGACGGCTCCCCCGTCCCGCCGCGGCGCTGCTTTACGGCACTCTGCCTCTCCCCCTGCCCGCGACCATCTCGCTGCCCGGGCCGGGCGCGCGCGGGGGGCGGGGCCGCCGCAGCCAATGGGCAGCGAGAGCGCCGCGGTGACGAGGGGGGGGGGCGGTGGCGCGCGCTGCCGTAAAGCGGGCGGCGGGCGGCGCGCGGGGCGCTTGTCACCGGCGGCGGCGACAGCGCCGGGAGAGGCGGCCGGGCCGGGCGGGAGCGCCGTGCCGAGGGCGCCATGGCGGGGGCGCTGGGCCGCAAGGCCGTGGACTATGTGCGCAGCAAGGAGTTCAGGGACTACCTGATGAGGTGAGCGCGGCGCGGGGGCGGCTGTCATCGCCGCGCACGTCGCCCTGCTCCGCCCCGCCCGGGCGGCGGCGACCGCCGTCCCTTCCCCGACCTCCCCCGACCCCCGCAGCCTCGGGGCGCCGTTTGACCTCCGCGGGGCTCGGCCTCGCCGGCAGCAGCAGCCCGGCCCGCAGGTGCCGCGCCCGTCGTCGCCGCGGCTCCAGGGGGCGGTGGGGCTGCCGTGTCCCGCCGCGTCCCGGGGACACCCGGCTTGACCTTGAAGCGGCGCGGCGCGGTTTGAAGCTGCCGCGGCAGCTGCGCCCCCCGTGACCTTCCCTGTGCCGGCGGTGGCAGCGGGAGGCCCCGGGGGTGCGGAGCTGCCGGGGCCGGCACAGTGTGACCGCTGTCCGAGACGGGCACAGAGAGCCGGCGTCTGCCGTGGGCAGAAGCGAGCTGGGTCCCAGATGCGGTCTGAAGACCGCCCGTTTAGATCCCCGAGAACGTGTAAGTGGGTGCTTCTTTTCAGAGGCTTGTTAGAGCCCCAGTGTCATGGGAACGTGGCTCAAGTCGCCTCCCACACAGCTCAGTACTTTTGTCGAGCTTGGCCTTGCGTGCCGCAGAAAGGGGTATGTACCTTGAGCTGAAATCAGGACCCTGTCTTAAAGAACGGCTGCAGGACACTTAAATCTGCTCGAACCACTGTATAGGAGCAGTCTTGAATAGTCTCTGGCAGACAGGCTGTTTGACAAAACTAAACAAATAAAAACGGCCTTTTCTAATAAAGGTGGTTGAGCAACCTTTTGCTATAGCTGTTGCTTGCTGTTTTACCTGCATCTATTGCAACGATTGTTTGATGTTGAGCAAGCATGTAGGAGGACATCAGTTTATCTGAGAAATGGAGTCTTTATTAAAGCAGCAGGAGATGGTGTAAGCTTGCATGGAAGAGGGATTATAGCATAAAGGCTCAGTAAGGCCTTAAGTTTAAGGAGGGTAGATTTTGACTAGCTGTTAGGAAGAAATTCTTTACTGTGAGGGTAAAGCACTGGAACAAGTTACCCAAAGAGATTGTGGACTCCCCATCCCTGGAAGTGTTCAAATCCAGGCTGGATGGGGCTTTGAGTGACCTATCTGGTGAAAGGTGTCCTGGCCCACGGCAGGGGGTTGAAGCTAGATGATCTTTAAGGTCCCTTCCAACCCAAACCGTTCTATGATTCTGTGTAGAGCGTTTGTTTGGCATTCGCAAAATCAAGATCCACAGAAACAGTGGGGCAAAAAGATGAGTAAAATGTGAGCTAGAAGAGAACATCCTTGAAGCAAAATGAAGATGGTCCAGAGCAGGCTTCTGTGATTCCTATTGAAAGTCTTGAGGATATTGTGTAAGTTTGATAGATGTATGTTAACGTTAATATTTATTTAATTGTAGCAGGATTCATGCCAAGTATATAAATGGCCATTAGAACAGTGGTATGCTTCATAAGTGGAAAAACAAACAAAAATCTAGAAGACATAACAGCTGCTTCCTAATGCCACCACAGTTAGTAGAAGGATCTCTTTCCTCACCAAAGACTGAGAAGGTTTTTGAAATAAAACCCTTTTCGAATGTATTTCATCTAGTCTTCAAACAAACTATATAAATAAGATTATATTGTGAAAAAGAAAAAGAGCATTCCACAGGATTCTACCATTGTAGAATGTGTTCTGCGTCGTTATGTACAAAGATACTTGCTTAATTTTTACTTGTATTACTGGGTGTGTCATGAAGGGCAAAAGTCAGTTGCTCCATCTGGTATGGCCTTTCAGCATCATTCCTTGCTTACTAAGAGATAAGTGTCTCCCAGTGTTGGCTTTATGTTGAGTTGAAAATTTAGATGACTGTCTGTCTTCTCCATAGAAGAAATGGAGAGTTAATTTGGATTTCTTCATTAAGATGATTGATTCCCCAGGCTACAGGACAATTTTCTTCTTTTCCTGAAGAAAATTCCCGTCTTTCTTTGCACATAGAAAAGAAGCTCTGAGACTGTGGTGTCTGTTCTAAAAATCAGCATCTAATCACTGCTTCTTTGTGGGAAATGAGGTGTTGTTTGGAATACTGCTGTTGTGCTTTGAATTGCTCAACCCTCAATAGAATAACTGAAGTTACCCAAAGTGGTGGAATTAAGTGCTTCATTATTATAGTTTGGGGCAATCAAAACTTGCAGACATCTATTGGAATAAGTAGCTTTAGCTTCATAACTTGAAAACAGGAAAGCAAGCATAATGAATGCATGCTGCTTTTCTCAGGTGGATATATCTGGCATTAGAATTGCATTATGTCATGGGTTACCTTTGGATCTTGCACAAGGAAAAAGAAAAATTGCTTTTAAAACTGTCATTAATAATTAATTGTTTTGCCAGTATCACATCTGGCTTTTCTCAAGTGATGATTAATAGTGATTTGAATGACTGTAAATCATATAAATATAAATTTCCCCAACCATGTCTTAATACTTTAAAAAGAGCACAGTAAAAAACATAAGCTGTAGGTAGACTTCCTGCTTCTTGTCAAATGCAGCAGTAATGTTTAATTTAAAACTAGCTGATTAGCATATGAAAGCTTGGTAGCTCTATATATTGTGAACTTGAAGTTGCATTTTTTCTAAAGATCCTAAAAATGGAAGCTGTTGGTAGAGTTGTATTATCTAAGCCACTAATAGTAGGCAACAGCATCCTCTTATTTCTTACTTATTGATTTAAACCAACATCTGAAAAACATCCAGTAAAACAGCTTCCCTCCTCCTTTGAGAGAGAAGACATATAGGCCATTCTAGACAAGCTTCCTTTTCTTGTGGTGGAAGCCTAAATTATAATAGAATGAGTCCCAAAATCGGATAACAGAAAAATAAGCATGGAGAGTGCCGTCTTCTGTGACACTTCTGAAATGTCTCTTCGTGATGACTCAGCAGTAATGCAAATGTAGTGACTGTTAAGGTAGAGGACTCTGAAACAGATAGTTCATTCCCTGTAAACCCTGAGCACTTTTGTTATTGAAATGAACTTCAGAAGAATTAGCATCAATAATATAACTAGAATTAGCTAATCTTCAGTTCTCATTAGTAAATTTTTAAACATGAGGACATAAGAACTTTAAAAAAGCCCATCCTGTCTGGTCTGTGGTAGAAGCTGAAGGACACAATGCCTGCTTGTCTTTGTGCTGTGAGAACGGAACAATCTCAACTCTTTTGCAGAAGGGTGGTACCCCTTCCACTCAGGGGATGGCAGTGCAGGGGAAACAAATAGTGACAATTTACCTGTATTTGCTGAATGCTCTCTGGTCTATTAAAATCCTCATTGCCAGTATGAAGAAAATGTGTGCAGAAATATTTGAAAAATACATCTTCCCCACTATAGCCTTTTTGGAATGAATTGTAGTACCAACATAAGGTATTGATTGCTCTTGTGATGGCTAGACACTTATACAGAAAGCTGACACTTGGAAACTGAGTGAGTAAATCCAGAAATTGTTGTCCACAGTTCTGGATACATTAGTACAATGTTTTCTTTGTCAACAGATTGAATGTAATTCTTGAAGTTCTTGGAAACTATTAGTTTAGAATAGAGTCACTTCAGAAATAGACGTATGCACATACTGCAGTATCCTAACTGTTGGATATGGTGCATTTGTTGCTGCTCTACTGGCTGCAGAGCTTGGGGCTGGATGCCTGCCTCTGAAAGAGTCTACATGCCCTTGATTTGCCCTCTTCTAGGAGTATAATAACTGTTCCAGTCTCGTGATTGTGAGGACAACCTTACAAGACCTTAGCCAGAGCTGCCTGCTGTGTTAAAATAGCGTCAGTTTGATTCTATTTTAGGCTTTCACCTCCCTGAAAACAACTTCCAGTTTAAAAACTAAGGCTGACTTCTGTTGGCACAAAAACATTGTGCCAGGAGACACATCTGAACTTGTTTACTTAAGGTTTTGTGAAAAAAATTTAAGTGTGCACTTGTCTTGTGAACTTGAATTAACTATTGCTTCAGATCAGTTAAAAAGAAAACAAAAAACAAGTGGTTAGACTAGTCGAGGGCATCCTAAGAAAGCACCTTGAACAGGTCTGCAGCTTGTTAACAAAGACTCACTGAAATGCACGTTCAGTGTGATTTCCTCAGTAGACTTGACTGTTCCCTTACCGCAGCTATTTATAAAATAGTACTCTAAGAAGATGGAAATCTGTGTGAGGGAAGTGACGGTTACAAAGTGTTCTGCAGCTCAGGACAGTCAGTGGTAGGCTTTCTATTACCCTACCTGTTAGCTGGTTTCTCGTAAGTCAGAACTAAGTCCTATCAGTATCTTTGATAGAAAGAAGGTGCTTAAAAGTTCTAAAGCATTTTAAAAGGTTGAGTAGCAAACAATTCTTAAAATATATGCTGTAGTCCAGCCTTTATGCATAGATCATTATTACATAAATTAGTACCTAGATAGTCACTTAAATGAACCCCATACATGACCAAAGTGTAATTGCATGTTAGGTCAGTGAAAGTGTGTTATAGCTCATGTTTGGTACAGCCACAGTTGGCCCAAACCTAGTGACAGTAAGATCTCTGGCAGTCTTTGGTTTGATCTACTTATATAGGTATACAAAGAATTCCAAGCGACTTCAAAGCTTTCGCTGAAGAATTTTAGTTGTTCAGCTTTGTCATGACAAAGCTTGATGGTCTTTGGCATCCTTTAAAACTAGTTGGGGTGGGATCTTGAGTGCTTTGAAGGATCTAATATCTTCCACGGACTATAATTGGATGTTACATTGCTAGAAAAGAGTGCAGCAAACACTCGTCACAATAACAGCTCTCAAGGGAAATGGAATTTTTAAAATACTTATACAGTAATCAATGTCATGACAGCTTCCTGCCTTGTTCCTATCTTCTGTTTGCTGTACACATCTCTCTATGCAGCTTATGAAATAAACTAACATTTTTTTCTTCTTTTTTTCCATGTCCTTTTTGAATGGAAAACAATCATGGTGCACTTGAACAGTACGGTAAGAAAAGGGAGGGGATTTCTGTTTTCACATTCTTTGTAACTTCAGTAACTTGCTGTCTTCTTGCCTCAGCACTGATAGGCTCTTGTCTGCACCTGAAAAACATCCTACAAACCTTCAGGAGTGATGCACTATTAACATTTATTTGCAAGTCTGAGATTAAGGTGTCCAAATGTTAGCTCCTTCAGAATGCCTTCAATTAAAGGAGCTTAATTTTTTCAATACTCTTTGCTAAGGACATCAGAGCAGTCTGTAACCCACTCTTCTACGTAGCAGTACTGGTACATGACCAAACTACCTGGCTTATCTTTTTTGGCCTTTATGCCAGACAATAAATGTACCATATAAGTCTCACTAGAGACTCTTCTGTCCTTGAGGCCTTTGTTTGCTCCTGAAACTGCAAGTGGATATTTCATGCCTGTTATACTGTGAGTCGTAATCTTATGGAAGACTTGCTCTTCTACACAGGCAAAAGACAAACTGTATAGGTGTAGTTTAATTCTGTGTGTGGAAGCTTCAAAGAGGTGCCAGCCTGAAGGCACTTAAAACCAGAGAGCCATCTCAAGTGAGAAGGTTCTAAATCAAACTCCCTGGTCAGCATAGGAAAGCTACTGCTGCAGCAATTCCGGGATGTGAACTGATGATTCTTCAGCTTGTGCAGCCTGAACTTGAGTGGTTTATAGTGTATTATTTGGTTATGTTCTAATGGCAGTTGATTAAGTAAAAATGTCAAGATGACTTAACTTACTTTTCAAAACAGAGGTCATCACAAAGATTCTTAAAGCTGTAAATGTTTCATGGATTCAAAAAAATCAAGCTTAATTTTCTGAAACAACAGTTGTTTAAATGAGACTCCTGAAATGTCTATAAAAACCTCACCAAGTACCTTTAGTAGCTCACCACTTAAAGTCTGCAGTCTGCTTTAGTGTGGTGTTACTAAAACAAATTGTTCTGCGCTTTCACTGTGCAAATAATCATGGTTGTGATTAGTTGTTTGGTTTCTGGTCCTCTTGTTGTCCTTTAAAACTATTTAAATGGCTACATTAAAAGCTCTAAATCAACACCTTGTGTCCTGCAGGCTTCATTTTCTGTGAATGTTTGTATTTTGTTGCTCCATGTCTTGTGTGTAAGTGGTATTAAAGGTACATATGGCTGTAACAGGGTAAATACCATGTAGCCATGCGACTCTTCTCAGTTATGCCATGTTACCTCTGATGTGCTTGAGAGGCTTTAACCATTACAGATGTCAATTTTCCCATCAGTAGGAATATAGTAAACAAATGCATTTATTGCATTCTTCAGAAACTGTTGTTATAAATCTGAGTTTGGACATTTGCACATTCTATAGACACTTGCAGAAATACTGCATTGTTTTGCATATTGCGCTAAGATTCAACTATCAAAACAGCATGTCTACCTTAAACCCACTTTTTTCTATACTTTTTGTAGTTAACTTTCTTGTATTGCAACCCAAATCTGCAGGAAGCAAGTGTGGCTTTCAATCTTACTGTGGTATTACAAGCTAGTATGTAGACTGGCAAGAGCATCTTGTAATTAAAATTGCAAGAAACTTAAATATCCCCTGATAATTCCAAATCATTAAACATGTTGCAGTTAGAGAAAATGTCAAAAGAATGGATATAGCTGGTATCTACAAAGCTTTTTCTTGCAAGGTGTATCTCTTTTGCCATATCTGTCCAAGTTATTCTTGAGAATCCTTAGTTTGCCATTAGAAGAAGCTGATGCAAATGCTGTGTGCATCTTCTATGGAAAGAATTTTAGTAAAGCCTTGTTACTCATAATGGTAGTGGAAGATGGACTTATGACACTGTTTTTCTCAGTTCAGGGTCTTTTAGATAATGCCCACCAAATGGAACTCTTGTTGCTTTTTCTGACTTGATTCTTTCCACTTCTTGTCTCTGTTTTTTCTCTGGGTGTACACACCTGTAGCTACTTGCTCTACTCTTACATGTGTCAAATCACTGAGTTTTAAATAATGACTAAGTTGTTTGAGCAATTGCATATGAAGCTCAGGGTAACAGTTTGGTTTGGTTGCACGGCCCTGCTCTTTCAAAAAGATAGTGTTAGCTCTCACAAGAAGATGCTTGATGAACATTTCTTCATCCTCATTGTAATATGAAACTGGTTCCAGTTCTTCACTTCAGCAAGTCCTAGTATTTTCATTATATTTTTGAGGAGTCTTATTTGAAAGAGATAAATGCTAAGTCTCTGCACAGAAGTGAGCTGTAAATCTGAGGTTATTATATGACAATGCCAATCAGACTGTGTAGTGATTGCTGAGCTATAATTACATAAAACTCCATTTCAATGACTTTACAGTAGTTCTTCTCCAGTCTACAAGAGTATTCAGAGTAGGTTCCTTTTCCTTCCTTTCTGAAGACTAGACCCCACTGAAAGAAGGGTTTAGTCTTTCTCTCTTACATCAAAAGTAGTGCCTGTCATTTTGTGGAATTTTACCCATAACCCTGTCCCCTGTAGCTTTGTATGGCTAAGGAAAACTGTAAGAATACTGCCAGAGGTCTTTGGGTTTTTTAACTTTTTTGTTTCCCCTCCTTACAGCACTTTTGGGGGCCAGTTGCCAACTGGGGACTTCCTGTTGCTGCTATTAATGACATGAAGAAATCACCAGAAATCGTTAGTGGCCGAATGACATTTGGTAAGACCTGAGACAAACTTCTTATTAGTAAATTGACTGAAGAACACACAGTTTCTATCTTTCAAGCAGTGATATATTATTAGTTGTCTGCAAACTTGTGATCAAAGCAGATGTAGATATCATATATCTTGTTATATGACTTCAGAGGCCTCTTGAATTGAGATACTGAGAAGCTGCAGAGCTCTCTTTTGGAGAGCTTTCAAGTAATTTGGGAGGGGAGAGGGAGGCAGGTCTTGAGTCTTAGCAGTTTTTATCACCAGACTGTCTCTAAAGTATAATTCTTATGGTGCCTTGTACACACACTTGTTAAAATGCATCTTTTTACCCAGTTTTATTCTTTGTATAAAGAGCAATTATGGTTTTTGGTTGGTGTGAGATTTAAATATTTACCAGCACTGAACAAGTGAAGAAATGGTAATGCTTGGTCAGCAGAGTGCAAGAAGCAGCAAAGGAGATCATCTTGCAAAGCAGTTGCCTATGAAAGGCTAATGTTACTCTTAATGAGAGATTATTTTTAAATGCCCAAGCAATATTTTTTTCCACTTTTCCCTGGAACATGTATAGCTTTTGCCTAGATGGCTGTTTCTATTTTATGTTCAAATTCTTTTCTAGAATCAGAAATCTGGTAGCTTTAATTTATTAGCTTAACTTTGGCATTATGTCTCTTCCTTAACTAACTTAATAACTTAATTCTGAGTAATTTTTCTTCCTACAAGCAAAAACTTTTAGTTTAAGAAAATTTATAGCCTCATCATCATTAGGCTCTACTTAGAGTAATTTAGTCTGTTAGTCAACTTCCTTGAGACAGAAGACTAGTTTAAATAGTCCCAGCGGAGTAAAACTGTTTTGCAAATAACATTTTGGCGGCAGCTACGCAGCTCAGCAAAGTTGAGACAATAATTTTTGTGAGTATATATAGTGTGGTGTGTATACAAATAGTCTTTTTTTATTCAAGCCTGTCAGAGTTTCACAAATCTAGTGAATTCTTGGGTTGTAATTTGCTGTATTTAAATACAGTTATGATAGGAGAACAGATTAAAATAATTTCTCACCTTTCTGGAAAGCAGGTAACAAAGCTTCACCCTTTTGACTATTCATGATTTACTGGAGATGGAAACCTCCTTCTCTTAAAGTCCATTTTAATATGTTGCCAGCAAAAAGTGTATTTAAATAATTGTATCTTTAAAAAGATTTGGTCTTATACAAGTATTCTGACAATTTCTAGGACAGGCCATGTCTCGTTGGGATTAACTCGTATTTTTCTGTCTGAGATAATTTAGGTGATAAACTAAAAAGACTTCAGTTTCAGATAATGTATGAGCAAAACTTTTTTGGGAAGCTGTAGCCCTGTAGAGAAATAAACACTCTTGTATCTTTTCTTGCATTGGATCCTCAAAGTGAACATATTTGTAGGACTATTGGAAAACTTAAAAGCAGCGAGAAATGTTCTACTTCTCAGTACATTTAGTAACAGGAAAATTATTTGGTTTGGTTGTAATGCAAATATTTACAATCTATTAACAGTATCTATCATCTTTTGCAGCACTGTGTTGTTACTCTTTGGCTTTCATGAGATTTGCCTACAAAGTGCAGCCAAGGAACTGGCTTCTTTTTGCATGCCACTTGACTAATGAAGTTGCACAACTTATTCAAGGAGGACGACTGATCAAATACAGGCAAGTCACACTTCCACATTTTAAAGTCATAAAGTGATGACTCCTGTAATACTCTGTTAGTGGTTTCTAACCGTGGTGCAGACCTCTGTATGGTTTCTGAACTTGTTTTAACTTCATTGCCTTTTGCAAACATAGTAACAAGCTTGTTGTCAGTAGGCTGAACTTGTTACCTTGCACATTCTTTGAACCGTCTGAGGTGTGCAGATAGAAGAGGCAGGTAGCCCTCATGGTCATGTGTGGGTATAGACAAGGCTTTCAGCAGATGCTGGCTATTTTGGGGGTTGTTTCTTGCGTTATGTTGATGAGTCTGCATGTGTCCCTTCTTGGTAACTAATTCCTGACATGGAAACATCCATAAAATTGTGAAGCAATTGTATGTCTGAAAGAGAAACCAAGCAAAGCGTCTTAGAGCTGACCATTCTATACAGGAGGTAAATCTAACTGATGTGACTGGGGAACAGACTGCAATCAGTCTCACACCCTCGTTGTGTAGCAAGTGGTGCAGACACTGCCCTGAGCAATCCTGATGAGTCAGGATTATGGCTTTTCTCTTTTCTGCTCCAAATAATTGATGTGGAGCAATGGGAGGATGAAAGATCCTGAACTATAAATTAAAGAATGAGAGTAAGCAAAACTGCAAGTGGACTTGCCTTTGCTAAATCACTGGCCGATGTCCTTCATTCATAGAGTTTTACTGAAAGTTCAGATTTACTTTTTTATAACCATTGTAATTCAGTATTCACTCTTACAAAAGCTGTTCTTCTTTCGACAGGCTGGAGAAAAAGAACTAAATATGTAACGCGAAATAAGCCAGGGAATGTATTCATCCTGAATTACAACCAAGGAAGACTTGCCATCTACAGTTGCTGTGTTTTATCCCCATTACAGTGGGGATAAAACAGAAACACCTATTATGAATATGACCCCACCAGGAATTCTTCTAATTTTTTTATCTTGCCTTTTAAAAAGTATTCAGCAATGTAAACCATTACATTTAAATTTTTGCTGCCTTACAGATCCTTAATAACTACCCTTTTACTAAAAAGTCAAGTCAGCCAAATAACCAACAATATTTGAAAACCCAACTTTTTTATCTAACAGTCTACAGAAGTGGCCCACGATGGTTTGACAAAACTAGTTTTCAAATCAACATGAACAGAAGTTGGTAAACAGAACTGTAGGTGGTATCATTGTTCTATGTATTAACATATTCTTAAAAGCCATTTAACTTGAATGCATTCATTCCTATTCTTTTTTTTTTTTTTTTAACTTGAGCAGTGGCTTGCTAATCTACAAGAACAAATGTGTAGATAGGCAGCCTGGAAGTGACCAGCCATCCCTCTTCCCTGACTGCATGCCTTGTCTCAGTAAGAGACTTTGTTAACATACATTTTTAAGTCGCACATTATTTAAAGAAGACTTGGAAAAACAACAGCATAGCACTGAATGAAGGAAGGCAACAAAGTTTGATACTATTCTTTGAGACATTCTGAATGGATTTTATTTTTTTTCCTACTGTTTGAGTTGTTCTAGATGTATGTAATCCTTACACAGGCAAAAACTTAGTGTGTTTGGAGTCTAAGATCTGAAGGACACAAAGTGCCTTTCAGTAGTTTTTGACTTCATTGTGAGAGGGGTTTTTCTGCATGACCTGCCTGAAAATTATGTCAAAATATTTGCTGTAAAGATAAAAATGACAAGGAATGTAAGAGTGTATGTTACAGATTTTATTTCAGTGCAGTGTTTTTGAACAATAAACATGTTCCAAATGGCAATAAATCTCTTGAACACTTCGAAAAGTTTTGGTTTTTGTGTTGTGATACCAGATCCTAAAGTGAAATTTTAGTATGGAGTGTCATTTTATTACTGTAACAGCATGAAGCAAAAACAGGCTCAAAAAGTAAATGGTATGTACTGAGTTTAGGTAAGTGTCCTCTGGATCCTAACACTTCTTTCCTCCCGCAAGGAAAAGAGAGTGTGGGTTCTTGACTCAGACTGATGCTGAGACAACTTCCTGCTGTGATAGGCAGGGTTGAATTCAGAGCTCTCACTATGCAGATATGTCAACATTACATATTCTCTTCTAGCAAATATAAGGTGGTCAGTTACGACTTGGTCTTATTCTACTGTGTTCTCAGCTGCATCGTGGCAACACTTTTTAATGGGCATACAAGAAGGAGGGTTATAGGGCATGTCTGGATGGGTAAAACTAGTACTGACTGCTACATGCTGCTTTAGAAAAGCTACTGTGAAAAGCTGCCTCTTCAATACTGCTTGCTTGTCACAAAAGTATGATTTTCTCTGTCTCCCTCCCTATCTACTGGAATATAAGCAGCATTACGCTTCTGTGTGAGTAGTGAGACACAAGCAGATAAGGATGACGGATTATCTTGGCACCTTACAGTTTGTTATGTTATTGCTGGAAAGAAAATAAGTTACTGGTGAGTTTGAACTTCACAGGTATGAAATGTAGTGTGTTGGGCTGCGCTTGGGTAAAGCTTGCATTATGTGATGTACTCTAGCCTCGCCTGATGTTTTGATCACTGATTTAATTAATTAATTAATCAATCCTGATTGTCTTAATTTCCAGCGGGTTGGGAATACCATTTACAGGAGTTTATTCTCTCATTTTGCTGGTAGTTGTACTATACTTTCTCATGTATTTCCTTCGAGCTTTCTCCTTCCTTTCTTCCCTCTATTCATTCACTGTGACAAGGCTCAAGTTATTTCATACTGGATTAGTGCAAGAGTGAATTGCACGTGGAAAGTGGGCTCTAACTTGCTTCGATCAGATTTTAAACCAGTGATGCTTCCTGCAGTCCATACAGACTTCTTAGGGAAGGGTGCAGCAAAGCATTTTTCATGGGACTTGAAGGGACAGAGCCCTGTCTGGGATAGGAAATCCGGTGGATTTCCACAATCTGCCTAGTGACAAAACCAGTTTATATGGGCAGAGTGCCATCAAATAGCCTATGATGTTTCAAAGTGTTATTTTTCAATCCATTCGTATACCATTTCTTTGTTTAAATAATGGTGCTGGGAGCAAGTGGGCACCTTAAGGAGGAGAAATGAGGAATTATTGCAATAAAGGTGTGGTTAATCTGTATCCTCCTCCTCTGGCACAGAACACTGAAACACATTGGCATGTGGCCATTTTGGGATGGGATTGCTTGGGATAATCCAAAAAGAGGGACATTTTAAAGAAACGAGGGAGATTATATATTCTTGAGTCTGAATACCTTAATGGAGTTAATGGCTTCCTTGTTTTTCTCCCTCACCCCACTCAGGTAGCATTGGATGAAAGAATGGGGCTATGACAGTTACTGTTACTGATTAGTAATAATCCAAAATTAGAACTTAGAATTTGCATTTGGTTTATAAAACTGCAGGGCTTGTCGCTACTTGCTGTTATTCTGGAATACCTATTTGGTTTTAATTTCATGGCTTGCTTTAGTAAAAACAACTTTCACCTGTAGGATATGTCCTGCCACTTAAAATCTGTGCTGCCCTGATCCCAGGCACTGTCTTGAGTGTACTTGTTCTGGTCCACTGCAGTAAGACTGGGAACCACGTGGCCTTCCCTCTCTTGCTGCAGTGGCTACTGCTGTAGGGACAACTGTTGTCTTCTTTCATGTTTTCAGACAGAAAAGAATTTCTCACCTTTCTGCTGGTAGACTGCTGGTAAGGACTGCAACACCTTTAGGAATTCAAGTGGGAGATAGTACCATCTAAACTCTCAGTCTGTCCGTCTTCCCCCTTTTTTCCCCACATTAAGCTTGAAGTCTTGACTCACTTTTTCAAGTAGCTTCTACCTCTTCTGCTGTTGCAAGATTTAAATGTCCTTGATCTGGAAGATTGATGATTTACGATTCAAATGTGGTAGCACAGTAATTAATGGACAGAAAGCAATAACCATAATTGTGGGGTCAGAAGAGATTACTTAAAAGGATTCTTTAATGAGTGTAATAACACCAACTGATAGTGAATTTTGCTCAACCTCCCACAACTGTCTCATGCTGTATAGTAATTTCAGCTTATGCTGCTATGTATGATATCTTTTTTGTTGTTTTTTTTTTTTTGTTTGTTTTGGTTTTTGTTTTGTTTTGTATTTTTAGTTTGCTTCTATGACTTCTGAATGGTGTGAACTTTCCCTACTCTAAAACCAGTTGAAAACTCTCTTAGCCACAGTACTACAAATACAGCCTGGCAGCTCTCAGAGAAAACACATTCTTAATGTGTTTTTCATACTGAATCTGGTTTCATATATCACTGGTTTAAAATCTGATCGAAGCAAGTTAGAGCCCACTTTCCACGTGCAATTCACTCTTGCACTAATCCAGTATGAAAAACACAGTAAAATGTAGTTGTCCATAGCATTGAGGGTTATCTTTTGTTCTCTGTACAAAGCACGGTGGTGTCATCTGAGCAAGGACAGCACTGCAGAGAACTGGGCAGAAGAAGGGGAAAAAAAGTCTCAGTAAATTTGCAGACTGAGAGAAGGCATCAAAAAAGGGAGACCAAGGCAGGTTTTGACATGGAAGTAGAGTGTTTAGAAAATAGAATCCTAGGTTAGGACAGACCAGTCATTCAACTACTCTAGTGCCTTCCCTGGGTTCTCACACGAACGCTGATACAAACTGTATTATGGCCCAACTAATACACAGCATCAAATTATCAAATGTGTTTACTTCAACTGTATGTGTTTCCAGTGTCCATGAACCCGTATTACAGTGCTGCAGGTGCAGACACGTGTTACTGCTTACATACCGGTTATAAGAACATGAAAGGAGTCAAGAAGAGCAAGAATAAAAAGATGAGATAGAGTACCAAAAAAACTAGTAGAGTGATGCTTTCATATCGCTTAGCACAAAGCTCTTAATGAATGCAGTCTGTTTCTTCATGCTGATGTGACAGACCAATAATATAAAATGGTAATATATAAAATACTCACAAGCAGAGTTACCAGCTCTCTTAGGTTTTTTTCAACCTGTATGTCACAGGATATGTTGGTCCTGTCAACATTTGGGGAAGAACATTGCAAAATGCCTGATGTAATATGTCTGCAGTTCTGCTTCTTTAGAGCTGGAGAATTTTTGCTCTCAACTTATGCAGAGGCTAAAAAATTTATTCTAATTGAACAAGACATTGCTGCAAGTTTTACTATCTCTGTAAAGTGAAATCTGAAGCAGTCTGATGTTTTACAATGAGGCAATTTCTTTATTAAATTAATCATGGAGAAGTAAGTATGTCTCTCCCCACCCAACCCCTTTCTGCTTTTGCAGATCTAATACCTACCAGTGCATTGCATTTAGTCACCGTGGTAACCACTTATAAATAACCAATGTCCATCGAATCCACTCAATAGCAGCCAGAAGGTTTCCTGGAAAACCTGTTCTGAGTGTCATCATTGAGGTCTTGCTCCTTCAAGATCATTGACTCTATCACATGGCCTTCTGACCACGATACTGCTCTCTTCTCTTCCCTTTTTCTCCTTCCCCCTCCCTTCCCACCCTCTTCAACAGTAGGTTTCAAGTAACTATGGCAACAAGGCTGGGAATTTTCCTCTTGTTCATTTCATCTGAAATCTGGGGCATGTCTTTGTCATTAAGAGAAACTATTGTATGAGGATAACTGGCCCAAACTCAGCCCTTGGTGCAAGAGAAAGCAGTGTCAGTTATGGCAGCACTTGCAAGTACTTACACATGGTGGCTGTATTTGGACCACTGTGCTAGAAGAATGTAAAGGTACAAAGTAAGCCACTTAAAATTTTGAAAGCATTTAATAATTTTTAAAGCATTTAGCACATAATTTACTCAGAGGAGAACCATGCTGTAACTTGCTTTAATTGGTGTTGATTTATAGGCTGGTTGGAATAGTTTCATATCATGTTTGTTGTTCTAAGGTATGTATTAACTCAAGGGATGCCTTCTCGGAGTGGTGCTGAGTGATGTCAATGATTCTTTAAAGAGGAAATGTGGTAGTGTGAAATCTCAAAGGTGTCTCCTGGCAGGACAAAATACTAATCTCCTCTAATCTGTCACTGCAGTCTGCCTGAATCTGAGATCACAGTTTAAAGACAGAAAGATCTCCAGATTTTAACTTGTAGCAGTGCCAAGGAAGTAGCAAGATTGTCTCAAACGCTCCTGTCTTACACATTCGGATATACCATGTCTCCTTTCCCCTAGGATCACTTAAAATTCTAAAACAAGTACTGTATTTGTTCATGGGGAAGCCATTCAAAGCAACAATTTTAAGGTATTTTTGTATGAACTTGATGCTTTAAGTCACCTGGAAGAAAAGCATAAAGCCAGCAGTGTGATCAGTAACCTATTACTTTGTGTTTCTTATACTGTAACTTGGTAAACATCAGCATCAGCTCTCGGATTATTGTTAGTAACAGAAATGAGTTCAAAAATCTGGCAGGGTATCCGGTAGTGTATCAGTTAACCAAGTGTCTGTGCTACCTGATCTGAGTGTGTGATGCCACACAGAGATGAGCTCACAAGGCTGCTTAGTACTTCCTTGCATGTGTTGTGTTAACCACGATGAGCCAATAAAGGCTATTACCTTTCCCTCCAAAGCTTTGCAGTAGCTCACAGTGTTCCTGTGAATCACAAACACACTACAAGTTGCCTGCCAAGTACTCAGGGAAACAGTGAGACCTATGAATGAGGTTACTTTGTATCACTAATGAAGTGACAATTGGATCTGGAAAGGTTCGAGTCACAGCAGAAACAATTACCATGAAGGTGTATGAAACCACCTAGTGGCCTGTGACTTGGGGTGATGGGCAGAAAGTCAGACAAATTTGAACAGATGGGTTTCCTGAACTGAGGCATAAGAAAGGGGATGCATTTTTCAGCTTTTGCTTCCTTGTTCCTTATTTTTGGAGCACCACTACTTGTCATTGTCACTAATGCAGGCTTGTTGGAGCATGTTCATGATGGCATTTTCAGGACCACAGGATCTTTTCAAAAGACATGAGGGGCATTCATTCACCACTGGTAAGCTCCTTTCCTTTCAATGGGCTTCAGAAGCTGCCCTTTATTGGATCTGAGATGTTTGCATCAAGCAGCAGGATTGAGGTGGGGTCTTACCACGTGGAATAGGCAAGTCCCTGAAGCAGCTCTACATTTTCTGTTTTCTACCATGCTCCCAGTTGGACTCTGTAAGAGATCCTTTACTTACCATTCCTTGTAACCCCTAATTTTCACCTTTCAGCGATATTCAGTCAACTATCCCATTTCCAAAGGCAACGAATGCAAAGGTGGGGAGTGATACAGGACATCAGAGCTCTGACATGTGACCAGAGCAATCACAGAACTGTTACTTTTATGAAATAAGGGTTTACAGCTGATAGAGCTACAAGACTGAAAGGCATAGACACTGCTCTGTGTACATTAAAAGTATGCCACCAACTGCACCAATTCAGCAAGTTGGCTGAATTGATGCATTTTTCAGGAAGACAACATTACTTAGCAGATTTTCTAGCTAGCTTTAAATTTAGATGTGGATACATGCAAAACAGTAAGGTCAAGAATTGATGAAACTTTTAAGCAAACCACACCATACTATACGAATAGAGAAACTGAAGTTTGCGGGCTTCAGAAATTAGCTCCAGATGTGGTAGGTTTGTGATATAAAGGCAAAATGATATTTTGTACCGGCTGTTTTCACTCATGTTATCGAAAGAATTTGAGCTTTTTGGAAAAGGAGAACAATTTTTTGATCCTACTACCTTAGCAGCCAAAGTTCATCAGCACAGAAACACTGAAAACATAGGCTTTCTGAGCTGCCTGTTTTTCCTGGCAAGGTCATGACTGTCTCATGGTATTTCAAGAGAGTGCAGATAATTAAAAATTTCTGTTGAGCAGAGAAACTAGGAAAAATAAATGTTAGGTGACTATTCCAACCTTCTACTCAAGAAAACAGCCTTTGCCTCATTCAGGAGCGGGTGTCAGGAAGGGGCCACAGCCCACGCAGGAAAGAGGGGCAGTGGTAGGATGCAAGCTACCCACCCCCCACTGCCCAGGTTTGCACTCCTCTTCTCTGCTTTAAAACGTTGAGACTGTGCGCTTTTTCACACAGAAACAAAAACACAGCTTCAGCTAGCTCTCTGGCAGATGCTTACATGCCTGTGTTCCCTGTACAACCAGAAAGGCATCAGTAATCCAAGGCAGAGCCAAACACTCCTGCTTAAAGTCATGCAGACCAGAAGGGTAGACCCAGATTTAAATTGTCTGTATCTCTACATATCTATAGATTTGGAGGTGGGGGGAAAAAAAAAAAAAGCCTTTTTTTTTTCTTGTTTTTGTATTTTTTTCTCAGATATGCTTTGGAATTAAGACACTTTTGTAACAAATCATTTTATTACAATTCTGGGAGCTACTAATGAGTTTTTATGACCTAATCAATCTTTCCATTGTTTAAAGTAACAGTCCTATCTTGCTCTTTCTCTATATATTTGTAAAAGTAAATAAAAATTATATATTTAAAGGCTGGTCCTGCCTATATTTAAATTAAAAGAGGTAATGGTAAGGCTCATTATCCTAATTCGTAAGACTGAAACTTAGGTGTCTGGTCTGACCTAGTCATCCATGCTTCCTCTGTAGCCACCAGAAAGCAGAAGGTAATCTCTCCTTTACTAAAATAACTGCCTTAGATGAGAACTGCTCCCTGAAAGTGCCACTCTCTCTATGGACTGTAGCAATCCAGAAAATTGCTCTAAATTTTAGGCTTCATTTTTTGACTGCATCTAGTTGAATTTAGTAAAAGAAGTTAATTACAAAGCTTGAAGATGGCAGCTCTGATTTTGAAAAACCCAACAACTGCTTCAAGGAGGTAGCACAGGAGATGTGCCCCGGTTACGATGGTCTTCGAACAATCACCTGGTGGGATCTACATACAAATACTTTGGAAACCATCAACAGGTTGTGAGGGTATATTGGAAACTGAAAGCAGGTAGCAATCTTTCAAGATAGCACTCCTTCCTGCTTCCTGTCTCCCCTTCACATGCCACCATCCATGAAAAGGCCATGTACCACTGCCTTGAAGACCAAACATGGCATCTCTCAGCAGTCAACTGAAAAATCACTGGAGTCAGGGCTTTGTGGGAAAGCTATGGAGGTACAGAAAGGCTTGCACACTTTTGGCTTTAGTGGGCATCCCAAAGATTTCAGCTGCAGGTTGTGTTGCACTTGGGAGGAGGTGGGGAAGAGACTGCCATGCTCTGACAGGTTTGTTGTCATGCCACCATTTCCAGTGGAAGTATGAGCCCACAGCATTTCTATGGAACAGAGGAACTAGTAAAAGTAAACTATTGTGGGTAATTTTTGGCATCCCTCTGCCCGAGCAAATAGCAGTGAAGCAAACAAAACTCCCAGCATCATGCAGCCATTATGCGGGACGAAAAGTAAGCTGGATGCTGTACTTATAAGGCCTCATTGACCATCTCCAGAGGCACCTGAAGCATCAGGAAGTTCCCCCTCCTTCTCCATTCGGTTCAAAACCAACAAAACTACCTTCTGCTCCTACCAGCTAAGGTCTGCTCCCTGTCCCACAGGTCCAAATGCCTTGTGCTTTCAGCTATTCTGCTTCTGGAGAAGTAAATGGGTTGTAGGGGAGAGAGCTTCCTGGGGTTTGAGCTGTATGGATGTTATCTGCCAGGCCCTGTTGTGTCACAGTCTTCAAAGCTTCGCTTCCCTTCTTCCTCACAAGCAGAAGTCAAGGCAGAGATGGGGTTGTCCTAGTACACCCACCAATCTGCAGAAAATGGTATCCTCAGGAAGCTGGGAGCTGTGGAAAGGCAGCCACTGCCTTGGCTTCTTCTTCCAGGACAGGCAGGAATGTTTTCTTCTCATCTGTGGAGTCCTCCGACAAAGAAGAGAGGCCCCGAAGAGGCATGAGGAGACAGGAATGACTCCATCAATGTAGTCACTGGCAGGGTCCTCCAGGAAACAGTTCTTATTCTGGGATAGCGAGAAGAGGGG
>JAYRBT010000114.1:30182290-30204886 GCA_036023395.1 Myiotriccus ornatus
GGAATGACTCCATCAATGTAGTCACTGGCAGGGTCCTCCAGGAAACAGTTCTTATTCTGGGATAGCGAGAAGAGGGGCATGGGAACAGCAGCTCCTGCCAGCCATGAGCTCCCTTCAGAGCCAACCCCAAATGACAGAGCCAACCCCATGTTGACACCTTTGGACCAGCAGCAGAGGAGGAGGAGGTCACCAAAGACCTTTGCTCATCACCTCCTGCTCCTGTCAGCTGCAAAGCACCCAAGGCACTCAAGCCAAGCAGATGGCAGCAAGCTCCATATGAGATGCCATGACCAGCTGGGCCTGTTCCTGGGGCCACTGGGCATGCCAGGTACCAGAAGGATGATTTTTGTACCCCCCCCTCCCCCATCCCTCATATACAAAAATTCCTTCTTACATTTCTCCTCCCCGGCTGTGAAGGTCATGTTCATGTCGTTCCTTTACACACTGTGCTTTCTACTCAGGTCCTCACAAGGTACGGGCAATGCTGGCCAGCTTGGGAGGGTGACATTTTGCTGTTATTTGGGTATTTCACACAACCATGTCTGCAAGTGTTTCTCCTACTGTGAATTTGGGCCTTAACCTAAAGCTTCCTGAGATGCCAGTGACCATCAGGCTAGAAGGGTACAGTTTGTGTTCAAGAGTTTCTTGTAGAAGTCAAGGTAAAAGGCAGATGGAAAACTTCCTAAGTGTGTGTGGGGAGGGGAGCAAGGTGGGAGGGGAAGGTTTCTGTCCTGAAGGGCCTCAATAGGGGCTCTGATGCCCTGGCTTTTATCAAGTTTCATTCACATAGCAGCAAGTTACACAGCCCTTATCACTCATCTTCCTCTCCTGCACCACCCCACACTGCTGCCTGCTATCACTGCAGCAGGCATGGCACACCCCTCCATCCTTTTTCCCCAGCCACCAGCCTCATTCCACCTGGTAAAGCACTCAGGCCAGGGCTGCAGTGCTCATCTGAGAGCAGGTCACACAGCAGAGACACATGCAGGAATGGCCCCAAAGGGCATTCAGGGGCAGTGTCTGAACAGAGCAGGACAGAGAAGACTTATGTGGAATGACCATGCTTGAGCAGAGAGGATGGAGATTGGAGTGTTGCTAGGAATGAGCAAGCAGAGCCAAGACACAGGGCAGCATGATGGCCTCTGTCATACCCCTTCTTCCAGGGGCAGAGGTTAAGAGACTACACAATGCCATACCGGAAATCTCTGGAAGAAGGCATTTACACTTAATCCTGTTTCTGCCCTACTCATTCCCAGCTGGAAAAGCACCTGACTTGCTCTCAAGTGGTGTGCAGGATGCCACAGGTGCCCCTAATTCGAGAAGGAGTGAGGCTGTTTGCCTCTAAAACCTCTCTGGGCAACCTGTTCCAGTGTGTGATCACTCACACAGTAAAGTTCTTCCTCATATCATGTGGAACTTCTGTGCCTCAGTTTCTGCACATTGTCTTGTGTCCCGGTGGTCCGCACCACCAAGACGAGCTTGTCTCTATCCTCTTGACACCCTCTCTTTAGATATTTATACACACTGACAAGGTGCATAATATACACATATTACTAATATTAGTATGAATTATAAATGTTCTAATATGAATATAATATAAGGTTATTTTATGCCATAGAATACTATATTTCTATTTTATATTGCTTTATTACATATTACTATATTAGTTATAAAGTAGTTACCTGTTAGGAATACAGTGTACACACGCATAAGGTGTATATGGGAGGGTGCCAGGAGGACGGAGCCCGGCTCTTCGCGGCCGTGCCGACCACCGGCATACGAGGCAACGGGCACAAACTGAGGCACACGAAGTTGCTCCCGAACACGAGGTGCCCTGACGCGGTCCTGCCGGGGCACTGAACACCCGCGATGCCGCGTCCTGTCTCTGCCCAGAGGGCTTTATTTAACCACCAGCTCCCACCACCGCGCTCACGCAAATGAGCGCACCGATTCCGCGGGCAACGACGGCGGGCTGAAAAATCCCTTCTTCCTCCCCCACCGCCGCTACCGAGGGCTGCACAGGCGCCCAGCCGGCGCCGGCCGCTCCCACGCGTGTTCCACCAGCGCTCCCGCAGCGGCGCCCGGGAACCTCCCACAGCGGGGCGGCCGCCCCAGCGCGCAGGCGCGGCCCGAGCCACGGCCGCGGGGCGCGCGTCACTTCCAGGCTGGGCCGGGGCCCGGCGGGGGAGCGGCCTCGGTCCCGTCCCGTCCCGTCCCGTCCCGTCCCGTCCCGTCCCGTTCCCCGGCGTGGCCCGGCCCGGCCGGAGGGAGGGCCGGCATGGAGAAGCTGCGGCGGGTGCTGGCCGGGCAGGACGACGAGGAGCAGGGACTGACGGCGCAGGTACCGCCCGGCGAGGGCCTGCCCTGCCTCCCCCTCCCCGAAGTTTTCCGCGCGCGCCGGAGGACGGGGGCTGTGGGCACCAGGCCCTGTCCGGTGTATGAGGCTGGGCAGATTCCCGTCGTGTGGAGCTTTTTGTTCTGCCGGTGGCTTGGGGTCATTGGGTTTTATTTGCCACGTCCGGCTTTGAGGCGGCAGGGTCTCCTTGTGTCGCGTGTGCTCCTCCTGCCTGGCCGTGGTACTTGGTCAGTCATACAGCAGGTTTTCGTTCTAAAGAAAGGTTTGCTTGTGCTCTAGGGCGACCCTGCTTAAGCAGGGGGTTTTGGACCAAATCGCCGCCCACTGTGGTCCCTTCCAGCCTGACCAGTTCTGTGATTCTGTGTAAATTGCTTCTCCATTTCCTTGTGCCTTTGAATTTGCAAAAGCAAAGAAAGGTTTTCTTTAGACAGATCGTTTTGTGTAAATTGTGCTGAAGTTACTTTTTGCGCCATACTCCTCAAGTACAACTTAACTCTTGTATTTCCTTCCCACTATCTTCCTCATCTCTTTGTTTCAGTTTTACTGCGTTTGAACACCACACATTCCTGAGAATTAATCTCTAGGCTGAAGCAAAACTGAGCATACTTACAAAGAACCATTTGTTCCATCAGCTCCCTCTTAATCGGTGTGACTGCAGGTCAGAGTGCCCCACATCAAGGAATATCTTGATACTGCTTGCTGCGGGGTGCTGGAGCGTAGTGGAGGAAGCAGGCGTGTGGAGCAGCCTGTGTCTGACTGCAGCTAACAAACCTTGGTGAACCAGCACAGCCTGAGCATAGCTGGCATAATATTAGTCCTAGCAGCTCGCTGCTGACATGCTTTCATTTGGTTTTGCACTGAGTTGCTGCTGGTCTTCAGCGTTTAAGAACTTGGCCTCTTTGCCACAGTAAAGCACCTAAGTTTTGTCCACACCTAATTCTGGAAGCAGTGTAGAATCTCCGCTTTCACATCAGAACTGGCTGCCAGCATTTGGGAGCGATTCTTCACCTTCTGGTCTTGTCTCAAGATTATCAAACAAATACTTACATTTCCATTAATCTCAGCTCAGTTCCAAGAGAATTAATTAATCTGCCACCACTAGGCACATTTCACGTGAGGCACGTTAGTGACATAGAGGTGTCCTTTACTTGATGCTGTGATGTTTAAAGCAGTGATCAGTAGATAAATGCCTACATCCCTAATACTTTTATATTTGAGGTGTATATGCTGAGGAGAGAACTGAGCTAATAGTGTGTTACTTGTTAAATGTCAGTAATTGAATTATATATGATTCCACTATAGCATGTAATGATAGTGTTATAGCCAGAGAAGACTTTAAGTAATAAAAATGTGCCTGTATTTAAAGCCTATCCAGTACCTGATAGAAGAAAACACATAAATATGTCTTTGGCACAGTGCAAAGGAGCTTCATGCCGAGATGAACCTGAAGATCTTTAAAATAAAGAAAAAAAAAAGAAGAAAATTAATTGCTTAAGTCAGGCAATTTCTCATCTGTAGGTTTCTCTCAAAGTAGCAATGTGTTTGTAGAAAACTGGAAATCAAGCCTCTTTTTAGTGAGAAAATTCATATGTGACATTCACTAAAGCTATAACTGAATGGTGGTGACTATTTTTAAAATGTGTGTATTAGAACAGAAAAGTATAAGCACCCATGAAAAGAAGAACACTTTTTAAGAGGTAAGGTTGTGAAAGAAAGTATAAGGTTATGCATTTTGTGTGTAAAATCTTCAACTGCTGTAATGATCTTTCTGGAACTGCATCATGTGTTTGGTTAAAAACAATGGCCCTCTCTTTGGAATAGCTGACAGTTGTGTAATAGCTATCATATGGTTCATGTCTATAGATATCTCTGTGTTTTTCTCCTTGATTTTTACAGAACCATTAGCATGAATTCAGTAGTAATTCCTGCTAAGTAGAAGAAAAGCATATAATGAGACAACTGTCTTATGATTCACTGGATTTCTGTACTTTCTAAACCAACTCTTGTTTCTTGCTGCAATTAGATCCATTACTCTAAATATATTATAAAAAATGAATTAAAGGAGTTCATTGTCAAATAGATCAGTAATAAATTGTAAGTATGCCAGTGTACTGATGATGTTAGGACAGCATTATGCTTTTTAGTTTTATCAATACTAAAATAAAATCAGTCCATGTGACACATTGGCTAAGTTTCATGTCAGCTGACAGCTGCTTAAAGCATTCAACATGATTTTAGCAAGGAGGAATAGACCAGATATTTACATTTCTTATATTTAACTTTCTGGTGATAACATATATATATATAAGAAAGTCTGTTAGGGAAAGATGAAAATATCTCTTTAAATATTTTTAAATTATTGCTTAGAAACTCAATTCTGCAATGTACTCCACATTTGTGTGAATTTTCTTCGTTACTTGGATAATCTTAAATTTACCACCAAGAACAGATGTAATTGCTAATAATAAAGTTCTAGAATATTTCTTAAAACTTGTAAAATAAAATGTTTCTGCTTTTCTGTTTGCCCACATGGAAAACTTTTGTCAGATCATTAATATATGGAGGGAGCTTAGGTAGATGTTCAGAACCACAAGAAATATTTTTGATTAGAGGCAGCCTTGCGGATTATTCATTTTGTTTACTGTGTGTCCATTGCTCACTGTTCAGCAATGATTGTATTAACCGTCACTTGCAGCTTGTGTATCGGACTATTGCAAGATTGTTCCGTATGATCCAGGAAGTCTCCCTTACGGATTCCAGTTTCCACTTAGGTTTCCTCTTAATTTCTGGATGTCTTGGTCATTTCTTTGATACAGTATTAGCTTGAAATAACCTGTGAATAAAAATCTTTGCTTCTTGCCCAGGAGATTGGCATTAAAGCTTAGCCACAGAAAACTAAGGATTTCCATTTGTTGATTTCAGTTTCTTTTTTCTTTTCTTCTTAGAAATAAGCTGATAACAGTACAGCAAGAGGGGTGTGTTTCACAGGAATTCCCTTGCCATGTCTAGTTCTCCATATGAATCTTTCCCCAGATGTGGAACTTCCCTGGCAATTTTTTTGGTCTTTTAAGTAAAAGCTTCTGCTAATGCAAATATCATAGACTGCAATGCCAACTCTTTTCATCTGAAATCTGGGATTAGCTGTACGGTTTATGTCAGACACGGAAAAAGAAAGTCCTAATCACCCTTGCGTTGTTTGCTGCCTGTGTTGCAGGGGCAGCTTAGACTTACTTATTCTGTTTCATAGTCTCTGAGAAGCTAAGCTGTTACTTCAGGGTGTCTCGTGGTCCCTCGTATAGACATTGCTGCTCCTGCGGCACATGTGCCAGAATAGACACACGCTGTGACAGGTCCTCAACTTTTACAGATTATAGCCTGGCCTTTTTGCACAAGGTGATGTCTGTGGTTTACGTAGTTGAACTATGTACCTGTTACTCAACTTTTGCAGCAAGGTACTTCACTATAGGTGTGGAACGGGCATCCTGAAAAGATAACGAGTTCCATTGCTTCCATGAAACCTAAAAAGTATTAATCATAGAATTTCCTGAGTTGGAAGAGATGCACAAGGATCACTGAGTCCAACTCCTGGCCCTGTACAGGATATCCCCAAGAATCACACCATGTGTCTGAGAGCATTGTCCAAATGCATCTTGAATTCTGTCAGGCTTGGTGCCCTGATCACTTCCCCGGGGAGCCTGTTCCACTGCACAGCCATCCTCTGGATGAAGAATCTTTTCCTAGTATCCAACCTAAACCTCCCCTGAGACAACTTCAGGCCATTCCCTTGGGCCCTGTCACTGGTCACCACAGAGAAGAGATCAGTGTCTTGCCCCTCTTCTTCCCCTCATGAGGAAGCTGTAGACTGCAATGAAGTATCCCCTCAGACTCCTCTGAGAGATACTCCTGGGTATCAGGGACTAAGAAAATGCATTATCAGATCTCTAGTTTCAGGATTTCAGACACTGCATTATCTAGGTTCAGCTTCACCACATAAATGGTGATGGCATTGGGAATGGTTGGAAGATTAGCCTTCATTTTAATGGCAATTAATTTATTATTACAGAGAATGCTATGTTGTAGTGCTCTGGCAGCCCTCATGCCACAGCCTGTCTTCCTGTAGCTCATGTGCATGTATTGTCAATCTAAGTTTTTAAGAAATAAATCCATAAAATGTATCGAACTAGTTCTAAAACCATGTTTTAAATTTTTTGCTTCAAGCTCTTATGTGGCTCTCTTGTTTCTTGTGTTTGTATTTTTTTCAACTCAACTGTTAGGGATTTAGATGAAGATAAAGCTGTTTACAAATTTATATGAAGAATGAAATTTCCTGTTAGTCATTTCAGGAGCACCATAGATATTAAGATTAGAAGTAGAATATCAGTAAGTGGCAACAGTGTGCCTGATACACCTGAATAAATGATTTATCTTCATCCTTTACGTGTTTTCTAGGCAATCTGAAATGTGTATGTTGGCTTTACTGATAGTCTTGGCCTATCCACACTTCATTTCTGAACAGGGATGGAAAGGATTTTTACTCCTTTTTTTTCTGTGTGTATGTGTGTGTGCTTGTGATTAGTTGCACGAATAGGTGTAACTAAAAGTGTGATTGAGGTGGGTATCTTCAGCTATGTCCTGTGTGCTCTTCCTACACTTTGTACATGTGGAGGCATTCAGGACTGACTATCAAATATGATTTCAAATACTAAACCATTTTTCAGTTACTGTTTTTGTCTGTTTCTTTAATGCATACATAAGGATAAAGTGTTGGACCTTACAAGGTAAGCTGCATCTTCTGACCTCTGAGAAGTTGTCTTAACTGCTGAACACAGAGAAGAGGAAAGAAAACTCAGAACAGTAGGGTATCCCAGCTCTGTGTCTGCTCAGGCAGTAAGCTGGTGTAAAAGATTATTTTTATTACTCTGCTCCCCCTTCTTAAAAAAAATATTCCAAGTATTTAATTTTATTAAATAAGGTGACTGATTTTTTAATAAAAGTTTTTAAAGAAAATAGTCCCAGCTATTCCTTGTTGACATATGTTCAGATGATGATTCATCCCAACACATATACGTGTGCTTTTCCTGTGGCAGTTTTTTTTATTAAACTAGATATGGATTCTTCATTTATACAGATGTGAAATTGGTTCACTTACCTCTGCCCGAAAGAGAAATTTGTCCAGAGAGTAGGAGAAACATCATACCTAACTTGAATATTTGGTTAATAAGACTTGATTAAAATATCGGTAGACTAGATAACAAGAGGGCAAGTTTGCTTGTGTCATCTGAACAAATAGGAAAGTTGGCTTTTTATAATCATCTCATGTAAGCTGAGGCAATGATTCACTTAATAGACCAGTTTAGAATAGAAAGTATATTTAATTGTAGTGACCTGGAGTAAGCTGAAATACATTGTTCTTACAGCATGGGTAGGGAAGATGACCTGAGCATATTAGCAAGTCACTGCTGCTGAAGGGGACTGTTCTGCCAGCTCTGCGGCCCTGCCTCTTTCTTTACATCAGCGCTGTGGCTTTTCTGACAGCTTGAAGAGCTGATTTGGCTCATTAGGACTTAAGTAATTAGAATAGAAGGAACACTAGTCCTTTTCCCACGTTGTGAGTTGTGTCAGCTAGTTCAGCTCATTACGGGAGTCTTACAGGTTCTGGAGTCACTGGAGAAGGAGGAAGTAAAATAATCTCTTTCAGCAGGTTAGCTGTCTGATGAGACAAGCTTTGTGTTAATCTGCTTACACCTTCACCCTGTAAGGAACAGTAATTGAAGCAGAGTCATAAAGCTTGTGGTGGATACCGGTAATAGTATGTTCCAGGGATCCTGTCTAGTAACAGGAAAAGGAAGTAATGTTCATAGGAACCTACAGTGCTGCACAAATAGATATATTCCACTGCAAATTGCTAGAAGGTTCATCCATTCTTTTACTTTGGTACAATTGTGATAATTTTCACTTGAATGGTAAAAAGAAAGTGTTTGAAAGTGGGGTAGTATTGCTTGAATGCCAGGATATACCTTCATGGGTTTTGTCCTTTTTGTTTGTTTTGGAAATATGTTTCCAGATTGCTAATAAAATTTTGTAATATGAAAGAATTAATAAGCAAGTGACTATTAAGCAAGGTAAAATGACTGCTTCTGGCTAAAAAAATATTTTGATTGAAATTAAGGACTTACGTGTTAAAGGAAAAATTTCCTTTACATTGTTCAAAACTGAGTTTGTAATCCTCTTTTTTTTCCCTCTCTTCCTGTTAAGGTCCTTGATGCCTCAACACTCAGCTTTGGTACTCGAGTCAGATGGTTTGCCATATGCTTTGTTGCTGGCATTGTATGCTCTTTTCTTGTAAGTAAAGAGTGGATTTTTCCCTGTGCTTTACTACTGTTCTACAGTAGAACTTCATTCATATTTACACTTTATATGTGATTCTGTTTGCTTTATTCTGTGTTCTAAATTTTATATCCATAAATTTAACTGGACATTAAATGTATTACTGGCATGTAGGGCTGTTGCTCTGTAAATTACAATTTTACCATTTTTCTTCCACTCACAGCAGAGAGCATTATTATGGTAGTGTTATAGATTTTCTTACTAAAAGTTTTGAAGACTGACAAAATGTAGATTTGTAACTGGTGTACTAGGGGTGTGTACCCATCTTATTTTTATTCCCATCAATAAACGGGGAAAAGAGGTTAGGCTTGAAAGGTTTCTATAGGGTGAAGAAACCACAAGTGTAACCTATCACACCTAACAAATCAACAGGTGATCACTGTGATACTGTATTGACATTTGAAAATCCTGCTGCATTTCTGGTGTTCTTAGAGTCAGCAAATCATTTATTCATTCTTGAACTTGAGGTGCTGGCAGGAGTCTCAAGCCTGCAGTTAAAAGTTGAGATCTGTTAATTGTTTTGGTTAATCAAATCTGGCACTCTTAGCTGTGAGAAGTTTTATTTAAATACTAATCAGATAAATAAAGGAAATGGTATTTTCCATATTGATATCTATGCCAAGTACAGTGACATCTCTGGCCACATACTTGTGTTGGAGAGGGAGCAAGTTCTAGGGAGGGAGCTCAAGATTGAATGAGAATAGCCCTATTTTAGGTTTGGTTGAATCCCTCTCCCTGACATTCCCCCCCCCCAATATTTAACCAGTATAATCACAAATTTTACTACAGACCACATTTGTGCTTTAACATCTATTTCTGGGCATGTTAACAGCACTGATTTTGCTGCTTTTTTTTTAGTATTTAAACTTTGTGTCTATTCTGTATCACATGGTGTAGTACTATGAAACAGCAGATAAAAGGCTTTTGGATCTTGTTTTGTTAAAGCTTCCTGGAATTATCCTGAGCTTGGTAAGAGGCAAAACTCTGAGTAGTGTGTTTGTGAACCTCATGTCTTGTAGAATTTAGCTTCCTAGCTAAGCTTTTCCACATAAGAGAGAGCTGTCAACTCCACCTTCTTTTCATTCAGATTATGGACCTTTTGGTAAATTTTTTAAGTTCTTGGCTGATGAAAATTGAAGGTGGTGTTTTTTCTTTAATCAAGTCTTTGCAAAGTGTCTGTAGCTTTCATTGTAGAATACAGCTACACACTTCTCTTTCAGCTTTCCATGGCTGCTTCTAGTGTGCAAACTGACACCACAGGTTTGCACTGAAATTGCACTTGGGTTGCAATATAGTTGCTTTTTTTCTTTTTTTTCCCAGGACACAGTGTCCACATCACAGCTTGTTTTGCTTCTAGCTTAGGCTCCATTTAGGCTCTAACAGGCTGAGAAAATTGTGGCTGTTCAGCCTGGAGAAGAGAAGGTTGCATAGAGACCTCATAGCAGCTTTCCAGTATATGAAAGGGGCCTGCAAGGAACTAGTGATACAATAAGGAGTGATGGGTACAAACTGAAAGTGGAGACATTTAGGTTAGATATATGGAAGAAATTCTTTAGTATGAAATGCTGAAACAGATTGCCCAGGGATGTGGTGGATGCCACATCCCTGGCAGTGTTCAAGGCCGGGTTGGATGGGGCATTGAGCAACTCAGTCTAGTGGGAGGTGTCCCTGCCCATGGCAGGGGGGTTGGAACCAGGTGATCTTTAAGGTCCCTTCTAACGCAAGCCATTCTATGATTCCATTTCTCTCGGATCACCATAGGTAACTGTAATCAGCAGAAGGGTTTGGATTTTTTTCTGTTTAGTGGAAATACGAGATGTGTGGAAGTAAGTGTTCTAAAATATTTCTATTCAGCCTTAGTGCGTATTAGACTGCAAAACCAGATGGCTGATTGGAGGAGAATGCAGATGGTGAATATTAGTGGGGTTTTAAGACATTTTATCCTTTGTGTGTGGAGGTGGAGGATGTACAGTGGGGCATTGTAACAAAACTGAAAGTGCTGTAAATAGCATATAAGCAGTACAAATAAATGTGTTAAGCAGTATAAACAAATATTGCCTAGCTGTAAAGATATTGTGAAGTACAGTAAACCAACACATTGTTTTGCCAGTAGGTGGCAATAGAAGTATGCTGAGTAGTGACTGCTGCAACTCTGAGAGCAGGGTTCTCTGCTAGTGTTAGGTCAGAATGATGCTCTTCGTAGTCTGAAAACATATTTATAGGCTATAAAATATAAAAAAATTGAATTAACTAATTGCAAACATATAAATAACCTATCTTTTATAGGGAACAGCATTGCTATGGCTCCCAAATGGGATCAAACTTTTTGCAGTGTTCTACACCCTGGGAAATATTGCTGCGTTAGCCAGGTACGATTTCTTAGTTATGGTTATTAGAAGAGTACCCTCCTTTTCATCTACATTTCCATTTGCTTTTGCTTTAGAATGGTGTCTGTTTATGTTGTGTATAAACAACATTGTTTTCATATTGAAATGATAATATAAAAACTTGTTTATTTAAGAGATTTAACACTGTCATAATTGCTGAATATCAGTTATCTTACATGCTTGTTTTGTGGACACATCACAACTGCTATCTGAAGTATGAGTAACAAATTGCTGATCGAATGTTTTATACTTTTTACAGCTAAGTCCTTCTGCCAGGTACAGAAGTACCTTAGTTTCAGGGATAAGGTGGTAGTCTGACCACTGTGTGGATGCTTTCTTATTGCAAGGAGCTTTTTGCTTTTAACAGAGAGATCATCCTGTTTCTCTCTGAAGAGAAAATTCTTTGAAAAAGGAGATGTTCAGGAAATCCTTGTTTTGACTGTAAGGCCAAAAGCAGAACCTAAAAATTGTTCACAGTGTATTTTTAAACAATTTAGTTCTTTGAAGTATTCCACGTAACAGTCTTAAAAGATTTGCAGAAGGGAACTCTTAGGATCAAAAAATTTTCTTTCACAGAAAAAAAAAAAAATTTAAGAAACAGTGTCCATGAAGTATTTTCAGTTTCTGTTTGTCCTCCTTCTCTTATTACCTTAGTATAGTTGAAGCATGGTCATGGGACTCAAACCCCGTGGAGTCTGGTCTTGGCATTCCTGGACTCTATTACTTTAGTTAAGTGAATTAATTCTTGAATCAAAGCATTGTTAATCTGTTAAAACTCTGGTCATGTGACATTAGCATTTGAGAAATGTGAAGGTGTACTGCTTTTCCTCAACAAATTTGTTAGGAGACAAAAGTTTCTATACTGAAATCAAATCTCATTTGTAGAACTATTCCATCTCATACTAAAACAGGACAAAAAATTAATACTGGAGGTAAGCAAAGCTGAGTGTTTCCCTTTCTCTCCCTTACCTTACTCTTTATTCTTTGTTGTTGGTTTGGAACGGGGTTTTTTGTTGTTTTGTTTTTACCTAGCACTTTGGGTGTGTTTTCACTGCTTCAAATTAAATTAGAATTTTAGAAACTTGGTACTAATCAAGTCTAATTGAGTTAAAAGGAAAGTTTTTACAGACTGGGGTTTCTTTTACAAGAATGCTGAAAAACTTTAGTCTGGACACCAACTAAAAGTAGAAGAAAAGTGAGGCCCCCCCCCATTTCCTTCAGTAGTCCTTTTAGTTATAAACAACAGGCAACTGTGTTCTATGAGCAGTAGGAAATGACAATAAAGTCCCAAACTGACAAGCAGATTTAAACTTTTTCAGGTTTGTTTGCAAGTCTGTATTTAAACTAAAATGCAGTTACCAGTCCTACTAGCCTGTTTATTCCTCTTTAGCCTGTTTTTACTATAATTTTCTAGCTATGAACATGAAAACAATGATGCTTGATTATTCTCAAGAATGATGAATGTATCTCTTACAGAATGTGTTGTATCTAAGAAAAATCCTGTGTAAGTGGAGGACCTCTAGAATTGTTTTTCAGCCTTTCTTTTTTTTTTTCCTGTGGAATCTCATCTCTGGAGAAGCTCTTGTGATGTTTGTCTTTCAATGCTTATCAGCTTACAAAGCATTTTGTTTTCTATATTTTTTCTGCCTACTTTATGTGGCCTAAACTTCCCTGCTTTTTACCACCATATTTTCATCATCCCTATTCTTCCACTAGCTAAGTAATTTTTTCTTCTAGTTCTTCAGATCCCCCTTTTTTTGTCTTTAATTTTATGACTCAGCAGACAAGATGAAAAAATACTGAGAAAAAATTAGTTCGGATTGCAGTGAATTTAAAACTTTTTTTTTTATTGAACTGTGAAAACATTTTTTCCCATTTAATACAGACTTTTGAGGTCTGTCTACACAAGAAGAAAGTGAAGAGAAGGGGTTGTGTGCATGAAGTTGCTGGTAGGGGAACTGCTGGTAGGAAGTTGCTGGGTGTGGAAGATTGAGTTCTAATTACTGCTTGGGATGTGGATTCCTGTATTTCTTCTATCTTAAAAGGCTTATGACTGGTTTCAGGATGAAGCTCTATCAAACTCTTCCCTGCTACTGATTGTTTAATTTCATTTAAGTAACAGTTAATTAGAAAAGGTGTTAAACTAGGTTTTCTGCTCTGTAGTAAAACATTCAGACCACCACAAGATTACAGGCATTCTAACTCTCTCACTAAATTGTCATGTTTTCTACAAAGCAAAATTACTTCAAGGACAGGGAACAAAGAGACTCATCTCAGAATATTTGAAGCCAGAGAATTACTCCTGTGGTTGTGAGTTCTTAGTTCAGATGGCATTTCTTTGCAGGAAGAGGTACAGCATAGTGTTACTGATGGTTCTTGTTCTCCCTTGAAGTTAACTACGAAGTTGAAAAAAGCAGGAGGATTAGTACAAACTACTTTCCTTTTTGCTTACTGAGTTTGACCAAAAAGCTAAGAGTTTCCCTGTAATCTTTACTGTTGCTACTTGCATGCAATCTGGGTAAAAAAGTTTATTGTTAAACAGGAATTTTCTGCAGAAGTTTGGTCTTTGTAATCTTTGCATTATTTTGACAACTCAGTTCTTGAAACAGCTTCAACATGAAATTCACTAGACTTGAACTTGATAACCCTCTGCTGTACTTACAGCATAATGGTTTTGTTTTGTAAAAAAGCCTTTAGTTGTTGTTGTTGCTCCTCTAACCACTATACTTGTTTCCATTCTCTCGGATATGATCTTCATTTTCTTTTGTAGAGTTGAGGTTTTTTTCCTTATATATTATGATGCTTGCCGTCTTAAAATAACAGTCAAAACATCTTGGACTACCCACACATTTCTAAATTAATGTAGGGCTACTTATAGTCATTGTTTGATCTCCTTCCTTTTTGTGTCTCTAACATGATTTAAATTTACCTGTAACTGCACTGCTTTCTTCATTGTCGTTATTTATAAATTGCATTCAACATCATCAGATTATTATTAGAAATGTGGTTTTTTCTTGGATGATGAAAGAGTTCATGAAAACTGATCTGATTCTACCCTCTTCTGTTATTCCTTAAGTATATCCCTGTCACACCCTCTGTCCTCTCTGACCTCAGCCAGTGTTATAGCCTTCTTGTATTTGCCTATTACTTTTTTTACTAAGTTAATGGTTTGGAAAGAATTTTGTGACCAAAGGGGAGTCAAACTGTTTCCAGGGCTAAATTCATGAAGTATTTCACCTTCTGTTCTAGTGAGTCTCTGTTGCTAAACACTGAAATACCTTTTTTTTTCTTTTTAAAGCCCTTGTAGTCATCTAATTGTTGGAAAACTGGTTAATTACCTACTGCCTTTTACAAAGAGTTATTTGAAAGTGATTTAATATTTGTTTTGTTTTTTTCTCTCCTATTAGTACATGTTTCCTGATGGGGCCACTGAAGCAATTGAAAGCCATGTTTGATCCAAAACGATTAATAGCTACAATTGTGATGTTGGTAAATATACTATCTTTACTTCCTTTTATTAAAAAGTTTTCCTTTAGCCTCAAAGCTAAATTTGAAACTTTTCTAAAGGGAGGTTATTTCTTTGTAATGAGAAATAACAGTTAAGCTGTTTAGTGCTGTATGTCATAGAGATTAGCTCCTTTCCATGAGCTTGTGTTTTTGTTGTTTATGGATTTTTTTAATTAATCATTTGGAGTGAAATGTTCTTTTTACTGAATAATTGTTACTAAATGCTAATAGTAGGTTGATTATTTTTAATTTATTTTCTAAAATAAATTTTTAAAAATTTCTAAAAACTTTAATTTATTGTCTAAAAGAAATTTTCTTCAAGAACAAGGAGAGAGAGAGACTTTTTAGCTACTGTGAAAAGTCAGTGGTCACCAAGTGTAGCTTGACAGTTGTTTGTTGGCTGCAGCTCTGTCTGTAAAGGTTAGTGGTTCAGCGCTTTCAAAGCAGTGGAGAAAAATAATTTATTTCCCCCAAAGTGTGGGAAGTCACATGTTCAGCTTCATGATTCTTCATTGTGACATCCCTGGCTCCTTTACTTCGATGACCATCATTTCTTCTTCCAGGGGGATGGAAAAAAAAACCCATCCCCAATATCAGAATTCCTATCCCAAAGCTCTATATTAGGTACTTCAAAACAATTTTCTGCCCTTGCTGCTCCTCTGTTGTTTTGTATTTAATTTCTCTCTTGTTCCTCCTGATTAGTTTCAACTTTTATTTTTTAAATGTAGTTGTCTATTCCTATTCTCCCTATCATATAACTTTTTTTCTACTTGATTAGAGCTGATGTGGGTGCAAAATTTTTTCTGGATGGCTTTCATATGGGTTTGTCCTCTCACATACCAACATTAAAAAGAAAAAAAAGAATCTTATTTAGGAGCCTCGTGTTTTCCCATATCTTTTGGGAAAGTCATGTGATCCTTAGCTTGCACTCTGAGCTTTGTTTGGTTTGGTTTGGGGTTTTTTTTGTTTTGTTTTGCCATCTTTTACAACCAAGTTACAAGTCCTAGGGAAGCTACGTTTCATAGGTCTGCAGTAAAAATGTACAAGGCTATCTCCAGTCTCCAGCTCTCTAGAGTCTATGTTTGCTGAGCATGAATTCTGCAGCACTTTACAGATGTGGGCTTTGTCTGGTGAAACTGAGAGCCGAAGCCAGACCCTGAAAAACAGCAGGCACCAAAATCATTTTGCTCTGATGATCCTATTGTCCACCATGCTCAGATATGGTGACAAAGAAAATAACTTACTTTGAAGGCTGTAGAAACAATACACATCAGGGAAACGGAAAGAGAACAGAGAGTAGAGAAAACATCACAGGCCTTCCTAGCTGTGCAAAGGAGCTACCAACAAGGTTGGGAAAAGATGGAATGAAAGGTTTCACCGAATAGTGAACATGAACACTGGATGAGAGCTAAGACTGTTAGAATAGAAAATTTCAGTAAAACGGAGAAGAACTGGAAAATTCACAAAGTTTTGAAAACTTTGCATGCATTTGACTATTTTAATCCCCATCCTAACACAAAGTTAGAATTGTAGGCAGTTCAGGAATCACAAACATGAATGAAAAATTTCAAAAGTCTGTTATGTTTCTTTCAATAGAAAACCAACAAATTTTTTTCAGTGAAATTAATTTAAAGGTTTTTCTATTTTCTGCTATGTGTAACGACAAATGGAGGAAGCCAGATGAGATTTAGTGGAAAAGTTCAAAGTGATGATTAAGCTTCAACGAATGGTGTGATTACTTGGCATAGTAAACCAAATATATCATTGTAATGATCCCTTAAAAGTATGTAACTTACCTTGAACAAAGCTTCACATGAGCATTTTCACTGTGTCTGAGCCAGCTGCTTCCTAGTGGGCTCTTCATTACTGTCAGAAGATAAAAAAGCACTGGCAGGTAAAGTATAGCCTCTGTTTGCCAGATGCCGTAATGGTGAATGGATGTTTTTAATAATGTGTTGTTTGCAGTGATGCACATACCTTTCTTTTCGAGATGGTTGTTACAAATACTAGATTCAAAATGATAGTATGTACTGAAATAATAGAGTAGCAGTTCCCAGACTGATTGCTTTCAATCAAGCTTTATCATCTAACCCCACCTCTTAATAGACCTGCACATAAGGCTACACACACCTGCTTATACTCCTCCTGGTTCTTGAAGTCAATTTCTTACTCCTTTTTCTTCCAAGACTTGTCCCAGCCCTTCTAGCCTTCTGTATCTCATACTGTGCTTTGGAAAACACACTTTACATGGCGTTCAACATGATAGTTACTGTGTGACAGGCTTTAGCTCTGTGTGTTTCATAAGTGAATTCTGAAAATGCTGGTTGCCTATTTCCAACATGAAAACAGTTACTGTATTTGTTTTGCTGTGTATTTGAGTATTCATTCTGGGGTTTTTTGTCTCTCCTTTCATCTCACCCCAGCTTTGCCTAGTATTGACTCTTTGTGCTGTATTCTGGGTAAGTGAGAACTCTTTATTCCTCTAAAAAGCAATCTAGCTTCATTAGTTTATTAATTGTATTGTGTATAGTTTAATTGTGGAGGAAAGATGAGCTTTGTGTGTGGTGTTTGTTGTCAGGTGCAGTTGAGCTTAGGTGGAGTGATGAGCCTGCTGGCTGTAAAATCAAACACACCCTTCCACCTGCTTGTGATGTAGATGAGAATACAAAAGCTAGAGCTTCAGGTTCAGTCTGCAGACCTCTGGGATAAAAACTAAGAAAAGCAGGTTAAAATATTGTTTCATTTCAGTGATGTCAGAAAATATCAGAGAATATGTAGTGGTTTTCAGAAGCCACGGCTGCAGAATATTAAGCTGATTAAGACAACAGACCAAGTACCTTCAAGCATTTTGATAGAAAACTGGCTCTACCTACATGCCACAGAAGTAAATATATTGTTGGCTATATTCATATGGAATGACCTTCCATATTTGCAGAAGTACAGTCTCATGAGAGAGTGGTAGCACTGATGCTGTTAAGTGTTTTCAAAGCTAGAAAAGGTTTTCATAGCATGATGCTAATGAAGTGATGGATAAAACAAATGGAGAGTTGTTAAGAGAGGGAAGAAGTAGCAAATTAAGATTTAGGCATTGTCAGTTAACTCAGGTTTTGATTGAACAGACTATTCCAATTGTTTACAGTATAGAATGGTGCAAAATGATCTAACTAAGCCGTATTTGCTTCATTTTTACTTAGTGGAACAAAAAGGGTTTGGCGATGTTATTCTGCATATTGCAGTTTTTGGCAATGACCTGGTAAGATTCTTAAAATTCCTTTTCATTTCTTCTCCCTGTTCTTACACCCGCATGATTATAAACCTATATATATATGCTTTGCAAGTAAGTGTGCCCAAGTGCCAGCCTCAATCTGTTCTTCTAAGATAGGTTGTGTAACTCCAGCAAAATCTATATTCAATCATCTTGCAAAAATGGCAATTTAAAGTATATTCTGCAATGTGTGAACTTACCTGAAGCCTTATAAAAGCAATATATGTGCAAAAAGATTCTCATGCCTTTTCTGTATTGTGAAAGTAACAGTATAATCATATGTTCTGCACGTCTCTCTTTTTTGAGTTCTGTTTTTTCATTTTTGAAGTGAAAGAAACTAAACAATTTCATCCTGCCTCAAGAATACACAGCAGCACTGGGTAAAGAGTGGGTAGATGTGAGAGGGTGAATTTAGTGGGGCAGGTACTATGATGTCCATCCAGATTCACTCAGGCAAGACTTGGCAATGTGTGAGTGCAGGTGAATGCCTGAAATCGTGGCAGAACTTTTGGAAGTTACCCCTTTCTCCATAGATACATACTTTGTCTCCTTTTCCCAGTTGAATTACTTGGTGCTAACTCTCAGGCAACCCAAGGTGACCGCAGTTCTTGTTTGAACTTGCCCTGAAATACACAGAGCTTATACTGCACTTGGGTTTGAGGACAAGTAACTGTTTGTTCAGGATAGGGACTGTTGGGCATTGTGCTATGCCCAGGCAAATGCTTGGTATTAGATAGAGGAAAGATCACTAACTCAGACTGTGTTCTGCATGTTTTCAACAGACGGTTCGCATTTGTTAAGTGTCCGACAGTTTGATCAGGCTGGGCATGAGAACAAAACACCACCTGGAGGCTTGTGAGAAGCAAGTTTCAGAGGACAATAGAGTTGTTAGCTGTTTGAGTGTCACAATTGTGGCATATTGTTCATACTAGGACATATATCTGTATTTAGAGTCACGTAAATATTAGATGTATATTTGCATAGTAATTTAGATTCTCTTTAAAGCTGGAAAAAAGTTGTCTCTATCATCTTGAATAGTTTTTCCAGAAGCATTCTTTTTGGGTCTGGTGATAATAAATCTTGGTTTTCTAAGTTCATGTGCATTAGAAAGTATGAACTATGTTAAAAAAAAAAGCCAAGGAGAAGTAAACCACCAAATCCTTGTCAGTATGTTTAGTTCTTATCCAAACATGTAATCTTTTCTCAGGTAAGCATTAAACTGAATAGGTAATATTGTTTAAAGTTGTGTTACAAGCAGGTTGCTTTTATGAATGCTGGATTATAGTGAAATAACTTAGTTCAAGGAGACACATAAACACTCTGCAAATTTACTTTTTTCCTCTTTTTTTCAGGTATAGTCTGTCATATATTCCTTTTGCAAGGTGAGTCTGCATAATAATTTTCATCTTAACAAAAGTCAGTTACCTTTAGGCTGGGAAGTAAGTATATGAGAACATAACATCCTTCCTTTGCTTTTTAATTTTTGGAAAATGACATAGCTGAACTCAAAACTAATGCTTAATACAAGCTTTAAATACGAATAAAGTGCACAGTAATTATCTTGGATAAATTTCCCTCTACTTTTCATCAGTGAAAATAAATCAAGGTCTTGTTTAAATTCTCCAGTAATTTAAAAATACAGTGATAGAATAGTAACTTCTATGATATTAAAATTAAAGTTAACTTACAGATCTGAGGTCTTAGTGAAAAGTGAATGAACAACGTAATTTCAGCTGCTAAGTCTGCTTATGAATTCCTCCATCATTTTTGGGAGAGGCAAAGGCAATGCTGTGGGTTAATTTTCATTTTGGTAAGCTTCTCTTTTGTTTTCACTCTCGTGTACAAAAAGGGGATGAAAGCTAGCCAAACACAGAGTGAAAACACATGCAAGTAATCAAATATAAGAATCTATTTTTTCTAGAATGATTCATGTAAAATGCAGTTTGGTCTTTCAACAGTGTGTTTCTAAAAAACAAACCAATAAGTTTTTTTAAAGCTTCAGATTTCATCTAGGCAGGACTTTTTTTTAATATAGTAGTTGATAGTTACAGTGGATAAAACACTTTACCTGAACTTAGGCTTCAAATTGTCATTTTCCTATTTCTGACAAATCAAGCTAACACATTCAGAAGTAGTGTTCTGAATTCTTCCAGTTCCAGTAGCCAGGAGACAGTCTCAGTAGGCTCCCTCCTCTTCTTTTTTTAATTTTTTTTTTTTTAATGTTCTGCTCTTTACAGAAAGCAAGTTGAGCTTCCAGTCACTATTCGTTTGTTTTTTTCCCCTACCAATAGTACTTTAAGTTCTGGGCAGAAAAAGATCAGGTTATATACATCAGTTAATTTCTTTGGGTTTATTTGTCTATTAGATTTTATGAGCCAAAGAATTGGATTTTATACAGACTACTTTTAGTAATTCAGTGAATTCTTTAAGGATTACTGAGTTCTTTGCTTATGTGGACTGCTATCATAAATTTCTTGGATAGGCTGCCTTACAGAAACAGTGCTCTAAACCATGTTAAGTGCCAGAGAACAGTATTATGTCATTTGTATAAAGTATGCATTTCTCTTGATTTCAACTATTAATGGTTTACTCTTAAAAACAGTTAACTTGTTCATGGGTTTGTTGGGGGGTTTTGTTGGTTTGTGTTTGGGTTTTTTTTAGTTAACTGTGGCTATGAAATGAAAACAACAACAAATGCAACAAAATCAAAATCCATACCTACAGTGACTTTAAATAGAGTCACGATGGTATGTTTCTTCATTTTTCAAACTAACTAACAACAGAATACAAATTCCACTCCTTAGTAAGTTGTTACTTTTCTGAGAAAATGAAAAATAAATGAGACTAAAGTGAGTCATGTAAGTATAACAGTCAGAAAACAGCTTATTTTCAATTAAAAAATAGAGCCCTTCAGATCTTTCAAACCTTAAGGCTGCACCAGCTCTTCATCCTACACTGTCAGTATGCGCACTTTAAACCCTTCAGCCTGTGCTTTATGTTCTGCACTGTGATGGTCTAACTCCAATGTGGTTTGGACTCAAAGCACCTGTGGCTTGCTGACTGTCTGGATTTGGTGCATTCCTCAGCCATGCCCTTGCTGGCCAGCCTGTGTGAAATAAGGCTCTTACCTTTGCTAAGCCTCCAAGTTTGCTGCAGAACAGTTCTTAACACTGTGTCTGCATTTTAGCATGTGCTGGAATGCAAACAGCGTGGGAGACCTGTGTTTCAGATTGAGCTTGAGCCTTTGCTTTAGTTGATTCAATAGAGGTAGTTACACACAGATCCTGGATTTAATAAACTATTGATATTTGTCTTTAGTTTCTTTCATATTTTAATTTTAAATATGTGATGGTTGAGATGTCTATAAAGAAAATAACTTTTTTTTTTTTTTTCTTTTTAAAGGGATGCTGTGATTAAATGCTTCTCATCCTGTCTAGGGTAAATTAGAAACAGGAACCACTGTCCACTTTAAAAGCCGACTGTAAATTTTGCTCAGAAAACTATACTTTTCTACTCCTGAAATAACCAGTAACAATTTAGTATTTTCCGTGCCTTTTGCATTTGGGAGATTAAATAATTTTTACTAGAAAGAGTTTTAAAAATAAATTTGGTGAATTGTTTGTGTTTACCCTGGAAATTCCAGGCTTTTTTTTAACAAAAAAGTACATTGAAATACTTCATGCAGAGTAGTCTTAAAACTACTTTGCATGCAGTAACAGTTGATTCCTCAGTGGAGGCAAGCCACTATAATCTGGGTAGTATGCATAAAGATTTCATTTACAGTTCTGTCTAAAATTTGCAAGGTGCCATTCATGTTTGTACATTATCCATTGTATGTTTTCCCAAAGACAGAGTTTTATAAAGATTGTAAAGATTTGGTAAGTTATAATTAACTTCTCATTTGAAATGTTCTGTACATGTGCCCTGTGGAAAAAGCTTAATGAGGATATGTGAAAGGTCTGTTTAATGCTTGTTGGATTTTACTGAAAAACTGTATTTTAAATGACTTTTAAAACTTTCATACTTAAATACTTTTTACTAAAAAAACTTATGGCAAATGTATAAATGAGACTTGTGAAATAAAATCATTTTAAAGGTGCCTAAAATAATTTTCTTTAGGAATTGGCTATAGAGGCTGAAAATTTCAGCATTACACTTGAATAACTATGAAAGTAGAAAAAGGGTGATATGTACATGACTATATCCAAATTTGGTTATTAAATTTGCAGAAGTGACTTTAAAGCTTCTTCGGGTTTGGTATTTAGACAAATTGTTCATCCTGACTTAAACTGATAACAGATTGAAATGAAATACTTTAACACTTTCCTTGGCTTCAGTAAGAGGTTCTCATTTCTAAATTTTTTCAAGTAAGAGCTATTCAGTTATTCTGGAGCAAAGTTAAATCCGTAATGGTTGATAATATGTTGCAGAGGTTCTTTTGCACAGGATAGATGTGCTTGATTCATGTGTTCAAAACTTGTTGTTTTGGAATTACTTTTTTTTCCTGTTAATCCACAAATACAGAAGAAGGAATGGCTTTTAAAGACATGAGCTGCAGTGTCAGGAAGGGGAAAACCCCAGTCTTCTTAGTATTCAGGGCTCAGACTAAAGAGAGGAATTCCTGTGAATCTCAGTGTATTTTGCAAAACATAGCAATATCTTTTGGGGAAACTGTATACAGGGTGATTGCATTA
>JAYRBT010000114.1:30204986-30221585 GCA_036023395.1 Myiotriccus ornatus
ATTCCTGTGAATCTCAGTGTATTTTGCAAAACATAGCAATATCTTTTGGGGAAACTGTATACAGGGTGATTGCATTATTTTGCATCTAAATTGCCAACCAAGGAACACCTTTTAACTGATTAAAACAACAAATTGCTGGTGAGGCATCCTTCCTGCTGGTAATGGGGGCTTGGGTAGTCCTGGCCTTGCAGCAGGCTCTTGGGCTCGATGGTAACTGTGGTGTAGTGACATCTGCTCCAGCTTTGCCCACCCCAGCACTTGGGTACTGGGGGACACTTGAGGGAACTTTGAGTTCCTTGTAATTTTCAATTTGCATTGAAGTAGCACATGCATAGGTGGTGATGGATGTGATCCAGGTAATGGCCATCACTTCGTCTTCCTCTCTTGCTGCTACTGATCACAGCTGACACCAAGGGGAACCCTTCCCACTAGTCAGCGCTTCAGCACTGGGCTTTCAGTTGCTCCAGAGCTTGTTTTGCCCATAATCCATCAGTTCTGATGGTACACAATTAATCACTGTAAGTTTTAATTAGAATGGTATTGGTTATTCTGATATTTTTATTTATTTATGCACTATGGTAAATAATGAAGTTAACACTGATCAGTTAACACTTAGATCACCAGGAGAGAAAGGGTTCAAGAGCTGAGGTCCAAAAGTTCCATGTACTGGTAGGCCTTTATACGCACTTTAATCTGTTACATGATGTGCTCTTACTTGTTTTTCTCTCCTGAAAATGTAAGGATTTACTTCCTCCATCTGCATACAGAGCACATACACTGTGTTGTTTTGTCTATATTTTTTGCTCTTTCACACCCTGTCTTTCTTTAGTGAGTATTCCAAAAGCTCACAGCTGATGAATCCTCACAGTATAATACCCTTTATGATAGTGTGAAACCATAGGTGTGAAGATCTCTATCCCAATAGCCTGCATATGTTTTGCCTGTCTTTTGATAAAGTTTTGGTATGCTACGTAAAATAGTACTTCAAAGTAAATGCTGTAGAAATGATATGCGATGACTACTTTGGCTAAATTTTGGAGTGCTAGTAATCTTGGATTGATGTTTACTTACTACTGCCCCATGAAACCTCTACAAACCTTTGTTGTTGAGTAGGACGTGAAAGGAAATTGCTGCCTTGTCCATCAGAAAAAAAACCCCAACCAACAAAACAAAACAAACAAAAAACCAAACAAAACACAAAACCAACCAAACAAAAAAAAAAAACCAAGAAGCAAAACCCACAACAAAACCAAACCAAGAAACCACCCCAACAGCAGTGTTGAACAATGCACAATATCATTAAAGTTTTGAAGAGGGGAAGAGGGTGTTAGTGTAATGTGACATTAAAATACTGCCCTTTCACACTTGGACGCTCGAGGACTCTGGGAAGAATTTGGAGCCTGTTTGCCCTCGGGGCGTGCGTGAGCCCTGCCGTACTGTTCTTTACCCTCGTCTCTGGTGTGGGCCGGGCGGAAGAGGATCGGGAGAAGTAGCACCCGCAGCGAGCTAATGAGGCTCGTCCAGGAAGGACGGACAGTGCCGGCAGTCCCCCGATCCCTGCCCGCACGCCCACCCCGCGCCGGGGAAGGGTGTTCCCGGGGCGGGCGAAGGGCGGGAAGGGGGGCGGGTTATCGAGAGGGAAAAGCCACGGCTGTCGGTGCGAATCGAGCTCGCATCCAGCGCCGGCGCTCGGGGCTCCTCGTCCGCCTGTGGCCATGGGGCTGCAGCCCCGGCGCGCCGCGGGCCCCTGCCCGCCCGCGGGGAGAGGCGCCGCCCTGCCCGGAGCGCGCCCCGCGCCTCCCTGGGCCCGCAGCGATGAGCCCGAGGGGGCTCCCGGCCGCACCGCCACCCTGCCGCCGCTCCTGCCGGCCCCCACGGCTTCCTCCGCTGCCGCCCGGCCGCAGCCCAAGAAGCCGCCGGCGGCCGCCTCAGCTCCCAGGAAGGCAGCGCCGCGGCCCGCGGAGGAGAAGGCGCCGAGGAAGGCGCGGGGAGCGCCCCCGGAGCGGCCGGGCCCCCTGTCCAGCTCCTGGCCCTGCTCGTCCCTGCAGCGGCCGCCGCCGCGGAGGCTGCCGGCTGAGCGGGGAGCGCGGCCCCAGCCCGCCCCGCCGCAGGCGCGGGGGCGCCCGGGGGCGGGCAGCCGCTCCTGTGAGAGCCTCGGCGGGGGGCCGGGGGAGGCGGCGGGGCGCTTCTCTCTCAGCCTGCCCCCGGAGGCGATCCGAGTGCTGCAGCGACGCAGCCTGGAGCGGCAGCGGGGGCAGATCACCCCCGCGCCCGGCGGCAGAGCGGCCCTGGCCCGGCGCGGCGGCGGCGACCTGCGCGCCCTGCTGAAGGTTTCGCTGCTCAACGACCAGCACCGCTACGACGACGAGGAGTACGAGGAGGAGGAGGAGGCGGGGGCGGCAGCAGACGAGGGGCTGGTGCGGAAATGCACTGAGTGGCTGCGCGGCGTGGAGAACGCGGTCGGCCGCGACCACCCCGAACGGCTGGAGACGCTGCCGCACCTCGGCACCCTCTGAGCCGCCCCGGGACTGGGGCCGGGGGAGCGGCGCGGAGGGGGCCTCCGGATCGGGAGGTGGGGCCGCCGTCTGCAGCCGTGTAGCCTTTGTCGTGCCGTCGGCGCCGGCGGTTCCGCCGTGGGGCCGGTCGCGCAGCCCCCGGCCTGGAGCCAGTTCGGGGGGCGGCGCCGCCGCTGGGGCGAGGGACAAAGGAGCGGCGACGGCCGGTGCTCGGAGGGAGGGCAGCTGGCTGTGGGCGTCCTGCCTCCACCCTTGGGGTTTTTTTTAAGACTTACGAGTACTTTATAAGATGTGCGTAATGGTTTTGTATATTTGTACATAAAAGTTCATTTTTATTTATTTGAATAAATGACTCCTGTGTTGTGGTAGCCTTTGCGCCTTGGTAGCTTCGCGTCCCCGGTCTGGCGGTGTCCACCAGCGCGTGTTCGCTGTCTCGATGTCCTCAAGGTAAGGATGGCGGGCGGACCGCCGTGGGAAGAGCCTGGTACCGATCACAGGTTTGCTTGTTGATTCAGTCGCCGACAACTCGGCTCCAAAGAAGACGCTGAGGCGGAGGAGACGGTGCGGCGCAGGCGGGATATCGAGCAGGTGGGGGCGAGCCCGTCCCTGCTGGGGGGCAGATGGTGGCGGGGGCGGCCACCGCGCCAGCGGGGAGCATCCCTCCCTTGGACAAGAGGAGGAGGAGGGGGCAGCGCGGGCGGCCGCGGAGTGGGCAGAGGCTCATCAGGTCGTCTGCGCCGGGCAGCGGGAGGGGAGCGGCTGGGTCTGTGCGTGTTCAGCGCGATTTCACCCTTTCCCAGACAGTAATTCAGACACATCCGACCTTTTGAGCTGCTGCCAATTTACGAGGTGGAGGAGGAGGGAAGGAGGGAGGGAGGGCAGCAGCAGCATCCTTTGTCAGGGTTCCCCGGCCTCACATTGCCAGGGCCCACCGCAGCCTTCCCCGCTCCGGCCTGTTACTGTACCTGGTGTTCAGAGCTCTGTGTGTTGGGAGAGGCGAGGAGGGCCCGCGAGAGGTACAAAAATTACCGTCAGAAAAAGAAAGGTAAATCTTGAATAGGCTGACAGTTGTCTCTGCCACCTACTGCAGCTCTCATATCGTTACCCAGCTTCTCAGAACAACGGTCAGACCTAAGCATTTACTGTGATTCTATAAATGTTTTGCAAATGAATGTTTGAGCATGTAGGAACCCGTTAAACTGAATTACTCTTAACAAAGTAAAATAAAGATCAGTGCCACAAATTTGGCATTATACATTTCACTTAGATGTCAGTTGTTTACACCAAATGACGTTTGTGTTGACTGTTCCATTAAATCATAGAAGATAAACCTTTCTATATGCTGGTTGCACTATGTAGCAGTGTGCTACATTTTGGTTTGTTCAAGCACTTTTTTCCATTTTTTTTTTTAACCTGAAATTTCAGGAATGACATGCTTTGAGAAAATATTTATTAGATGCATTGATACTGCCGTTGAAAAAGAGATGAACCAGTGTAAGACAAGTGTGAAATAGCTACGCTCAAAGGCTGCAGAGAAAAGCAAGGGGCGTAAGAATTTACAGTCTAATTCTCTTTCATTTACACAAATGCAAAGAATCATTTGTAGTGAGAGCTATGAAATACATGCATCTTCATATCACTTTAGCTGAGTTTGCATGTAGTTCTGCTGTAATTACCAATTTTCAGTAACATCTTCAACCAAATATGCCTCAACAATTGCAAATTTCCTGCCAAATTCAATATATGCTGGATTGATGTAGACTCACTTTTTATTGTTGTTTTTCTGTCTTCTAACAATAAGCTATAGCTGAATTTTCCTTTTATGTTGCTTTTGGAAATGCAAGTTTAAAAATGAGCATCCTGGACTCCTAATGTTGTTCCTTATAACTGCTCTATGGTTTCATATCGACTATAATCAGTATCTCCAATTGCAACAAAAAGTGTTTCACTCATTATGGGCTGAAGTACGTTAGCTTGTGAGGCTGAAAGCTGCTTTGTTCAGAGCCTGAAGTGTGGCAAAAAAAAAATCAATAAATTTGAATGCACAGCAGCAACAAATACAGCATGAGCTGAGTGGGTGTGGAATTGAAGAAGACTGCCAACTCTGACAAAGGAGGAACCTGCTCAAAGTGCACTGGAAAGAAGAATTTGAGAACTTGGGAGTTACCTTTTTTTTTTCTCCTGAAGAATTGATTAGAACAAAGCTGCCCACAGGTCATGCAGCTAAGATCTTCTGTGTTAGGTCATTGTGCATCGTAACTGGAAGTCGGACTGAGATGGGCTCATCCTGAGATGAGGTTATGCAGTCCTGATTTTGGACCAGATGTTAAGAGCCGCTGGATTCTCCGAAGTCATATAATTACTGACTGACTGTAATAGTACCTCCTTTACCAAATGGTAACACTAAGATTTATTGTTTTCTTTATTTGCTTCCTTTCTGTTCTCTTTGAATGATAAATGATGTCCCTAGTGTTCTGAATACTTTCAGCTGAAATGCCTATAAATCTTATAAACAATATTAGAGGAGACAGAGGAAGATAATTCCTCCATACTAACAGTAACTTCTGTTAATTTTGCACATAGCTTACCCCTCAGTATTTCTACAATTAAAAAGAAAACTGTTGCGTTCTAATATCTAAAAACTGTAGATAAACTAAACATAATAGAACTATTTAAGTCATTAATATGTGTCATAATGGACATTTGAGCTCAGTGGCAGGCTTCAGAAGACCAAAATGCCTGTGGAAATTCAGACAGTGGTGAAAACCCTGAAATAAATCATTGCATTTGTCTTAGTGCAGCATCGCTACTGCTATCTAAGATCCGTTATTTAATTATATGGGAATAGGTATCATATAATGAACTAATCACTGTTCCTTTCCTAGATGAAAGAGAAAGAGCCTTCTGAACTGTTGAGAACCAAAACTTCCCCTCTCACTGGTCCCCAGTCAGCCTGAGCCTTCCCCCATCTGAGACATGGGTTCAGGACAGATTGCTATTGGCATGACTGGAAAATTCAAGTGGGATGCTGTGAAACAGCATTTCTCCTTGTCCCTCTGCTGCACATGTGCTCAACCAAGGTGAGAGAGCTTTCCTTGGACAGATAAGGCCACTGCTGGTTCCCCCTAGTTCTCAGCCTCTGGAGCTGCTTCAGTGTAAATAGTGACGAGGTGAGAACCCTTCTTCTATATCGGTGAACAAATCAGGCATGTTTAAGAATACTTCTCAGATGGCATAGCTTTGATTCTACCACAAGAACCAACAAGCAGCCTGGAAGTCACTACATTTGCCTTTTACAGCATATTAGCCATCTCCAAAGTGCCTCAGCCTAAGCCTCCCATTCATAACCCTTTTAGCTGCTGAAGGAGAGTTAGGAGCAGCTGGTGCCATGGATGCTTAAAATAATCAATAGTTGCTTCAGGGTAGATAGCTTCTTCCTCCAAACACATCAGTATGATTTACAGTGGAAAAAAACACCCAAACAACACATGTTCTGTGTCTCTCTCTTTTTCTTTTTTTTTCTTTTTTTCTTTTTTTTTTTTTTTTCAAGGTAGCTAATAAATAGTGTTGGACTTACTGCTATTTCTTGGCAAGCCTGAGTGGACAGAGGAAGCCCATGTTTCTCTAACCAAACAGCCCCAGCCATGAGCATCACTGAGTTTGTTCTTGGGTTCTAGCCCAAATCAGCTTTCCCACTCCACTGACAGTTAGTACCATGTTTCGTCTCAGAGCTGGGGGAAGAGCATGGTGTTGCCCAGCTTTTATGTTTTTTTGTGGTTTTCCTCACCAGAACGCCTGTAAAGCTCATACAAGTGGTATTCGCTGAGCTGTTGACAGACATCTCCACCTGCCCTTCCCAGCTGTGCATAAGGGATCTGATACACAGCTGGATGGGAGCATCAGTTTGTGGGCTGCTGTCCTGAGAGGACTAGTGAGGTGGTGTCTGTCTTGACCAGCAACTGTCCTTACAGCTGGGGGGCTCTTTCTTTGGTTTTGTGGGTTGTTTTTGTGAGGTACTTGAAGGCACATTCTGTTTTCCCTCTTAAGAAAAGCCTCTTTTAGGTGGTGGTTTTGTAAAGAGAAGAGCTTTTGAGAAGGTTTGGCTTTGGCACTTCCTGGAAGAGAAATCACTGCTTTACGATGACCCTGTATGGTGATGTGCAAGCTCCCAGCTGACACCACTGTAAGGAGATGAGCCCAAAGGATGCCAAGTAACTATCCTAACAAACCTTACTGCAGTTCACTTCCTGGTCTCCAAGAAAGATGTGAATGTTTCTTTTCCCTTCCCAGGGAGCAAAGCCTGAAGTAACAGTCTCTTGAAATACTGCTGGTAGTTTGTTATTTATGGCTGCGCTTGTTACTTCAGAATATAGGGAAAACATTGTGACCCTGACTGAATGAATGCCTGCAGCAGGACTGCTCAGCTGATGGGCTCTGGTCTGGATCTCACCCAGCTTCAGGACCAAGCAAGCAGATGAATGTGGTATGGGTTAGGAGCTACGTCCAGAGAAAGAAGCTGGTTCCCAGTGATAACAGTAAGATGAGTGCATAGACAATCAAATAAGGTCTTTTAGCCCCTTTTAATTTTATCAAAAGAGTTGTTAAAGGTTATTTTGGAAGGACATTATTTAAAATCCATTTTTTTCCCTTCCTTGCAATGTACAATGAGGGCCTGAGTGTTCTGGGATGGCTTAAAGGTTTCTTCATTGCTTTCCCCCCATGAAATTGAAGATACGAAAAACATGCAGCCTGTGTTTTGCAGTCAGTTGTCTTGAGTTAATGACTGTCCTGGTTTCATTTGAGATAGAGTTTATTTCTTCTCAGTACTGTGCTGTGTTTTGGATTCAGCATGAGAATAATGTTGATAACACACTGATGTTTTTTGCTAAGTCCTTTTCATCCTAAGTCAAGGCCTCTTTCTTCATGTTTCATGCTCTGCCAGTGAGGAGGTACACCAAAGAAAAACTGGGAGAGAGCATAGCCAGGACAGGTGACCAGAACAGGCCAGAGGAGTATTTCATACTATAGAACATCATGTCCAGTATATAAACTCTGGGAGCTACCCAGAATGTGGGATGATCTGAGTTTAGGGTCTAGCACTGGTCAGCGGGTGATGAGCAATTGTATTGTGTATCACTTGTTTTTGTGGTTTTGTTTGATTAATTATCATTGCTATTGTATTTTACTTTGTTTCAATTATTAAACTTCTCTTAACCTACAAGCTTTACTTTTGATTGTCCTTTTCATTCCACGGCTGGGGGTGGGGAGGTGGTGAGAGGCTGCAGGGTGCTTAGTTGCCAGCTGGGCTTAAACCACGACAATGACATTAGGTCATTCTTATTGTAAGGGCCCAGATTTTGAGTGGAAGTGCTAGTTGTAAGAAAAACTGTAAGAATTATTTCTTCTGGAATTAGTTTTACTTTTTGGTTAAATTAACTGTTCAGTGAGGGTCAACAGATGTTCAGCTCCCAGCACTCTGACTAAAAGGAGTGTAATAATTCCATTATCTTTCCTGTCACCATCATGCTTGGGTGTTGGTAAGAACTGAGCTTTGAATGAAAAGACAAAGAAGTTCCTAATTAAGCATAAACATAAATTAGCACAGAAGCTATTACCTTCTCAGCAAATAGCACAGGAGAGAGCATACTGTAGCAAATTCTGGTATTCTGATTTTTTTTTTCCCCCTTAAACATTCTCTTGGCTGCCAGAGTTTCTCCCACCAGCATGGTCCCAACAGCCGGGCAGGTACGTCACACAGTAAGGAGCTAGGAAATGATTCACAGCATTTACTTTGCCAGGGAATTTTCTGGATAGCAAAACCCGAGTGGGAACAGCACTAAGCAACCAAACTCTCAGTGCTTTAAATTAAAACCTATCAGAGGCTATTTAGGACTAGGATAGAAGTAGGAAGAAGTAAAAGCAAAACTCAGCAGAAAAGGTGCTCGGTGAGTGAAGCACCTGAGAGCAACTGACAAGGGGATGTCCCGAGGCGAGAGGTGCCCTTGGCCGGGGCCCTGCCTCTCCCGTGGGATGGGAAACCACGGGAACCTCCTGGGAGTGCCGGAGGGGACGGAGTGGTGGCCGCCCCTCTGTGGGGCCCCATCGCCCCTGCTCCCCCTGTGGTCGCCCGGCCAGCGAAAGAGTTAATAGTTCTCAGTAAGAAGCTTCGACTTTACTTTTCTCTCTCGTTTTTGTTTGTATTTTGTTGATGTTGTTGTTGTTTTTGTTTTAACACAATGCTTGTGGTAATTATGGCTATGTTCTTTGAAAACATTTTATTTGCTTAGTGCCTAGTATGTGAAGATCTTTAAAGAGATCCAGCCATTTTAGTAGATGTTCATATAACATAGTCCTCCCCTTTTTTTCCCCTTCTGCAGCAACCACTGTTATAGCTTCTCATATCGTTCCTGATGATGAGCTAAACTGGTCTCCCCTTCTTTCCCTCACTGCTGCAGTCCAAAGTTTCAAAGCAAAGATAAAAAGAGTCAACAGTTGAATAAATGTTTCTGTGAGACTGCTGTGTGGGACTATGTGTCATTTTATCACCATGTGAAGTACTGAACAGATCTTGAGAGTGAATTTCATGCCTCTTACCAGGTGGGTTGTCCTACACGTTCACACGCCTTCTCCACATCAGTTTGCAATGCCTGAAATCTCTTCTGGAGGCAGACCCAAACACTCTGCACAAACATGATTAAAAAAGACCACTATGATGCGCTGGTGTTAAGTACTTGTTAAGAAGATATTTTGTACTGCTCACTGTATTCAACCATATGTTCTATGGAGATTGGATGTTTTTCAGTTCATAGGTAGTCCCTGAGCTGCTTTTAACTTTGAGAAAAATGTTGTATGAAGACTTCATGCGGGTCATTTTAAGGTAGAAAATAATATGTCTTGGCAGATGTATGTGTGGGGTAATGCACAAGATGTCATTAGGATGTGATTCTTTTAAATTACACATGCATGGAAAATACTAATCTATTGCTGTCAATCTCATTTAATTTTTCCCAGTGAGTTTACAAAAAGATTTTCTGAAAATGGGAAATAGTCTGACCCAGATGCTGTTAATGGTCACCGTGATACCTTTAATTAAAAAATGGCAATATTGCAGGGGGAGATTACTGTGAAATAGGAAATATTGAATTCATATTGATACTTACAATGATTTTTGGACTGGTTTTTGGTTCCTAGCATGTTTGGGAAAGTTTACTGCGCAAGATAGGGCATTCATGTGCTTATTGCTAACCTTGCCATAGTGACAGTTTACTGTTGGGAGTGTCTTCTTTTTTGTTTTTTTTGGATTTCTTATGGAATATATGTCTCTATAGTGGTTCTCTCTGCTGTTTGAGGTAAAAGAAATGCTGTAATTTGTGGATTGTTTGGAAAATGCCAGTTACTTCTAAAGGTTTAATGAAATTTCTGAAAAAGTAAACCAATGACCTATAGACTTAAATCTGTTAATGAGGAATCTCTGCCTCCACCGGCAAGTTATTTAAAAAATGCTGAAAGCCACAGGAACATATATTGAGAATATGCAGCTGTCAAAACTGCAGACTAAGGGCAGGCAAAGGAGAAAGAACATGGGTTATCTAGGGCAGTACTGAAGTGTAAGTAGAACCATGGACTACAAAATTCACCCGCCAAATGGTGCTCTCATCAGAATGAGCAACTGGAGAACTGTAGTGAATCAAGTTAGAAATCCTAAAACACAAAACACACCTTTCTTGAGTCTGAAGGGTTGATTTTTTTCCTTTTTTTTTTTTTTTTTTTTTTGGTGGGGGGAGGGAGGAAAAATGTTCTGTGATTTTATTTTCTTTTTCTTCACTTCAGAATGATGAATTTCAAAAGAAATTTGAAGGTAGTAAATGTATCTCTAACCTCGGGTGGATGAATACAGATTTCAAGCAGAGCAGAAGGAGCTCAGGAAACTGGTTGCAGACAGCTGTGCCACCACTGGCTGATCCCCAGCTGTGGCAGGACCTGCTTGGCTCAGCTGGCTTAGCTGCTTAGCATGCCTGCTTCCTAAACCATCAAATCCGGTGAGCTGGAAACCTTTGCTCATCTGGTTTGCTTTGACTGATACAACTAGGGAGAGCTTCCACAAGGGGCTGAGTCAATAGATGCAAGTGAGATGTTTTGCTATAAACCTCGACTGTGCCCAGCAGGTCAGAATACAATTCGTATCTCACTGACCGCCTCAAGAGTTTAATCTGCACCCCTTTTTTTCCTCTTTAGGGGAGGTGGGAGTGGGGGGGCTTAAACCATTGCTAGTTAGAAGCACATGAATAGAGAGGAGGTGGTGTTAGTAGTCACACAGGAGCCTATTTCCATGCCTCTTGAATGGGGTCACATAAAAAGCAGGATTTCATCACACCTGATGCTCACAAATGTGCCTGCATTGACTGGTTTAGTTGTTTACAGGGGAAATAGCAAGTTGTGTGAGCGATCCTTGCTCGCACCATTGCCTGGATACTGCTAGACAGCAAAGGGATTCAGTTTTGCTTGAGAAGCAAGCAGAGCGGGTCATTAAGGCTTTTTTATTATTATTTATTTTAATTTTTTATTATTTTTAATTTTTTTAAATTTTTATTTTTTTTTAATTTGATCATGAAAAGAAGGAAAACAGTTTACAAGAACGTATCTTAAGGTGTTTGGTGTTTATATCCCATTTATAGACCAGTTAATATAACAACAAAGTTAATAAAATAACCTTTATTTTGATTCCCTGAATGATTCACCATCCCTCTTTGTGGCTGTTTTGTTCAAAAATAAAGGGGGAGAGGTTATCCTGAGTACAAAGGGAGATGATAAAAGCTTCAGTCTGTTTCTGGACCTCCTACGTAATATTGCCATAGTAACAAGGAGCTGAATGTGGCTGTTCATCACTGAATGCTGAAGTAAAGCAGACACTCTTTTTATTCAAAGGAATATTACTTAAATACAGATTTTTAAGGTGTCAATAAGGAATCAGGAAAAAATTATCTGCCTTACTTAGCACACTCTGTAAGCTAATAATAAAGTGCGACTTTGAAAGAAGATAGGACAATTAAGGCATTTAGCAAACATTTATAACGCTGTAAATCAGAGCGTTTTATCTTCCACACAAAGCAATGCTGAGGTGTGATGTGCAGTCACGGATAATATATTTTGACATAAAAGTTACATGAGACAAGCAGCTCACTTTTCTTCTGCTTAATACATTGCTGGCATGGCCATTGGCTGTGGCTATTGCCAAATATTTGCACTGCAGCATTGACTGGCTATCCTCTAATCCAGATTAAAGTGGGTAAGGTATTTTGTGTATTTAGAATTGCATGATGTCTCCTAGATCCTGGTGCTATATTTGAACCATTAAACCACCTCCAGAGGGGATTAAATTCTGTTCCAGGCATGTGCATCAGGTAAGTATGTATATGTTTGACATTTCAGTGGAAAAACGAATAGCTCAATTGCTCACAGGAAAAAATTGGGAAGGATAAAAATGTGCACCCATTTCAGTGCACTATTACTAGTGTAAATACTCTTACTACTGCAACTTCTCTGTGCTTTATAGTAAGAATTAGATATTTAACTTGTCGCATTTCTGTGTCCAATAGCAGCTTCCCCCTGCCTTTTTTAACTTTTCTGGATTTGATCAAATGATGGATTAACAATGAAATTTGTCACTCTGCACACACTCTCAAAGGCCTTATTAAATTACAAGTTGTTGGTTCTGTTTTTCTTTTCTGAAGGTTTTTTCGGTCTGAAGCATGTTTAAAATGAGAACTTGAAGCATGGAGCAAAACTTGACTATCAGCCACAGCTGCCTTCTGAGATCAGGAGGTAGGAAGTGCTGCAGGAACAGCTTTTTGTACATGGGTGTTCTCTGCCAGCCTCTCATACCTCTGGTTGGGGTTACAACAGGGACAAGAGCTGGAGGCAACAGGTTTGGGGAAAGTGATCTGTACTCAGATGCCTGGGAAAATAATACAGATTCAGGTCAGAGCCAAGTGGAAGGAATGGAAAGACTCAGCCAGGAGAAGCAATAGCTGGATACTGCTACTGTTGGAAATTGCAAAAGTGGAGACTGAGCTGAGAGTGCTGGAAAATCCCTGTGAAATGGCAAAGTAAATGGATGTCCCAACTCCTTCTGTGACTGACTTAGGTGGCAGGTGACAAACTGGCTCCACAGGCAGAGCCACTTTCTTCACTCAGCTCTGTGCTGGCAGCTGCTGGGGCATGCAAGGTGGTACATGAGGTGTCATTTATTTGAGAAGGCAGGAGGTAGGGTGGCCTTCACTTTCTCCTCTTTGAAAAGGAGCCCCTGGGCAGTCACACACACATGCACACCACAGTTGTGGAGTCAAGTACACTGAAGTTAAGTATGAAGTAATTCAACCATCCCTCTTTATTTATGTGCTCATATAGCCTTTTTTTAAGTGATCTCTACGTCACTTACATGCTTAGAATTTGTTTTTCTGGGTGCAGCCTCGTTGTGTATCTGGGAGTTTTTATGCCTTCCAGTGATGGATTTTACAACAGCTCCCTGCACTGGCCAGTGAAAAATGCCAGAACCTGCCTAATTATGCAGCCTGTTGGGCTGCACATTGACATGTTCTGGTTGATATTGACTGTGTTGCCTGGTAAAAGGCTGGCAAACCCAAACTTTCAAGTTCTGAGCATACTAATGGGGGCTTTCATGTATTTCATGTGCCAGGGAGTCTGCATGGAAGGGAAGAAATTAAGATTGTGTAACTTGGTTTCTTTCCACAGTTTGAACAGTTGCCTGAATCGCATTTTAATTGCTTGTCTATGAGTAATAAATACTTTTTTTTTTTTTTTCCTGTGAAACTGTGTCCTATCTGACTTGTGGAGCTCCAGTTTCAAAATCAGCTCCTAGGATTTCAAGGGCAGCTTTGTGTGCATGGGAAACTTGTTCCTGAGGAGGCAGGAAACAAAGACTTGGAAGAGAGAAAATTTATCTGTGGGTTACTGTTTCTTTCAGATTACTGTAATTAAAACAAAAATTGATAGTTTTAGGAACAAATGAAGCACAGGATTCCCCTCTACTTTGTTCATGTCCTGGTCTTAGGGAAGAGTTATTGCTTCATGTGTGTTGTCTTTGCCTTGTCTAGTAGTCTCAGAAGAGAAGTTTAAATATTCTTCCTCAATGTAGTTAATAGCTTGGTTGTTATGTTGCTTTCCTGTAAGGTGAGGGAATGTGGGTGTGAATTGCTTCATGCAGAGAAGTGAGTGCGGTGACCGCTACTGGCCTGTTACTCAAAGTGTGCCATTTTGTAGGACAGTTTTCACCATCACAGAGATGAAGTGAAATGATTCTGCTTGTGAGGGAGCCCAGCTCCTATAGATGTCTAAGTCGATAGCTACTTCACTACAATAATGTTTAGTGCCACATCTGAGTGTAGATTTGAGAAACATTTTTCTCGGACACTTCTTTGTTACTTTAGGGATTTTTCTTCCCCACCTCTGCAGCCAGGGTATGAAAAAAGTCAATGCTCCTGTGAGAGGGCAAATCTTCAGCCCTTTAGCCCTGGGCTTTGTCAGAGTTTTGTGTCTGGCTTGGAGTTGTGAATGCTAGTCTGTTAGCTGAATACCTAAAACCTAGATGGGGTAACGCCAAGTGTTGCCTCACTGTGAGTGTATCCCTCTATTGACTGCTGTGGATTCAGGCCCTTGTCTTAATTTATATATGTTGTGATGCAGGTGCTTTTGCACAAGAAAAATCTTTTTGTGTGGGGAAAAAGATAATGTAATGAAGTTAGGACTATAATGTGTACTTTCTGTGGTTATTTGTTTAAATTCTTTAGAAAAAGTAGACAATGTATCATCTAATAGAAAGATGAAGCAATGTTGACACAAGGCAGTGTTGGTTTGTGTTGGGGTTCAATATGGTATCTTATGTACTGCCAGCAATTAATCCAACACGTGAATGACCAGTTAAGAATATGAGCACACAAACAGGAAGATTTGAACTTAGATTTAACAGTGCATTTACAGTGACTTCTCAGCAGCTGTGTTCATTTGGGCTAAGATCTGGCTCACATAAAAGAAGGACAGATATGCCAACATATGTATTTGATTTTTCATCTGCTGAATACTTCTGCTTTTCCTTGTGTAATTGCCAGGATGCTGCACACTGTAACTCACCCTTGTGTGAGGCCAGTCTTGTATTACTTATATTGTTTCCTCTTCTTTCAACAAGCACTGGTTGATTTATTCTTCACCCATATCGAGGCTGAATAACTGGTGCTGCAGGAGGTACGGAATCTCAACAGTAAAACATATACTGCATACAAAGTCTTCAGTTTTGCAGGTGGAGGGTTGCATGAGCTTAAAAGGAGTCTTAGACTCTCTGGTTCCAGAAAGTTTTCTTACAGTAGTTTAATGACTTCTTTGTTTAGATTTCTGCACCTTTGCTGTGCTATCTTCAAGCCCCTTTGATGTTGGTCCAGAAATAAACTTCATACCTGTGTTGGTAGGGAAGAGGTGAATAGCCACTGACTCACAACAATACCTCTTCATCTAAGCTTATGTATATGTCTGTTTTGTACGTTCACTGTAGAATAAAGCTTCAAGCTCAGCTCTAGGAAGCTTACTGAATTGTCTAAGAATAGTGCTGCTGGGAACCTCTGTGTGGGAAGAGGCAAATGAAATATCACCAGGGAGATGCTACACGGTGGAGTGGGGGAGGGGGAAATAGAAAAATAAGGTTGATGTGTAGAAGAGTAGACAGGAGCTTAGGGACATGGCACAACAACAAAATACCTCAGTCTGTGGCATGGTTCCATTTCTCTCTCATAAATCTTGTACTGCACACACGGTTCTCAGTAGCATCATCTTGCCTCTAGAGAATGCGAGCACCTGCACCATCTGTCAGCCTTGACCTCAGAGGCAGGACATCCCTGGCTGTTTGCTGGTAACTCATTGCGGATGTACAGTGATTTAAAACCAGAGAATAATCAGTGCTTTTCCCCCTTGCTGCTTTTGACAGAATTGTAAAAGTTTGCTTCTCTTTGCTGCCGAGGATCTTTCAAATGCTGGATTTAAAAATGAGAGGAGAACAGGCATGGGTGGAATTACTGCCACTTCCTTTAGCCCTCTCACTTACAAGACACTGTCAGTGCCATGAGGTATTATTGCTGTGTTTCTTCACTCTGGGCACTGTTGCTGCCTCATACTTGGAGAGAGGGCTGCGAGGTGGGTGCTGAGGTGGGTGCCAAGGCTGCCTTCCATTCATCTCAATGCAGCGGGTGCCCGCAGGCCTTTCTGCAGGGTGGGAACCACCAGGATTATGCATGTTTGCTCGTGTCCTTGGTAACAATGTATTACTTACAATGAAAGCGAGATTCTTCCCACTTCAAGCAATTTGCCTCTTGAGCAGTGCTTTGGTGTTTAACCAGTGAGATGGATTTTGCAAATAAGCTGGAGGAGGAAGTAGTGGTGCTTTATGCTTATGTTTTTGTGTTTTGTTGTTGTTGTTTTCTTTTAACAAAACAAAGCTTCTTTTTAAATGTCATTCATTTTTATTGTACTGTCATTTTGCTTGCTGTCACATCTGCCTCATTTTGCTGCTTATTAGGTATATATTAGCTATTCACTGACTTTCAAAATCAATCACTGGCATTCTTGAGATTTCACAGCAACAAATTGTACTAGTGGAAGAGAGAAGCAATATTGTGCAGGAATAATGTCAGTAATGCCAGATATTTCTGAGAGATAGTAACTATTTTCTTTTCAGGTGTCAATCTCCTGCAAAAAAAGAAAGGTGTGGTCAGACTTGATCTCAAATAGCACTTGTTAACTGTTTTGTGTTGTCTCTTGACCTCTGGTGGGGGAGCTTGTACTACCTCAGAAGCATTGCCACAAAAGCTATGGCCTGTATGATTTGGGATGAGACGATGCTTTCTGAAAGGGCTGTTTCTTGGAATGACACTTAGGAATTTGGTGAGCTCAGAAAAGTATCAGGCTTTAGCCAGAGTTGGATGCTGAGCCATTGATAATAATGACCAGTCTTCGTGAACGAAGAACCGGGGAAGGTCTTTACACCTTCCAGCCTGCGCATTGGATTTTTTAGGTGAGTTCC
>JAYRBT010000114.1:30228557-30280307 GCA_036023395.1 Myiotriccus ornatus
CCCTGACCAGGAATCGAACCTGGGTCTCGGCGGTGACAGCGCCGCGCCTTTAACCACTAGACCACCAGGGGCTCCCTGCAAAGAAGTAGGTAAGAGCTGAACCCTAAGAGCTGAACCCTGTGCTGAGAGGTGTGGTGCTTCACTATTGCTTGTAACTCTGCAGCATTATTTGTGTGTTGAGTCTTTGACAGGCTGCAGCAGAACCATCAGCAATCGGATTTCCCCCTTTGTAACCACGTGATCTGGACCTTTACTACGTGGTGATTGTTTTTGCGTTTTGAGTGGTGAGTCCCTCAGGGTGGCAGCTTTCCTGTCCAGAGGTCCCAGCATGATGATACTTGTGTCCTAGCAATTGCAGCCAGAGAGAGCCATGAGAATATGTGAGAGAACCAGTGCTGCAAACACCATGGTCACTGAAGAAGGAGGGGAAGGTGGTGCTCCAGGTGCTGGAGCAGATATTCCCCTGCAGCTTGTGGTGCAGGCTGCTTACATGCAGGGACCCATGCTGGAGAAGCCTCTTTCTGAAGGACTGCACCCATGGAAGGGACCCACACTGGAGCATGATCATGAAGAACTACAGCCCATGAAGAGGACTCACCTTGGAGGAGTTAACGGAGGACTGTCACCTGCAGAAGGGATCCATACTGGAGAAGGGGAAGAGTGTGAGGAGTCCTCCCCCTGAGGAAGAAGAAGTGGTAAAAAAATTAAACTAATTTCCCCAAGTCAAGTCTGGTTTTCCATGACAGTAACAGGTGAGTGATCTTTCCCTGTCCTTATCTTGACCCGTGGGACTTCATTGTATTTTCTCTCCTCTGACCTATGGAGTGATAGAGTGGCTTTGGTGGGCACTTGACATCCAGCCAGGGTCAACCCAAGTACACCAAAACAGATATATGATACTTCAGATATGCCATCTCATTTTTCTTATGCTTTGGCTTTCCCTTCCAGTTCACAGGATGCCTGTTGCTGCTGATATCTTCAGAGAAGCCTAGTCCTGACAGAGGGGGAATTGGAAAATCAAAGGAATGGCAGTCAATATAGGGCAAGAGAGACAAAGTTCATCACCTCTCACTGGCAAACCTTGCTGTGGTCAGCAAAGCACGGTTAATATCTGTGGGATACTGTAAGACAGTTGAATAGATTTAGGATTTGGGTTTTTTGTTGAATGTTAGATAGAAGCCTCTTCGAAAAGTAAAATTGAACAAAAATCAAAGAAAGAAGGAGGTCTCCAAACAGAGGGTGCTTGAATTTGTAAATAATAAAGAACATTTCCACTTCTTTTCTTCAGGATTTAAAATCTAGACACTGCATAAATTATCTTTTTATACTCTGATGACATCTGTCTTCTAAAATATGGATGGAAAACCCCACACACAGATCAAATAAGCCTGGTTGTTGTAACTTATGGTTTTCCGTCTGTCTGCCCGTCTGCCTGCTTGTCTTTCTTTGAGATTAAGGATGCTCTTAGGCAGAGGGTCAAAGAGACTGGTACTGGTTTCAAAAGGTAGTCCTTGAATGAGGAAGACAGGATGGCTTTGGAGCATTGTCTGAATGCTGCCCAAAGTGATGGAGGACAGCACTGCAGGCACACATGCTCTTCACATCTCACAGCTTACAGTACAGAATGTGACCAGTAGTGTATTTATATGTGTTTTGTACGTTTCACCACCATTTTGTCTGTATATGTATCTATGTCTATATGCAGCATGCGTAACAACACAATAGATTGAGCTCTGGTTTATGGCTTGCCCATTTTGTGACTTAAATGTTCCTCTCTTGACACCGGCTTTTTAGGTCGTATATCCAGGAAGATGAAGTAGATTTGCAAGAGGTAGTAGTAGTTACTTGTCTTGTTGCTATTCTTTCAGTGTAACTGGAGCCAGACATCACGGCACAGGCTTCAATATACTGTTACGGTCCTTTAGAGTTGTCCTTCTCCCTCTGCAAGAGAATCTGATGCCTGAAGCTCTGGACCTTCATGCTTGCCTTCTCAAGGCTAGACTTGCAGCAAGAGGAGGGTGAGTGACTCCTCTCCAGCACAGAGATCATACGAGCAGATGAGATTTACAAAAGACCATCTTAGTGTATAAGCTGTTGTGCTGTGATGGCTGCAGTAGTGTAAGTGAGGAATAGCCCCTTTGGAGCAGCGCAGGGTGCCTCATTTCAGAATGTGCTTGGTTACTTCTGTGAGTCCTTTGAAGCCAGTTACATGGACACTTGGGCATTTTGAATAATTTACAGAGCAGTCATGAGACATCGTTGGGTGGCACTTTGCTTCTCCTCTTTTTATTCTCTTGAGGAGAAGGTCAAGTGAACAAATCAAACTTCCCATGTACAAATGACAGAAAAGGTGAGGGAAATCTCATTTAGTCATCATTCAAATTAGTAAACTACTTTGTAATTTCAGAACTATATTAATTTATTTCACATTAAAAATAGAAAGTCTGCAAGAATTTCTTCTTTCTGACAGAGTAACTGATGATTGACAATTGTCCATTTTTTTTTTCTGTTGACTGTTGAGATGATTGTCAATACAGCCTTGAGCTGACAGAAATAAATTTAAAGCTGAGAACCTTCCCAGGATAGGAGATATTTCACACAGTTTTACTAGCAGCTGCATATGTACATGCTGGGCAATTGACAGGCTGGAAATAAGAATATATATTGAAAAAAATATAAAATGCCTAAGCCATGTAGATGTTTTTTAAACAACAACAAAAATCCTTGTTATGATTTTTTCGAAGTTGCATTAAAGCAACAGTTAATGAAAGGGGGAAGCTTCTGTGTCAACAAGCTAAGAAAAATCACACTTTTCCAGAATTTTTATTTCAAATTCAAATGGAAATCACTTGTTCATTGTTGGTTTTGTGGGGGGTTTTCCGTTGTTGCTGTTGTTTGTTTTAAAATTCTATTTTGCATGTCATTTTTAAGCAAAAGGCCATTTTTTAAGTGTCTGATGATGAAAGAAAAGTTGTCCCAATCTATTTTTGTTGTTCAAGAAATATGGGAAAAAAAAAAGTTGAAATGACGAAATTTGTTTGGGGCAAACGGTGTATGGAAGACTTGTTTGAATGTGTATTTAAATTAATTCTTAGGATATGTGGCACCAGATAAACCAGATGTAATTTTTGGATTTTTTTTTTTAATGGTAGCTGCAAATTAGGATAAATATATAGTTGAGATTAGTCTTACTTACTAGTTCTTATTATTCTTTGTATCACTTTTATAAATTTTTCAGGTGTTTAAAAAACCTAAAAGATTTCACTTTGAAATATCTCTGAAGTTTACAACTAGACCTAGGATGTCTCAAAGTTTTCGATGAGATGCTGCAAGCTGTTTAATACATGCTGCCAGTTTCTGTGCTTTTGGTATCAGGATTGTTTCCATGACCTAGTAATTTACGGGGGTTTGCAACTCAGTGGCCTTATTTTGCATGTAAGATTACCAGTGAAGAGCAAAAGCTGCTCCTAGTTACTCTAAAAGGCTTGGCTTCTATTTCAGTGCTTTGAAGGTTACTTTAACTGAGGAACACTCCAACAAAAGTAGCAGCCCAACTTTGCAAGACATTTCCATCTGAACTTGTAATAAAAAGTATGTAGTCGGATTCACTCCCTGGGCGAGAGGGAAATAAATCTCCTGCTTAAGACAGTCATTATATCTGGTGCCACATATCAGGTTGTCTCTACAGCTCCCTGTTAAAATAGAGTTGTAGGCTTATTAGCATCCTATTAATATGTGCATAAAATGTAGTCTGTGTCTGAGCCCAAATACACAAGCTGGGAAATCAAAGAGAAATCCTTCACACCTTTTGCTGGCTTCATCCTGAACTTTTATTTAGCTCAAAACAACTTCCTTAAGAGAATTTCCTCTTCTAAAGGAAACACTTTTCTCCATACTTAACAGGAGAATACTGCATTGAATTATTTTTGGAGTGACACAGTCACCATTGGGGGACAATTGCTTTAATCATGACATATGAATCTTAATTTTATCTTGTGTAAAGTATCAATCAATTTGAAAAGCACTGACTCATCTGGGGCTTTTTTTCTTTATAGGTAAAGGTTAGGAAAATGTTGAGTAGAGAGTATTTTCACTTATTTTATCAAAAGCTTATAAGGGAAGGAGTACAAAGGCTGCACTGTGTTACAAGTTTTGTTTTATTTGTATGAACAATAGTAGCATAATTGTTTCTGAGTTCTTTAGGACTTTATATATACTACAAAATTATCTCTAAAGTTACCTCGGGTTGGTTTAATACTGACTTAGATACTGCAGTAGAAAAACTTTGTCTTAAACACTCATTGTAATTTAGAATTCGTTCTGTTTTGCTTTCATTAGTAAGCATTGGATTTAGGTTGAACTAATATAAGTCATTATTAAACTGAAATAAGACTCTTGTACAAGTTTAAAATTCAGTATTTAATTTAAGTGTTTTCTAAACCAGTGCAGCTTGGTGATCAGACAGAGACTGTTCTAGTTGTAAAGTCAAGTAGACTGCAGCCTCATGCTAGTTAAGCACCGTCCTTTTTCCAGGCAGATAAACACCCTGATAATTTTGTCAGGCAGAAAAGAAAAAATATGATTCCTTAATACAGTACTGACTCTTTAATATTCACACTGCAGTTTGGAAATTTGATGAATAAGTATTTGTCAGCTTCTACACATCTCTGATAATATCTTTCCCTGCACTGGTAGTCAAACTATCATTTGACTATTACTGGTTTTTAACTTCTGTTGTTTTGGGAGCCAGTGGCAACTGGCTGTGGAAAAGTGCATTTCCTAACTCTTCTTGGTCCAAGCTGGTTCAAAAAGTTACACCTGAGAGTCTGGCCTGGGCTCCAGAATAATTTGAATAAGTTATCAGGAATTGTAGCACTCTGTGCATGGGAGAAGGATGCAGAGAATGAGGTGTAACTGTTGGATGGAAATCTTATTCAAGGTGGCATTTGTATAAAGCAAGCTGAGACCTGTACTTGGGGAGGGAATTGGATAGATCCTTGCATGCACTGTTTTGTCTGATGCCTAGCAATGTTCTCAAATGTGCCTTATAAACTGCTAGGAATTGTTTAAAAAAAGTTAGGTAATTATGTTAAAGCTTGAGGACTGAGAAAAACTTCATTTGGCAATGGAAGCTGAAGTCCTTTTAAAATCAAACCAGCTATTTGTGTCCTTTAAATTAATCTAATTTAACAGTTTGGACAGTTTCCAGGAGCTTTATGTTGTTCAAATCACCAAAAGTATGTATTTTGTCCTTCAAGATTTTTGTTTTCCAAAATATTTTTCCCCTTTATTTTCCTGCTTTGCAGCTGCCAGTGAAAGTGTCCCCTGAATTGCCTGCAGCCTGATGGTAACTGTCCTGCAGAACCAGCACCAGCAACCTCCAGGCAAGCTCTTCCAACACTGGTGTGCCAATAGGTCTGGAAAAGGTACTGCATCCAATTACTGTTGTCAAAAAGATTTGTAAAAGTATGCTAATGTTTCTTTTTACAGGAGTTCCTCACACACTATTGCTCAGAACTTCCATCATTATTTCCCATTGTATGGTAATGTCAAATAAATACGTGGGTGACTGGAAAATGCAGACTTCCTCTGCTGGAGCCTGCATGCATGAAATGGTTGAACTTTTGTAGCCTTTGTCAACTCTGTTATGGGGGCCTCTAAGTCTGAAAAGAATCAACAGCTCAAATTTTCTTCTCTTCCAGTATTTTAAGCTCATTTAAAGTCTGTTTTCCATAATAAGTCATATACATGGATTTAATGCAAATATGGAAATGAAATTACATTTAAAAAATAAAACCCAATTTTTTTTTGCCCCAAGATCTTTTTGTGGAGGAGACCATATCTGTAGAAATAGACCAGCTCAGCTTTTTTTGTTGCAAAGGCCTGTAGATGTCTAACTGGACTCATCTTCGTTTGCAGGCATGTCTGCGTGGCTGTAGTGTGCCCTGCAGTGTTTTGGGTACATAGAAGAAAAACAGCAGTGGTGATGAAAATAAACATATTTAAATAAGTGACTGTGGTTGCTGACGAACTTCAAATCAGCTTTATCCCTACCATTTAAACCTGGAAGTACTTGAGATACATTAAAATGTCAATATTTATGTAGCGAAAGTCTTTAGCACTGATTACCTCAAACCTGCAGCATACTTTTAAGTCAGCCTCCAGTTGTCCCCCCTCGGCACTTGTCAGCTCACATCATGAAGTGAGGCTGAGGTCAGATGGATGGATGGATGTAGGACGTGCTTCACCTTGCGCATGCCAGCGGCTAGTGGGTGTTTTGGTCCACATGTCCAGATTAGAGGTTGCTCAAAGTGAAAGCCCCAGGTGGATGCTGGGTCCTCAGTACTGACCTTCATTCTGCAGGTTCAGCTTCCTTTGTGTGGTGCTAATTTAAGTGTGACCAGAGATGTGCACCCAGATTCTGTTAATTTAATTAGTCTTAATGTGTCTGTAGTGCATCTTAGGAGGTGTGAAACTCTTGGTCCTTGTTATTTGTACTGATGAAATCTGTAAAAATGCATTAGGACTTAAAATCTTTACCTTGGGTATGTAATTCCTTGGTATGCTAGGATATAATCACTCATTTCTAATATTGACAGCCATATATTTTGAGCAAATAAAATAACCTAAAGACTGCAGGGCTGGTTGTGCCAGTCTATGTTAAAAAAATGAAGGTCTGTAGGAGGAAAGGATAGTGATTTTGGATTCTTTTTTCTTAATGGCTTTCTTCAGAAGAAAAAATTTGGGGGAGTATTGAAGAGAAATGGGGAAAAATTGACTGCAGGGGAAACTGAGAGCTGGAGTCTGGTCTAGTGGAGGACCTGCATCCGTTTCTCTGTTGAATTTAGCAAGTATGATGAGAACCCCCACAATGTATGTCTGCAGCAAAGCAAGGCATTTAAATATATGCTTTAATGTTTCATATCTGCCGCCTTTCTAATGCCAAATCTCATAGTTGCTGTGTGTAGGAATGTACATATGTAATGGGTTACGGAGAGTAGAAACAAGCGGGCAAATACAGTGTAGGCACAATGCTTTGCTCTGCTCATTGCCTGCAGATGTCCAAGCTATGACTGTCTGTGCTGTCTGTGAGCCAGCGTCATTGGAAACTGGGGCTGTAAAGCTGTAGTGTGTGACCTGTTGATCTCCATGGTGTCTCCTGGTGTTTCTCTTTTATGGTCCTTTTACACCTCTCTAGCCTTCCCAGTGCTTGCATCGGTGGAATGGAGCACCAGACTCTGGGACAAGACAGGTGAAATGGCTGTAAACTAACAAGGAAATGAAAACCTTTGCTCTTTCTCCTCACCCATTTTGGATTTCAGTAAGACCGTTAGCATGAGAGCATTGTAGTTATATTTAAAGGAACACAAAATGTGAATCACTATATGTAGTGATTGTGACAGTTACTTATTAACACCTGAATATCAATATAGTGCTGGTTAAGTATCTGTGAATCTTATCAACTAGCCACAGCAATGCAGAGAAGGGCCAATCTCATGTCTACATTTTACTTGATTTGTGAGATCAGGTTCTGACATCTAAAATTTAGATCCACTTTTGATCTGATACTCACTTAATCACATTTTTATGCTTTTAACCCAATTTGTAATACTTAATGTGAGAAGGGAAAATGTGAAAGGGGGTGACAGTAGAAAATGAGCAGATCAAAACAGTAAAAACACTGTCTGCCTCTTTCTCAATCCATTTTTGAGTTTACTTTATCCAGGGCTTCTGACGTAGCCTGTTGTTTTTTCCATGCAGGGAGAAACTGAGCACCTACCGACTGAAAATTATGTATGTTACTAGTACAAGCCTGAATTTTTCAATTTCTTTAACAGTTAGCCTTTCAAGAATGCCAAGTGGGAATCTCATGAAAGTATTAAATATTGTTTCCTATTTAATGTCAATATTAGTGATTTAAAAGAACTTGCAAACTGTGCCCATTTCCTCTGAGCAGTTTTTGTTCCGAGATTTTTTTTTTATGTGGAATTACCTACATTTATAGGTAGTAAATCCTCACATTTACTCTACTTAGCTGGCAGGGAGAAATAGTGCTATTGGTTTGAGTACTGCAAGAGGTAGCATTGAAAGATACTAAAAATAGCTGTTCCTACTGTTTGCATGAATATTGTGTGAAACCTAAACAGAACTTTGAACTCCTGGAGAACAACAGATGTGGAAAATAATTGTCTTTAATTGACACTGTTCTTCCTCGGGTTAAGCTGCATTTCTGATCTCTGGGATGATGCTAAGTTCCCACCTTTCCCTTTGGCTAGCACTAAACTGTCTGTGACAGCATTTACTTGGTAGCATGCTCCCAGTAAATGTTTCAGATTTTTCTTATATATCTCTGTCATATTTAAATGGCTATCAGGTTTGCAACAAATAATTTCTTACCATTCAGAATGTGAATCTCATTTTCTTGGGAAAAATAGAACAATGCGAACCTTATTTCTTTCACAAAGAAATAACTTTTTAAAGGTTCACAAACTCACAAAACCTCCTCAAATCTCTGACTATAATAGTCTCAGTGATCTACAGTTTGAATGATGGGGAGTGTAAGATGATTGGTTTTTTCCATGGGAAATTTAAATTTTTACTTTCTTCATGAAGATATGATGTGATTTTTCACAAGTGTGTGAATCTTTATAATCCTGCCTAATCTTGTAGCATGAGATTCCTCTTAACCTCAGCTGCTAAAAGTTAAGTATCTCCTAAGCTAGTAATCTAGGAAGTAATTTCCCACCCTCCCCCCACCTCCCGCAGCAGATAGCGATGCCAGGGTGATTCATCTCACCTGTTTTACTCACCTATCCTAGAATGGGATAAATGGCGATCTGGAGACACTTATCTCTCTTGCTTGACTACAGAAGGAGTCTCGATGACTGGCTTGGACAAACCACCTGATTTCTAGGTGGCTATGGAGCAGGGAGACTACCTCTTTTGATCTCAGTGTATAAGGTGTAGTTTTCAAAGATGTTTTCTTAGTGCTGAAAGGATTGCTTATATATATGCACACACTCGTACAAATAATACCTTTCTTATTACTTGGTGTTCTGTGTATGAATTTGTGTACACTTTAATGATCAGTACTTAAGTGTATAATTTTGTGTCCCAAATTTCTTTCTGAGAAGTAGCAAGATGAAATGGATGTATGTGGATAAGCTATGCAGGCACAACAACTCCTTTCACACAGAGGAACAGGGAAGCTCTCACTGTAATTGGGTGAAACTCCTACCAGTTTGGTACTTGAGAAAGGCCAATCTAGGCTGATGTCAAATGGAATAAATAAACCTAATTCTGAAAAATCAGTAAATGCCCAATAATAGTTGTATCCTTTTAGCTGTGGAGGAAGATGTTTGAGTTCACACATATTCATGGAGTGGCACCTCAGCAGACTCCACTCAATTCAGTTCTCTGGTAAGTCTAGATCTGTGGAAAAGGGCAAGCTGGTTAGGAAAACTCAGGTTTCCCTAGTTGTAGTTTTTCTGTATTGCTGAGGAACATCAGTGCCTGATTGTTTTGGTACACTAACTTCCATGAAGCAGCGCTCCTGTCCCAGCACGCCAGGAAACAGTGATGCAGACCCTTCAGCACTTGGTTGCCTGCCAAGCTGAGCGGAACCACACAGGTACTGAATTTCTTGACCTTGGTGGCTGCGTGGTCTCCTTGAAATGCTGAGCTGCAAAGCAGCAGCAGTGAGAAGTTAGTGCTGCCACAGTACTTGGTGGGTCCTAGACACTTCCCGTGGCATGAACACTGGACAGGTGAGCCATGGGTACACACAGGGACTGTGGGTTTTTTGGTCAATTATCCTTCTGGATTCTAGGCTGCCAGTAGCTGGGAATGATAAGGACACTTCTATACCACACACTTGTATGACAGTATCAAGACACATGTCACAAGGCTTAAGGAATATAGCTGGTTATTGTTCAAAACTCATTGGATGGATGTTCTGAGAACTCTGTTGCAGAGTTTATCCCTGTCACAGATGACTTTCAGTGCAGGTTGGGGGGGCCTGTTGCATGGAAAAGCTGCACAGCTCTCTCACGCTGCTGGATGAGCAGGATTTGGGAGTTACAGCGAGAATTGTCAGCAGAGGCAGTGGAGGGAGCAAGGGGATGGGTAACTGGGCACACCTTTGCCAAAAGCCAGTGAGGATTTAACATACAGTGCTATTGGAAACTAACTCATCTGCTGATGTTTGATTTTTTGAAATCAAAATGAGGAAATCAAAATGAGGAAAAAATTATTAAAAATGAAGGAAAATCAAAGAGTGACAGGGAGAGCTGTGAATTAGCACCCCTGTGGTCTGCTTTCCTTGTCTTGTAATGCTGAAAGCATTGAGACACTTCTGGACCTCAATTGATGATATTTTTGTTAACTTTCATCTAGCAGTGATGATGGAAGCAGAAATGGCATGTGTGAGAGAGCTCTGGCTGTGAGACAAGGTTAATTTAGTGAAGTTAAGTAGATTGTTTCACCCATATTGTGCTATATCATGACACGCTAGAAAGAGCTCTCAGTTCTCTATGCTGGACTCCAACTTTCCTGTGTATTTAGCAGTGCTACAATGCTGCAAAAGTGCTTAATTGTGGAAAAACAGTGGCAGGTTGCAAAGTTTTGGTTTGGGAGATTACAACCAGCTTTTAAAATTTTGTATCTTACAATCTCAGTGCAAAAGTGAGAATCTTATTTTGTGTCACATTTCAGTAAAGCTGTACTTCCTAAGGGAAGATGTGAGGTGCAATCTATGAGGCTCTTTAAAAGTCTGGGTAATTTATTTAGATTCTTCATATAGTAGATACAAAATATCTCACAGTTGGCATAAGGATCTCAAAATTGCATATATTTCATGCCATGTTTTTGGCTGAAGTAGAATATATTTTTGTCACTTTGTTAATTGTTGGAGACCTTGACTTAATTTTAAGAACAATATCCTTTTCACTCTGTTCTACTAGAAAGGTTGTGATTAGAAAAAAATTAGTGTTCTTATGGCAAAAGTCTGAGAATTCACATATGTTTTCTCTGTGAATCCATTTTCCTGACTAAGCCATTGAGTTTTGCATTGTCCTCCAAAAGAGAAGTTGAAAAGGAGTGAGATAGAGAGACAAAGGATCACAGTATCTCAATTTTACTTTCTTTCCTGAAGAGTGTTCTCTTTGGACAGACAGTAATTGTAGTTTCTAATGACACAAACTTGAAGGGAAACAGAAGAAGACTACAAACAGGTTTATAGGCCTATCAGCAGGGATATGTGGCTACAAATTGCTGAGTAAATGAAACAGCCTGTTGTTTCCTAAGCCTGAGCTTGTGAGTGTTATGCCAAAGTATTTGAGGAGGAGCTAGAGCACCAGGCGGTGTAAAGGATACCTGCTGGGCCCTAATTGGTGCCCACTGTTGTTAATGGCTTCCTGTGGCTGAATGTTTACTTGTCATTTGTTTTGTGCTTTGTTTCCCAGCTACTGGAAGGAAAAAAAATACTGACCAAAACTTTATTTTGCTTTTAAGTGGACATCGCTGGACATCAAGTGCCATGCTGCAAATTGTCCCACAACACTAAGTACCTTGAGACTATTCTTCAGTCCTCTTATTAGCTGTTAGGCTTTAGAAGTTAAATTTGCTTTAGATATTGTTTTTGAATTTGAAAAATTACCTGATTTTTTTTTTGCAAAGTATTTTTTTATATATGTAATACATATTATATAACTAAGAAAATTATACCATATAAATGTCTAAAACTTTTTCTGCTGCTAGTCTTTATATGGTTTAATATTTTAAAAATACCTCAGAGAATACCAGTCTATTTTTAGGTATCTGTTTTCCTGAAATGTCCATTTCTCTCATAAATATCATTTTTTGTGGGATACTTGTGAGTGGTCCATGAAAGACGAAAAGGAATGAAAACTTGAATACTCAGAGCTTCCCTGCAAAAGGATTCCCTTCCTATATACGATGCAGTTGCTGTCTGGTTTAGTGTTTTTTTTTTTTTTCTCTTCTGATCCCAAGGGATTAAAAAGAAAACTATCCAGGTCAGTGTTTCAGACCCTTTGCTTACCCTGTCCTTGGTTTCTCTAACAAGACAGCCTGTTATTACCAGCTGTGGTGTGAACACCACCCTGCTGGGAAAAAGGAGTGAAACCACTATTTTTAACTGGGCCACCAAATAGTTTGTGGTGAATAACCGTGTACACACATTGCTGATGAAGAAGGAATTAGAACTAGTAAAAACATCCTAATCCTATAATCTTAAATCATCTGCTTCTCCTATACTGGGTTGTGGAAGTTGGGTTTTTTTGACTGGTATCAAGAGAGATTTAGTTTCAGTAATCCTAGAGAACAACACAGACTTCAGATAAAAAATACCTATATCTCAATTTAGCAACTAATTCTTACTGCAAGAATTTTTAGATATTTGTCCTCTGTTCACAGGGACATACAGCTTGATATATAGAAACATACTATGATTGAAAAGAACCAAATCAGTTTGTGATAAGGCTGTGTTTGAGAGCCAGTTCTATAGCAGTAATATGTTAGATTTCAGACAGTGTTTGAGATGACCTCAGAGGCAGACCAGACAACGTGGGAGAAGATTTCCGTGAAGTCCAGACCATTTTGTCTGGGGACACAAATCTAATTTCTTGATTACCACTGCCTGTTATTTCAGCTCTGTTTCACATGTGCATCTCTTCCATGTGCATTTGGCTCACACACTGTCCACAAAGTATTCTCATACTCTTTTCTTGCCACTCTACATAACACCGACTGGAGTTCTTTATCAGGCCTGGAGTTTGGAAGCTATTAAAATCTGAAGGAAACTTCACCTAGTGTAGAAGACCATGATTTAGATATGGAGTTTCAAATATTTAATCTGTGCTTACCTAGGTAGTGGAGAGAAGGAAGGAAAATGGGCTCAAAATTGCCCATAACATGTAGCCAGGCAAATTTTCACTTTGTAGGCTGATCTCAGGAAAAGCACTCTAACTAATGGGGGAGCCCTTTTCTATAATTCCTGAAGGACCTTGATTGGTAAGAATAAAGACCCACCTAAGCTGATATCACCTGAGTAAGAAGATGGTGATCAAAAAACAGCAGAGGGAGAAGTAAACAGATTTGCCCCATCTTCAAGGGGAAGCTTAGTGTATCTGAGAGTATCCTTATTCCTAAGTATGTCTCTAACACACCTTCTGGCATGTAGCAAGGTATTTGTTATCTTTTATTTGTTCTTGTTATTGAGTATTAAATAATCTAGTATTTTTACGTAACATTTCTCTCTTGGGTTGGAAGACTAAACTCCAGAACCAGCAGGACTGTGAAGACTTTTTGGATGTTGGTTCCACTGGGCTGTCATAATTCAAAGAGCAAATAAAAACCTGGGGATATAAGGTCAAAAATTTTGTTTTCTTACACATTTGGTCATAGCTGAATATTTAAGCAATTTAGCTGGGTGGGGAGGGGGGAAGAAAGAAGCCCCAAACCAATTGCAAAAAGTGACAGCAAGAAGGCAGCAAGAAAAAAAGCCAGATCTTTAAGTGTTCTAGGAGTGTGTAACTCGTTAAAACCAATGATTCTGTTCTCTTTTGGGTCACCTGACAGTCAAGTCCAGTAATATGGTGTTATCCTTTAGAGTATTTCTTCTGTTTATCACATTTTTTCTGCTTGTTAAACAAAAATCATTCCAGTCTATAGAAAAAGTCAAAAGTACATTTCAAACAGACATATGAAATGTCAAAATCTAAAGTAATCTTAAAATTATTTTAATAAAAAAGATGCTTCTGTGCCAGAATATGTAGACACTCTGATCAGTTTGCCCACCATGTTTTGAACAAGTGGTTTTCATGATTGACTGTACTACAGCATTAAACTGATTATTCAAGTGCATTAATCTTTGGGTTAGGATGGGACATATCTTGATTTTGGTTTCGATAATTTATGTATCACTTGCTCATTTTGATCCCCCCCATAGTAATAAGGAGATCATGTTCTCAGTCTTTATCTTACTTCTCTCTCAATCTTTCCCTATCTATTTTATACCCTTATGTTGGTTTATACCCTAATTTTTACCACAATCTTGCTAATAGGGACTTGGTTTATTGCAGCTATTCCATTAATCTGAACTTGAATGTTGAATCAAAGCTGCCAGATCTATAAATTAGGGGAAAAGAGTATTAGTTGATTAAAACTGTTCCTTTGATTTCTGTAGAGGTGTCTCAGTCTCCATCAGTAGATCTGGAGCATGCATTACTCAGCACTTACACTCTGCTTATAGTATAAAATGTCTTACACAGATCTGTGACTACTGTGATATTAAGAAATTTTTAAAATTCTATAGATAAACACTAGTCTAGAAACTGAGTGCTGGAAAGATGTTGAAATGGAACCATTCCTATTCCTTTCACAAGCTTGCAGTAAAATTTTGATTATGGATTTTCTTTGACTTTACAGTGATTTCTACCAAAAGTTTGTCTTCTGCAACCTTTGTAAGAACCATTATGCAGCAGCTGGCCATGATTTCTCTAAACCAAGGTTGTGAGTGGTTAAAAAATAAGCAATTTTTATTATAGTTAAACAAAACACTTGTGCTTTCAAACAGTGCTACTTAGACCAGTATTATGCCATCCGAAATCATCCCTCCCTGTGTCTAAGCTGTGCTTGGAACAGGAAAATAGTGGGGACAGCTACCACAAGCTGGTCTGCTCTGACAGACCCACTGCCTCAGTCCTTGTTGAGGACCTGCCTCCATGCTTCAAATACTTATACAAGCAAAGTAATTCTTTTGCTGATAGATATTCCCTGAAAAAAAAAAAGTTCTTTCATTAGAACAGCATTTTTGGCTATCAAGCTGTGGCTTCACTGTGGTTTTGCTAGAGTAGTGTCCCATGGTGGTGGAATTGCTCCCTGCCTTCCCTGCAGTATTCATTAGTCAGACAGCTGCCTGGCAAGGATTAAAATTTGGACCTAGATTTAGAAACATGCTCATCCAGTTTCTTAGTTCTTTGTGACTTCTCAGTTGTGAAGAATGAGGAATACCAACCCTGTGTTTTTCTTGGAGGGCTTGGGATGACCCTTTTATTTCACTGTAAGTTTGACAGTGAACTCATGTACATGAGTACATGTACATGTACTACATACCATGGGAATGACACTGTGCTGTACAGTAGGAAGGGACTGAAGAAAGTTAGAGGAAAGAAATATTAATTATTCAGGCAGTGTTTCCAGGCTAGGGAAGTTCTGTGTCAGATTCAGGGACCTGCTCCTGCTGTTATGGGGAAGCAAAAAACCCAAATAAAAGAATATTTGTCAAGGTATCCGAGTTTTTGATGTTCCTTATGAAAACTAAGCAGTATGGAGGCAGGAAGATTGAGGATATATAAGTCAAAGAGGAGTGACACAGAGATAAGAAAGTTGCAAATGCTTAGAAGAAGCTTTACTGGTGTTTGCCCCAATGTTCGTGGTAGAACGCCTTCTCTTCCAGTTCACTGTGGCCAGATGTCCAGTGCAAAGGTGCTGTAAACAGAAAATGCAAAAAGAGTAAGTTTAAAGGATGGTGATGAATAATGCTTGAAAAGACTCAATAGCTCTCCCAGTTCTAATTATACACATAGAAAGGATTTGTTATCACGTCTGAAAACTGTTTTGGTAAAAAACACTTTTCAGATAAGTTGGCCATGAAAACTGCTTGGGTGAAACAGCAGCAGGCTGAGAAGGAAACCAAAATATCTCAGTTTTACTTCAGGCCCCTTCTCACCTCCTCCCCTCAAGCCCACTTGTTTCCCCTCTTTGTGTACAGTTCACCAGCTGTGCCCTGTGAGATGAGCTGGGGTGGGCTGCGTTCCTCACACCTCTATGTGATGCACACATCGCTCTCCCAGTCTGTCAGACTTAGCAGTATTTCTTGGGCCAGACTGTCAGGTTGCTGAGAATAAGTGAGGGTTTAATTTGCAGTTTGCATTCTTTTCCTAAGTACTACATGCTCTGGAGAGAAGTCAAAAGCAGTTGTATGATTATGAACTCAACAGTTCCATCCATCTATCTTCTAATTTAATGAAGTCAGTTCTGTCCAGAAGGTATTTCACATGTTGGGCCCACTAAACTCATTTTTATTGCAAGGGACAAAAATAACATCCTTTTTCTATAGGAACAAAAAATGTGGTGAGCCTCAGTCTCTTCTTGCCAAATTAAATATTCTAATCTTAAATCCAGATTTTTTTTTTTTTTTGTGTATAGTTATACATATGTGATTTTGTTTTACCTGTTTCTTAATGATACTCCATTTGATGCTGTGGTATGATACAGCTTTTTTCTTCTTCTCAGAAGTGCTGAAACCAAACACTATAGTAACTGATTGTCAGAACAACTTTTTCCCTGTCTCCAGACTTGTAGCGTATTCATCACTGTTACCTAGATAATGTAACAACATCAGCAATCTTCATAGTGTTTGTGTAGAGGACTTTTCTACTCCCTATCACTCATCCCTAACATATTGATTGCTTTCTGTTTTGGCTGAAGAGGGAAGCTACAAATCCTGTGCTACAGGTGGCAGAGCTGCAGTGCTCCGGCACTTGTCCTATGTCCTTACCTCCAGTGGTGAGGAATGGGCCTGCCAATGCCCAGTTACTTACTTGCACAACTTCAGCTGTGCCTCTGTGGCTGATGTCTTTGTCAAGGCTGCACATTCGTTCTGTGGCAAGGATGCAGGTGACAAGCTAGGTTTTAGTTAAAGCATTTAAGCTATAAGGCTGAGGCCTTTAAGGTGGCCTTTAATATGAGAGGAAGAGCTGACTGATTTGATATGATGAATGCTTTTCTTTTGATCAAGGGAAGGCTTCAGCCTCCTGTCCAGCTTACAACCCAGCCTCTCTCCTCCCAATTAGACTAGAGAAAAATGTACTGTGTGGACTCTGCAATGTGTAAAGCCTTGATAGACCTGAAGTGGCACGTCTCTTCTGTCAAACTGAAGATGCTGCTTACGCCACTTCCCCCAGCTGTAGTCCCTTGTGACAGCATCTCCTCTATAGCATGACCTGGCATTGAGGATTCCCCCTGTCATCCCACTGCCACCCTGGCAGCCTACACAGCTGCCGCCACAGCACTAAGTGGGACACTTCATAGAAGATCCCTGCCTGTTTTTTTGGGAAGATGAGGGAAAGTGGAATGACACAGTTATCTTTTCTGACCATCTGACCTCTTCCCTAATTTCACCTCTGCGTTTCCTGGGTAGCACTCTAATTCACCAGCAGGTGGGAAAATAGCTGGTTATGGCAGACTTTGCCCTATGAGGGCATCAACATGCCCTTGAGAATAATAAACAAATGAAGTTTAATAAATGAAGACCTGCTTGAGCTCTGAGTAGGATTTAGTATTGGAGAACAGGGATTGTGAGAGCTTTGCTTTGACTGAGATGTGGAGTTCTTGCCTTTGGCCCATGGAACACCAGAAAATAACAAACAGTATCTTTTGTCTGTAGGCTGGAAAAGGGCTTGGGTAAGCAAATTTCACTCTGCTTTCTCTCTTTACACCTGACAGCTACAGTCTCCAAGCTGGAGCCAGGAGTAGCTCACAGTGAACCCCTCTGATGAGCAGACATCCTATACAGAACAGGGGGACTTGGGCCTGCTTCATGGTTTTGTGTAGGCTGACAGGAAGGCTTGGACAATCATGTATCACTAAAAGGGATGTATTCCATTGCTATTAAAAGCAGCTTTGAGGCCATTTTCATTTCCACCTTTACTGTCTGAGTAGATGTTGCCTCTATAAATTGCAGTTTTGTCTATCCTTAAAATTACTTTTCCATAGGATTCAGCCACCAGCTGACACCTTCAGGAGGATTTAGAGTAACTGTTATCCAGCGTGCAGAGCTGGCAAAGAGCGGCATGAAATGAAGGTGAAATTTACCCCATTAACAGGGCAAAAGTGAAAACACAAAAATGTAATTGTTCTAATTCTTTACTTAAGGAAAACCCCACATATCAACTACTGTCTAGTCTGGATTAGCTGCCAGGAAGCCAAATCGCGCACCCAGAGAAAACCCTGGATGATTTCCCTCTGTTAAAGCACCCTGAGTTCCCACCAATGTAAGCGACAGCAGAAAACAGTTCCCAAGTGCTGGTGGTGAGAAAGCAGCCTGTCTTAGCTTCTGGAAAGAGGTTTATTTGTAGCCACTTTTGGGTGACTCTTCGTAATTGTTCCCAAACGAAGGGAGGGTTAGCTGGGGTGTCACCAAACCGTGAGGGGGCCTGATCAGCCTTTCATCCTGCCCCAGGCCAAGGGTGGACCACACAGACCCTGTTTGCCTGACCCAAGGCAAATATGCCTTGGCTCAGTGGTTGTTTCTGTATGCTTGGCCGAGGCAGAAAGTGATTGTTCACAAACAGGTGAGAGAAAAATAAAGTGGAGAAGTGAAGGAGCAGACTTTTATGCGTGAAAGGGGGAAAAGGCCACTTGAAAATTACTTGAAAACTCCTGAACCTTTCAGACAATTATATTGGCAAGATGATAAGAAGAACAAATGAAGTGAAGTCAAGGTATTTTTAGAAGAGAAGGCGGAAAACAGAAAGTTCCGACCAGGAGTTTAGATGGGCTGGTTGAAATGGTTTGGCTCATTTTGGCATGTCCAGGTGGGGGCGGCTTAACTGTGGTCCAACTAGTGGGGTGGGGAAGGAAAACCAAAGAGGGGAACATGGCGCGTATGCAGATTGAATTCTTGATACTGGCTTTCATTCCTCCTAGCATTTTGTATATTAGGAATATATTTATTCTCACACAAGGAGTTGCAAGTAGTTATGACGCTGAGCCATTCTACAGTGATAACCTGTGCAATTCAAATGTGTAGGTAGCCATGGGTGCAAGTCTGTGGAGAATCAGGCCCAGAAAGCTTTTGTTTTTCTCTGTGAAATACAAATGGCTTTCAATCAAAGGCCTGCTCACAAACTAATTTAAATGTATCTTCTTTTTTTTTTTTTTAACTGATACAAGTTTTACATAGATGTGGGTTTTACATAGATGTGGGTTTTACACAGACATTGCCTAGAGCATTTCCTGGTTTTGTATTGTTGCCCACCACAGTTAGAGAGATATATTCAAATCCTAAGATTTGTTGGTGCTTATGGTCACAGAACAAACCTTCATAAATGTTAGTGCCCTTGCACTTTCCCTAATTTCCCTGCTCCCATCATATAAAGCCAGGCAAGTCTTCTTTCAGTTTTCATTTGATTCAGCTGTGTTCTTCAGCTTTGGTTAAATGAGGATCCTCAGACTCATGAAGTTAAAATAATTGTTTAAAATATTTTTCCTCTGCATTTCTTGTTCTCTAGCTCTAACTTTAGTTTACAGAGAGACCAGCTTCTTGTTACTCTGAGAAAACAGAATTTTTATGGAATTGTTGCAGGGAGCAACCCTAGACTAGAGGAGGATGAGATCCAGAGTTTACATTTCAATACTTCATCTGAGTTTTAAAATAGAAGACAAAAGAGAATAGAATAGTTCAGCTGGAAAGGACCTACAGTGATCATCTAGTTCAACTGTCTATCAGTTTGAACAAACAAACAAAAAAATCTGTATACAAAACGTTTTATAAAGAAGCTGTAATTCTTGCAAATTTGTCCCAACCTGTAGCTATTAAAACAGTTACAATGTAGGCAAGGAGATGTTGTTGTCTTTTTTCTTGGATGATATCACTGTGCATAATAAACTCTGGAAGTGAATGACGTTTATCTGAATAGCAAGAAAATAGATCCCCTTTCCACATGTTACTTACACTTGGAACACTGCTTATGACAAAGCAGAACTGCATGTATTTTAACTGTTAAAAGTTGGAGTTTTAATAAAATCCATCTGAGGCATCAAACTGCACTCTGTAATCTTGGTTTAGGTAAAGACACCTACATTCATGGAGACTAGAACGTGCCAGACAGTCCTGTTGCAGAGAACAGCAGCTGCGATGCTCCAGGAAGGGCTGCCGATAGGCAGCTTGCATGCAGCCACATGGGCTTGAAGGCTAAGAGAGTTTCCTGGAATAGGCACCAGCTGCTTCATGCTGCTTAACTTCTGTGCTAGAAAGCTTCCCTTGGCATGCTTGATTTACTAGTGTTGGCAGAGCATCAGCAGCCCCTAAGAAGTGGTTTGTAGTCTGGCATGTTGAAGAAATCAGTGAAAACACTGAGAGAAAACAGGTTGGCTTCCTGAAAGGCAGAGTATCCTGCATCAGTAGCATTCATTTCATACCTCTCAAAAGATAGTTAGATCTGAAGCATAAAGATGAGAGTTTAAATATGATAACTGTTGCCTTTTCCACTGGAATTATTCTAAATGAAAGTAAACTGGAGGAACTAATAGTGTAAGTAAATAATTTCTTCACTTTCACCCTTATTCTCAGGAAATAAAGTTTTTTTGTAATTCTACTGTCTCTCTTTCTTCCCCTACTTCTGAACACACTGGCTTTTTTTTTCTATCTAGGGTCCTAAAGGGTTTGTGAAAACTGGTGTCTGCGAACAGGAGTGTGAGTCAGGGACAAATACGAAGAAGAGATTTTTAATGCAAGTTCAAGTTGCCTTTTTAAATGTCACTTTGAGGACATGTTCATCATTGGCACTGCGAGGAGCCAGCAAGTGAGAGCTTTTACTCAGCTCTTGACATAGAATTTAGGGATAATGGGCAGGAATTAAAAATTCAGCAATACAGAAAAGGAAGTCACAAAGGATATGGATCAACAATTTTTGTTACTGCTGCTGTAATTTATTTTTTGAGTAATTAAAGTTGCTGTCAAGTGATTACTATATCTGAGTGCACCAGGTTCTTGGGAGTGTAATGCATATATGTCATTCAGTTCATCACAAGTGTAGAAAGACAGGAGTGGCAAAGAACTGAAAAGAAAAACATTTGTAGTAGATCAAGATGACCAAGACAGGACAAGCATGTTGTCTGGATGTATTTGTTTTATTGTGGAGGAGGATCTGAAAGGCATGAAATATTCCAGCACTGGTAGGCAGACATTTTAAAATTTGAAGTTTTGGAAATGGGAAGTATGCTGCTCCTAACAGCAATGGAGAAAAGGAAATAACATAAAAGGAAAATAACATCAATGGAAAAAGACAAGCTGTTCAGTAATATCTGCAAATTTTAGTTTTAAGCAAATAATCATCCTTCCAGGACAGCAAATCAGAGGTGCTATTAAATGTGTAGTGCTAAACTGAGGGAGATCACTTCGGTATTGAGATGTAGATTTGTGAGCCATTTACCTAAGGGTAACAGTTATATCAGTGTGAAGAGAAGAGGCTCCCTGAGGACAAGATACAGAATATGACACCCAGGATAGAGCTTTGAAGAGCTCTCACAGGCAGGGGACAAGAGATAGTGAAGAATGAGGAGCCATTGGAGGGTGATGAGAAATCCATGTATGTGCTGGGCTGTGATGAAACACAGGGAATGCTTTGTTAGGGCTAGGGGGCATCAGAAGGGCCCATGATTTGCTCCTCACAGCCTAGATCAAACTTATACTGTTTGAGCTTGCATGTTAAAAATAAATTGGATGTCTCTACAGTATAGTCATAACTTCAAAACTAGCAGCCAAAGCCAAGGTGAGTTTTAAAGGAGAAAAAAGGGTGACAAGGAAGCATAGAAGCCAGGAAGGAGAAATATAGTGCAGACTGTCACAGGGCTGAGAAGGGGACAAAACTGAGTGAGGTGCATACAGTGTTCAGCATGGCAGAAGTGAAAAGGAAAAAGCCAGGATGGGGCAGGGAGGAGGAGCTGACTGTGAATAGGAGTATCAGGCTTCAGAAGGAGTTTAAATACCAAGGAGGGCCTGGGATTACAGGGTTTTGTGTGTCCGTCTGGTGACTACTACAGTGTACTTGAATGTTAGTAGCTGAAGACTATGATTCCACTCTCTTCCCTCACACATCAGTTTCTAATAACAATAAAATAAATACCCAAACAGCTCCACTTCATGCTTTAGCCAGCCTTCCTTTCCCAGAGCAGTACCACCTTATGTGTGCCCAGTGCCTCTTGTCCTGAAAGAGACCCTGGCACATCCTCCTCTCAGGCATGACTAAAATGCATCTGCCTTAGGAGGAGGCAGTCTGTGGATGGTGGGGCCTGGCCACCCTGGTGCAGGGGCAGGAGGAGCAGCTGCACCTCTTGATGTGGAATTTTGAGGAACTGCACCTTCTGAGGACCAGCGTGGCTATCCACACCAAAATACTCTTTCAATTTTTGGTGCAGAAGTTTCAGAAAAGTAGCCACTGATAGGCAAGAATTGTCATCAATCATATAAACAAACTTCCCTTTCCAGTCCACCTTCTGCTGGCACCCATAACTCACAAATCAGAGCCTCCTGCACACCAGCTGTTCCTGTTTTAACTCTAGACACAGCAGTTGAGATTAATGTGAAATTCTGTTTTCTGAAGCTGTATGTGTTGACATTCTCTTCATTCTAAAGTTACTCTTAATCTTAGCAGCAAACAGAGCTAGATGCTGAGTGGCAGATGTTAGAGAATCTAGATAAAAATCAGGTATTGTGCATAATTTCTAGCAAAGAGAAGCATGACTATCCTATAACTCTCTAAAAATGGAGTTTGGGGCTTGAGAATCAAAAATCATTGTTTGTTTAGATCATTTAAGGTAGTTCATCCTAACAGTTGTAGTATTTAAATGAAGACTTTTTTTTTAACTCCCTCTGTATCAGAAACAAAGCGTGGATTTGAAATTAATTTTTATTCTTCACTAAGAGCTTAATGTGCTTTTAGTAAAGATACTCTAGGGACACCCCACTGTAGTAGTTTGCAGTTATGAAGAGGGTGGATTATGGATGCAAAACGATCTATGTGGAAATTTGTGTAGATGGTACATTGTGAATAGACAGGTGATTCTTCTGACAGGGGTTTTCCTTTTACATACTTAGCAGTGTTGAGGAATAAGCTTCTTTACACAAAGTGGATACAAGTAGATAATCTGAAAAGTTATTCTGTAAGACTGTCCCTTAGGAAGTTATTTCAAATGAAACATTTCTAGTTATCTCTGGAGTGAAAATTGATAATCAGGAAAAAAATTTACAATTGTTAACCACAAATTCTTTCATGAATGGATGACTCTCAGATATGATATTGGTGGTCTCTTGACATGCCAGCAAGGGTCATTGATGTGGAAAATGGGAGATCTGTGTAGATAATTTTTAGCAGTGTAGGTAAGGAAGTCTGGAGAGCACCATAGGTCTTTGTGCTTTTCAGCAAGCTCACAGTGAAAATGCAAACCACAGTATCACTTCCTTCTTAGAGAATCTGGGGTTATTCAACCATGTAGTTTACAAATAATAAATAATAATGGCTGAGGTTTCATGCCAGTGTGATCAGGGATTTTCATATTTAATCTCATAGTTGTCGGTTGTGTGCCCTTGAAGCTGTGTCACTGAGACAGATACTTGCCTGTGGGAATTCGAAGCACTCTCCAGGAACTGTGATACCTTGTGCTGACAAGTCCTTGGTGAGTGTGAACTCTCGCTGTTTTCTTCATCAAGGTGGCTTCTGGGGGAGCAGGTTCCGCATAAGCTGTGCCAAAGAGCAAATCCTAATTTCTTTTAAAATGTGCTTAGAATGTAATATGTGAACAGGGGTGTTTCAGTGTTTGTGTATATATTGGTTATTATGGAATCTCTTTTAAGTGCAGTGTATAAAATATGTCATTTATGTTGTATGTAGTTCCTAGAGCTTATTAGTCTTATTGTAATATACAGTGAGTTAGACATAGTGTAATCTATAGTTTGGTCTATAAAAGGGTGGCAGGTGTGTTTGGCTGAGGCTACATAGGCTGTTTTCTATCACCTTGCTCTGATGTTGTCATTTATGTCAGTGCAGGAAGATGTAAACTGTGGCTAATTCAGGGAGGTGGCAATAACTGCCCAAGGTGCAGACACTCAGACTTCGTTGTAGCCAGTACTGCAATGAGAAATATGTTCATTTCTCTTCCAGAGCACTTTTCAAACAGCTACATTTTGTGGGCTTGGGGTGAAGAGAGGTGGTTGTGTGTGTTTTGTTGTTTGGGTGGTTTGTGGGGGTTTTGTGTGTTCTTTCTTTCTTAGCAGAAGAGCATACAGAGTTGCTTTATCAAAACTATTTTTTGAAAATATCAGTAATAGTGCTGAAGTCATATGCAAAAAGGGCATTTAAAGGAACAGTTAGTAAAAGTTGTTAATTTTTTAAAATTTCTTTCTTGAAAGCATCTTCAGTTTTGTCTGACATATGGACCTAAGACCAACACATTGCATTGTGAAAGTATCCCTAATGATGTGCTACTTCTCAAGGATGTATCAGAGTGCTGCAGCTAACACCCGATAACACTGCTCACTCCAGTGCTGGCACACTTTGCCTGATGGGTGCAAAATCTCTCCTGAAACAGATCTGAAGCAAGAAGTCAGGATCTGCATTGACTTGCAGGACTATGCAGCATGCAGCAAAAAAATATATTCTCACTCATAGCTCTCTCTGTCACGAGGCTACGTTGAATACCTGATCCTTTCCCTCTTTGGATGCCTTCTTTTCCCCCTTGTTTTCTTCATGCAGGAAATGCGAGTGTTACTTGTCTTACAAGGACTTAGCAATTTTCTTGGTTTTTAGAGCATAAAGTTATGCATTGTGGCAGGATTTTCCTTTTCTTTTTCTCCCCCCCCCCCAACTGAAATTAAAGCAAAGCTCATATGTTTGATACATTAACAAAGACTAGGGGAGTTATAACGAGTGTCTTTGCTCTGAGACTGACCCTTCCTTAACTTCTATTATGTTAAAATGAATATGCATCTGACAAAGAACTGCAGGATGCACACACTTTTTGGAGGTTGCTGGAAATAACTCCCTTGCTTTAACTTGTTTTCAGGTTGCACAAGGTTTCTGCATGAAGAGAACTACGAGGACTTTGTTGTTTACAAAGTACAACATATAGCTAACCTCTGGCAACAGGTCCAGGAGGCTGGTCTTCTGCCTTCTCTCTTTGCTCAGCTGGCCTCCTGCCTAATCTGCCCACTGTAACTGGGATATTTGTACTTACTTTCCCTCTCACTAGCGGCTTCTGTTGAATTGTGTGGTCAGAAAGACACAGACAAGATTGTAGGTTTCTTTAATTAGACCAACTGGAAAAAGGGTACTTTAAAGTACACAAGCTCTTCTCCAGGCTAATACTAATAATCTTGTAGTTTGAAGAATGCTAACTGAGCTTCAAAGGGTGTTTTCTCTCTGAAATCTCTTAATCTAACCCTGTATTTATTCATTACATTGTAAGGCCAGGAGGGCCTAACTGATTCTTGACCCTGTCTCCTGTTCAGGGGTCCATTATATTTCATCCAGCTGTCATACAGGGCAGTGGACCAGTATTTGGCCAAAGCAAGTAGTTCAGAGAGGTGGTTGGTTTTGACAATGACCTTGGCTGCTGTTACTATTTGTAAGTGTTCGTGGTTAAGTACTGAAGTGAAGCAAAATGCCTCTGTTAAAGGGATTGGATCAAATCTACTGCTATAAGCACTTAAAAGCATTGAAAAGAGTGGTTGCAGGGGATCTTTGGAGGTTTCTCATCCAGCTTCTGCTTCAACTTCAAATCTAGATCATGTTAATCAGGATCTTTTCTAGGAACTTGACCTATTTCAATATACTCATTCTGAATCTGCCTGTGCGGCACAGTACAAAAAAATTTCATGGGGAAATTTTATATCAGCTACATTACAAAATCCAAGTGTGTTGCATCCACACAGTTGTTACTGCCAACCTAACTTGTTGAATAATGAAAAGCTGCTGACTGCATTCATCATGTTTTATTCAGTAAACAAACTCTTTTTTCAGTAAAGAAACTATTCTCTAAATTATTGTCATAAACTCTTTCATCTAAGAGTCTCTAAAGTGTTTGGGGCATTTACATGAACTTTTGCATGAAACGTGCCATCAGCAGATCCAAATCAAGCCTACTTTGTGGATGAGGTCTCCTTTGCTGCCTCAGTTGTGAACCTTAGCACCTCTGGCTCGTGCCTGGAAATGAAAACGTGTAAATACCTTACACTTATGCTGCTTCCAGCAGAGCCAGATCCAGGCATTTCTGAAACACTAGTGCAGTGCTGCTTGTATGCCACCTCTGAGAGCTGCAGGTAGCAGCTGCTTGATCAACAGGGATTTGAGGTAAATGGAGGAATCTGTGGGAGCAAACACTGAGCCAACATAATTGCACTTTTCTAGGTCTCATGAAAATGTAATAACTGCTTGAAGTAAAATGACTGTGTTTAAGGTTTCATCAGAACAGCCTTGGTGCAAAGCTTAGTATAGTCCTCTCCATACCACACTTTTTCTATTGAAAGAGGAGTAAGGTGGCCTGAACAAGGCTTTAAATCTCTGTTTCAGTTCTTGGTCTCTGAGACAGATTTTGTATCTTCATGTATAACTGCTTTTTATGACAGATCTTAGAAGAAACCACTGTAATTTTCTAGCTGGCAAGAAAAAAAAATAATTTCAAGGATTTTTGAATTTTTACTGTTGCTAATGATCAACTTGCCACAGATGCGCTAAGTAATGGGCTGCTGCTACAGCCAAGCTGACATAATAGCTATTGCTGCTAAGTCTGCTCCCTCCCCTTCCTGTCCTTGGTCTCCTGCTAGTGCTCCTCCGACACCAAAATGAGCCAGTTCACAGAGCTCAAAAAAAAAACCAAACCCCTGGGTTTTCTTTTGTTTGGTTGGTTTGGTTTTTTAAATTGTGTCTTTATTCTTTCCACTGATTTGCTTCCCTTAATTGTGAACTGGCCAGGACTTCAGTTTCACAATAATTTAGTTTGATGTAAGTGTGCTGTATAAAGTGAAGTTGTGAACTCCAGCTCTTCCCTGCTTGTGCTCCTGCTGAATCTCACACCACCTGTGTCAGGAGACAGATCTCAATGCTGACCTGGAGGAAAATCATCTCCCCACACCCTAATTTTCCTTCAGGTTAGTTTTGAGATGCTTTCTTGATATGGCTTATTACATAGCTGTACAAATACTAGGAGGAGGGGACAGGACTTCTTTTAGCTGGTAATTTCCACTTGGCTGAGAGGGAGTGCGGGAAGGCTACTTCAGCTATGCCCTTTTAAAACTGCACCCATTTCACTGACACTAAATCATTTACTCTGTATTTCCATCGAAAGTGAATTAGAACAGAATACACCCCAATGGAAAGAAAATATATTGGATGAAAAGAGAGTGAAGTATGGAAAAAACAGAATGTAATCCTCTTCAGAAGTTTTTTTGCTTTCAGAGAAATGGAGTTTGGCTTGAATAAGGAAAATACTCTAAAACATTCCTGCATTTTATGTTAGTCACTTTTTTTCCTAGGTGAAGATGCACTTTAGGATGGCACATCAAAGGGCAAATACACTATCATGAGTTGAATATCCCGTAAAGAAAATGCATCCTTCTGACTTTGTTTTCTTTCTTCTGCCCACAGCACTGAGCCAGGCTGCAGGGATCGGCCTGCTGCTGCTGACAGCCACCTCCTTCTCATAAACACACAAAGCCCCAAAAGGAGACTGAGCAAATATTTCCTATGCTAAGTGTGAAACTCCCAGCACTTGCTGACTCCTTTCAGCTGAATTTTGCTCTATAATTACTAAGCTGAGTGTGTGAAATAAAGGCTGTGTTTGTCAGCAGTTTTTTTCCAATGGCCTTAGCAGAGTTGCCCTTGTTAGCCATTTCTACAGAGTTACTCCTAAGCCAGTGTGTGGCTTGGTTATGCTAGGCTTCAAAGCTCTCATTGCTGTTAAAAGTTATATGAACTAAAAAGGAAAATATTTTTAACTTGTCGATTCCTACATGCTGAAGTGGCAGTTATATTACAACCATTCTTCTTATAATTCTAATTTTAATACCTCTCTGATGTGTTTTTTAAAAATAATAATAAAAATTAACCTTGTCAAGTTTTTGAAGGAATATTTTTTTGCTTTAATCCTCCTTTATTTGTATGTTCATATGGTTCAAAAGAGCTAGTCCAGCCTTGTACAGAATGAGGTTAATGTATCACTTGAGTTGTCAAAGTCCTGCCTGTGATTTGCACACAGGGAGGGATTTCAAGCAGTGACCATACTATTCCTCTCCTCGAGGCTTTCCAGTGAAACTTCCCATTCTAATGCTCTCAATAAAAGACATATTATTATTATTATCATTAGTTCTAAATGTCCTGCATATGCTGGTTTTAAACAATCATAGTTGTCTTTCTTCCCTGCTGCTGAGGATGAAACGTATATGTTTCATCAATAATTATAAACTGGTATTTTCCATTTAGTTAGTAGATATTGTGAGAACTTTGTCTCAGTGTCATCTCTTTGTTGCACTAGACCATTGCTTATGCCTACATTTAGTCCCACCTTGATAATACAATGTTTAGCTCTCCCCCTCCTCCAGTACTGATATGTCTATTCTTCAGAGCATAGCAGCTAAAATAATTAAGAAAATCCAGGTGTACTAGAAACCCCTTATTATGTGAGTAAGATAGGAGGGTTATGAGAAGCATGATTGCCCTGCCAGCCCGGTGCTCCGTCCATGTTCAAATAGGAGATTTAAGCTCGCACTGCATAATGCTGTGCCTCATTCAGCCTTAGGGTTTAAAGCCTTTGATTTCAAATTAGGAAGGAGTATGTCATAATAACATTAAATGCTGGACAAAGAAACTGGCAGAAATCAGTGTTTGATATCATGAAGGTACTTGTTTAAATCAAAGTACATCCCACAGGTACACTGATGCAGAGCAGAGATGGTAGCAGTGGTCTGCAAAAACTCTTTTGCCAGTGTGTAACATTGATAACCATTTTGTGTTTTAAGTAACCTATAAGATTTAGCAAAGAAGGGGTGGCTCTGCTGTGGTACACATCACTTGTGGCAGACAAGTCATGTCAGCATAGCATGTGGCTTGGAGCTGCAGTTGTCACTACCCCAGCTGTGCTGGGGAGGGCAGAGCTCAGGTGGGCAGAGAAAATCCCACAGAACAGTCAGGAGGATGCTCCGCAGCAGAACCAAGACTGAGTCCTTAATTATCCATGAAGAACAGGTGGGCATGCCTGGAGTTGAGATGTTTACTCCTTGAGCCTTATAGATGACTTTACCAGAATGTGATAGAGGCATTTCAAAGGGGACTTGTAAAGCAGTAAAAATCAGGATGCTGCATGTGGCACTCAGTGTTGCTGTATCCATTAAAAAGAATCTCAGGATAAAGAATCCTACAGAAATCCAGAGAAAGGCAAAACCTAAAAACTCGTGCGAGATAAATCTGCTGTCTCAATTATTTCTATGTTTTAGCACCTCACAATCTTAAGGTTGATTGTTTACACATGTCATTACAACCTGTCATTGTGGGATGAGGGTTATTCTGCCATCATCACCAGAGAAGGGAGTTGTGGTGCAAAAAGGCTGTATAGCATGCACATGGCTCTTGAGGAGTCCTGTGGCAGAGCAGCTAATTTACAACAGTGTTCTACAACAGCCCCCACCCTGGCCAGTCTCCCTTAGCTTTTCAGGTTTTTACATGCTTTGGAAAAAAAATTTATTTTCTTGTGGGAGCACAGAGGATAGGCTCATGACTCTCCAGAGCTGCAAGGTCAGAGCTTCTTTCTTCAAAAGCTGATGGCTACATAGTTTTCGTGAACTGTGTAACATACGGTTGGGAAGACATTTTGGGGCATCTCAAACATAATGAGAAAGGGCAGTTCATGTGATGAGGTAACTTGTGGGAGCAGCACAAAACCTACTGAGATTTGTTGAGTTTAAACAAGATCTTGTTTCTTGTGCTTTGCTATCTGCTGACACAATGGGGAGGTTATTACAACTGCTGCAGAATAGATCGCTAAAGATTAGTCTGGCGGTCAGGGGAACCAGCAAAAGCAGTTATTCATGAGCTCACCTTACTGTTCCTTCTGACAGCTAGGAAATAAGTGTCTAGTAAAAATATAGAGTTGTTACCTTCTCTTTATCTCTTTCCCTGTTTCCTTGCTGTACGTGGACACTCTGACAGTTCTGTTCCTGAGTTAAGTTTTTGAGCTTTCATTGCTTTTTTTTTTAGGTTACAGACCATCTCTGTGGAGTCCTGGGATGAGCAGTTTGTTATATTTCCATGCTGAAGGTACTGGAACAGTTTTCCACAGCAGTTACTGGAAAATATGAGAGACAGTGTCTTATGTCCAAGTTCCCTTGGAATTCTGTTTGCAGAACTGGATTTAGGAACAGCAAGAAATACATGCATATCATTCCCTAATGTCTTTAGAAAGGGCACCTGATGGACTTGTCAGCAAAGCCATGCCATGCCAGCTCTGAGCAAACTGTAAATGAAGGCATGCAGAAAACAGTGCATTTTCACTGTTGCAGACAATAAGGTCCATTCTGGTTCCCACTGTTTTTTCTTAAGGAGATGTTCAGCTATCTCACCACTTCATAAGCCACTCAGTAGCACAACTAAATGCTAAAGCAGATGCGTGATGCCCCTGGATCCAGCTCATTTACATTTGGCACTGCTTCTCTTCAGGTTGGTGATTGCTCCCAGTCCTCGTTTGAGCTTCTAGGAATTGCTGCATCAGAAATGGTTGTTGAGGGAAATAATAGGGAAAAATACGTGAGCAGGCTAGGAGCTTGAAATTCATCTATCTCTGCTTGCCAGAGGGGGCATAGACATCATGAAAGTCCAGAACTGAACTTGCACCTTTGAGATTTGGGCAGTACCCAGTAGTTCTCTATCTGTAGGAGTTGTGGCAATAAAAAAATATAATTCTCCTACAGAACTGTGTGTAGACAAATCCCTAGGTTGCTTAAATTTTTATGTAGCGGCAAACAGGAGAGCCAGTGCAGCTGATACTTTTCTGACTCACTAACTCCTCTTAGACCTCCCATCCCTTCACAATATGTTCCTCACTAGCTGCCTCTCTCAGTCCTTATTTGCTCACTCTTTGTTAGCACCAAAATACTGCCCAGCTTTAAAACACTGAAAGGCCAAGGTTAAAATATAGATGCCTGAAGATTGGAGTGCTAGGGGATCTAGGACCTAGAGGTTGCAGAAATGCTAGAGTCCCACACCTAATTAGGGGCTCGGGGACAGATTTAAAGCCCAAATGCAACTGTTCAGGCTTTCCTAAAAGAAGATAAGGATGCTAGTTGAAGCTAAGCACTAAATAATTTGTGAAATCTGGGCCATGCCTTGGTGTTTGGACAATCTGAAAATTTAAGTTCCATTGATTCTGAGTGGTGGAGAACATCACGTGTCACTTGTGTGTTCTGGAAAATGGTTCCTTCAGGCTATTATTTTCAGGCACCCATTTCTAAAATCTCAAGCTGAAGTTGTTTAAGGTTGTTCTTTAGGCACTGTTGAGATCACAGTTTGAGCAATGATTAAAACAAAGCAGATTTTAAAGTGATTTTTAAAAGCTAAGAATTTTAGATATTATTTATTACATTGTTCAGTTGTTTCAAGAACAACAGCACATTAGTTTTTGAGGTTTTTTTCTCCCCAGCAGTTGATCCCCTTTGTCTTCATTGACCAAACATAAATGGGTGCAGAAATTTTTAGATGAAAGTTTATGACACAAATGAATCCCAGTGATTGATTTTTGTCTTCTTCTGTGAAGTCTACATAATGGGAGGTGTCTTCTTATCACTGAGTAAAATCATTGAATGATTTAACGGGGGATTAAATGAAAAGTAAGAGTTTTCATACTGGTGTGATGTAAATCCTGCATCCAATTAAAGCCTCAAAGCATTTTTTAAAAGCTGTATAAAAGGTGAATCATTTCTGTAAACAGCCCTTAAAGTGAAAACCCAACACCTTTGCTGTGGGAGAAGTAATACGATCTCGAATACCTCTGCAAACAAAGAGTCCCTTTCCTTCTGTGAGCTGCTCTCTTTTTTCAGCAGCTCAGCATGGGGTGCCAGAAAAATCATTAATGGGCCCATCTTGCACTTCTGGCTTTTCCACACCTGCGTATCACGATCTCTGCTGTAACTTTATGGACCGTGAGGAGGCAGGTTTGACGCCATGAATGACAGGCTCAGCTAACAGCTGCAGGATGGGCAGAAAGCCAGACAGTAAAATGTAAAGAGGAGGAAGGAGAAGGATCACCTTTGAAGTTTACAAAAAAAAAAAAAGGCATGACTTTGACCACTTCCTTTTTTAATTAGCTGTCTCAGGTACATTGAGCTACCAGTTTGAGTGGAAACTGGTGGGGGTTTGTTGGAAATGCTGAAGGTAACACTATAAGGGTTTAATCTCAATGTGACTTAAGTTTTTAAACTTTTTTTATTGTTTGTTTGGGGTGTTTTTTGGTTTAATTTTTGTTTGTTGTTTTGGGGTTTTTTGGTTAACTTTAACATCCTAGCACAAATCGGGGAAAAGAGCTTATTCTGTTTGGGAACGCCTGAACTACAGCTAAAATCTGTATCTTGCAAGTGTGAAAAACTACATTAAAGCTATGTTGAAAGGTAGAATTTTGATTCCATTCTAGACAGGAAATTGATGATTACAACTCCCATAGGAACCAGGACAGAATTCCGGGACATACAGGTTGAATTTTCTTTATATATGTATATAGTGTTAACTTTTGGTCAATGTCCATGCTAGCCCCAGGCGGTTGCTTTTGATTTGTTTTACTGTAGCTGAAAGCTGAACTGGAGAAGAATTGTAGAGGAATTGCAGTTGCTGCAGGAACCAAACTTTCCTGTGCCCTCAATAGGCCAAAAGTTCACTTTGAACTATTATTTAATTTATTTTTACAGAGTGTATTTTCAGTATTCTAGTACAATAAATTTGTCTGTCATTCCTTGGTGTTTTTTCTCTCTCTGGACATAACATTTAACAGAAAAGCATACTAGAGAGCATGCAGACAGGTGGTTCCATATAGCTGAAACACTTCCCAGTGTTGATATTATTTTTTAAGATCAGGTACTGCAGATAGATTTCATGGTGTTTTTGGAGGTAATTTCTATAAACTAATGGCCTTAAAAAAAATCTGTCTAGTATTTATGGCTTGTTTTACTCTTTACTTAGTAAAGCATAAGACAAAAATTGCATCCCAATATCATATGACAATGAGGTATTATGAACAAATAACAGCTTTTTGTAGACGATAGTAAAATACGGGTAAATTGACAGCACATGACATAAGCCTTTGGTTTTATTTTTAAGAAAACCTTGTCAAAACTTGTACATTTTTTGAAGGGATTGGGTCTTGGGAAATACTATTTACTGCGGAAGTTTTAGACTTATTTGGTTATTGGAACTAAAGAACTGGAAAGTTCTTGTCTTCTAAAGAAAAGACAGTCTAATCCACTTGCCTGTCCAGTGCAGCCTCAGATAATATACACTATTTTGGACAGATATTTATCTAACTTTTTCTCAGGGACCCACTCTCCCTGTCAAATTTGGTCAAGAGCCTCCCCCTTCCTTACCATAAAAATGTATTTCCCAACCTGGAACTTTAACCTTCTTCCTGCAACTCAATCCCATTCTTCCGCCCTCCCCCCCCCATTTTCCCCCAATAACTAAATTAATAGAAAAACCCCTATCAATTCCTTTCCACAGGTTTGCAGATCATAGTGTGTTCAGTCTTTTCTTTTTAAGCTAACAAACACTATTTTAATTAACTGCATTTTCTAAAGCTCTGTTCACCTTCATTCTTCTCTTCAGCTGTTCTGTGTCCCTCTCGAAGCGTCTCACACACAGCTGGATGCAGTACTCCCTTGAAGATGTAACATAGCATATAATGGAGTTATTATGTGTTCTGATTTCTAGCCTGGACTTACGCTTCTAGTTCCTCTTGCAGTATTTTGGATTTGCTAAGCTCGCAATCCTTCAGCTTTCAGCTCAGTCTCTAACCAGCTGCTTTGCAGCCTTTCTTTGTGTGGTGCATTATTCCTGCCTGTGTGCACTGTCTTGCATCTGTCTGTGCTGGATAGCCTGTCGCTGCTTCAGACCACACTTTCAATTTGTGCAAATCCCTTTGTATTCTAAACCCAGCTTCCTGGTACTCCAATCCCACTTGGTGTCATCCACAGGTTTAATAAAATCATTCATTACTCTGTCACTGCATGATGTATTATGGACTGTAAGATAATACAGGTGGAATATAAATAGAGTTTTTCGAAAGGATCAGAGCTCTGTTTAGTGGTTCTAATAGTGGTCCTTGGAATACTAAATCAGAAGCCTGAATGATGAAGTAAATGGATGTACAAGGACTTATGGTCTGGAAAAGAAAAGGAGTTGTGAAGTAATAGGATAAAAAGCAACAAGATCTGTCTTCCTGGTAGAAATATAGCCCCACTTCCCAATAATGTAGTAGCATGTCTAGTGATAGAACTAAACATTGGAGATCACAGAAATAATTCTTCTGATGAGGCTAGGCTCAGTTTTCCCCTGTGTCTTTGTTTCAGGTGATTTATGAATGTCACCAGAGTAGTCCAACCCCTGCCTCATTTCTCCTCCTTACACAGCATTAGAGACTGGATGATGGCTGTGTTCTCCTTACTAGCTGACTCCCTTTTTTTGTACTGACATAAAAGAAAATCTCTGTAAGCCACCACCAGGTGAATCAGGACTGAATTTGCGAGTCATTTTCTGCTCTCAGGAAAGTAGACCTCAGTTCTGTGATGTCTAGACCAGAGAGATTACTTTTCATAAAGGGCTCTAGAAATCCATGGTTTTTTTTTTTTTTTTTTGTACCTTTCAGCCCAAGCTGACATGGGGGTCACTAAGTCCTACAAGTTAAGGAGACAGCAGCTTGGTTTGGGTTTGGAGAGTGTCCAGGTATTCCAGTGAGTCATGGAGACGGGGGGAGAAAAGGTAAAACTTCACATCAGCACTGAATGAGTGCTTTAGCAGACTGTAAGCCACCATGCAGTTTCACAGTGTGATGCTTTTGAATGAGCCTTCACCTGGGTTCTTCTTTTTAAAACCTGAACTGTTACCAGATTTTTTTCTCAAGGTTAGAATATTGAGGTCTCATTGAGGAAGGCAGAGTATTTCATATTGAAACAGTTGGCAGCCTGCAATTCCTGTTTGTCCTATTAGGCTCACATTTTGCTATTTCTCTTTTATGCTGAAACTGGACTTTGGATAATGTCCCATAGCTGAAGCTTTCTGGGCCCTCTGAATTGCAGAGAAGACCTAAAGAGCCTTGAAAAGAGATGAGTTCTGTCAGAAAATCTTCACAACATCTCTCTGTTATCCATGCTTTCTCCTCCCTCACCTCCCAGCCCAACCAAAAAAAAAAAAAAAAAAAAAGCAAGGTTTATTTAAACTCTTGTAATTAGATTTGTCTGGGAGAACAACCAAAGTGTCAAGGTTTCAAAGGGAAATTCAGAAAAGTCAAGAGCAAATAGAGACTTGAAGGGGCAAAAGGGAAGTCGAAAAAAAGAAAAGCTGGTCTTTATCATGGTAATAGTGATGAAGCCAAACTGAAAAAGCCCAGACAGGGGGCTGAGTTACTGTACTGTGAATGCTTCCCGCCGCTGGGCTTCACAAAGCAGCATCTCTGAACGGATTAGGGAGCCACAGAGCCGCTCTGGTGACCAAGCCTTGGAACTTCTGTCACTGGCGCATTTCTGATTCTCACTCTGAGTACCAGTGGAGCAGGAAAGACTAAAGAAGTAAACCTCTTACTGCTTGCAGGTGGGAAGCGTTTGGGTGGGGAAAACAACATTTCTCTTGCTGGAGAGCCCCACCGCAGGGGGCTGAGTACCCTCGCAGCCTGGATGGCTTCTGTGCCAGCTGGGCGCTCAGTAGCCTGTAGGAGGCAGCTCTCAGGTTCCCCTTCCTGGCCCTCTTTCTCCAAGTCTACCATCCGACTTTGTACTTGGGAGCATGCTGGAGACGGGCGCGGGTGCTGATCCAGAAGCAGTCTGTGGAAAAATGATTTCTTAGGCCGGGGCCCAGCAGCACAGGAGTCCCCATTCCTGTGAAGCTGCCGTGCAATTTCCCTGCCTCTCTGCATGCATATCCCCCCCGGGGCATCCAGTCCTTCACGGGTGCAATCAGGCTTCTAATCAATTAGGCAAATTGACTGCAGGGGTGAGCTATTTCCTACTCCTGGTAACAACACTGGGTTAACTCCATATTTCCCAGGAACTCTGGTCCTCCCCTCCTTGGTGTTTTTTTTCCAGAGGCTTGAAGGACTAAATAATGAAAAAGCAGAGTGAATGTGGACATGCTCTGTTACTGAAGAAAATAAAATAATTTAGCTAAGTGTGGGAATATTTTGGTGACCCTTTAAAAAAGTGTACTAATTTCGATTCCAAGGGACAAATATTCCAGTTAAGCAGGTATGGAAGCACTTGCTCTTTAAATCCCAGTCAACCAAACATAGAGTGCACATGAGCAGACTCACAATTACTCACACTGATACTCATGCTGTATGTATTTAAATTTGTAGGTGCTACAAGCGGATATGACATGCCACTTAAAAAATACAACTTCAAAAGTCCTGAGGACAGAAGTTACAGATGAAAGTTAGGCTTCACTTTCCCTCTCAGTTGTTCTTTGTAGCGGGGATTTATTTTTGCCAGGCTCTGCAAGGAGCTCTGCATAAACACGTTACTGAAGTCCCAAAGAACTACACATAGGTGCACGCATATTGGAGATCAGGGCCATATGATGATCTGTTTTTCTTAAATATTATTTTACATATACCAGACTTTTGGTTTCACAAATTCTTTCAGATGATGTTGCCCAGTCTTTGCCAGGTTACACTGTTCTATCTGATTTCATTTCCTTCTTCAGGAGTTTTCGCACTACAACTTCTTGCCTGGTGTTACATATGGGACAGAAAAGACATCCCCCACAGTGCTGGAATCAGTTGCTTTCAGTGTGTAGCTGAGCAGCCCACCAAGCATATGCCCCGGCTGTTGTTTCTGTAGTCCTACCAGTTGCTTTAGTCTCACTGTACTGGAACACAGAATGCTGAAGGTGTTGTATAATGAGTCACCCACACTGGTATTTTATAAATTGAAAGTGGACCCTGCAATAAGAATGATTCCTGAAATCTTCTGAAGTCCAGTTTCATAGCCTTAGCTTACAGTTAGTCCTGAAGTCACTCAAATATTTTAGAGATAACTCTCATAGAAATAGGATAACTTTGTTTCTTTTTTGCTAGATTTGCTTCCTTCTTGAGGCAAGAAAGCCACTGAATTCATACAGAAAACCAAAATAAATAACTGAATGAATTTGCCATCATACACAACACATATAAAAATTAAAGATTGCTGAGATTAAAACTTGGTACTCAAATTCATTAATGACAAATTGACTATTCTTTGTAAATCACATGTAAATATACATTCCATGTATGAGGGATATGGTCACACAATAAAATAATGAAAAGCAGAGAGTGTTAGTGAAAAGTCATATATATAATATAAAAATTGTATTTTATAAAGAATATTACATCTCTCAACAGCTATTCCAGCATGGTAGAAAACTATAATTAAACCAAAAGTTTTATACTTTGGGCACTTTTGTTTGTTTGTTGGTATGGTTTGGTTTTTGATTTTGTTTTCTGTTTGTTGTTGTTTTTTGGTTTTGGGTTTTTTTTTGTTATTGCATTTCTGAGTCTAATGCAAGGCTTTATTAACTGAGTTAAGGGAATAGGAATTTCAGGAAGTCATTAGATGTCAAGTGTTATGCAGTATTATGCAGGCAATGTTTACCTCCTAGTTGATTCAAATATGAAAATTCCTTTAAGTAAGCCCAGTTTATAATAATCACAGTTTATAATAATTGCAGTGTCTAATTTATTTTTTTTTTTACCTACAGTACATGACAGGCACTTCTTTAATTGCACCATATATATGATCTTGAGTATTGGTATGGGGTAGGAGGTTGGGTGTCTAAAGTAAAATTAACTTTGGAGTGAAAACTTGTAGCAGGCAGATGAGTGGAGCTCACACATCGAAACCTTTGAAACCACTACGCTTTGGTATAACTGGGATACAGTTGAGTTCAGGATTGAGGCAGCAGAAATCTGGTAATCTCAAGTGCTAGTTTGTGGGCAGACAAGGACTGTAGGCTGAATGTCACCTAGCAGTTGTAACTTCTTGTTCTCATGAGAGCTAAAATTAACCAAATTTGTTTTTTTAAAGATTTTTTTTTTTAAAAACCCTGCCTCTGGTAGATAAATGGTAAATCTGCCCAGAAGACTGGAGGAGCAGGAGTTCACATCTTCTGTTTTCAACATGTCTCTGTTCTGCATGAGGTTTTATTTAAATAAAATGAATTCAAAGAAGTTGGCTGCAATAGTTCTTGGATGTACATTTCATGTTTTTTTACCCTAAAGCTTATAAATGTTTATTAACCATAAAAAGAAAAGATTGGGTTTTTTTCTAGATCTTCTGGGCTTTAAAAATGGGGTTTAATATCTAGTATCTAGTATCTAAAAATAAGCCTTTCAAGCAAATGACATCAGGATCTTTACAGAACACCAGTTTGCAGGTATAACTCCAGAAGTATAGTAAGACCAGGAGTAAGCTTTTATTTTTATAGTACTCCATAAAAGGGAATTCTGAATATTTACTATTAATAAGATATATGAAATCCAAAGTGAAAATCTGAGAGTAAAAACCCGTTTTGTTTGAAATTAATTTCTGATTTTTTTGATATATGGGTGACAGACGTTTGGCTAAAATAAAAACCATTATTGCAAGAAATAGAATAAAATTAAATAAGAAAGAAATATTTCCCTCATTTAGCTAATATTTTACTGAAAAATCTCAAAACCAGCAAAAGCCATGAATGGGTTATAATAGTCTCAGACTGTGGGACATTCTTTCTGAATTCAGGGATGTACAGGTCTTAAGAAACAAAACTTTTTAATATTGTTCTTTCACAGGCTTCTTTTCCATGGTCCCTCTAATTACTTCTTTGTACAGTGTATTTAACAAGCAGTGTAACTGTGATACTCTGGTAGAGGAAACGCACATAAAATAATAGTTAATTTTGACAACATCTTTCTTACCTGTTTTTAAGCACCTACTTTAAACATCTAGCCTTCTCCCTATCTCAGCTATCCTCTGTCACTCATGAGGAAGCAGGTTTTCACCAAATTTGAGTTAGCCATGTACCTCACTCCCCATGCTAACTGGCAGAAATATACTTTCTAATTCTTTAAAAAATTCAGTCTAAAACTATTGTCAAGGCTCAAAGGTGATAAATAATTCAAGTTACTAATGGAAATGATCCAGAGCTTGAAAGATGCATCAATTTCTGTGCATGTTATGGATTATTGTCATATTTGATAGCTTTTAGCTGTATTCAGTGTTCTCCTGTGAGGGTGCAGATCTGGTTTTTGTCACTCAAAATAATTCTGTTTTCCTGTTATCCCAAGGTGGATTATTTATTTCCATTAAAAATCACCAGGTGTCACTGGGAAAGTGATGGAGGAATACACATTTCCAGTTTTGGACAGAAGGAAGCTGCAGGGACAACAATGCAAGAGATCTTTCAAAGCATGCAAAGTTTTCCATGAATTAAGAAATGAAGACAATGAGGTCACAGAGACGTGAGTATACTTTCTCTGCATAATGATTTGAATAAGCATATTTCCCAGATCACAGTCACTCTTGCAGGAAGCTCTATTTATTTCTGCAAGAGTAATAGTAGTTCCTGTGAGTAAAATGCCTATGTTCTTTCAATCTCTGACTGAAAGCAGAAACCTGATTTATAATAAACAGTAAGGTCTCCAAAGCCTTTTTCTTTTTGTAACTGTGATTCAGAACAATGCAGTTCTGAAAGTAATCACACATTCAAATACAAGTAGGTGTGAGCTTTCAAATATACTGAAAGTGAATATTCAGAACATCACATCCTGGTGTTTGCTTCTGATGTTAAAAACCTGCTGTGCCAACCAGGATGCATGTTTTCAAAAGTCTATAACTTTATTTTGAAGCCAGATTTCTTCAAACAGAGCAAGGCACATATTTACCTTCCAGGGATTTGTGCCATTTGTGCCAACTTTGGCACCCTTAAAAGAAACTGATTTTGAGTTTCCTTGAATGAAAAAGTACATGCAAATAAAATTTTCACAGCTCATTTTTAGATAAATTTAGGCGTTCTGGGTAACATTTTACTAATAGTTTCTTTTCAGTTGAGGAAGGAAAAGTTTGATATAGTTCTACCAGAGAAGAGATGTTCCAAATAAATAAGAGTCAGAAATTAACTTATTACTACAGAAAATATATATCTAACCTAATTATTTTGCAAATATAACACTATGCCATAAACATTTAAATTAGGTCTATGAAATTAATTGTTTATACTAAGCCTTTTCAGAGGAGTTTTTAACGTATCTTGCAGTCCAAGGCATCAGAAATCCAGTGCCAGTACTGTAGCCCCAAAAGAAATAAATCCTATGCTTCTGACTCTTCAAGACATGGCTCTGAAGCATCCAGTGCTGGTACATTGCTCCTCACTTATTCTACAGCATCATGTTCAGTTCCATAAGTCTGTTGTACCAAATTTGGAGACTTTGTCTAATTTGAAGGCAGATCTGGGGTTGATTTTGCACCCAATTCTGAATGCAATAACACAGAGAGACTTCAACTCTGCTGCTCTAATAGGCCTGCACATGTTGTTATTAATACTTTCCCCCTAAAATATAGTGTGAGGAGCTTGAAAAGTATAGGTTTTAGGGATCTGATGAAGAGTAGATCTAATGAAAAATGAGAATGCATGAATTTTAAAACATAATCTCCTTCCTGAACAAAGAAAAGTAAAATTTGGTACCACCCAAAAAGGAAATCTCAAGATTTCTGGCAATAGGAAAGCTGTATTTTGACTTGAAAACTAAAAAACTTTTTGGCTCAGATTGCGTTGTTTTCATTCCTTGTAATGACACCAAGTGTTCTGGGTCAGCTTAGTGTTAACCTGTATTCTTCTGACACAGGGGTGCTGGAACTCACATGGAAAGGAAAGCATGGACTGCCTCTGCCAGGTTCTCACATCAACCCAGCCTCCTGAGCTACACTCATTCATGAATTCTCCAGTTATCAGAGGAGAGACCTCCTTACATCATATGTAAATATAGGATGTGCAGTCCAGCCAAGGGAGCCCCATTAGAAATAAGCCACCATCCTTCTGCAGAATCTGGCTCAAAGGAGACCAGGTGTTGTACTTGGCTCCAAGTATTTGGACTCTTTTAACAAACAGTACTATTGGGACTCAGATTTGACTTAAAATCACATAAATTTTTGTATCAATTTTTCCAGTTCAAATTATACATGTTCTTTGAAAATGCTTGCTTCTGTAAACAGTGCATTTTTCTCCCTCCTTAAGTAGCAAAGTACTAAAGTATTTTTAAAGAAGCTGATATAACTACAGCGATGATATATCTCTTGTTAAGAACTGATACTATTAAATTACATGGCTTAATTCTTCTATATAATGGTGAACATTTGTTTGGGTTTTTTTAAGTAGCTAAATAAAGACTTACTCCTTGGACTTTGCAGAAAAAGAAGAAGTCTCTTAAACTGGAAAGGAATTACTAAAATGTAGAAGCAAGAAATTCCTTTCTATAATTTCTCAAAAAGCTACATAGATACAAATCATCTATAAATACTTGGAAGTTTTGGTATTAACAACCATCCTGATGCTGCGTGAAGACAAGAATTTTTGCCACTGTTTTTCTTCCTCTTCTGTAACGAATCTGTGAGGTAATTTTTCAGAATGGTTGGTGTTACTGCAACTCAAAGTTTAAACTACTATAACGAAAGTTGAATTTCTCCATTTGCACTAATGCACTTACAGTACTGAAAACCAGAACCAGCAATTTTTGCTTTATTTTGTACTACAATTAAGTTGGATGAGAATGTTTTCCAATGTAAGACCTTCCATTTACCAGTATGTACAAGTAACAAAACTGAATGTGAATCAATAATTTCACCTTCCCAGGAAACAGTATAATAAGTTTATTCAGAAGTCTGTTCATATTCTTGGTTTTTGAAGAATATGGTTTTCAGTTTCGTTTTGTGGAAGTCTTCATATCTCACATATGGCTGGGCTATCTTACACTCTCAGTAACTGCTCACAGAACTAAAGACACCACAGATTAATATATAGCAAAGACCAGACCCTCAGCTGTATGAGAGAACACAATTCTTGCAATGGAAGAGATGTGAACACTTGAAAGAATCAGAAATGGTCAGTAAAGAAGAAAAAAACCTCTCATAGATGGATCACTAACTATTTTAAACTAGAAATATTCACTGAGAGCTAAGAGTTTCAACAAAATGAGAAACTTAATCATTCATGATGGAGAAAGAAACATGTAAACATCAGAAAGATGTGTGAGATAAAACAACCAAATTTTATGTGTGTAAAATTTTGTTCCCTCACTCCTTAGAACATGAAAGGGACAGGCAAAATATTTTTCCTGTCACAACTGGAAACTGCAAGACAAATTTATCCAGATACGTAAACTGCTTTCCTGATCCGTGAGAACTGACTGGCCAACTCTCTGTTTAGGCATGGATGAAGTCAAAGTGCCAGCAACTTACCCACAACTGGTGGAAAAAATACCCTATGGCAGTTCCAAGACCATGTGTTAGTGGCCACTGCTAAGTAAGCAAGCCTTTGGAGGGTATTTATCACACTGCAACCATGCAGAAGAGATTGGTTTTAAGGCTTGAACACCCTACTTACTAGCAGGGACAGGGATGAATATGTAAGGGCAGTGTAACTTCATTGCAGAAAGAGGAACCTAGAGAACAAGTTTGTTTCTTACTTCCACAAAAAAGCTGCTAGTTTTTCATATCTTGCACAGAGCACAACATACCCTAAAACAGAGCAACTGAATGGTAAATCTGTGTAAAGTAAAGCCAGAGATGAGATCTCACAAAAAGAAAAAAAGCAGACTGGCCAGCCTGCTTTGCAAGAACATCTCTATCCCAATAAACAATTCACATTCACAAGAGGAATCTTCCTGAATTTGATACTGCTCTCTTTTGAGCGTTTGTTTTTGTTTTTTTTTTTTTTTTAGATTTAATCAATAAATTGATATTTAATCCAATTTTATAACTGGAAATTCAGAGTTTGACCCCATTCACATCATGATAGCTTCATTTCCAGCTACCAATTTCAGAGTTTCAAGTACAGCGGATAAAGAACTGAAAAAAAAATTCATCCATGACCAGTGAAGAAAGTCTTCCAACCTTTACTAACCTCTTAAAATAAAATAAAAAAGAACCAAAAGTTTTAGCAAAATAAGGTGTCCTGTTTCTTTGCCTTATTCTCCAGGCAATAAGCCAGGGGATAAAAGTGCTATTTACAACAGACATGCAAGCTTACAAAAGAAATTAGTAAAGACTCATTTTGTTGAAGGCACCTAAAATCCAGAACAAAGGTTGTAAGATTTTTAAATGGTATATTTCTGCACTTAACCGCTAATAAAAGTGGCTACTAATTGTTAGGCCCAAGAATTATATGAGAGGGACCATTAACATGTTGTTCTGTTTTTGAAGTATCTGTCTGCATTAACATAGGCCATTGTAGTGCAGATTACATTGAAATGCTGACTATTGTGCTGTAATATTGCTAGGAGGAAAACATTCAGTCCTACAGCAAAGAACTGATATTAGTTAACTTAGAAAAGGTAACTATTGCTCTGTTTCTGATATTTTAGATGGTCTGCTTGATAACTGAAGATGTATATTAATTTCCCATGACAATTTGGCGTTTCTTCTTTCCACAAATAAATGGTTTACATTAGTTGTTAACCTAAAGCAAAGCAGTTACGTATACAAACAATACAAAAGCTGTGACATTAATGCCAACTTCTTACTGCTGAATCTTTCAGGATACGTTACAAATTTAAGTTTTAGATTTAGAGAAAAATCAAATCACTGTAGGTCAGGTTAGTTTTCTTTGCAGCAGTCAGCCCTGCCTAAGAGAAACCAGTACTTTTGAGCTGTTAAAAAATACATTTACATCAGTGTGTCAAGATCAATGAAGTCAGCATCTTCTACACACTTGCCATATTAGATTTTCTGCCTTACATTTTCATATCCAATACTTTTTAAACAAAGTGCCAAATGAAGAGAGAAAAAGGGAAAAAAAAGATAGTCACAATCAGAGCAGAAGAAGTGTGTTTGTTTGCACATGCTGATCAGTTTCCTCTGTGTGTTTTAGTTTTCCCCTTCGTAGGTTCAGACTGAGAGTGGATAGGAACAACCAACAACTAACCCGACAGATATGCTTCTTCCATCATCTCCCCTTCCCTTTTTTTTCTCTCCTCCAAACAAAGACGTTTTTCCTACTGGGCTTCTCCTCAGTTTACTAAATCTGGCTCCTTTCTGCTCCCATTCCCCCCACTACTCTGTGGCCCCTTCCCCCACCGCCTTGCCTGTCTCCTGCCTGTTCCCACTGGTTTTCCATCTTCCCTCCCATCAGTCCTGGTTCTTTGTTCCCACAGGGCTCTGCAGATGTGCAGCAGGAGTTCAGTTTTCTCTTTTAATTTTTTTTTCACTTTTTCTCTGGGGGAAAACATGGAACATTTGAAGTCCCATTGACAGCAGACAAGAAGATAGCAGAGAAAAGAAGGAACCTGTGAAGGAAAGTGAAGATAAATTAAGCTAAATAGCCCATTTAGGGTGAAGTTGCCTCATAAGGTTTTCAGAGAGCCTTTACACGTAGAAATAATGAGTATATTTTCAAATCCATATCAGGATGTTTAGCAAGGAACTAGCTTTCTGCAGTAGAGTACTGAAAGGCCTCAGGTGCATAGTACTAACCTGCTTGTGTAATGGTGGTCTGGGTAAGAGAGTAACAGTCTCCTTAAAGAGGAAGAGAAAGCATAGCTATCATATTCCCACCTTTCGAAAGGCGTATGACGAATTTTTCATTAAAACCACAAAATTTTTCATTAAAACCACAAAAACTAACTTTGACCACCCCCATATTGTGATTATGAAAAAATGTTTACAAACTGATGCGTCTCTCTTATCTTTTTAAAAATTAACACTATCCCAGCTGAATCCAGGACATAAAGAAAGGTATGGTTAGAAATGAAGAACGTTCTAATTGGGTTCTTCAAACAGTTTTTAACGTCCTGCCTGTTTCTAGACTCTGCTTGAGATAGTCATAATGTGTTACTTAAAACTGAGTTAATGGAACAAGCAGCAGTCAGACCAGTCCAGCTTAGATTGCGTGGCAGTGCCGAGGAAGAGGAAGGTACCTACAAATTTGTTATCCCTAATATCAAAGATCAAAAGAGTCAAGTGTTGCTCTGCAGCACAGCACATAAATTACTTTATAAGGGAATTCTCATGCCTCCTCATGGACCTATGAAAACTGGCAGACACTAATAGGCAGTAAAATAATTTCTCTAGAAGTTCACTTCTGCTGTTTGTTTGCATACCTCTCTGGGACAGAGGTGAAATTTGCAAGTATTTCCCCCTGAATCCTCCTCCCCTCTATTGAAAACAATGAAATTCTACTTGAATTAGGACAACAGGAGAGGCAATTTAAAGGGGCCCTAAAGACTCAGTCTCTTAATCACAACTGTAACAAAATGTTGTTATCCTTGCCGGCAGTTCCCTAGCAATTTACAGTACAGTAGTGTAAACAGAGAAGACATTGCATTGCAAAGAAACCTGACTAGATAACCAGATCTTCATCTTCTGTTTCCCGTCACTGCACTGTTACACAAATCCTAGCGATCACCAGTTGCTCTGCCATCCTGAAGCCACTCGGGAACTGCATTTCGACCCTGACATTGAATCTAAAGTTATTTAGAAACTGAAGTCAGTGCAGATGTTGCCTTCTGAATAACCCATGTAATGAGGAGGGCATTTCAGTAGGACTGTGTGAATGCACACCAGCAGCCCCATTAGGCTGCAATAGCAACTTAAGAGGTTTTACTATGGGGGCAACCTAAAATCACTATGGCTGAAATGTAGTTTGGGCTGCTACACAAAAGGGATTTCCTTCCTGCGTATAAGACAGAAATTAAATTGCTAGGCAGGTTTCCCCTGCGAGGCTCTGGAACCCTAGGCTGCCCCAAGTCTAGCTGTTGTTTTAGTGTATAAGAAAAGGAATACATAATTAGGAACTTGGGAAAGAGCTGAGGGACTTTGAAGAGAACTTTCCAAAGAAAGAAGACCTGAAGAAAGGATTAGATTTTTTTCTTTTATGTCATTGATGGGCTGATTTCTTGCTAAACAAATGCTCAAATATAAAAAGATTTTGGTGGACTCTCAATCATAGGTTAAATAGAGTCAAATAAAGGTGCATTTTTATTATCTGCACATAAATGAAGGTAATTTAAAATGTAGGGTGTAAATAGCTTGTATAAAGGCCAAGAAAATACCCCAAGGACCAATCTGGTCTTCAAAAGATTGTGAAGTTTCTAACAACTCATTAATTTCTGGTTTATCAGTAAATCCCAAACCCAAATCAGTATTCCAAACCAAAAACCATAGAAATGCCAGTCTCTGTTGAACACCATAAAGAAAACAAACTTCACATACTTGTGGGTGATTTTTGAATTACTGTAATTCTTACGACTCCCATAGGTTGTATTTACTCTCTCTCAAATCAATCCCTACTTAGCCATTACCACTGTGGTTTTCAAACCTTGAATATTTGAATCTTAGTGTCCTTTCTAAAAGATTCTTAAATAGCTGGAAACTGCTAAAAAAAAATAAATTGGTTTTTAGTCTTTAATCTGGACACTTTTAGCAAGAAAAATGTTTTTTTAAATGACAGTAGCTGTTAAGACAAAACTCTTAAGCCATCTATTCCCATATTCCTTTAGGATCAAGGCATTCTCAAATAGGATTATCTATTTTTCCTCTCTCTTTGTGACCAGTTGATGGGAAAAGGCAGAAGAAATTTTAAGTGTAATTAGTTTATTTTAAAGCATATTGCTAAGTCAGCATCACTTTCCAGAATACCATATTTCTGCCGACAGCCTTTTTACACAAGATCTTCAGCCAGTTCTACATGAAGAGTTCAGCTTCTAGCAACCTGTAAAGAGAAAGTCTTCCAGAGCTATTAATTTATGTAAAATTAGGAAAGTAATTTCAAAACAGATATGAAATAAATAATTCCTTTCCCTTCCTGAGGTTTCCATGGGTTTGTTCTCTTGAAGGATTTTCTCACCAGGACTTGCAGCACCAGGAGTTTCACTGGTGCTATGCACAAAGCTCTTCAGCTACGTGTGAAGGGAAGATAGTGCTCTTGCAGCCACTTCAGGATTTCCACATGGAACCCTAGTACCAAAACATTGAAGAAAAAAAATTAAAAGTATTTGCGATTGAGTGTCAAACTTTCTTAACTGGGACATCTCAGATATATCCACTGAAATCCCACCTTCCTACCTCTTGTTGTTACTGTTCAGTTGCCATTCAGAATTGTGTTCAAATGATGTGTTAGTTGTTCTAAAGCTGTGGAAACGTCACTTCTAATAGTTCATACCATCCTTTATATATGATTAGTTTTCTTTAGAATTTCATATTGCTTTGTTAACTCTGAAAAATTTTTAAAAAATATTGTGTTTTTAAAAAATATTTTAGAACTGCTGTTCCTGTTTGGAATCATGATTGAAGCTTAACCCAGATTTTTACAGAGACAGACAAAAGTTATGTCCACAAATACTTTAAATACATTGGGGATCACTATTTTTCTCTGAGTCAGAACATTGACAATATTAAGAAAACTAAGTTTTTCCAAAGTCTGGGGAAGACTGAAGGGTAAAATTTTATTCTGTATGCATCCTTCAGATGGTTTTTGCAAAGCACTGACTGTGAAGCATGAAGCCTGGAGCGGGCAGTTATGTGTTTCCTCTGTCTCTCATGACAGCTGGTTGATATCCATAAAGCTTTCTGGAGCTGTGCTTCATCTTGGAAGGAAATCTGTGACTCTGTATATCTATCTAGTTGTCTTCTTTTATCTTCTTGTTTTCTTTTCCTGTAATGTTTAAGCTAAAAAATGTATCCAACTTCTGTGGCTAATTTTAGGCATGAGAATCCAAATCAATAACTTTATTTCTGCAATTGCTTTATCCAGCCTAACACAATTAGTTTGGTGAGTAAAGCTGAGAATGTGCATCCCTCTGTGTCTGAGGGCAGGTGGAAAATGGAAGTTGTAGGGACTGAATTAATCCTAGTTTTCTACAGGTCTTCACTTTGGTAGGAATCGTAGGTATTTAGCATCACCAATTAACAGGTGACTTATTCAGGTGTTTGATTTTAGGCACCCAGATAGGTTGAGTTTTGAGTTGTTTTTCTTTAGTGGGTTTGGCTATAAGTGAGGAAAGGGTGGTACTGTATATCTCATAAGATGTAAAAGTATGGAGGGAGAGAAATGATTTGAGGTTGCATATCAGGATGTGTCTAGAAGGAATAGGATTAAAGCCAAGCAGAGTAAAATGTGTGCACCACATGAGAAAAGAGGTAGCTTGCAAGCAAGATACATTTGTCTGCAAGAGTGTTTTCCAAGACAAGCAAAGGAAATCTTAGCATGCATAGACATTTGAAAGGAATCTGGGAAAAAAAGAGGCATTTGCTGGACCCTGGTCAGAGATGGTTTTCATGTTTGATATTGTGTCTGGATAGCTGGCATGAAACACAGTGATTTTGCTTAAAAATACATGGGGCAGCCAAAAGCTTGTAGCCACTTGTGCCTTGCTGAGAGATCAACTTCCATAAAACTGAGTTCCTTTAAAGAAGGTGCCATGCTGTCAGCACATCTGGCTTGAGAAAGGGAAGGAAGCACTGTAGGTGGAGGATTGCTTTTCATTAATTGCATCATATTGAGCTTCCAGGCAGACAAGTACTTGAGATGGCCAAAAGGTGGAGATTTTTAAGTTCCTCCCCCTGTTTTCTATCTCCTCCCCCTCCCCAAAAGAAATGTTTTGCTAAAAACTCCTTGTGGCAAAGCAAGGGTTTTAAAAGTAAAGCTATGATCAAAGCAAACTTTTTGGAGACTTGGTTAACTTCTATGTGTATACTCTATCAAGTTACACTTCTTTTTCACCGTTATTCAGGGTTCAAATCCCCAGTAAAATAAAAAATATAAGCAAACATGAAATAGGATCACAAGTCATTACCCAGTCCTGTAAATACAGGAGTCTTCAGCAGCCATCTGTTGCACTGAGAAGAAAAATTGTAAGAACTGGGGAGGTATTCATCCTTCATTTAGTTTTATTCTTGTATGAATCACTCCTGGAAAAACTTCCTATGCTTTCAGCAGAAATATTTCCGAGGTAAAATCAATAGAAACTAGCTGATGATTAAGAACTTCTTTAGCATAAACTTCATTAATAAAATGAGTTTGTGGATTTTGTAATTTATTTGTCTGAAATGTATACCTGACATTAACTTAATATTGTTTTGGTGTTACACACTGTAATCTTGTATTTCTAGACGTAAAATGGAGTGAAAACTTTTCACTGCATCGCAGCAGTTACTTTTTGAATAGAAATATATTTATTGTAAGTGTACACAACCTAATATGTGACACAAGGCATCTTCCAAAGATAAAGTCTTGAATTAAATCCTATTTTTATCAAAGCTTTCAATATGTTGAGGCTTGAAGTGAAGGGTTTTCTTCCTAAATGATAGTGCCTCGAAATTCTTTTCCTACGGTTCAGATTGACCCTGTCCTTGACATCTGGACAGATAGGAACAGGAAATTAATTCCTGGGCATAGGTGGCATCTGCCACAATATTCTTGAAGTAAAATGCACCTTAAATTACTGACTTGGACAATATTGAAATCTTCTCTCTGTTTTCTTAAAAAGAATTTTTGCAAAGCCTGTGTTAAACACAAATAACCTGCCATAAAAGGGATAGAATTCAAGGAGGCTTCAATTAGTGGTATTTGTGGGGTTTTTACTAGTATAAAACAACAATGAATATAACATGATTGTGATTTGTTTTAATTTAACTTGTTTTTAAAAAAGCCAAAGAAGGCACATAAATGCTTGCAATGTGCCTGCAAGGTTATTAATGAATTTGGGTATTCCCAGCTTTATTAGTGTTAACACATGCAAGTGTTCCAAAAACATCCAGCAGGAAAAATGCACCCTTCTTAGAAAATCAGACTGAATTTGCATTACCAGAGATCAAAGGTTGTCAATTTTTGTTTTGACATGCAATTACTTTTCATTATGCATTATTAGCTTACTGGATACTTTCTTGCATTACAAACGGTTCTAGAGAAAATAAGGATGGGTATTAGCAATGAAGATTTCTGTATAATATTTTTGCCCTGAAGGTTACCAAAATGGAGGTCTCGAAGAATCGTCCAAAGTGAGACAGTGAGTCAGTAGAGCCCGGAATCAGCTCTCCTGGCATCCAGGCTCTTGTGCTGTACATTAGTCAACCATCTTCCCATAGTTAATATAATAGTTTCATATAATATGAAAATATTTATATCAGATGTGGAGAAGACCTTGCTGATGAAGGAAATGTGGGTAAGATGAAGAGTTGGGTGTAGAGAGTAGAGGGAGGTCACATACAGCTTGGAAGAAAGAAGTTAATTGCGTTCAGAGCAATGTTAGGGAGGAGAGAGTGGAGGGGCCTAAAAAGTGGCTCAGTTGGTGTACACGTGTGGTACATGTGAGTTCAAATAATCTCTAGATGGAGTAAAGTTTCCATCCTTTCCTCTGAGCCTGCTGCACAAAAAGATGAAAACATGATCTGAGTTATGCAAAACTGTTGGTATCACTCAGTAGAGGTTAACTCAAATGAAGTAAAGAAGAAAATAGTTTTCTGTCTGAGAGCTTCCTTGCTGATGAGAAGCAAGGAATTTGGTTTTGGCAACCCTTTGTTGCTGAAGGTGTCCAAGTGCTTTTATTTTATATGGATGAGGGAGTTACCTAGAGCAAGAAATCAGAAAATAATCTTGTCAGTAAAGGGTTCAGAAGGGTCTGTAAGGTGTGAGGCCACATTTAAGGCAATTACTAATTCCAAAACACATGATAATCTAGATTTAGGTACAAGTTGCCAGGTAAATACTAAAAATCTTATCCTTATTTATGAAGTATAAAATAGTGCTCATTAGCACTGTATATTTGACTTTCCTGTGGACCAGTGAGGAGGAGGAAGAAAAGCTCTAAAACAGTAAAGGAAGGGAAAAAACTACCCACAAAACAACAGAAAAGAGCTTGATTTGGTTTTAAAAATTCTGCAGGTACAAATTAGGACTTACATCTCTTTTTCTAGAGGTGTTAACATTGTCTACCTGTGAAGTGCCCCGTTTGTCTTATGCCTTACAGTAATTTTCATGAAATGCTCAAAGGAGAGAGAAAGGAAAATTTATGAATTTTCAACTGCCTTAAATCTCTCTTTGATGGTGAAAGTTTGATTCTTAGCACTGCATAATCTTATAAAGAGAGATAATGCTTAGGGCAAAGATCAATATTCCCGGTAAAAGTCTATTGTTTTGGTTAATAATGTCAGAAAATCTGAGGACTTTTGTATTTGAGACCTAAACACTGGCTTTTTGACTTACCCCAACCTATCTCAGCAAGAAGGGCTGAGTTCACATTATTGCCCTTTGGGAACTATATGGATGGTAGCATAAGAAAAGGTAGTGTTTATGGAAGTCTCCCTACAGGACTCCTATTAGGTCATTTATAACAATGCTAGTACTTTTTGTCATTAGATTCCTATGGTCCCTGTTTGAAGTAGACATTGAGGTGCTGGAGCGGGTCCAGAGACGAGCAACCAGGCTGGTGAAGGGACTTGAGCACAAGTCCTATGAGGAGAGGCTGAGGGAGCTGGGGTTGTTTAGCCTG
>JAYRBT010000114.1:30282458-30317604 GCA_036023395.1 Myiotriccus ornatus
GATGTACATCTCTGTTACATATACACAATAACAAACATATTCATTTTTATTAAGTGGGGGGGGGGGAAAAAAAGGCAAAAAGCTAAGCAGTGGGAAAGCAGGTGTTTATTCTTCAGGGGTGGGAAGTTTTGACCTTTGAAAGGTGGGTTTCATCCCCAGGTGCAGTGGGTGCTGCCCGGGGCAGGATGGGATGGGGTGGGAGCGCTACAAAGGTGCGGGTCCGGCACCAAGGGCGGTGTTAATAGCATGTGTGTCCCCCCCCCCCAGCATCGAAAGTTGAAGGATAATTAAACAAATACCTCCAATACTTAAACACGGTCTCACTTTTTTGCATGGTGTTCCCAGGCAGTTACAGCCACAGGGGCAGCTGGTACACGAGGGCTGCGGGACCTTGGGGATGGACTGGTTCCTGCTGGAAACGTGTCTGGGGGTTTGCGATGTCCCGGGGAATAAGACTGACAGAATGACTGACAGGCCTTCTGAACCCGAAGTAACAGCTGAAGGCTACTGCTCTTCCCATGTAAGAGGAAAAGTATTGCTATAAACTGGGAATTTTTATAGCTGTTCAGATGAAGGAAGTTTTTTGGCTGTAAACTGTCATGCACTGCAGCCCCCAGTGAAAAGACTGTGGAAGTGGGGAGTCCTCTCTCCTGAGAACCAAAGTGCAATTAAGATCAGAAAGAGGGGGAAGGAAATAAAATAAAACAAAGACAACAGGAATCTAAACCGAGGAAAAACTTTGCAGTTTGGGCTTGTTGGATATTTTGGGGTGGTTGTTTGGTTGGTTTTGGTTTTTTCCCGGTTCCAAAGATTATGTATAAACTCCTGGAAACGGGTGTTTTCTTCATGGTTATTTCGAAATTGATAGCTGGAGAGACTTCTTTTGGGAAAGACCAACTAAATTTGAGAGCATACATCATTTGTCTGGGATGAGTGGCTCGCTTATTTGCTAAGTATTAAATAAAACTTGAGATATATCAAATTGAATTGAACTTCAACTCTCTTCCTTTTGTCTAAAGAGAGCGATCAGTGCAAAAAGTATTAACTGTATAGATAAGTGTCTGCTGCCGAAGGACTTCCCATTTCTTGAGTGCATATACATATATGTGTAGAGGAATTAGTCCTTCCTTGAAGCATCAATCTGGAAGGACTAAATGGTGTTTTAAAAACTCAGATCACCTAAACACACATTTAGATCGTCTCTAGTTATTTTATTTATTCATTTTTGGTATGGTTCATTTTCCACAGAAACTGCTCCGTCGCTTTCAATTCCGGCTGTTCCCGCTGCTTTCGGCTCTTAAACACGTTCATTGTCAGGTGGGGTAGAGCTGAGGAAGAGCTGAGGCTGGAGTCTGCCTACACAAGACCCACTATCACCCCCCCTACTACTCTCGTCCCCTTTCCCCTGCACGGACCATACCCTAAAAGCGATGCGACTTCTGCAAGAGTTGAAAAGTCTCTCCCTGTCACCTGCACGGAGCTGGTGACTGTCCGTGCAAGTCTTTCTTCGGGGTTAGCCTTTCCCGGTGCTCAGCTTTTTGTTTAAGGATTAAGATGTTCGAAATGTCTCCTTCAAAGCACGAACCCGAAGATGGGGCTGCCAGCCCATTCGAAGGCCAGCGTGCCGTGCCCCGGCGGGGCTTAAGTGCTCGTGGCTTTTGTTAGGTCGTGTTTGCTTGTTTTGAGTGGAGCGCCTTCAGTGAAATAAACACCTGATAGCGAAAAGATCATCTCCAACTACCACTAGCAGTGACTACGTATCAACTGAGTAAACTTTGTCCATAATTTCTTTGCAAATGCTGCTTTCCCCTTCCAAAGAGGACAAAAAGCAGGCGGTGCTCAGGCAGAAAGAACTTTAAGAAACTTTAACGCAGATATTAACCTGGAGGGTTAACATTTTTTCGCGTTTCTACACAGTGGTTGAAGAGAGATGGCTTGCAGAATTCAGCACATCAGGTTGAAGGGGAAAAAAAAAGCTCTGCGGAGTTAAGTTAATGATGTATGAGCCCGATGGTGCTGTGTAATGAAAATACAGCCCTAAACTGTAGCTCCTAAACCAAAAAGACACCGAAGGTAATAGTCGAAGGTCTGGGATTATCTGAAGTTTGACGAGGGCAGACACGCTCAGGCTGCTGCTCAGCTGGGTGCGGAGCGTGGAAAGGCAGGACGTGCAGGGAGGAGGTATCTCTCCGCAGAAAGAGCCAGTGCCCGGACCGAACCAGCGTCTGCATTCTGCAAAAAGAACCTTCAGTGTGCCTTCCCCTGGCAACCCTGACTTCCAGCTCCTTCTGCGGCCAGACAGCTCGACAGTGTAACCCGGGCACTTTCTCCTAAAATATGAAAAATCCCGGCAGAGATGGTGAGCGGTGTTTGGAGAAGAGGAGATGCCTATTTTAGAAACAACTCTGATTTTTATACCGCGCCCCTTCTTTTTCCCTCTCCTTTGCTCCCGTTTAAAGGACTTGTTATTGTTTAAAGAGACCCCATTGAACTATTTCCTGCTCATTGTCACCTCTCTCCCCCTCACCCTCTATCCAGGGATTCTCACGGAAAGGTAATAAACTGTTTCCCTCACACCACAGACCGCCACAGCCCCTGAGAATGCAAACTATTACAACACCGGCTGGCGGGAATGCTTCAGAGCATCCCTCCTCTCCCTCGTCCCGGCTCCTGTTTTTGTGTCAAATAACTTTAAAAGAAGTTCAGCCCGTTGCAAAGTTTCATCCGTGAGGCTCAGCCTCCACTCTCGCCCGCAGGAACTCGCGGGGGTTTCTCCTTGTTACAAGAAACCAAGCCTTTAGCTGTCGATCTGGTTTTTCAGAAGTGCGTTTTTATTTAGGTGGGGTGACAGGTAACCATCCATCTGATTTTTAGATATTACTTTTTTTATATATATTTTATTTAGGCAGGGTGGCTGGAAACCATCACTGTCGAGCATCTCCCCTCTGCGAAGGCGCTTCCTGTGCTCGTGGTGCTATGTGACAAACTTCGACTTTTCTCACGGGTGGGCTCTTGGGCTCACTTAAAACCGGGGAGACGGTGTCGGGGAGTGACCGTGCTGTGCCAGATTCGTGGTCAGCCGCTTTACAGTGCTGTTTCGGCTCTTTGGCTAAATTTTACTGCAAGGTTTGTCGTTGCCAACTGCATCCTTCACTGAAGCAGAAAACTTTCTGTCAAGGGGGCAGGGGCAGCGCGGGAACGGGGATGGGTGTGGATGCTGACAGCCTGCGGCTGCTTGTGGAGAAGGACTTCCCGTTTTTTCCCCTAAACATGGATCAGCGGCCGGGGTGTCTCCCGCCGAGGACTGATTGCCTACAAGCGGACCGGGGTTCTCTCTGCGCCGGTGGCTGCGGCGGGAGGCGGGAGGTGCCGCGCTCGCCGGTTGTGAGGCTGTTGCCGAGATGGGCCATTTCCTCCGCGGCTGCCGGAGCCCCGGCCCCGGCGGCTTTGATAGAGGTGCAAACATTTGGGGGCAGATTTACATAAAATAGCCGCGCTCAATCCCGCGGGCCGCAATTAAACATCACAGGCCCCCGCGGGCCCCGCTGTGATATGGCCGCGGGCAGCCAATGGCGGGGCCCGGCCCGCCGGATCAAAGGCGCCGCCCGCCAATCAGCGGGGCCCCCCCGTGGTCGCGGTGATGTCACCGGGGGGGCGTTTATGGCGGGCTATAACAGCGGCCCGGCCCCGCCGCCCTCGCTGGGGCCGCCCTGGGCCAGGGGACGGAGCGCCGGGCCCGGCTCCGCTCGGGGCTGTGCCACGGAGCTGCCCCGTCGGGCGGGCGCGGGGCCAGCATGAGCTCCCCCGGCCCGGAGGGCGCGGGCAAGCCCCCGCAGTACCGCGTGGACCACCTGCTGAGTGCCGTGGAGAGCGAGCTGCAGGCGGGCAGCGAGAAGGGCGACCCCACGGAGCGGGAGCTGCGCGTCGCGCTGGAGGACAGCGACCTGTGGCTGCGCTTCAAGGAGCTCACCAACGAGATGATTGTCACCAAGAACGGCAGGTAGGGAGGGGGAGAGGGAGAGGGAAGGCGGTGCTGCCGGCCCCGCTCCCGGCCGCCCGCAGGGAGGGGGCGAGGGGGTCCCGGGGTCGGGGTTTGCGGAGTGACCCCCGCCGTACCCCGCGCCACCGTGTCGCCCCGCAGGAGGATGTTCCCGGTGCTGAAGGTGAGCGTGTCGGGGCTGGATCCAAACGCCATGTACTCCTTCCTGCTGGACTTCGTGGCGGCCGACGGGCACCGCTGGAAGTACGTGAACGGGGAGTGGGTGCCGGGCGGGAAGCCGGAGCCGCAGGCGCCCAGCTGCGTCTACATCCACCCGGACTCGCCTAACTTCGGCGCCCACTGGATGAAGGCGCCCGTCTCCTTCAGTAAAGTCAAACTCACCAACAAGCTCAACGGCGGCGGGCAGGTAAGCCCTGGCACCGGCACCGGGACGCGTCGGACAGCGGAGCTGGACCGACCCGACCCGGCTCGGCCTGTCCCTGCGAGGCGGCGGGTCCTGCCAAGCCCCCTGCTCGCTCGCCCTCTCCTTAAAGCTCCTTCTCATACTGCTGGGGTGGGTTGTGCTTCCCCCTCCGTCTGCCCCCTCCACGTCCTCCCCAACTTCGTTCCTTTAGGAGACTTGTTCTTTCCACTGAAGATGAGTGCCTTGATGTTTTATGACTTTCCTTTTTAGAAGTCTCTTTCTGATCTGAATAATCCAAGGATGTGGTAGATGAATCTTTCTGGCTAGCGTGTCACTGATGTGTTAGTGACTCTGCAAGCACCTTCTCAAGTAAGAGAGATAAGAATAACTTTGCACAAAGTTGTGGTGTCTGTTCTCAGTGCACTTCTCCTTCTCTTACAGCTTCAGTTTTAGGGTTTATTCATACCTGTTGCTTTTTTCTTTTAGATACTTTAAAACCTGTGTGCTCTCTGTACCTGCCAGCATCTGCCACTATTCTGTCCCTGCTCACCTGCTCTGTCCACTTGCTCACAGATCATGTTGAACTCCCTGCACAAGTATGAGCCAAGGATTCATATAGTGCGAGTGGGTGGCCCACAACGGATGATCACCAGCCATTCCTTCCCAGAGACCCAGTTTATAGCTGTGACGGCCTACCAGAATGAGGAGGTATGCACAGCAGGGAAGAAAGGATGCCACTACCAGGAAGTTTTAAGTGGCAAAGTGCATGTTACAGAGCAAAATAATGGATTTCTTTTCACGTTTTTCAGTTCTTCCTGTGCCTTTTTTTTTTTAACCTAAATATAAAAAATTGAATTAATGTATGTAAAAACCCTATAAATGTATTATAGCATTCTGATAAAGTTCTGATCACTGTCTCAACATGTACTGCAAATTCATTGTAGGAAAGTCATTCTTTAAAGAATCTGTGGGGCAAACAACTATGACAAATAATACAGTTGTCATTTTCAGCTACGCAGTGAAATAACTGGGTGTACCAGTTTTGTAACGGCCCTTTTTCTGATAGCCTAAATTTGTATCTATGTTGAATGAATCTGCAAATTACCAATCTTTCTGAGATTTCTTTGATGTCCATTTTGCTCTGACTTGAAATGTGAAGATTTTTATAACTCTTTAGTGTACTACCTTTCTTAGGTGTTTCCTTAGAGGATCAATAAATCTGGGCAATTCAGACTCTTAGAATTTGGCAGAGAAACTAATTCCTAACCCTTTGATAATACTTCAGACTTTAAAGAGCTGTTTAATTGATGTCTGTAGGTTGCTATTATGGCCCTTCTTTTATTTCTTAAAAAGTAAGATTTTTACCAACTTCAGTGTATAGACCTAATTCAAATCCTAATGTCAGTCTGATAATGAATGGTGATACTTGTGAATAAAGATATTTGTTGTTGTTTTTAGATCACAGCTTTAAAAATTAAATACAATCCGTTTGCAAAGGCATTTCTTGATGCAAAAGAAAGGTGAGAGTTCTTAATTTAATTCTAAAGTGTGGATTTCTAGCGTAGATTTGTAGAGGCATATTCTTAACTAATACAACACGGTTTCTTTTATAGAAGTGATCACAAAGATATGATGGAGGAAGTGGGAGACAATCAGCAGTCTGGGTATTCACAGTGTATGTTTCCTTTCATTTCATGAGCATAACTTCCATCTCATCTGTTAAGTTAAGCAAAACTTTTAGACCGCTGTTTGCTGGCTGGCTTGTTAGTTCACAGGGAGAGTAGTATTAACAGTCCTTGTGATTGCGGTTTGTGCAGGTTTATGACTGTATAAACATTATGATCTCTGTGGTTAAGACTTCTTTTCTTACACTCAAAATCGTTTAATAGAATCTTGCAATTGCCTTCGTGTCCAAAAAGACAAGTGCCCTTGTATATAAGGACAGCCATGTTCACGGGGATATGGAAACAAAAGTTTATTTCATAGAATTATTGAATCAGTACTTCTGTTTTAAGTATTCTAAGAAAAATATGGGCATTCACCCAAATTTTTTTCAGATGATTAAAAAGCATTAGTGTTTTAATGACTTCTGTTTTAACAGATGATTGTCAAAAAAGTGCAGGGGGGGGAGTTGATTTGCAATAGGAATTATTTTGTTTCAGAGAAAATACTTAATTTTTAAGAGGAGTTCTTAGTAGTCTGAGAAACTTCAGAGCTTATCTATAGACTGAGCTCGAAGAGCAATTTAAAACTGAATAACATGCTAACAATTACTGAGCACATACTACCTACATAAGGGAGGGCTTAACAATTTCTGTGTTTCTTTGCTGTGATTGTAATGGAATGGTAATTTAAAAAATAACATTGGCTTGACACAGGGATTTTTTTAAGCTGTTGTTTCTCTTCCTGCCTGGCTGCATTACATACCCCTCTTACAGACCTGTTGCTTCCCCACAGTAGGTAGTTGGCTTATTCCTGGGACTGGGACTCTGTGCCCACCTGCCAATCCTCACCCCCAGTTTGGAGCCCCCCTGTCACTCTCCCCTGCTCACAGCTGTGAAAGATACTCGTCGCTGAGAAACCACCGTCCTGCCCCCTACGCCACCCCTTACACCCATAGAAACAACTCGCCAAGTAAGTCTGATGTTGCAGCTCTGTAAAAAGGTGGGGGATGAGCCGAGGGATGCGAGCTTTGAGCAGTGGCATCGTGCACGATGCCCCAGAAATTAAGGTCGCTAAGTAGCTCAGTTTGTGCAGAGGGCTTAGGGTCAGCATTGCAAAGGGTGATGGGTACATGTCCCCAGTCTCTTTATGATGGAAAAACTGTCCCCTGGTAATTGATCAGATTATATTGAACTGGCTTTGTCTTTTGCTCTTGAGTTCTTGAAACCATTGAGCTCAAACTTACTTTTTTTTTAATTTTGAAAGTAAGGACTTTAATGATTATTTATAGGCAATACACTGAAATGAAGATGTATGTATGGTTCTGTTAGTATCCCTTATTATTAACACATAATAATTGAGGACCTGATTATGTTAGTTTCAGTTGCCAGTAGCTGTAGTTAATGTCTGTGCCATGACTGCATAAAAAGAAATCATGTGGAGCTGAGTAAATTGCAGAGCTATTAAAAGTTGTGCTCGGAAATGGGCAAATATCTTAAGGGTTAGTGTTTCAAGCGCTAGCTACTTAAGGGAGAAAAAAACATTTTTAATTGATTTTTTTTTAATATATTTTCTTTCTTCTCACAAAGGAGAATGGCTAACAATTTTACACTGTGTAGATGTTGTAGGTTCCCATAAAATTTATTTAATATTTTGAATTATGAAGTAATACACAGGGCTTCTAGATGCAGCCAGACCAGTCTTGTATGTAGCTTTGTAGTTCATTTTGAAGTGAAAAACTAGCTTTCTGTGAACTTGTCTTGCATCGTGGAAATTTTTATGCAAGTTTTATGATTTAAATAATAAAAGAAGAAAACACCTGTGGTGTTCCTTTTTGTTCCCTGGTCCTTGGCAGTAGATGGTTGTATGGGATTCCCTTTATAGCTTCCAAGTGCCTCCACTATATTGGCCAGCCGGTTTTGGTCACAAGCTGAGTAGTCTAAGCCACAGTCCAGTCATTCCTAATGGTGCCCAAGGTGGACTTCAAAGCCCATGGCAGCTCAGCTCAAAAGTGGGATGTGTGATTCAGTGATATGCTTGTTATCCAGGTCTGCCAGACTGTTACTGCCGGTGTAGGTGATGGAGATAAAGAAAGTGCCCTGCAAGGTTCCCAGGTGACTGGGATAGTGTCAGTAAAGAGCCTGCCTCTTCCCACAGACTGAATAAAGAAGCATGGGCTAAATTAGCAGGTGGTTTGTAGATAGCATTTTGGCTATAACTTGTTCACAGAAATAAGATTTCACACTTGTGAGTTGAGCAAAACAGCATATCAGGGCAATGCCAGTGAAAGGCTGAGTTTGACACAACTGGTTGCAGCTTCATTTTTTTTTCCTCTCTGTGTGGGTAATTTTGTCTTTTTTTTTTTTTTCTCAAAGTAGTAGTTGAGGGGGGTGGTTTAAAGCTATACATTGCATTTAAATACCAGATTATGTGGCCTGATTCTAGTGTGTTTAAGTGACTGTTTGTTTTCTCAGCAGCCTATGCCGATAACTCCTCTGCTTGCCTATCCATGCTGCAATCCCATGACAACTGGTCTTCTCTAGGAGTTACTACACACACAGCGATGCTGCCTATGAGTCACAGCACTGGCACAGCTACCAGCTCCAGGTAGGATTCTGTCCCTCAGCAGCCCTCAAATTGATGTCTTGGTACTTTCTAGGAAGAGGGGGGTGAAAAAGGAGACAGTCACCAGCAAATTAGAAATCCTTCTGGCCACCTGTGAATCATTAGTTCTCTGTGGGGCACTGAGAAGGACTATTCACAAGAAAAACAGAATTGAAGAAACAAATTTTTTTTAATGTTTTGGTTTTGGAAATGTAGCTACTAGTGACAGCAATATTTGATAGATTATGGATTGAAAATCACTTAGACAAACATACATTAAATTTGATGATGCTTTCTTAAGTTTCATCTCCTTTCAGCATAATGGTGTTTTAAAAATTTATTTTATTTCTTTCATTTTGCCCAGTCACTGCTTTCTCAGCCATCTCCATAAATCCTTGTTCTGCTACAAATGTTGGGGGCAGTGAACTGTATTGTGGAGAAGGAGCACACAGTTGGGGCAGTAATTCTTCACTTAAGCACTGCCACTCTAACCAGCATAGCATGGTGGGGAAAGTCCATATACATGTGGTGAAAGTCTTAGTATTTTGTGATCATAAAAATGTATCTTTTTCCCTCTTTTTACTTATTATCTTAATTCAACTTTTGGATCCTTTAGCAGAGATTTAGCTTACAGTTAGTCCCTTGGAACTAAACTTGAAAATTCAAAGACATACAGAAAAGGTGGTAAAATATTTGCTTTTAACCGCAGAGGGACAAGGTTTGAACACCTTTCTCAGCAGTTCAGACCTACCATTCTGTTTGTGGAAAGCATTTTTATTTGAACCATGCACATGACACTCAGCTGTTAAACTACGTACTACTACTCAGTAGTTGTGGGTAGTAGGTGTGTTTATACATATGTGTTTGTGTATGTAGATACTTAGAGGAGAGAGAGTGCAGAGGCCCTAGTGTCCTGATGAGGCTTTTTTCCTTTCAAGCAGTCCTTTCTGTAGTATCTGTATGATCTACAGCCATCTGCAGTCTGGCGCTTCCCCTTCTAACATGAGCTGATGAACAAGGAGGGCTGAGTTGCTGTTTGGAGGCATCCATCCCTGTCTGACTGCAGAGGCACCCAAGGGGTTAGGACTCCAACAGACTCATGGCAGTGTATTCAAACCTGCCTGCCTCCAACAGCTGCTGTGTCCAGCCACCTCCACCATGTGCCTTTCCCCCTAACACCATCATGGCTCAGAAATCAGCTCTCAAACCTCTGCATTTTTCAGCCAGCCTGTTCATTCCTCAGCTTGGCTTAAAATTGGCTAGTATACCTAGTGCTGGAACCTGCTGATTGGATTTATTTGTGAGGCTGCCATGAATGCGAATCCTGCCTGGGGGTCCTTCGTACCTCACAGTGACTGGGAACTGCCTGGTGAATTTCATCATCTCCAGCAAATGGACCCAGCCTGGGGTCTGTGTTGTGACCTGAGAAACTGCCAGCAGGTGCTAGGGTCACTAATAACTTGTTTTGTTTATCACTTTCCCTCTTTCAGTCAGTACCCCAACTTATGGTCTGTGAGTAACAGCACCATCACACCGGTGTCTCAGTCGGGCGGGATGTCCAATGGCCTGAGCTCCCAGTTTTTGCGTGGCTCTCCTGCACACTACACTGCTCTTCCTCACCCGGTCACAGCCACCTCCTCTGCCTCGCCCCTGTACGACGGCGGGGCACCCACGGACCTGCCCGACAGCCAGTATGATGCCTCCACACATGCCAGGCTGGCATCCACGTGGACACCTGTCACGCCCCCTTCCATGTAAACCTCGACCTTTTCCTCTAAGGCAGACTTTTTAGCTACTGAATTGCTTTAAATGCTTAATCCTTAAGGAAGACAAAAAGGAGACATGAAGGAAACAGCAAACAAAGCAACTGCACTGCTTTGCATAGAGCATCTGCATTATACCTCTTATAGTGAACAGTGCATCACTGACTTCATGTAGAGTTTACAAATCCGGTGAGTGCAATTCTGAGAGCAGATTCACTGCTTTTGATATTTTTCCTTTTTAAAAGTTTGATAGACCTAAGTTTTTTACTTAGATTCCAAATTTCTCAGTATTCTGATATATTTGGACCTGAAGTTTGGCGTCGTCCTTAAGTTACTCAAAACTGTTTTTCAGTTAATTTTTTAAAATGACAAACTTAGCTGTAGTCATGAGAAGACTTTTATTACCCATCTAGTTAGAAGCATTCTGAAATATGCACAAATGTAGCTGAGGTGTGAAGTTTTTGGAAAATCATGTGCACTAACACGTATTTGCTTGACAAATACGTTGTGTTCCTAACTGTATGCTTATTCCCGTGCTGCTGAATTAATGTTGAGACGATCTGCAAGAACTGTAATTTTCCCAATAAAAGCAGTATTAATGTTTGGTCTAAAAAGTTTTACCCGAAAGACTCCTTTTAGAGGTAAGTTTTCCTGTTTGATTATATAGATTTCAAATACCCATCAGCTTAACTAAACATCTCATTTCAAACAGCCGCTGTCTAATTAGGAGCCGTATCCAAAACATTTTGAGACATTGAAAATACATCACTGTTTTTTGTTTGTTTGTTGTTTGTTTGTTTTAATGGTCTTTGTCTCAGGCCTTAAGGGAGGTAGTTCAACACCTGGAGAATCATTCTAATTTATTTTATGTCATTCTTCTTCTCTGATATATATTTATTATTTGGTAAGTTACAACGTTATTTTCTACATGTTAAGATATGTAAATAATCCATCGACTTGCATTGTACTCTTTTAAGACAATCATGTGGGATATTGAACAACATGGATGTAAGTAATTAACTTATTGTAAGAGGGAAATCTGTAGTTATGAAGAATTTTGGGGAAAAGTGCAGATACCCTAAGATTTAAAATACATTGGCTGCTTGACTTGCTGGAACGAACAGGTCTTGATCAAATACCTCCTTCATGACTGATATTAAGTAATGTGATCCAAATATCTAATGTAAGCTAACCCAAAACATTGGCTTAAAGCGTGCCCTTAGACATGTCTCTTTCTCCCACTGGCAAATATATGTCCTGGGTTAAGGGAGTTCTTCTGCATAAGCCATAATAAATAACTTTTATAATGAAGTGCCTAAATAGTGAAGCAAAATTCTGTGTCAGGGAATTTCTTAAATAACTGATTGATGTGTGCTCATCAGCTACAGTGCAAGTATTTGCCACTATCTGGGCTCTTTGGCACCCTAGGGGCAGGTCCCTGCACCTCAAAAGGCTTTGGCAGAGCTTTCTCCCGGCAGAGGGATCTGTGTGCAGCTGCGGGCTGCGGTCTCCTGGAGGTGGTACTCCAGCAGGAGATGGCATCAGAAGCGAATGGCTGCACAGCTGCATCCTCTGTCAATATGTAAATATTGATCTAAGTGCTCCTGTTTTATTGTGAAGGTACACTGTGTAAATGATGTAAGTGCGTTTTTATTTAGACTATTTTGTAGAAATTAGCAACATATTTCATTGTGAGGTTTTATACGTGTATTTTGGAAGTATAATTTAAATTAAAAAAAAAAAGTAAAGATTCTTAAAACCCAGTGCTTGATTTTTAGTTTATGGGAGTGGTGGGAAAGTTGAAACAAATACACATCAGCCATATTGAACCTGCACTATGTTGACCTTCCATGGAGCAGTTTCACAAATGGTTTCTGCTGTAACATGGCTTGCATCTCTGCATGAAGGTTCAGAGAGTTCTCCCCTTCTTCCCTGGTTCTCCATGCCCCTTCCCCCCCACCCTTTTTTGTTTATCCCTCCTTTTGGTAAATCCTTGACTGCCTGGTGTTCAGAGGTGGTACCTGCACTTGGTGTTGTGTGAAAGCTCTTTTCCCCCAGTGACCAGTCTGCAGGGTAAGTGCTGGAGCTGGATGCAAGCCAGGCAGCTGCTGCATTTTACCTTGATAACCAGATTGTCAAGTGTGTTTCTGAATCCCTGCGCCTGGTAATAAATACTGAACTGCTGCCTCGTCTCTTCACCTACTGAAGGAGTTTATCAGCTGACCTAGCACTGCAGTGACTCTGCTTATAGCTGAGTGCACAAATGCGCTGCTTCTGAAAGTTGACATAGTGGGGGACCCCAACCTATGTTGCAGAGGGAGCCAGATTTATGCCCTGCCCTCAAAGCAGATTGATCATCCTCTTCCCCTCATATATCTGCCACAGACTCATTTAAGTTGGCCTTTAAGGTCCTGGAGTTCAGCTCTTAATCCAGCACTGCCAAGGCCACTACTCAATCATGTCCCTAAGCACCACATCTGCATTTCTTTTAAATACTTCCAGGGTTGGTGACTCTACTATCTCCCTGTATAGTGAAAGGGAACCATAAAGCCGGAGACAGGTGCTAGGTCTAGGGCTGCAAGCTGTCCCTTTGCATGGCCCCTGGCAGGCAGCCCACTGTGGGGCTTTTGTGGAGGACAGCCCACAGCTACTGTCCAGCACAGAGGTCAGCAGTTTCTCAGGTTCTTGTAGAGATTGCACTGAAGTTATATTCCATGTTCATGTGGACAAAAATAGTTGGGGCTATTTAGTTCAATGAGCCACAGCTCATTCTTATAATAACAGGCCTGCAGCTGGGGCCTTTGGGCTGTGAAGTGGAGGAGCCTGGTCCTGCTCCATGCTGGTACCAGATGGATCTTACCTAATTGGCTTTTGGTGTGAGATTTTTTTTTTCCCCTCCCATACTTTCAAATTAAAGAAACCAAAACCTTTCACACCCTTGAATGCGATTTGCATGCTGCTTTAAAGCAGACGGAGCATTTCAATATCTGTCTATTCTCACCTGCTCAGTTTAGGACCATCTTTGTCCCAAACTGTGCTTTTTCTCTTACTGGGTTAGTGTAGCCAAGCAGCCATCAAAGGTACCTCAGACTCACAAATACCATCAGCGTTGTAGTTGCTGGAGGGGCTGAGCAGTCGGACCCGGATGACTCTACAAATACTTAAGCCAGCATGAAAATGAACTTTGTATGACTCACCTGTGGGCTTACAGCAGCAGCACTGTGCTATGCTCCTTCCCTGGCTGCCCACTGGTGCACCTCTGGGGGTGCTGGCAGAGGCAAGGTGGAGGCACAAATGTAGCAGGCATTTCCAAATACTGAAGACTGGTGTGAGATGGCTTGCCTCAAACAACACACCGATGAGTGTGCCTCTGCGGGTTCCCTGCACCATTTCTGCTCTGCCTCTTCACTGCTCCTGTCACAGTGCTGCACACCAGACAAACACTGGGGCTGCACACCACTGTGAGGCTGGGAGAGGTCCTAATGCTCAGGGACTAAGCCATCAGCAAATGCTCAGGACTCTTAGGAAACTTATACTGTTTTCCATCTCAATATGTTAATGCTCTTTTCCTTTCTTTGCCTTCCTTTGGGTAATGAATAATTACTGGCAGTAAAAATCTCTGTAGACCCCTCAGCCCAATTGTGCAGAAATGCCTTGCTCTGCCTGCAAAAGCCATGTGAATACTCAGTCCCAGGCAGGAGTAAAATGTGAGGTAAATGCTCAGTAAAATTGGATATTCCCATGCTTGTCTCCAGCCTGACTCTCCCCCATGGATGTCAATTAGATTTGTGAGTTAAGTGAGATAATACACATTAAGGTACTGCATCACTGATGTAAATATAAATAAATAAAAAGTAATTAAAAAGAATTAGAATTAAACCTCCCTTCTTTACACCCTTCGTAGGTGTAAAGAAGACAGAAGCAAAAACGTGTTTTTTAAATCACACAGAGACTCCTTCCAGGGGCTTAGATCTGTGAAGAAAATAGTCTCCTCTTCAGAGATTCTGACTTTAGTTGCTCCTGGATTTCTATGCCTTTGGAAACTGAGATAAAGCAAATGAGGGAACCAGTCTGAGGTGTACGTGGTGCAATTCCAGTATTTTTCATAGTGCCTAGCACCTTGCAGATGCCTTTATTTCTGACAATGTCAAAGATTCTTTGAGAAGATAGCAATCCAGACTCAGGTTATCCCACTGCACATACCACTGTGATATTGAGGATCTGGACGTTATATGACTGGGTACAGCAGTTGCTTTTGTAAACAGAGAAGCCACAGGGGTTCTCAGAGATCTCCTTTAGCCACCAGTGCTTTTCCATGCCCACAATTCTTCCTTCTGTTCTTTGTATTAATTTGCATTCCTTGTTCTCCCAAGTGGACACTTCCAGTTTTATTCCTGGGAACCACAGCAAACCATCCATACACAGAGGGAGTCTTTGTTAGCTGAAGTGCTGGCTGTAGTTTATTGTGTTTATCATGTTTATCAAGTCTCAAGTCTGTCTCCAATGCCAATAGGAGCAGGGTGGGTGCTGAAGCCTGTTCGCAGTGATAGTGTCCCAGAAATGGATGTTGGCTGGCTGCGTCCTTGACCCAGTGTGGAAGCAAACAGTGACCCATCAGAGTTTCCATATATTGTATACCTCCTGTATGATCACATATCTCACTGCAATTCAAATTTCAAGTCAATCAAGGCTTCCCTCCCTCCCCATTCCCCACTGTTATTTGCTTTTTTTCATGACTGGCACAGTTATACTTCTGGTGCTGAACTCTTGACATGTCTCTGAGCCTTGTCTCCCAAAGAACCACCTGAGGTGGTGCCACAGGTATGTGACCAGAGGACTCCTGTACATGACTATCTGATCCTGCAAGCAGCTTGCAGATTTTTCTTGCTTTTCCCACACCTCTCACAGTCTTACTGCACTACAAAAGTGGATTACTGTTTCTTGATGCTAGTAAACTAATTAATTGTTTCAGTAAGTCCATCAATGTCATTAATTCTTCTGTGATATGCAATTACTGGACTTGTACCATGGAGAGTTGGAAGGGTTCTCCTGAATCTAGTTCCTTAATTATAGAAAATCCTTTCACCAAGACCTTTTTATCTTAAAAGACCTTTTTGTCTTAAAACCGAGTGGTGAGATTCTGGGGAGATTTTTATGTGTGCCTATATACCTGTGGCAAGTGGTGGTGCTTTTTTTTGATTGGCAGACAGTTGCAGCTCCCTTGCTTCTCATTGCTTAGAAGCTATCTTTTGCCAGCTGAAATTCATCTGTAATAGTCTTATGACTGTCTGATCTTGAGCCAAAACCTATTCCCGTCTTAAATAATTCTTCTCCCTTGGTAGTGTTTAAGCTGATATGTATTGCTAGGAAGTAATTTCTCGGCCTCACTTTTGATAGGTTGTAAAAACCCTCTCTTCTCCTCGGGTAGCTTTCCCTCTCCTGCTGGCCTTCTGTCCCTGTATGGCTCGATGAAACCAGGTGTACATGGTATAAAGCAAGGGCTTGCAGAACAGCCCATGCAATGGCACACTGCTTCCCTTTTTCCACTGAAATTAGCTATTTTGATAACTTTGAAGAACACATTTCCATTATGTAGAGCTCTGTCAGTGATTGACTGCTCATGGTGATTCACATCCTTCCTTAGCTATTTTTTGCTGATGAACTCCCATATTTTGTCAGAAAGCATTATTAATATCTTGACTATGACTTGGTGCCCTTGTCCCTGTCAGGTGTATACCACTTACATTGCTCCCCAATTTTCTAGTTTGTCCTGTGAGATATCTCCATTTTGCTCTGCATTAATCACGTCCCTCAACTTCATATCTTGAGTAGATCTTGTCAATGATGACTTCGCTTTTAGACTAAGACATAAATGAAAGGGCTAAACCAAGACTGGTCCAACTCCTCTGCTGGCAGCCTTTTTCGAACCCGGCCCTTCTCCAATAGCTAGGCTCTTACCTAGTCTACAGATTTGCAAGTTGCTTGCTAATCTCCTTTTGTGATTTTAGAGGACAGTGTCAGTCCTGTGCATATGGAAATAGGAGCTGCCTCGCTGGCAGTCACCTGTGAGGGTCAGAGCTAGCAGAGAGAAATGCTGCTAGAGGGAGCAGATGCATTTCTATAACACACCCCCATCCCACCCTACCCCTCTAAAATTCTGCTGATTGTCCCTGACAGTGGCATGGGAGGTTCAGAGGGTTGGAGAGAAGTTGTGACATCTTAGTGCTTCAGCTGAGGCTGGGTAGCAGTAAACCCAAAGGCCATCAGCTTCCATCCCTACCCTTCATTATCTTTTCTTTCAAACTTTGTAGTGAAGCTGTTTGTTCTGGAAGATGATCCACCCAATGTCTGTCATGTCTAATTGCATCTCTGCCTCTGCAAGCCTTTGCCTTGCTCTAGCAGCTTTCTTTCCCCTGCCTTTCAGCACACCTCCCACATCCGCTATTTGCTCCATGTGCTGCACTGGACCTGAGCTGAAGAACTTTTCCTGCTGGGTCACAATTTCAAATCTCCAAATTCTGGAAGAGAAATTATATATTTATTCCCTGAGCTTGAGCATACTCACCTGCTCAAACCCTCTTTGCATTTTAGAAGTGACTGAATATTCCCAAACCTTAGCTTCCACTGGCTTTTCTGACTTTCCCTCTTCATTATATCTCCTCCTCCTCAGTGAGAACAGAAGCAGGGTAATGAATGCTTTTGGACAAAAAAACCTGTATCAGCCTTAATTCCCATCAGGCTCTAATGGTACAGCTACCTCACTTCTCTCTCTCCTCTCTGTGCACATGGGCTATGGGTGTTCTGTTCCTCACCCTTGGCAGAGGCTAACACAAGGTAGGGTGTGTCTGGTTTGCAGCATCTGGACTCTCTGAATATTGTTCAGTGACTTCTTGAAGTGTCTTCCAAGGCCCAAGTTATGTCGGTCAGTATGGCAAAAGTTATATGGTTTACACTGGCAACCTGGAAAAAACTGGCTTGCTGAATGGAGGAAAAACCTAGAGAAGCCTGACATGGAAAGGAAACCAGAACACGCAGCAGCTCATGAACCACATCTGCCTGTTTGTTCACGTTTGTGATACAGGATCCTCTAAGAGAAGCTGAAATTAGCTGGTAGCTTGTCTTATCTTCATCTGGACTTCATGAATTTAATGTTATTTTAGGTGGCTGTTGCTAGTTACCTTGTACAATAATTGGCACTGTTTTGCAAAAGGTTTTGGCTTGTTGAGTTGAGTTGGGTTCTGGGGACTGTACTAAATATGTGGAACTTAATGCTTGTTCTATTCTTAACCTTAATAAAACATTTGTAGTGATAATTGTGAAAATTTAGTAACTTCCCACATGAAAGCTTTTGTTCCAAAACACTAGAAGTGGTGTCCTGTGCTGTGTTCTGTGCCTCAATTCATGTCCGAAGGTGTATGGTCTGTGTGAGATGTAGTTGTAATACTTGTAATCCAGAACAATTATGTGTACTGGTTGTCCCACTCTTACTGGTTGGTTCCATCATCTATCACTTCTTTGCCCAGTTATGTGTTGACTGCAGAGGGCAGGAGGGGAAAGAGAAATTTCCACTTGCCCCAGCAGCAGGTTTGTGCATTTCCTGTAGTTAATTTACATCTCTACAAAATGAAATGTAGTCTTGCCATCGGTGTCTGTGGAAACTTCTGGCTTTTTCCTCTTCCCTTTGGACACATGCAAACTCTCAAAACCCCCCACAAAGTAGCAACAGGTTGATGCACACTTTTCTTATGCCCTTGGCAGCCCCAGAATTTAATGGTACTTTGGCTGCTGTGCAGCTGTTGCCAGGATGCATGCAGGGCTGGAGCTGGGGATCTGTGCAGAAGAAGGGGGGAAACCCAGGCTTACGGCAAGATGTAGAAGAGGAGCACTGAGTCATTTAACTTGAGAAAGTGAGTCCTGTAACTTTCTGACATCTTGTATTTATGGAAATTTTCTTATATCTCTGAGTGGATTATTTGTAGTGAGTGTAGTGATCTCTTCTACAGTGCATAAAGAGGATTGCCACACTGTCACTGGAATTTTCATGTAGGTATTAACATGAAATTATTGAGAGTAAGCGTAACTAGCATTATTTTTAGTGCAGTAAAAAGTAACCAGCAACTGGACACTAACTTGAATATAAGGGTAGTGTCACCTTCCATTCCAAGATAAATAAAAAGAGATGAACTTTGGCAGCTGGACAGGCAGCAATCTCTCCTGTATGTATCTGTATGTATTTTTTTTACCTACAAGCACATTTTTCTATGTAGGTGAGAAATAGTTCTCATCTTGAAAGCATTTGCTTCTGTAAACCACAGAGCTGTTGTTGGAGGATGCCAGGCAATTCTGCAAATATGCTGACTGCTAAAAAGCAGTAGCAATTAAACTGCCCTTGAAAAATTGCCTGTCAGATCACTGAATTTGTGTTTTTAAACTGCCCAGTGGCAACAAACAAAGCTAACTTTTAATTTTGATTTACCTTTTGTTTTTTTTTTTTGCTACTGAATAAATTACAGCATTCCCCTCAGCCTTCGAATTTGTCAGTTTAAGGAGCAGCTTTCTTTGTTGAATTTCTGCTGTTTGGTAATGAAATAAGGCAAACCTCATCTGCAGTTTGAGAAGAGCTTCAGAAGCTGAGTTTCAGAAGATACCCAAGAGCTGGGGTGAACCTTTCTCTTTTTCCTTGTATGAATTTGCAGTAGTGAAGCTTGGCTGACAACATGCACAAAGTCCATCTCAGAAAGGCTGCTAGTATGGTCTGTTTTGCTTTAACTGACTTGGTATCAAATGGTTGTTTCTAATCCTCAGTTTTACTCCAGCTCTGAGTCATGTGATGGTGGTGGTCCCAGTTAATTTAAAGATTGAAATTTTTCGCTGAAATGTGTATTTTTGTCCTGAAACTTGAATTGCTTAGTTGTGCGTATGTTGTGGGTTTTGCTGGTTTTTGTTTGTTTGGGGGTTTTGTTTGGTTTGGGGTTTTGTTTGTTTTGGGTTTTGTTTAGGTTTTGTTTTGTTTTGTTTTTAAAGAAAAATTTGAACGCTCCAACAGACACATTCTCCTCTGCTTTTGATCCATCCCTCTGGGATGGGTTATGGTGTGTTGCTGGCAATGAGACAGTCCCCTTAAACATATAGGTGTGGGGTGCCAGGTTCGCCCTGTTGTCTCTACTTGCTACAGCATTCATGCTGCTTTTTGGTGCATTGCTACAGTGATCTGGACCAAAATCAGGATTTGGAGAATGGATTTCATGTAGGGACCTCCTTCTGAAGACTGCATCACCCTGAAATGTTTGGAAATACTTTGATCTTTTCTGTTTGGTTGGGTTTTGTGTGTGTGTGTGTTTTGTTTCTCTTTAGGGGAGTTTTGTTTGGTTGGTTGGTTTTGTGTTTGGTTTTTTTGTTTGTTTTTGTTTTTGTGGTGAATTTCTGTAGAGTTCAGGGAGCCACTGCTTGTACTTAGCAAGCACAGCTGGAAAAATTAGGACAATTATTGTGGAAATTATACTGTCATATGAAAAGGTGATCCTGAGATAACAAATCTGGAGCTTACCAAGCCCTAAATAAGGATTCCCTAGCCTGAAATCCCATCTTCCTGTCTGGGAGCACCAGTTATGTCAATGTCCATGTATATCTCTGCAGCTGGGCTTCAGGCAGCTCCAGAATACCTTTGTCAGGGATGAAGACCTCCCTGATGTGTGTAGCCTGTGCCACTGCCTGAGCTGTGCCTAGCCCTATCTCTCTCCATTTTGGAGGTGAGGATGACGTATTCCATTTACTGGTGGTACCTGGACCTCAAGAAACATTTTCCAAGTGAAAAGTCACATGGCTTATCTTTAAATATAATTTTTCTTTTCTCCTGGTGCAGGATGTATTTGTCCTGCTCTTCCAGATTCTCCATGCATGTTCTAGCACATGTAATGAGCTGAGCTGAGGTTTAGCTTCAGGTTTCTGCTTTGGGAGCACAGCTTAGCCCAGGAGAAGAGGATCTTGGCTGTGCCCCAGGGCTGGGGAGTGAATCTCATATGGGATACACCAATAGGTCTGCAGGTACTGCTGGGGAAAAAAATTCAGATGCATTGTGCATGCAAGTGTGGGTGCAGTGGCAGAGCTGGGCAGAAGCTGCGAGCTCGCTCCTGCTGCTGAGGAATGTTCTGCCATTGTGGGAAAACTCAAACCAACACTTGTTAATGGGCTGGGGAGGCTGTGTTGGCCTCCTGTGTGATTAGGCCTCAGAAAGGAGAACTGCAGCTAAGCCTCTCCTTGGGCTGTCATACCTGAGCGGGTGGTCAGGATGCACCCCTGGCACTGTTTGTCCTCAGTCTACACTGCAGATGTGGCACACATGCTCACTGAGGCATGGGGGCCACAGTTCTGCTGGCTTCCAGGGGGTGTCAAGGTCCTCAACTGACCACCAGAATGTCATCATTATTTTTAGAACAAGATCAAGCAGGTTGCTTGTGACAAAGTAACTCCTGTCGGACAGCAAGAAATGCTAATAAAAGTGTCCCTGATCTCACCTATGGAGCAGAGATAGTTTCTGTTCTCAGACCTCTGGTACACCGCATCGGAGTAGTGCAATAAGAAAACATTAAAAAATAAAAGCTTTAGTATAATTTGGATAATATGAAACACTTTTGACTGACAAATAGCCCTGGTGTAGCATCAGGCCTCCTCTTGGGGCTACTGCTGCAAACGAATCTTACCAGTTGTAGTTTGAACATCTCCTCTTTGCCTGCCTTCAACATGATCAAAATTGCTTTTCTTAGACCAAATACTCAAAAAAAAAAAAAAAAAACCCAACAAAAAAGGTCATCTAACAAAGCACCAGTTGTTTTGAGCCAATTTATTATCTACCTGCTCAGATCCAGTTTCAGATGTTCAAAGCAAGCAAGTCTACCGGGTACTTCATTACTCTCTGAAGTGCTTCTTTCCTTCCCCCTAAGCCCCCTTCTGTCCTTCCACTTCCACACCCCGTAGGATGCTTTCTAGGTTGTAAGGGAGAGCTCACCTCTCTGAGCCTGGGACTGTACCAGCCTCTTAGTGCACAACTGTACCAGAGCAAAAGACTTTACTGCTGGTCGGTTATCTCCCTCTTGTGGACAGATTTCTCTTTCCTTCCTATGAGCAGGTGAGGTTGTGTATGTGTGGCTTGGCACAGCTCAGAACTGATATAAATTAATTGCTAGGCAAGCATGTTGTGTACTAATTACTTGAGTATGCTGTGTTTGTCTTCTCTGGGGGTGTAACTTCATGGTGTGAACCAGCCTCACGTTGACCCTGTGAATAAATGCTGCTGCAGAAAAAACAGATTGTTACATTTACATTTGACAAAGATGAACTAAAATTAAGAGTTACCTTTCATGTTTTGGCTCCTACTTGCTCCATTTTCTATTGCTATTTTCAAAAAGCAACTGAAATAATAATGATTCTTACAGTGCTGTGTAAGTTTGGGATTTTTAACAAGGAGAAGAACAAGACTAAACCTAGTTTAAAAGTGCATATGTGAAAGCTGCAAGAGCAGCAACTTCAGATTTGCCTGTGATGTAGTCACTGGATTTTTTTTTTTTGTCTTACATATGATAAACTGCAATAAATCCATCCCTTACTTCTATACCTGCTCTGCCAGGATTGCCTTGCTGAAAGTCTTGTCCCTTCTACCTTTGCTTTGATGGCATCTGTGACTGATGTTCTTGACTATTTAAATCTCTTTTGATCGGAGTTTTGAAGAGAAGAACTGAGACAAGGACAGCTAATGGCATTTTGCTGGGCAGGGTTTCATAAATGCAGCAAAGTATGGCAACTCTTGCACTAGTTAACTGCTGAGATTTGTTCTCTGAATAAGCCTGCTAATGAACATGACCCGTCCCATTTTAGGTCATTTACTTTAAATCAAGCACCCTTAAAATGCATCCTTTCTTTTTTGTATCTCTTGGCCTGCCTGGAATGCAAAAAGCTATGGGAGAGGAGACTGCGTACCACCCCTTTAGGCTGGGACTCTGGTCTAGCACAGACAGTGTCAAGGGCTTTTCCTCTGGGGCTCTTCAGTGCTGCACAAGAGGCTTTTCTTGCTTGGGAAGAAGCATTCTAGAAATTTTATAATAACAACAACAATAACAACAACAACAACAACAATAATAAAGTTTTTAATAATATACTGAGAAGAGAGTGGTCCTCAGTCAGCTCAGGTCTTTGCACTGTTTCAGCTGGTTCTTTTTGCCTTACGGAGTTAAGAATCCTTCTCTTGCAAAAGGCAAATGCACTATCTCCCCAAGTGACGTCACACTGAGACATGAAGATAGGAGGCAGAGATGGGTTGCTGCAGTTACAATTTCCATGCTATAGTGCAGTTTTCTAACTTGTTATCTGTCTCTGAGAGCATACGAGGCTTCCCACTGGCCCTGACAATGTTTGTGAGTGATATAGGAGTAAGGGAACTTATGTTTGCTGTTAGCAAAGACTCCATACAGTGTTTGACCATTAAAGGCCTTATGAATGTGTTCATTACTCCATATTTATTCAATTTTTTATCTCTATTTTGCTAGAGGGAAGTACACCAGTTTACACTCAGTGTAAACACTGTATAAAAGTATATTCTGAGGCTAAGCATGCTTTTTAAAAAAGTACAGATAACTAACCACCCAGGTAAGATCAGACACACTAGTTAAAATACATGTCTAATAACTTAGAGCTTTGAGTTGGATCAGTACACGGTTAGTTTAAAAGCTGCATCTCTTGGAGCTGACTCAGGATTTCCAGTGGAGCCCTTCAGCGAAGAGGCAAATCTTTTGAGAAGTCTGGAATCTGATTAGGTAATCTAGTGTTAACTTTGTCATTGCTGTTCAGAGGAGACAGAGCTGCTTTGCCGACAAAATCTGCCATGAGTAGGAATTTGTGACCTAGGATAAAGGATTATTTGAACTAAAAGGTACTAGGAGCATTTAGTGGTCAGGCAATAAATGCACATGCAAAATCTGTATCAATATTGTTCCTTCCTTTTGTGAAATTTCCTTTAACACTGAAGCGCACAACTGTCATACCCAGCAGTGCCTTCTGATTCATGCTTTCACTGCAGTTTGTTCTGCTGCTGTCATGCCCATGGTGTTTCTCCAGCTTAACAAAGAATCCTCCTCTTCTACATGTAATGATTATTATGTTTTGTTTTGTTGTTTTGGTTTTTTTTCCTGCTTTGCAACTGTGTCCTCCAAATGCTTCCCCTTGGTATAGGTTCCATGTGCTGCTGACAGGGAGTTCTTGAACTCTGTTCTAGGGAGGAGAATTGTTCATGGAAACAGACAACTAAACCCTTTTTTTCTGGAAAACCAGGCTAGGGTTTTGAAAATAAAAAAATTTATTCAGCAATCCTTTTGTCACAATTCCCTGGCCAGGCCTTGCCTTCAGGGCTGGGGGGAAGAGTATGGCAGAGGCGAGAGCAAGGCACACCAAGGTAAAATGTCCCTGGAGTGAGATTTACTTACGTTCACAGTGAGTGAGCATGTATTGTTCTTGTCCAGCGTGTTTTCTTCTAGGGGCAGGAAGAGATTTTATAACCTTGTGTGAAGCCTTTCCTTCTGCAGCTTTGACTCACAGTGTTTGAGTTTCCTCCCCTGAGCTTCCTCAAGAGCTATTTCAGCCACAGATGCTTTGCATATGTGGGAAAAGCATGTGTGTGTTTAGGAATGGAGCACCTTGGCCTTCAAAAACCTTAATTGATTTTCTATTGTCAGTGCTGCTTATGAATTTATTGTTTCTTATATGACAGAGACGGTATAAAACTTGGAAAAAGATGTTTTCAAAATCAATAAAATGGTTACTATAAGAAACATGTATGTTTAAGAGCAAGATCAAAGAACAAAAAACTGCTCTCTAGCATACTCCTCCCTTTTCTTCCCCATGAAGCCTGGAGGTTCCAGCCATTCAGTGTAACCTTTCTGAAATGTTCATTCTTGCTTGCTAAGGAAACTGTGCTGGAGGGGCTCTGCTGGCTGCTGCCTGTCAATCTGTTAGGCAGGACTCTCCCAAAAGCTTTTGAACCAATCGCTCAGTTTGTTGCATGTTAGCAAGGGAGTCAGAGACATCCCAAAGCATCTGAGCCTTGAGGAATCTTCTCACTGGGGAGAAGACCTGGAGCAGGTCTCCTGGCTCAGAGGCTGCTGCACACCTGCAACAGCCACCCCTCTGTCTGACCCTCCCTGTGCGGGACCAGGCACCTTAGGGTGTGTTGGAGCAAGGAAGCAAAGGCAACTGGTGTGACGGGAGGGTGTAGGTGTATGGGCTTGGGAATTTGTCTGAAAATGAGCTGTCTTAGTTCTGTTGTGCAGGGAATAAGTTAACTGTGCTGTGTGAAATATCCCCACGTGTGCTTCTGAAGTCAAGGAGGTTGCAAGTAGAGAGAATGTGTGGTTTTAACTGTTGGCAAAATGGTATTGACTTCACTAAAGTTGAACTAAATAGGAAAATAAAAGGCCAAAGAGCTAAGACCTGGGTTTATTTATTAATTTATTTTTCTAGCATGAGTGTTACTAAGGCAAGGTTACCTATATTTTTCTTCACAAAGATTTCACCGTGATACTCAATCTTTCATAATAAATCCGTAATTGCCTTATACAGTTTGAAGGCAATGCTCATCACCAGCTTGCCCATGAGTTGCAGGGGCTACTGCAGATCTTGAGATTATTTATCCTATCACTTCATGCCATGACTATTAAAATTCAGACCTGTCCCATACGAGGACAATCCAAGATACTTTAAGTCTTTCTGTAACGTTAATAATAATCAGTAAATAATGAGAAAGAGTCTGAGGGAGAGAAACTTCTCCTGGACCTGTATCTTCTATTTAAGCAGTCGTGGAATATTGCTAGTGTTGCTCTGCCCTGCTTTCTGTAGCACTCTAATGCTTCTGTCTGTGACCTTTCCTAGGCTCTTCATTGCCTTGTTAAGGGGTTGAAAAGCCATTGGGATGGATGTATAATGCTTTTTCCTTGTTTATATACTACTTTCTTGGTGAGACACGATGTCTTAATGAGCATTTAGAAACTGTACAGCAATTTAATTTGAAAGTTACTGATGCTTTTAAGCTTCAGTTAAATAGCTGCTCATGAGAGCCACACTGAGAGGATGGAAACTGCAGTCAGTAATAGGACTGGGCAGGAATTCACTAATAAATCAGCTTTTGTTTGCTTGTGTGGGGAACAATGTCTTCTCAAAATGGAGGTGTGTAGATAAATGGCAGGTAATCCTCTGGGAGGGAGGTTGTGTTTGAAGTGTGCTTGGGGATAGCTGCCTGGAAGGATGCTCCCATACTGGGAGGGACAGGGCTCTCAACCTCAGCACAGCCAAGCCTCATTCCAAGGCGTCTGGTCTAGACACAGCTGCTAAATTTTGAATGGAAAAGCTCAAAACAAAATATTTCATGGATAGTCTCTGCAGCAGTTTTGCTTGGTTTGGATTCTCCCTTCCACAGGGAATTACGCTATTCCAAAACTGAACAAAAATGTAGATTCACAAGCGCAGTTCCCCAAACAAAAGAGCTCATATCCCAGCTGTTTAATGCAGCGGTGCCTACTTCTGAATCAAATGCTAGAAAATGTGATAATAGTGGAAGAAATAAGACATCTCAATTTTACAAATGCATATATCATATAGAAGCTGATGAAATAACTTTTTTGATTGAGCAATCTGGCCTGTATATTAGCAGAGCTAATCTATCAGTAACCAGATACATTTCTCTGAAAGCCAGTCGCTACAGCTATTGTTATAGCCAGGTAAATACTGCTTCCAGTAACCAGAATGTTTTCATGCAGAAGCCATACATGTGAATTACCAAGGGTATGTGTTTAACAGTACAATAGCCAGCATAATTTGGACTGCTCGGAAACTGAGTCATCTATAATCAGGTATGAAGTCACTGAAGTAATTGAACAACACCCAGCTGAAATGCTGATGTCCAACATAAAACATGAAGTGTTCAGTATGTCACAAGCTGTCCTCCTCATTAAGACGATGTCCTTGTTTTGCATAAACATTGATTTTTGCTGTAAGCAGACTGGGATGCTACAGAGGGTGCAGGAAAAGGTTTGGAAATAAGAATACGTGGAATAACAACTCCAGCTTAACTATTTTTAATTGAAACAGGTTTAAAGGACCTACATATGGTAAGTAATGGGTGTGCAAGGAAGCAAGCATTGCTTCATTCCACAGTGAGGCAGTCAAGGTTTACCTAGTGACTTGTTTTAATCTCTTTAACATGTACACAGGGATGAAATGGAAGTTTTGCAACGTGTATCACTATTCCAGGGAGACTTGTGGTTTGAAATTTTTTCACAAGTGTAATCCATTTAGTAATACTGAATGTAGGTTTCTGTCCATTTTATTAGGAAAGTCTGTTAACCACATGTTTTTCCTCTATTAATTGTGGGGAAATATTGATTATGTGTGCCTTGTTAGTGAGTTACTACTTACAGTAGGTTTTTATTTGAAAAAATATCTGAGAGGGAGCATAAAAAATTCTTCATTGAAGTGCTGGGCACTGCAGAGCTCTGTCTGGGGGTGTATGGCTACAGAACATGTTGCTTCAAAGTAGGTCTTTGAAGGTACGTAAGGGAGAAAGCTCTTGGCACAATTGCTGAAGAGTAGCTGGCATGGAAAATGTGTGTGGTTTTCTCTGTCCCACAACACAAGACAGTCTTTGTAGGAAAAAGAGTCAAGGGTCTTTAATCGAGAGACCTATAGGGACAGATGCAAGGCAAACTTTGATCTTTTGGTAGTGAGTCAGTATTAGCATCCTACTTGAATAGAATTGTTAATGCGAGAAGCTCCATGTACTTCTCAGAAAAATAGGAGTACAAGGAACTTCTCTTTCATCTAAAAGCTATGGCTAAGGAACAGCAAGGCACTCTGAGCTGGTTACGTGCTGTAGTTTAATTTTGTTGGAAAAGTGGTCTGTCATTTGCTGCAAACTCACAAAGTGTCCTTTAGGACTGCACCTTGTTCACATTAGGCTTTGTCCTCGTTATTTCCTCATGCCAGCACGTATTAAAACGTGCCTGGGTTTACTGCTGCAAAGAGACTCTTCTATTACACAGCCCTGGTTTGAGTGTGAGTTTGGGGTGCTGAAAGCTCTCACTTCACTCTCAGTTGCAGACCTTAAGAGTTGTAGTTGGACTTTCTCCAGGAATTCAGCTATTTGTATTTTAGGGTTGGACATTCAAATATATGCAAGCTGGAAATAATTGTTGAAATGTTTTTTTCAGTGAAAAAGAAATGGATGTAGCATAAGATTATTTGCTTGCAAAAGAATTGCAGCATTCAAATGAACAGTTTCTAAAACTACTAACTTGTATTACATAATAATATGAATAGCTTTTACTTTGTTGAGTTTGAACTATGTCAGATTGTTGTCTTGTATTAAAAATATCCATGGCATGAGATAGATATGTTTTCATGAGACCATATGTCTGACTGCTTGCTGCTTCCAAGTTGTAGTCTGTTTATGCTCCAGCACCTCACTGAGAAGTGTGCAGTTGCCCTTTGCGTCCATGTTGCACTGTCTTGAAATAACTGTTTCTGGGCAAGCAAAATTTCCCTGGCACCATGCACAATACGGAGTTGAGGTCTTCAATTGCCAGCTTTTTGGAGGAGAGACCTGCTCCTTCTATTTTAATCTAAGGCATCTGTTGACATAAAGTGTCTGCTGAACTAGTGCATTTTGCAAGAGGAGCTGGTTACTCAGATCTAGACCTGGGACCTTGTGATGTTGAGCAAACAACATGAGCTAGTTTCTGTTCCAAGTATTTGTAATCAAATACTAGAAAGATAGAGCAAGTTAGGAGAATATCAACTCACCAGTGTGATTACTTTATTGCTGGAATACTAAAAAAATGTCCTTAAAAATTTGTGACTTGACAGCGTTTGGCATAAAAAAGCACGAAAAAGAATCTGCTGTTCTGGCTAAAAAAGTCACCTCTGTGATTTGAAGTACTACAGTGCTGTGTCTTGTGAAATATATCTGTTCTATTAATACCTTATTCTAGTAAAATGGAAAGCACTGAAAACTGTCATGGGGTCAAATGAATGGATAGCTATCATATGGTTTATTGGTATTTATTTACTTGACTCTGAGATGGTATACTTCTAATTGGCAGGCAGGCAGGCAGACAAATGAATTGGCAATAGCTCTTTCTGCAATGTTCTCAGCAGCATGCAAGGGAACAGGAGAGGGAAGGAGAACCTCTAATAATATCATGCCTAGGGGGGAAATAACAGTACAGAAATTCCAGAAATCAGAGCCAAAAGAATAAAGGAAGCTTCAGAGGAGGAAAACCTATGCGTGTGGAAAGTTCCATTGCACAGATAGCAGCTTGAGAGAATGAATTAGAGATAACCTTCGCTGTTCCCCAGCAGACTGAGTTTTATAATCTCTTCTGTACAGGGATTCTCTCACAGAAAGCAGTGAGGAGCTCTCTGCATGAAAAAAATGGCTGTAAGCCTGGAGCTACAACTAGTCTATGTTCAAAACAATGAAGGTTTGTTTGATTTTGAGTTTTACATTGTCCTCAGGGTTGTGGCAGACCCATGCCTGTCTTTTTCTTACACTTGGATTAATATGGAGCATAAAGAGTCCTCTAGACTAACATAGTAGAAGACAGTCAGGTTCTCTTTCATGTGCATAGATACATCTTTGTGTTAGTTAAGTTGCTTTTGAGTTTTGAGGTACACCCTTCAGTAATCACAAAAAAATTGAAGGTGAGAATTTGATGGTATGGGGATGCAGTCTTAGATTCAGGTTACAAATTGCTTCTTAAATTTGAAAACTGAGAACTGGCAGCATTTGCTGATTGTCTAATGTATCTTACTGAGCCTTGGAGCATGGAGAGATTTAACATGAATGCAGTTGGTGCCCAATGAGACAGTCAGTCATTCTAGCACTGAAGAGGTTTAATAGGACTCAGTCTTTCTTCCTGGAAGAAAAAGCAAAGAAAAACGAGTTCTGCTGGTGATACTGACTGCTTTAAGACAAAAAAGAACATAAAGGAAGAAACCAGATACTTCACTGTGGGTAAGGAGATTAAAAAAAAACACAAATCAAAACCCACAAACAAACAGGGAAATATAAGAAGGGTTTTAGAGACTTTCCAGGAATTTCAGTCAAGAACCAGAAACCCAGAGGTATAACAGCACTGGATCCATATGCTAAGGAAAGTCATAGAATCATAGAATCAGCCAGGTTGAAAAGGACCTCTGAGATCATGAAGTCCAACCCTTGATCCACTACCACTGTGGTTACTAGACCATGGCACAAAGTGCCACATCCAGTCTCATCTTAAAAACCTCCTGGGACAGAGAATACATCAACTCCCTGGGCAGCCCATTTGTTTGTTAAAAAACAGGTGGAAAAATGGTGCTTCAAATTGGTCTCCTCAAATCATATTAAATGCTCACCTTTTTGAATGCTGGTTCTGGCATTTGAAGATGACTACCAAAACCTTTTAATTTCTGTCCATCATGATGGTTACCACTACTAATAACCATTCTCTTGTTCATTACCCTTTATCTCAGGAAAAAAAAAAAAAAAGCTGTCTCAGTAGTGAAAATTGATGTATTCTTTCGAGAGGCAGTAAGCAGAGATTGGACAGAAGGTAGAACAAGGTGCGACTGCTGTATTTACTGCCTCAAACACTGATGCTTGATTGTTTCACGTGTAACAGACTTCCAGAAGGGAAGCAGGGCTTAAGGAAAGAAATAACTTTACATAGATATAACAGGCCCCTGAAGATTACTCTCAGTTACTTTAAATTTGATTAAACTCACACCAGGATATTGCTTTCAGGTACTCAGTTCAAGGGGAAAGTGGTTTAAAAAAGTGTATGAAATTTTGGAAACAAATTAGCATTTTTGCTCCACTGTTCTCCTTCCTCTCTGGTTAGTAAATTGTAGCATGATTTTGAGAACTCATCATGTACAACAGCTGCAGGTATAGCCCATATTAAAATCTGGTGACCCTTCCATGTGAGACACACACTATTTGTGATATTCTCTCTGCTTTATCTCAGTCACCAGCTGTGTAAGCTCTATGGGAAAGACCCCTACTGAATATAACTCTACAGGTGATGTGCTCATTTCCACTGTTGCTCTTCCCTGATTTTTCGCAGTATGAGCATCACTAAAATAGATATCTGCATAATGTCAGCTGCCATTTTAAGTCTCAACAGCATAAATTCAAAGAAATCTATTTTATTGCAGTCTTCTAGTATGTTTTTTAAAAAGCTTGGAAATTGATTCTCTAAATCATGCCGTAAGTTATAGTAGGAAAATGTTTGTGATATGATATGAATTCACCCAATATACCATTTTTTCATGTATTTTATTCTCTCAATACCTCTCCAGAATAACTGGGCAAGAATAAGCTGGGTGAGTTCAGCTGAGGTTAAAGTGGAGAGTTGTGGCAGAGCATAAACTAAGTTCTGATCTCTCACAATGGAAACAAATATCCTTGTTTTCTAGATTTTAAATGAAGTTTCAGAATTGCTTCTTGTCTTTAAAAGGTGCATCTTGGATGGTTTCCATCAGGCAAAAGCGTAAGCTGGTGTTAGCGTGGGAGGTAGTGTAAGAAAAGGAAGAAACAAAAGACATTTTTCATAATCCCTGGAAAGTTTTCAAAAAAGAAAATAATAATGCACTAGGGGGAAGAGTATGAAGGAAGTACACACAGCTGCTATCAAGAAAATGATGCAGGGCTGATCACATGACAAGTGTTGGAATATGCTTCAGGGACTGTAACTGCATTGCCAAAGGAAATCTGGTAGAAATTCCATAAGCAAGCAGGAGAATTTGTTGATGGAAATCTGTTCTGCTGATGTAATTTTAGTTATAAAATCATGTTCAAGCTCTGTGTCCTGTTGGATCCTCATCTAGGGAAGTTCTTACTGGAATTTAGATGAGTTTCTAGCATTAAAGAAAACTGCAAGTAACATTAATGTTTGCGTATTCTGGTTTACAATTTTGGTTCTCATTTATGTGCAGAATGTCCAGATCAAGGAGATTCAAGTACTGGCGTATTGTCATGGAGTAAAGGGCTTTGTTGTGTTCAGAAGAAGGTTCTTCTACACATCTACTAAGCAAAGGGAAGGGCTGTGGAAAGCATAGCCTATCTGTGGGCAAAAGGATGATTGTCACTGAGAAAGGCAAACAGCTGTTCCGAGGCGGGGCTGGAGTTCGCTGTTGTAGGTTGTGACAGTTCTGCAGCAGCGCTCTGAGAGAGATGTTGCATGTTTTTTAAGGGATAATGTATGTTTTTCAGTGTTGTTGTGTATAGCTTCCAGTGTCCTTCTAATACTAACTTTTTCAGTGCCAAGGCCCATAGGAGGAGTAGGCAGGAATTTTTTGTTTTGTTTTGGTTTGGTTTTTGGTTTTTTTGCAGGCTTTGACTTATCTAAAAGAAAATCTGGAACTCAAGAGGCAGTGGGCACAAATGGAAATACGAAGTATTCCATTCAAATATAATACAAATACTTTTTATGGTGAAGATGGTCAAGCAGTGGACCAGGCTGCACAGTCTCCATCTTTAGAAAAATTTAAACCCAGTCCTGACCAATCTGCTGTCGCTGACCCTGCTTTGAGCAGGGGAGTTAGAGTAGATGATCTTTAGAAGTTACTTCCCAATGCAGCATTTCTGTGTTTTTTTGTGAAGTAGGATAAGGCCTAAGCACTTAGCATCTTCATCATCTATTGAATAACCAGTCCTTGTGATTTTTCAGTGTATCACTTAGAGGAAATAAGAATAGCTATTGGCCAATTTCCAAGTGTCAGTGTGTTGAGGTTAACAGAAACATATCTGTACCTTAAAGTCTTGCTCTCCAGTGATAGTCTCTGCAAAGTGAGTTTACAGGAAATGGAGAAGTGCCATTAATTCAAAATTCTTGGAGTAAGTATTTTAACATCAAAAGCAGCATTTCAATTCTATTTAATTGCCTAGGTCAAAGACAGCAAGTTAGACAGTCCACACTTTTTAGCTACCTTGCTAAAGATGTGTAAAACTAAGGAAGTTCCTTCCTGTTTGATCCAAAAGCTGTACACGTAAAGTTGGATGTGCAAATACACACTCATGCAGCCAAGCATAGGGAACCAGGTCCCTTGTGACAACCTGGGGGCCTTTATGATCCATAGTTGAGGTAGCGTTTGTGACTGAAAACTCCTGAGGTGTTGGCTTCCCTAACGGTGCTCAGAGCACACATGAGCACAAGGCACCCAGCTGCCCTTAATGTGCTCTTTCAAAAAAGCAGAGAGGGAAGCATCGTTCACCTCTTTCATGGTGACTTGGCAGTTGCTTGCAACTCTTCCCTAGGAAGTGATAGTTCTGGTTCAGCTCTTTCTGCAGTCTATCTCTTTCCAGCCACATCCCTAATTCACAAACTGGGAAACTGTCCAGTCTGGATTTGGACTGTGGCCTAGTTTTGCTGCAAGGAATAATGATATCAAATTATGGCCAGGCAAAGGGAACATAATGAAAGATTGTACAGGTTTTGAGAACAGTAGGAAAGTGCTTCAGGTTTTGCCTAGGAAATCATAAGGTATGATTTTGGTAACTTGAGGCAGAAGAACCTTTTGATACCAGTGAGAGAAAAGCTTATCTTTCCCTTTTATTCCCTTGTCTGGTGATGAATGCAACCCATGTAGCACTGAGCTTTACAATTTTCACTCACTATCCCATCAGTCATGGTTGTAAGCTATCTTGTTACAGCATTTACCTGTTGATCACTTTGTTAGAACAAACAGACACTTCAGCCTGATGTTTCTGCTTCACACACTGAAAATGAAATAATTAAGGCTGTGTATAACAGCACTGACCAGAAACCCCATAGCCATGTGAAAACACAGGGAAGCAGGTCTCACTATACTGAAATATTTTGCTGGCTGGGCTGGCTATAGTTTTGGTCTGACATTGAATTTCAGCTGGTTTTTGGTGGGTTATCTGTCATAGCAGTGAGAGCTGCGCATTCTTCATCTAGATTATTAACATCAAAATATCGATTTTGTGTATTTGATTTCATCAATAAACTGTTCTCAGCCTTCAGCACTGTTTGAAGGACATCTGGCTGACTGACAGGTGCCTGATCCAGAACTGAGGTTTCCAGGCAGAATTGCAATCAGGTCAGCAGTTCTCTTTTCAGACAGAATACTGGGTGATGTAGGAGGGAGTTATCCTTCACTGGTTTCTAACAGTGCAATGATTACTGATAAATCAGTTAATAACAGTACAGTGGTAATCCCTTCAGCAGGTAAGTAAGCTGAATTCAGTATTTGTGTACTTCTTATGCCTCCTTTTAATTGAAAATAAAAAAAAAATCAACACACAAACACCCAAGAAACATTCTTAGATTTTTTTTTCGTTGCTGACATTCTTGAAGGAAGATTGATAAAGCTGTGTCTGGGCAGAGCTTAAGGCTTCTCCATTTACACCTATAAAAACTGTCTAATTCAAGGTGGTCTGTAGTATCCACCTTATTGCGTTTCAGGGCTGACTTGTAAGTACGGCACTGTTGCAATGTGTGTGTCTAGATGTCAGATTTGGCTGGGATTTTAGGTAAGAGAATGAGAGCAGCTGTCTCTTTGAAGGCAAGAAAGGTCAGTGATTTAAAAGGAGACGATAATTGTAAAAGGACACTGTATGAAATGGCATCAAACCAAACCTGCCTTGTAAGAAATATGAAGTTTGATCTGTGGGTCATTCAGCAATGTCATGTCAAAACTGATTATTGAAGAGTTTTTTTACTTCTTTTCAGAAGCTGATGGTTCTGATGTAGGGGAGCAATTCTGGAGCAATTCTTGAGTATATGAGTTCTTTAATTATAAATGCAACTTTTCATTTTGCATTCTAAGTAGACACCACTGTCCTTGTAATACTCAGAAGAGAAAGCGGTCAGATTCCATAGAATCATAGAATGGTTTGGGTTGGAAGGCACCTTAAAAATCATCTAGTTCCAACCCTCCTGCCATGAGCAGGGACACCTGCCACTAGACCAGGTTGCTCAGAGTGTTATCCAACCTGGCCCTGAACACTTCCAGTGATGTGGCATCGGCAACTTCTCTGGGGAGCCTGTTCCAGTGCCTCACCACCCTCACAGTAAAGCCTTTCTTCCTAATATCTAGTCTAAACCTACTCTCTTGCAGTTTCAATCCATGCTCCCTTGTCCTGTCACTACATGCTCTTATGAAAAGTTCCTCTCCAGCTTTCTTGTAGATGCTTTTTAGGTATTGGGAGGCTGCTGTATGATTCTATGAGGCAGATGCATTGAGAATATAATACAGAATGAAAACTGAGCTGGATAAGACTGCAATTTGTAATACAGTAGAACAGACCCTACACTTTTCTGAGTACCCTTAATGTAAAATATTGCAGATAAACTTAGAAGTTTCAAATTCACCCAATGATGGAGAAGCTAAAATGAAACTAAAATGTTCTTTGTAAGCACTGCATATGCATTTTTTTAATGAAGACTCTATTAAAATATGTTTTGCTAAAGTAGATGGTTCAGTGTGTATCTATGAAACATAAAGAGAAAATGGCAACATTCTGAGGGCTATTTTGCACTTAGTAGCAAGAGTAAAGCTGGATGACAAGATACAGATAGAAGAATTTTGATAGACAGATAGAAGAATTTTGATAGTCTTTTATCTAGCACTGTTTCAAGCACTGTTGAGCAAGGTCCTTTATAAAAATGA
>JAYRBT010000114.1:30320875-30332325 GCA_036023395.1 Myiotriccus ornatus
TTCTTTATCACTACCAAGCCTGCAGCTATAGTACCACAGAAGTAGTCTGCTGTAGCTGGTAGAAATGGCTGTAAATCAGTAATTCCATTCAGAGAGAACCTTCTTTTTCAACACTTGCTTTTTTATCTGTCTGTGCCTTGGCTCAGGCTGACCACACACTGCACTTCTTTGCACCGAGGCATCGTACCACAGCATTAGTCCTTTTTTAGGCAAGTACAGGAACATGACACCCAAAGTATACTTGGGATACATTATCCCTTTCAACAGAAAATTGAAGACCTTAAAATGAACAAAATGAAGTGTTTAATTTCTAATATTAAAAATTTTCCAAACAGTGAGAAGTTATTACTAAGAGGACTAGTATCTTGTAATGTACTTGGAAACATACTGTGATATTTTGTGATGGCTAATTTTTTTCTTTTTAATGTCTTAAAAGGGTCTTTCTGAGGGTATGGGAGGACTGTGCCTGTACTGTCACTGTGTCAAAGGTGAGCTGTGGAAAAAAATAACATATTCAAGAAGTAACATCCTGGCATTTAAATTTCCAGGCAGCTGTGTGAGCTGCTGTTTCTTCCTACATCAGCAGCGCCTCATGGGAAATGGCTGGGACAAGCTGCTGGGTGTTTTTACGTCACTGTAGTGAATCTGGTCTTCCTGAAAAGCTGGAACCTATTTATTTTTAACAGCCCCACTTATTTCCCAAGGGTCAGCATGTTTTCACATGTTGCATTTTAAAAATTTCTGAGGCATAAATTATGATTATACCTGTCAGTCCTTTCACAATGGAAGATTTTGTCTGCCTCCAGCTCCCTTGCCTTCTTTCAGGGGGGTAAGACATAAGGTTTTGAGACAAGAATACAGTAAGTGACATATTTTCACTTTTTGACACTCCCTCCATTTTGCTATAATCATAACCCAGTTCTAGTATCCTGTTTTTTTGAGCTATTTTGGCCATGAAAGTTGTACACTAGCATGTGTAAGGTGAGTATGTGGATAGGCTGTGCCGGCAGTCTACCTGAGTATTGTTAGAAGGCTTTTGGGCTTGTCCTTATCTCTTATGTGCTAATTGATTTCTACTGCAATTGGTAGTCCTCCTCCTTCCCCCTGTACAGGGCTTGCTGGTTCTCCTGTTAAAGGTACAGGCTGCTGTGGCATGTGAGGAAGGATGTAGCTGGGGCATAGGCTGTAGAAGAAAAGAGGGTTAAAGTCACCTGAAATACTGTTCCCATGAAATACAGCAACTGATCAAGGACATTAGAATGAAACTGAACAGAATGTGCTAGGCTGTTCTCTTAATTGACTGCTTTCACAATTTGTTTGTGAGAAATTCTGAAGTTGCGGTTGTTTGTCGTAATATGCAACAAAACCACATGAGGATTTTCTGTAAGACTGGGATTCTAGTTCCGAATCAGATCTAATAGCAACTCTTCTGCTCTTTCTGTGCAGCGTATTCTTGTCATGTGAAGTGTGGGCTCTCACTACAGAGATGTTTATCAGTGACGGTGCTGCTCTTCCAATATGCATAGATATTTCTGTGAAATTGTGGATGGATGTGATAGTCACTATTTTTCTTCTGTCTACATCTATGGGAATTAGAGCTTCAGCAAAGCAGTGTCTCCCAATACCATGAGGAGGTATCCATCTAAGCCTGCTATGGAAGAAAAAAATCTTTGTTTAAGGTAGCACGTAACTTTTCTGACTCTGCCATCATTATCTTCCTTCTGAAAAATCTTCATTCCATTTAGGTGTAAATAGTTTCAAGGGGGCTTTCAAGGCTTGAGTACAACAGTTGCTACTGCCCACAGCAAAAGCTTTTATATATAAATCTTACTAGAACAGTTCCAAATATTTTCCTATTTTAATTGATTGTTCTTAGAACTATATTCAGGATGTATTGTCTTACTGTAGATATATTAGGACATTAGATGACTATTTCAGAAGTTCAAATAAAAATGATTCTAAAGATCTATTGGCTATTAAAATAATTTGTGGCTAAAGTTAATGAAGAGATTAGTATTAGTAAAAGTAGAAAATGTTTATGTATTTAAGAGTTCCTCTACTGTAAATGTCAGACTTTTGAAATGATTGCACTGCAACCCAGATAATGGGTTGCTTTTGATTTATTACTTCAGGTAAAGAGCTAAACAAAGTACTTTGATGCAGCAAGTAAGTTGAAAGTTGTTTGTTTGTTTGTTTGTTTGTTTGTTTGTTTGTTTGTTTGTTTTTTAATTCAATACGTACATCCTGGCTGAATATCTACAGGGAACTGGAAACCCACCCAAAATGTCCTGATCCTAAAGCAGCCCAGTATGGACTAAAACCTGGGGTGGATCATTCAGGCTTAGTCTTTGCTTTGGTTGTTCTAAAAGCATTTCTGGAGGAGATATTTTTTATTATGATTATTTTATTAAAAATAAATGGTGGTAAAAGACAAATGCTCCTATTTTTGTTTTTCTAGCTTCAGTAAAATACCAAAATGAGTTATTTCAAAGATATTAGCATGCTCCATCATTGGTAAGGACACAGAGGAGTTGCATCACTAATGTAAAGTCCCAGCACAGTGGCTCTTTTCCAGAAAAGTCAAGAATCCAAGGTAAATATCTCCTTGGAAGATACTGTTGATTACAGACTTCACAAAATTGGAGTTAGCTCTAAACTGGCTTGTAATGAAATTTCTTAATTGGAATGACATAATAACTACCATAATATCCCAGATTAGGAAGAATAGGTGCCTAGTAAGTACAGTTGGTGAAAATTATGATGCGTGTTTGTAAACCCATCTTTGGGGCTTACTACTATGAAAACAATAAAGGTGTTCTTTGGATACTCAAGATACTGGAAGGAATCTAATGCATGAGGCTGAATTTTGCTTTCATACACATCATGAAAAAACTTCCTTAATTTAATTTCTTCGAAGGTCTTTTATGTGGAATCCTTCACTGGTAATAGTAATAAAGAAAGGCAATAGGCAAAGTATCCTGCAGGCACAAGCACTGAGTCAAAGTCAAGGCAGTGGTAGAACATTATTCCAATATCCTCCTGTTGCTACCATTGGCATTGTCCTGGTTGCAGTACTGTGCTACACTAGACTAAGCTTAAATATCCTTGACTTTCACAGCTGGTACAGGAAAAAGGCACTGTCAATTCAGTTGGGTGGTGAAAATTCATTCATGACACAACAGACTTTGATGGACTTGCAAGGGGCAAGGTAGTGTACCAACTTTGATAACTTCTGTCTAGGATAACCTCACAGCTTAGATCTGAATTTACTACACAACTGTGGTTTTTTCCTTTAAGAAGAACAGAAGGAAGTCTTGTGCTTTTAAGTCAGAAATGTCTTTTCTTAGCACACGTTGCCCCAGATAGTAGCAGTTATCTATATAGCGTTTTTAGTCTCCTCTCTTACCAATGAATGAATGGGCAAGATTGTTCTGGATGTGACTCAACCTCATTTAACTTGAGTGATCAGGGATGATGCTGGTCCACTGAGTTTCTCTCAGGTTTGGTGGGCTGCCAAAATGAATCATGGCAATATGAGGCCTTCTTACAATTAAGGCTTGAACTCGAATTCATTCATTTATCTTAGTTTCACTGGGAAACCACACAGTTGCTTACACTGCCACCCGTAAACAAAGCACTGAGAATCCTCCACAAAGTGTTTCTCTACACAGCTTTCTTGAGAATCTGTCTCTCAATTTCCTGCTGCCCTAATAATTGCAGGAAATATTCAACTTAAATTTTCTAGGTAAAGTTTAACTTCTTATTTCCCTTTCAGAAAAATGACCTTCATGATTAGCTCACTTTGTGCTTTCTTTTGATAATTTTAGCTCCAGTTAGAAGTGTTAAGATTCATTTATATTATAGTAAATAACTTGATCTTAGAAGCCAGGAGATTTCAGATCATTCTGAGACTTGGAGAGATGTGTGAAAATCCCAGTGACAGAAGTCACAGAAAATCCTGGCAGAGCACTGGTTTAGAAAGACCAAATGAGCCGATAGATCTCATTTGGCTCTCTTGTTACTCTTGGGCTGACACAAGAAGGAAAGGAGAAGGGGAGAACAGCAACTAAATCAATATCCCTGGAGGCTTAAGTCTTCCTTCAACAGAAAAAGCAGTGAATGCTGCAGTGCAAACTTCCTTGCTTGATACGATGTCACAAGGGCACCTTCAAGCTCATTCTCAAGGGATTTCTCTAGAGGAAAAAAGTGCTTGCGCCTGCGCCTGTGACATTGCTGCTTACATTGTCAGAATTGACTGCAAACTCAACCTGTTTTGAGCTAGAGGTGCCTACCTTATTCTGAACTGTGGACTTGATATTGCTCCTGACATAGGCCTTGGAACGCTAACTACCTCCTCATTTACCAAAAAAATAACACTGCATATTTCCTTCTGCTGCTGCTATCTCTTCCCCAGGAAAATAAAAACTAATCCTCTGAAGCAGCTGACTGGGGGGCGTTAATGTTTGGTGTGCATTAGTGTTTGAGCTTGAGCCAGTATTCCTATTACCCTTCCTTTGTCCTGATGTCCAAAATCTCCTACTTCATTCTAGATACACATTGTTATCTGAATACTGGCCTCACCTCCACGGTCACAGGGATTATTTTGTTGTGATTAGATAGTTGTTACTAGTATAATCCCTGTGCTTTCTTACGTAAAACCTGTTCAGTGCTTCCCAGTTCTTGTCCTTCTTGCAGAAGCATAAATGAAGAGTTGCCTGGCCTTTGTTTATTGGGTGATGGTAGGGAACAGCTGGGCTCCAACTGCAATTTTGGATAGTTCCTAAGCTGTAGAGCTGGAATGTGGGAGTGTAGAAAGTTTGGTTGCTGCTGGAACTAGCACGTGCATGTGTTTATGTGCACTGAGAGCTGGCACAGGCTGAACTTGGAAAGCAATGTGCTAAGAGGTTGAAGGAACAAGGCTGATGGAACAATCGCTGCCTTACTGCGATATCCTGCTGCTGATTGCTGCAGAGCCTGTGACAATTGGCTGCAGCAGCTCAGGGTCATAAGAAATGGAGGGCACATATGGTGTTTCAAAGCCCTCAAGTAGGTATGCACCAAATCTTGGTCTTCTGTCCCTCAGCTGATGGTGCATCTAAATCTATGCTTGCACATGTGGATTCAGCAGGCTCTGGTTCATGGACAGATCTCCAAAAGTATCTGCACAGAGCAGGGCAACATGCAGCTTGCTCAGTCTCTCCTTGCGGAGATGCAGGTGTGACATGCTGCGTGTGGTCCCACCTTGCTGTGGAGCCTATACCTTTGCCAGCTTCTGGAAATAGATTGGAACTGGCCCTGCTTACAATGCAAGGGAAAATATACCATAGTATTACATGCTGCCCTGTTTTCACACTTTCTAATCAGGGATAGAGTGCAGCCTGAACAATCCAGCCTCTTCAGTATTGGATCAGGGAGGTATTTTCAGCATCGTTTCTCATGGTAATTTGTACATTCAAAGCTGCTTTTTAAGACCATGTAACCAAAACTGCCAAAATAAAAGGCTCACCTAAGAAACCAAACTTAAGGTATTAAATGAAATAAGGTTTTGTTAGGGAAGGGTCTAGAGAGAAAGGAGAAAATGTAAACAGTATGTATAATCTCCTCTCCATCCCAGTTTTATGCTCCCTCTTGTCAAGGACGGGCTGGTTCGCATTCTCCTGAAGAAGTTAGTATCTATAGCCTCTCTTGAGATTTAGAATTTCCTGATTCACAGATGCTGTTGGGAGACAGAAGGCAGCTAGATGTCTCCACTCCACTGCAGTTCTCACCAGATTTTTATATGGACATTTGTTAGGTTTAATTCCATCTCTTTCTTAATCGAGTAGATGTGAGGGAGGACTGCACCAAACCAAACTGAAGCCCCTTCTGGAATTTATGTTGTTTTCTCTCTCTTCTCCTGTGAGTTTGATCATTTGTCCACCAACCTACCACCTCCTTGTGATACAAAGACAATGCATGATTTGTTATTTTTAAGATCTATGTGCAAATTATACAGATGTAAATGTACACAAGAGGAGAAGCTGAACTTTTCTTGAGGGACTCCTTATTTTAGAGGTAAAAGAGGAGGCTAACCTATGCTTACAGTTCAACAACTCAGGGTTAGAAGGACCATTAGGATAACTGTCTGACTTCCCAAATAGTGGAGCCTAGAGAATCTCAACTGCAAACTTCTGCAGCAAGATTATAATCTCTAGAAAGGTATCCAGTAAGTCTTGAGTTAAAAACTCCAGCTGGAGCAAACTGTGTCTGAGGAAGTGGTTGCAAAGCCTAATTAGTTTCTCTAAACCACAGAAGACTCTGCTTAGCTCCACTTTTTCAACCACTGCATCCCAGTCTGACTCTTTAGTATGTGTTATACTGCTTACTGTTTATAGCTTTTTAGATCGGTGTTACATGGAACCGAACCCAAAAGACTTACAGAAGCCTGTTGTCTCAAAATGGTTCTCTTTCAACACATGCATTTATAACCTGAAAACAAACAAACAAACCAACAAAATTTCAAGTACTGTTTATGTGGCCTGTTAGGCCATTACTAAAAACCAATGGTAATTAGCATTTATCATGTTATTATCCTCTATTTTACATAGTTACCAGTTGAGATATAGTAACCACGTGTGCATGCCCTTAATCAATGGCAATTGAGAAAGAATACTGGCTGAGTTGGTCAGCAATGGGAAAGAGGTAAGATAAATACACTTATTTTTGATTTGTTGTAGTCTCTGCCCTGTCTACACATGACAACTGTGAGCCACAGTGGCGCATAGCTGATGACTGTGTCTGCTCCTTTGCTCTTCCAAAGTTTTGCCTAGGATCAGCACCAAGCTGAATGACCAGTGGCTACATCCTGTATAATTTTTTATTATTTTTTTAAAAAAAATGGCTCTACAGTAGCTTTTTCCAGTAATCTGGAACTTTCAATTGACTTTTGATTGACTTTAGTGAATTTTGGATCAGATGTTAAAATGAACATCTGGTGGCAAGTTCATTAGCCAAGGCCAAACAAGACAGCTTCTGAGAAACAAATACCTTCAGGCTTCTTGCTTTGATACTCTTTGAATGTCTTACTGTAAAAATTTAGTGGTCTCAGGAACTGTAACATAATGTCTCCAACAGCAACATCAGCGTGGTGTTGACAATGTGCTCACCTGCTGTTCTCTGATCCTGTTATTTCCTCTTCAGAAGTACAGCTCAGCATAGTTCTGGCTGTGTCACCCAATACACAGGATTTACAGTTCAGCTGAGCTGATGTTGGTATTGGAAAGTTACCTTCTTAATTTCTTCTGTTGCCTTTCCAGTCAGTCAAGAAATTGTGCTGCATTTTTCTATAATGATTCCAGGCTTTCGGTGGGCATTAAGGAAGAGAGTTCCCCTGCTCTCCCCCAACAACAGGTCAGCAGCAGACATTGGCACCACCATTTTTATGTAACTAACAAGTCCTATTTTAGAACTTGGAAGGGATCTAAGTGGTATTTTAAGCCTTAAGAGCTCATTTCATCTGCAAAGGAGATATTTAGCTTTCTAAAATTTCCCTCAAAATGGGAATAGCCCTCAGCTAGATATTGTTGTATTTATTATAAATACACAAGCATATAAAGCCAGGGAAAGCAAAACCTGACCCATTTTATCTATGCTTTTTTAATTTCCTTACATTAGTTTGAACAAGTAAGAAAATACATGAGGACACAAGGGAAAATAGGCTTCTGAAGAGGTTGAATAAATCTGGGGAAAAAAAATAAAATCCCCATGCACGTTAAGAAAGCTAAATTTGATCATTCATTTAGCAAAGACATCAGTGCCTATAGACACAAAATTTTTACAGCCCTGTTGGATTCCACCCTTTAAAAGTTTTTGTTGTTTTTGAAACCATAAATTTATAATTGTTGTTCTTGTCCTTTTTTGAACATTCTCTATTTAATCACTTTAAAGTACATGCAGATTATCTAGATCCCTCCTGGTGTTGATTTTTCTGACTAGCAGTGCATTTATAGTTAAACAAGTGAGGCATTTGGACTGTAGTCATTTTGATTTATAGCAGCAGGAACAAAGCGAGAGAGTACAGACGTCAGTGCTGCTGCTGCTGATCTGGCAACAGAGACTTCCTAATGTACAACTTACGTCTTTCACCACACAATTCCCTCTGTAGCCTAACTAGAGACAGGGAAGCAAGCTTATTTAATACAGTGTGTGCAATCTATACAAAGGTGTATGTACAGTAGTAAGCGGACATTATAGCACTCATTTTAGGCACGCAGTTTATATTTCACTGTGTTTTATGCATTTTAAAATGAATTCTCCATAATGGCAAATATGCAGCATTTCACTTTTCTTGCCTCTTCTAGACAGACCAGTCAAGTGTGAGTTAAAGCCAGTTGTGGAGGTGGCTGCAGTGCTTTTACAGGCACCGGTCCATGAGAACACGCAGCAAAAATAATAATTCTTTGTCTATAGACCAGCAAAATACCATGATGTTTTATTCACATCTGGCCATGGAGGCCTTTAAATAACTACCCCATAGGTGAAAGGCTCTAGATGTTCATGGTCAGCTCCCAAGGGGAAGGAGGACTGTTTTGATAATTAGTATCAAATATGGGTGGTGGAACACTCCAGAGAATATCTAGTCTCAATGGTGGCATTCCAAATTCCAGAGCTGAGTGTAACTGTCCATGCCTACTTTCTGTATGTAAAGATCCTGACAGTTTTCATTTTCAAATAGTATGAAGTATTCCACTAACAAAAAAACAGACTCAATTCAGCTGGATAAAACAAAATCTTCTGGCAGTCATCATGGCCAGGGACCAGGCATCACACAACTCTGGTTAATAGGTGTTTGCATTTCATTAGTGGCTGGAGTGATTCCTGTGCATATGGCACCATAGCCTGTATATCTGCTAAGCCTTTAAAGCATTTCAGGATGAAAATAGCTCAATGCAAAGTAATGGTCTCAATTTAGCACTGCAATCAGCAGGCAAAGACTCAGAGCGAGTTACTCCCAAGGCAGAGCAAAGGCTGACTGGTTTCAAACCTCCTTCTTTGAAGGGAGATCTAGTGAGGGCAGTGTTGTGTTCTGTGCAAAATGTAGGGAGCTACCCTGTCCCTTAGGCAGGCACTGCTCCCCTCTGCTACGCTGACAGGAAAGTGACTGTTTCTGCACAGACAACAGTTCCCTTCTACTCCGTGGGCATCATTCCATATTCAGTATCATACAGCATACACTGGCAATAGCTACCCTTGCTCTCATAAGGTCAGTTTTTAATGTGGGGAAATGAAAAACGAACTCACCCTTATTAATGTATACTAATGCATGACATTTTTACCATCTCCTATTTACATACTTGGATGCTGAGTGTTACATCATTCATAACATGAAAAACATGCGCAAATGCATCCCAAGGTTGGTTTTGCTGCACTGAAACAAAATGGTAAAAAAACCTTATAATAAAGTGCAGTCACCATGGTAGAATATAAATGACTGTGGGTGAAGACAGGCTGCTTGCCATCCCTGGGACTCTGCGGGAGCCTTTCTGAATGCCTGCCTTTCCTCATGTGTTCTGTGACTGGGCAGATTTCTGAGCTGCTCACATGCTTGAATCACATCGGGTATGGCAAGCTCTGGGCTTGGGTGAGACCATTAAAACCTCTGTCCTGCATAGCTTTTTGGCCTATCTGTTAAATGGGTATTTATTGAGAATCCTCACTGACACAATTAAATAAAATACAGCTGAACAAAGAAGTAATGTAAATGCATCTTTTATCTATAATGCTGGTATTAAAATACATAAGTGTGTTTCTACTGTCGTGAGGATCCCTATTGCCATCTAGCACTGTTCTTATGATATCGGATTTGTTTCCCCCATTTTTTTCTGTAAAAAATGCAACTAATGAATTTCAAATGCTCATTGAAGCTCTTGCTGTGCACAAGTTGTTCAGTTTTTAGATCCCTTTCTCTCTTCAGAAATTTAGTTTGTTGTCTAATTGCTTATTCTTTTAATTTTTTTTCCTTGTATTTTGAAGCAAAATGGTTATTCAAAGTATTTGGAGCTACAGAGCCAAACTGTCTGAAACTGTTGGATTTTGGATAGACAGAAAAAAAAAGATTTGCTACCATACAATTGTTAGTACACCCACCCCTGAGCTGGAGGGAAGCAGGGGTAAGTGCAGCTGGAAGGATGCAGAAATGTCTGAGCCTCATACCACTGGGACTTGGACAGCCCCAGGCTCATTTGCAGTATTAATTAATACAGTCTTTAGGCTTCTCTAATTTATCTAGCCAATCTCGACCTCGAAGAACCTTTATCTGCTGGGGAAGTGCCAGGAGGTGGAAGCTAGGTTTGGGTTCCTTGCACGGCAGCAGCAGGAGGTGCAGGATCTGTTCCAGCTGTTTAACGTCACCAAGGATTCCTGTATGAGAGGGCAGCGCTGCGCCAGCATCACAAGCCAGCTTTGCAGCAGCTTGGCACGACTGCAGTTAAGCTGAATTGAAACGGGGCAGGGTTTGGCCAGAGTGTGGCTGTGCATGCTCTGGCAGCCAAATCCGGTGACGCTTGAATTCACTGATTGCCATTGACTTTAATAGGACTGGGATATTGTCCTCTTTGCCGAGCTAAGCACAGATACATTCTGAAGTAGGGCAAGGCCTGACCCCACAGAAATCCGGGGAGCTTTGCCATCCAGTTCTCCAGAGGAAAAGAAAACGGGTGGAAGCAGACAGTCCGGAAGAAAATAAAAATAAATATGTTTGGGGTTTAACTGTGCCCTCAAGTCTTCTCTCTGACCTTGATGTGCAGCACAGGAACACAGACAAGAGGCTGGGGGTTATGCGTGCAACTGAGGACATGCATAGAGCAACCATTTTATAAACCATTATTCTTTAGAGCCCAGGACTTGATTAATGGAGGGGGGGATGGGGAGAAGGGGTGGTGAAGGCAGTGGGAAGAGAAGCAATAACGGTGGGTGTGCAGATAATGCAAAAATGCTGAATGAGTGGGCTGTTAAACATGAGGAAAAAAAAAAAAAGGTTGCTTTTCTGGGAAGAGAGGGAAATCCGTTATAATGTAGTAAAAGGATAACAGTGTGCTGGTACAGCCTCGTGTTTCCAGTCTCCCCGTGTGCTGCAGTGACAGGGAGATGGTGGGGGGGAAGGCGTGCATGGGGGTCTTCACCTGAGGGGACCCACGTCCATACATGACATGGGACCTGCGTGAAATAAATAAAATTGTAATTATTCCTCAAATTATTATTTTTTAAAAATAAAAAAAAAAAAGGACAGGTGTAGGGAGGAAGGACGGAAATCCCCTCACACAAAGGAACCGTAAAGGTGCCAATGGCACCCTCTTTATGAGCGGGATCACAAAAATAAATAAATAAATCCCATTAAGGCGTCTCAGTGAGGGGAGGAGAGGGAGGGGAAAAAAAAAAAGAGAATTAAAAAAAAAAAAAAAAAAAAAAAAGAA
>JAYRBT010000114.1:30332425-30343325 GCA_036023395.1 Myiotriccus ornatus
GAGAGGGAGGGGAAAAAAAAAAGAGAATTAAAAAAAAAAAAAAAAGAAAAGAAAAGAGAAAAAAGCCAGCCACGGGAGCAGAGGGGGGTGGGGGTGTGTGAGCTCTGGGCCCCGGTGCGTGTCGCTGAGGCAGCATTGACGCAGGCAGCTCTGACGGCAGCAGCCGCCGCGGCGGGGACGGGGGAGGGGGCGCCGCGCTTGTGTCCTCCCCACCTCCCCCCTCCCCTTCCCAATCCCCATCCGCATCTTCCCGCAGCTGAGGGCGAGGCGCTCTCTCACTGCCCTGCCTTGCGCTGCGGTGCGGTGCGGTGGGTCACCTCATACCTCGTAATGGGAGGGGGATTTTTTTTTTTTTTTTTTCGCGTCCCCTCAACCATCCCCATCCCTTTCCCACCCTGCGTCAAGGGAGGGGGCTATATCCCTCCCGCCCAGCCCCGGTGTGTGCACGCGTGGCCCTGCGGGCTCACGGCGTGCCACAGCATCGCCTTCATGGATCTGAACAGTGAAGTCTGATCGCTGTGGGCAGGAAGTGCGGATTTTCTGGGAGCTACCGCTTTACTACTTGGGAAGCGAAGGTTTGAGCACGCTACCGAAAACCGCCTGCTCATCCCTTCAGTTTTTTTCTCGCAGCATATAGGAAATTCGGGGATTGTGGCTTTCGGGGAGGAGAAGTTCATCTTTCCTGCGAGTTTCTCAAGGTTTTTCCCATCCAGACGCTCTAAGATGCAAAAGCTAACAATGATCGTATTGCTGATAATACAAACACTTAGAGTCCGCTTGTCTTTGCAGCCAACTTTTTTCCCCGTTAAGAAAGGAGAACTCTAATCCCATACTCTTTTCTGCAACTACAATGTAATTATTGTGATTTTTCCCTCAGCAGGGTCTGCAGAGGACAATAAGCAGAATAGTGTGGTTGATGCACCTGAAGAAGGGACAAGTTTGAGAAGGGGGTCCATGGGCATCTTGTGCAGTTTAATAAGACCAAGTGTAAGGTGCTGCACCTGGATCAGGGCAACCCCCAGTGTGAATACAGGCTGGGGGATGAACAGATCAAAGGCAGCCCTGAAGAGAAGAACTTGGGGGGTGCTGATGGGTGAGGGGATAGACATGAGCCAGCAATGAGCACTTGCATCCCAGAAAGCCATTCATGACCCAGTTTGTCAAGTGGGTTGAGGGAGGTGTTTCTGCCCTTCTGCTCTTCTGAGACCCCACCCGGAGCACTGCATCCAGCTCAGGGGTCCCCAGCATAGGAAAGACATCGACTTGTTGGAACGAGTCCATGATGATTAGAGGGATCTGGAACACCTCTTGTATGAGGAAAGGTTGAGACAATTGGGTTTGTTCAGACTGGAAAAGAAAAGCCTTTGGGGTGACCTAATTGTAGCCTTCCAGTACCTGAAGGGAGACTACAAGAAAGATGTAGAGGGAATTTTTACAAGGGCATGTTGTGACAGGACAAGGGGGACTGGATTCAAACTCAAAGACAGTAGGTTTAAATTAGATATTAGGAAGAAATTCTTTATTGTTTTGGGCACAGGAGGTGAATCGATAGTGAGGGTGGTGAGGCACTGGAACAGGTTGCCCAGAGAACTTGTGGATGACCAATCCCTGTGGATGTTCAAGGATCTGAACAACATGGTCTAGTGAGAAGTGTCCCTGTCCATGGCAGGGGGATTGGAACTAGATGATCGTTAAGGTCCCTTCCAACCCAAACCAGTCTATGATTCTACATTTTTTCTTCAGGACCAGAAGACTTCTCATAAAACAGTAAGAGGTGGCAATACTAAATTTTTTGCTGTGCTTCCCTGCCTTTGGTGCTAAGCACCCCTGAAAATACCTTCTTGTCTGTGTGACGGATGTTGTGCTGTTCCCAAACACTACTTAGAAAGGACTTCACATTTTGAGGTCATCAGTCTGGTAGCTTTCAGCTCTGTATTCACTACAACCTTTGTATGAAAAGAACAGTACAAGGAAAGAGGTTTTCCCTTCTGTCAAGCTGGATGATTTCTGAAGGGAAGTAAAAATGTAATGCACAGGCCCTGACTGGAAAAATCACAGGCCAATACAGCATCAGAATCTGTGGAAGGAAACTGAGAAGGCGGCTGCTGGCGGCTGGGTCCTAACTAGTGCTAAACCATGAACTATGTTACTTTTTCTTCAAGCAGCTAGGGCATAAATAGGAGTCTGCATTGATCCCATGCCATGTGATTGTACTCCCACATCCATCAGAGTAATCCAGAGGCTTTTTTGGTCAAATATGTAGATTAACACTGGTGGAAGAGAACAACCCTTTCTTTCCTCCTCTCTGCTGTCCTCAGAAAGGTCTCTGTCCTGTGTCCTACCAAACTTTTGAAAGCAAAACTTCTGGGGGGCAAATTCTGTCCTTGAAGAAATGAGGTTTCCTGAAGGTTTTTATGGAGTTTTCAAATCAGAAGTTCTATCTGGAACATCACTGAGCCTTATTAATATGAGGCTGCTGTTCCTGCCTTACATTTTGACTTTTACACACAAGCAAGTAGTGAAGCAGATGTACCAGCATAACAGTCTACTAAACAGATAGAGTTTGCTCAAATGGTCATACAAAAAGAAGTGAAGGCATAACACTTCGATTTGAAAAAAAAACTCCAACACAAAATTAATAACAAAACCCCAGTATGTTTAGAAAAGTCTGAACCTGTTCTCATTAAATTCACCAACAAAGATGCAAGTGAAATGAACTTACAAAGCAGGTTCAGGAGGGGAGGGGCCCCAGAAAGTGTCCAGTCCAAACTTCTGCTCAAAGCTGAGTCAGCTGAGAGATCAGACCAGGTTGTTCAGCTCACCCTGCCCTCTTCTCTCATGCTTAGTAGCTTGTCTAGCAGAGCTGCCACCAGGCTTCAGTGGTAGTAGTCAGATCCTTTCCTCTCTTACTTATGTTAGTTTTGTACTTTTTGGGAGTGAATGCAGTTACTCTTGCTCTATGCTAGTATAAGGAATAGGAGAAAACAGTGCTGCTGAATCAAGAAGGAAAACACCTGTGGATGAGAGGCTGGACACGAGTCAGGAGTGTGCACTTGCACCCTGGAAAGCCAACTGTACCCTGGGCTGCATCAAAAGTAGTGTGGCCAGCAGGTCAAGGGAGGTGTGTCTGCCCCTCTACTCCGCTCTTGTGAGACCCCACCTGGAGTGCTGCATCCAGCTTTGGGATCCTCAGCACAAGAAAGACATGGAACTGTTGGAGTGAGTCTGAAGGGGAGTCACCAAGATAATTAGAGGCATCTGAAGCACCTCTAGGAAAGGCTGAGAGAACTGGATTTATTCAGACTGAAAAGAGAAGGCCTTGAAAGGCTACAAGAAAGATGGAGAGGGACTTTTTACAAGGACGTGTAGTGACAGTACGAGGGGCAACAAATTCAGTAAAAGAGTGTAGGTTTAAAATAGATATTAGAAGGAAGTTTTCTGCTGTGAGGATAAGGCACTGGACCAGACTGCCCAGAGAACTTGTGGATTCCCCATCCCTGCAGGTGTTCAAGGCCAGGCTGGATGGGCCTTTGAGAAACCTGGTCTAGCAAAAGGTGTCCCTGTCTGTGGCAGGGGTTTGGAACTAGATGACCTTTAAGGTCCCTTCCAACCCAAATCATGCTATGATTCTATGAATTCTTTGTTTATGGACACAGAATTGTATTTTAAAGACTATAAATATTTTTGTTTTACCTATTCCTTTAAACTTACAGTGTATTTTGATAGTATCCTACATTTAGTGTGAATTTTGTTTTTCATTTTTTCTTTCTGTTATCAAAATGTATTCAGATGGAAATACTGAAAATTACCTTTTGACATCCAAAACCATAAATGTAGAAGACTTAAAACAGAGTAGAATTCATGATAGTAATCATACAATCCTAGACTGTGCTGATCTGGAAGGGACCCATCAGGATCATCAAGTGCAACTCCTGGGTCTGTGCAGGACACTCCAAGAATCACATCATGTGCCTAGGAGTTGCACATGTTTCTGACAGACGTTGACTTTATTTTGAATTCCTAAAATAAAGGGTTAAAAATCATTGAAAATATAATGGAGCTTATCTTACAGAAACATGCAGTTAGAATTAATTTTGTTTTCCTCCTTCTTTCATGCAATATGGTGAAGAAACAAAAAAACTGTAGTTTGGACACTGGCAGGGGTTTAAAAGTGTAACTCTTGTGTGCCACTGGGATGGCTGAGGTGATGCATCTTGAAAGCAGAATGAAAGCTGAATGATCACTAGACGGAAATGGTGTGATTTTTCAATACTGGAACTACTTATTCAGATTAAAGTATTGCCCTCACCCCCTCCCCAGTCTCAAAGGAAGTTTTTTTTTATTTAAAACCAAAGATAATCTGATTTTCAGTTGCTTATGATTATTCCTATAGAAATTACATGTAATCAAACATGGTTTTTTACCCAGATGAATTTGAAACCTCACTGCTTAAAACATTTGAGTACAAGAGATATCAAGTCAGGCTCTGTGCTACAAAACATGCAGGCCAGAGGAAGTAGGGAGGCAGAGCAGATAAACCACCATGGTACTCCCCTGGCACAACAGCTTCTCGAGTAGAGTGGCTCCAGGACAACCCTGCAGGCCTGGGCTGTCCAGTGCTGCCACGGGACGCTTCCCTGGTCCACCTCCCAGCCTGATGTGGTGCTGCTGAGAGCAGGCAAGAGAGTCCTGTGCTGGCAGCTCCCTTGCTACTATATCCACCAGGGAGCTCGCATGGGCCTCTGTGTCTTGCTGTAGACTTTGACCTGTAAAGGAGGCTACAAGGAAGAGGGCTATAGAAGTAAATAAAATAATTAAAGAAATAAAGACAGTTCCTGCATCAGTGTAAGAAAGCGTAATGGAAAAGGGCTGGAGCAAAGCCCACTGTGGCAGTGTTTGAGGACAAGAGACCATAGCAGACTTCTCCTACTCCTGCCCTTTTGATTACCCAAGGTACCACAAATTACTTTTCAAGCATAGAGTGTTCCACATACCCCCATCATCATAGAAACTCTTAGTATTGACCTTCTGATGCTGGGCTCGAGTCTAGGGAAGCTAGAAAGAAACACATGAGCGGAGTGACCCAGTGTGTCTTTTCTAAAATGTAACATAGTTACATTTTCATCACATTGATGTCATAGGCACCGAAAAGGCAGCTGCAAGACTTCTCTGCTGGGTAGGGGACAGTCGGTTGATTTTATCTTCCAGGAGTGAGGGATTTGTGAAATTCCTCCCATAGAAATAGGTAAAAAGGGAAAAGAGCTGGAGCAGAGGCAGGAAAGGGGAGGAAAAGTGCTGGAGAATCACAGTTGCTGCCAATAGGAGGTAGGAGAAGTTTCTGTACACTTCTCTCTGCTTTAAGCAGTAGTTGCTTCCCTGAACACTTCCGTCCTTCTCAATGGAGAGGTGTGTGAAAATCCAATGAACAAATTCACAGCTCTAAAAACTGGTAAATGCTCAAATAAGCCTCCAAATTTTTACGATTAAAAGGGCTATGACACAGTGATAGCTAAGGTTTATAAGGAGACATGGATCAGGACTTGGTGGTCATATGTTGAACAAATATGAGGTGTTTGCAGAAGTAGGAAGGAAAAGAGGACAAAATAACTTTATTCTGGAAGGGGAGAACACGCAGTTCCCTCTAACTTAACAAAGCGAGTTCAGAAAGTCCTCTCTAGATTACAGTAACTATCTTCATCTGTCTGTGAAAATAAGAAGATTAATTCTGTGAAATAACAGTACACATTCCATGCTAAAAGAACAACATTTAAAAATTGAAGAGAGACATGGCTTTGTATCTTGAAACTGACTTAGTACCACCTTCTTCCTAGTGCTGAATTTCATATAAAACTTTCAAATGCACCTTTCAACCCCCTCCTTTGAATTGTTAAATTAGGAGATCAAAATGGTGGTCATTTTTGTGGCATAAGAAAATGCGAACTGGTCGGTCCTGTGAGTTTTCTTTGTGTTATGTGTCAACCTAATGTCAGTGCTGTAGAGCTACTTGATCATTATTACTACTGCAAATTAGTTTGGGCGATGGAAAAATGACAGAAATGGTGATAAGTTTTGGGTCTTTTTTTTAAATTGGGAAAGTGAGTGAAGCAAAAGAGTGTTTGTGTGAGAAAGAGATTTCATTTCTAAACCTGCACAAAACTCTCTCCATGGCCTTGCTTAAATCACTTAATGAATGACACTATGGTTTTCAGTACTTTTTAAACAGTATTTTATCATGAAAGAATTCCCACTGAAAGCAGTGTAACTATCAAAGGATTAATAATGTGAATAAAGGTGAGAGAGCACACTCTTCACCTCTCTGCTGCTGTTCCCCAGTTTTGTAAAATAAGGATAATAAAACGTACCAACTATTCTGGGTGTTGTAAGGACACATTATCTCATGCCATCAAATCACTTTGAAGACAAAACTAAATGCTATGCTAATGCTAAGGATTCTGTCAGGTGTGCAAGACTACGTTCACAGTTCAGGAACATATACCAAAATAACAGCTTTGAGTGGGGAGAGGGCTTTTGCAAGAAATAGGTTTTAATGATACAGACGTCTTCCGTATCTGGAATGCTGTGTTATTAAATCACTTCATAAATACATACAAAGAAAACTTCCAAACTGCTTGGGAAAAGTGATAGTATGGCTGCATGAAAGAAAACCCATTTTGCTGTTTGTTAAGTACTCATTATATATTACTGGGCCAAAAAATTCTGAACTGAGTCAGCCATGTGAGAAAAAAATAAGAGGACTCATACTGCAAGTTTGGTATATCTCTTGATCTTACTACCACTGTGTTTGGTTATTTATTGTATCTGTACAGTGTATATTGTACAGGGGTGCATTTGTCCTGACCAATGCTATTTCTATCTCCTCTGAACTTTTCATTTTATATACCTTTAAAATGTGCTATGTTCAGACTGAGTAGTCACTGAAAACCACCAGGAATGGTACTTTGTAAACATGATTGACAGGGTAGGCTGGTAATGCTTTAAAAAATAAAGCAAAAAGTGTTTGCAAACTGAGCTATATTTATTGAGGGCCTTTTGCCTGATGATTTCAGTTATTGACTCACATGAGGCAAAGACCCAGTTTAAATCAAGAAGCCTGAAAACACTTCAAATCTATCTCTGAGTGCAACTGTGACTCAACTCCAGGTCCCAAAACTGAATTCTGGAATCTCAAAGTGAGGGACGACTGAATGTCATATAAAGATTCCTTTTTGTCTTCAAAGGTTTTAGTTCAAGACCTTCTTTTCTTCTAATGAAAAGACTTTGGTTTAGTGAGCATGGTGGTATTTGGTCAAAGTTTGGACTTGATGATCTTTTCAACCTTAGTGATTCTCTGATTCTGTGTCAAAGAGTTTAACTATGGAAAAGGTAGTTCCTTGAGATGGTCCCTATCTTGTACGTAGAGGGAAGAAACTTTTAAAAAAATGATAAAAGTAACTAGATGGAAAGCTTTCCTTTGGTAGCATCTGATAGAGAGGATGGAATAAAATCCCTAAGTGACTGAGACTTAGTTTGGCTAGGTACAACCTCAGAGATTATTGCTTATGGAATTATCTTGTTCACCTCATATGCTCCTCCCAGGAGATGATATATTCCTTATTTCCATCCCTGATTTCCATGACACTGTAATGAAAATATGATGCAGCAGGGTAATAATTTAGTGGAAACTCTTGTGTAAAGGCAGATCTTGATGGGATCTTCCTAAACCAGATACAAGATAATGCAATGTCTTACTTCGTGATAGATATATTATGAATTCTGTGTGCTGAATGGGTGAAAAAAACCCCAACCATTTAGAAATGTAGTACTTAAGATGAAATGAAATAGAACATAGTTTAGGATTGCCCCTAAAGCTTAACAAATACATACAATTCCACTCTCTGCAAGTTTTTTTAGGTTATCTCTCTTAAGGGATGTGCTACTAGGTCCCAAAAACCTCCACAAATCATTCACAAAAGTAAACACCTTGCTCAAAACAGACTAGATAAGAAAGCAAGCATCTGCTGCTGCTGATTCGAAGAACTCCCCCTTTACTACGCAGCCAAATTTACCAAAGCCTTGTGTTGAAGATTATTGTAGCAGATATCTCAAAGGCCACCATGAATGCCAAATTTAACATTCACACAAGCAGGAGTATTTATGCCTACTCGCCGTGCTTGGCAGTCCTGTTCACTGCTTTTTCCTTCTTACCGAGATAAACTTTGAAAAGTGGAAGAACCCAGTATCTTGTGAGTGCTTCCAGCAGACAGCGAACCTGATTTGGGCTTGTGATACCACTCACATCACCGGTATCTACAGTTGTTCAATCAAAGACTGGCTCAGTGGTTTGGACAAGTAGCCACGTACTGCATGTAACCCCTTGGAGGCCAAACAAGCCGTGCGTGCCCAGGGCCCGGCAGGACGCAGAAGGAAAAATCTGGACACCAAGTGTAGGGCTGGGGATGGAGCGAGCAGTTAGCAGCATTTGTGGAGCACCTCACAAAACAGACCTGGCCACACCAGCTGGGTGGGGATGACTAGCCTCAGCCACCCAGCACCGCACACCCCGCACGAAGACACCCGGCTGGTCGGCGATCCCCCGGGACCTTCCCCGCCGCCGCCCTCGTCAGCCCCGGCCCCTCCTCCGGCGAGGGCAAGGCGCGGAGAAGAAGCTGCCCGGTTTTGTTCCCGCTCGGCTGCGGCCCAGCCCGGAGGCAGCGCGGCGGCAGCGCGGACACGCGTGGGCCGGAGCAGCCGGGCGGGAGCAGCCGGGCGAGGCGCTGCCTCCCCCGCGGCGGGGCCGGGCGCGGTGCCTGCTGCCGCCCGGGAGCCGCATGCTGCTGGCAGGCGGCGGCGGGTTCCTTCAGCACCCGGGCTGTCATTTCCAGGGCAGCGGCTCCCGGCAGGAAAGGGTCCCCCCCGCCCCCGCGGCGTTTGCGGCGCCCGCGGGGATTGGCAGCCCCGAGGTGCGGCCGCCCCCGCGCCCGGCAACACACCCCCCGCCCCCGCCGCGGGCTGGCAGCGATCGGGAGCGCGGCCGCGCTGCCCATCTGCGGTCAAACCCGTGGCAGTGTGAGAGTGTGACCCTGCTTGAGAAGGAGACGACTGCTCCGCACCGGCTTTTTTTTTTTTTTTTTTTTTAATTTTATTTTTTTTTTTTTATTTTTTAAATTATTATTATTTTTTAATTTCTCATTTCTTTGTAAGTACCTTCCAGTGCTAAAAAATAAAAAAGAAATAAAATAAAAATGACTAAAAAATATATATATAAATCGTTGCAGCTTATACAGCGAGAATTTGCTACTTAAGAAGATCTAGCCATACACCATAAACACTTCAGCATGTACCCGAGCCGAAATATATTTGGAAAGATGGGGGGGAGGGCACTTTTACCCGGCTTTCATCAATGCCTGCTTGAAGAGAGACAGAAATAATTAAGAAAAAAAAAAAATTCCTCCCCTCCCCCTGCCAGCACAATCATAATACATTGAAATTTCCCAAAGTCTAGTCAGCTGCAAAAAAAAATGTTTCTGGAGCTAGAGGATCATGTTGTAGAAGCGTGTGACTGCAAGACTTAGATTCCTTTCCCTGCTCCCTCGTCTATTTCCTTAGGTCTTTTTTAGCATTATTATTTGTTTTGGGAGGGGAAAAATCATCTTCGCTTCAGTCTCTTGCTAGAGGTCCAGACTGCTTACGTCTGAGCGCCCCTTATCATTTCAGTGAATGGCAATTGCAGCCTTGGTGCTGTTATAGCAATGAAGCTACAGACGTCATTGCCTCCTGTTGGACGTGAGATGTGTCCAAGCATCAGCCCCTTTTGCTTAAGAAAAACTCTTTAACTTCCACGCAGCCGACATGCAAGCTTTTCTAAGATCCTGTGGACCTAACGTTGTACTGATAGAGTTATATCTTTTTATTTATATATACATATGCACATACACAGGTGTGCATGTGTGTCTGTACGTATGCATAGAGACAGAAATAGATAAATTAAAACCTCAGCTATATTGCAAGCTCCTCTAAAATTTCCTGCTCGTCAGAGTAGCTCTCTGCATCGTTTTGTTAACCCGGCGGGAAAGCCATCATCAATCAATTTCGGGTAACAAGGAAGACTTGTTGAACACCTTGTTCTCCAGACCCCGGGAAGATGCTGGGCTGCTGGAGCGTGGAAGAGCCAGGATTGTGCCCTGAACTTCACCCACTTGGCAACAGCTATTCCTAAACAATTTCCCCTCTCCTCCCCTGCCTCTTTGCCTCCCGGACTGAGAATCTGCTCTTTAAAGTTGATCTGAAGGGGAAAGCAGAGACGAGCTTGTGCATAGTTTGGAGGGTAAGTTGTGTTTTCGCCCCCTCCTCCCTCCCCCGTCCCTACCCCCCGCGAATAAATACCCTCTATCAAGCCTTGCTATCCGCCCGTAAAGGAAGCAGATCGGGGGGGGACGGGACGGGATTCCCCGGGGGAGCGGCATATCTTGCTCCCAGGACTGAAAGGGTTACACAGAGAGCGAGAAAGACCGAGCGAGCGACTGCGGGGGTACTGACTTCACGGCGGAGTTTGCAAGGTGCGAGTTACCGGCGCCTCTCGCCAGGCTGCTGCGGCGCCGCTCCCGTGGGTGCCGGGTGGGGTGGCTGCAGCCCCCGCCGAGACCCCCGCCCGCCGGCAGCCTCCGGGGAGCCGAGGATCCCCAGCTCCCAGAGCACATGACCCCTGCAGGGAATTTAGCCTCCCTGCACCTGCAGGCTCTAGTCATCCCGCCTTCTCTGCTCCAGGTTTTTTTTTTTCAATCCCCCTCCTCCCCCCCACTTCTCTACACACTACCCCCCCCCCAACTCCCTCCATCCATTCAGCTTTTACCTTTTTATTTCCACCCACCTTTTTTTTTTTTTTTTTTTTTAAAAGAATTAA
>JAYRBT010000114.1:30343350-30369385 GCA_036023395.1 Myiotriccus ornatus
CAAAAAAAAAAAAAAAAAAAAAAAAAAAAAAAAAGGCACCACCTGCTAACATTAGGAAAAACAACACAGGACTATTACCTTTATCTTTAATTTTCACTGACACACTCAGATGAATGAGCAAGGAAGAGGGAGACCTCAACCAGCCCCTTTAGACGTGGGGCTGAATTGATGGGATTGTGATTTGTAGGATTTCTGCACTTAGTCCCTGCCTCCTACTTGCTCTCCAGCCACTCCAAAGTCTCTTCCCCTCTCTTTAAGCAGCGATTTCTTTCAATCTCTCTCTCTCCCTCCCTGTGTCTCTCTCCCTCACACTCTCCCTCTCTCTCTACATACACTCATCTCCCCGGAGAGAGAGAGAGGAGAAACTCAACTCCCAAACACCGACCAGATGTCGAAGAAACGCAAAGCCCTGGAGGGCGGCGGAGCCCGGCTCCCCCCCGAGGACCCCAGAGCCTGCTTTGGGGCCGGCGAGGAGCAAGGTAGGGCGGCGGAGGCCTGCAGGTGGCAGGCCGGTTGGCATCTGGGAGCCCACCGCAGGGACGTGTCGGCCTGGCTGGCCTCCTGCAGCCCACCGGCACTGGGGTGACTTTGGCGTTTAGGCCGGGCTGCTCCCACCACCAGGGTTAAAAACTGCAGGGCTGCTCCCACTGCATTGTCACTGAACTTGTGAGAGGGGAAGGGTTAAGGGGAGTGAGGGGAAGGGGTGAGGGAAGGAGGTGTGGGAGAGTGGTCGAGGGGAATGGCAGGTCTGCCAAGCGGTCCAGACTCCCTTTCCCACTGCAGTTTGTCACTGGCATAGGCATAGCCACACTGCCTCATTGATTTGTAGCTTGTGTAAATCTGTTTGCAGTGCGCTCCTAGCTTGGGCAGCGAATGAGCTATAGGCACCTAATATATGTGTTGTGGTTTGGTGTGGGTCCAGTTTCCTTCATCAAGCCCCCATCCCTCGCACTATTTCAGTTGTGTCATGCTGGGGCTTCAAACACTGCCCTTGTAGCGTGCACTTTGTATCCAGCTAAAGTTGGTTTTGCTGTAATTTTTGAGTTCCGAGTGTTTGTGGTGAAAACTGTTCTGTACTTTTTGACAAGATAATGTGAATGTAGGAGCTGAGTGGTGTAAAATCAGCTATGTGCACAAGTGTGAGGGAGTTCTGCAGCCAAATTTCTTGTCGTTTAGCCAGCCCAGTGGGTTCTCTTCCTTTGTGATTATTTTAACTAGGTGGGCCCATATGAGCCAAGCTGAGCTACAGGGCTCTGGGCTTCTAGCTGTAATGCAGAGAGGAGAGGAAAATACCAATTGGTTTCAGATCAGTGTTTCAGACTGTTGCGAATGGCTCTGGTGGGAGATGGTGGGTGTGTGGTGGGTTCAGATGACGATGTGAGTATGTCTCTGTGCATGCTTGAATTCAAAAACATGGTGCTTTTGCCTGGGCAGGTGTGCACAGAGCACAGAAGGATGGAATGAGTGTGTTCTTCAACATGGAGTCTGTGGCCCTTTTTGTAAAGGATGTGAAGTATCCCAGTGTCACAAGTCACCCAGATATGAAATTCCCTTGCCACTATGGATGTTTCTGCTTTTTACTAGGAAATGTTTCGAGCACAGTAGCTGGTGTGCTCTTCTGGTTTCATTAGAAAGGAGCACTGATAGTAATTCACCATCTTTCTCAATAGATATGGTTGAGGGTTTATGTGGTTGTTGGTTTTAAATTGCTTGGTTCTCCCATAGGAAAATAAGATTCATGTTCATATTTTCTTGTAATTTCTCTGCTTAAGACTGATCTTGACATGGGAGGGACATTTTCAGACCCTGTGAATGACTTTATATGCATGACAGTATTCAGTGTTTTTGCAATGTGGAATTTTGCTGTTACTAACCTGGAAAATCTTACCCCTTTGTCAGCAATGGAGGAGTTTAAATACAGAAGGGGATTCAGCATAGATCTGAAAGTTTGGTATAGATTACATGTAATTTTATTTTAAATATATGCCAATACAGGTGGTGTAGAAGCACCTTACACATTATTGTGATGCAATGATGTTTGCCTGGTCTTAATTTTTTAAATGTCTTTTTTTTTTTAACTCCACAATAGTATTTTCTATAACACTTCTGGTTACGTAACAAGAAACAGAAAACAAAATATAACTTTAACACAGAATTGCTTCTTTCTTGATTGCAGTGTGTACAAAACAAATTAAATGGAAAGTGAAAAAATATTTAATAAAGCATTAATGTGTATCTAAAGAGAGTACATAGGGTATCATTTTCCTCATAAGGGGACATGAGGTATTTTTAAAACCTGTGTTTACACCTAGATAATCCAGGCTTGTGTCTTTTCTGCCACAGTACATAATAAAATTAGATTAAAAATATAGTTTTATTTCTGATCTTAAATTTATTTTTGTGAACTTTCGTTCTATTTATTTTCTCCCTCCTATTCTACAGGAAGGAATGTTGCTTGTTAATTACATTGTCTGTGACTACGTAACTGTAGAAACCATTAAGAGTGTGCAATGTATCAAGAAGTTGTAGGGAATGTATTTTTGTGTGAGATGGTGGATGTGAGCCTTTCTTAAGGCATGGGATGTGCAGGTAATTTTTTTGGATTAATCTGAAGCATTGCACAATGAAGCATTGTGCTCTTACAGCAGGTTTGTTACCTCTGTGGAGAAGGCATACTCGCTGGAGTGGTGGGCAAATGTGTAGCATCTGCCCAGAAACGTGGAAAAGCCGTATAGTACCTGGGTTTTAGCATCAAAATGTGTGTGCACTGGGAGCAGAGAGGAGGGGAAGGGGAAGTGGGCATTAGTAAACTAGGGAAATAAAATAGACAGCTTAGATTTCTGGAGGCTGCCAAATCCTGTGTTCCTACAGAAGTAGAATGTGGAAGCCCTGCTGTCCTCGCCTAATGAGGTGACTTCTTTTGGAAGCATGAATGTGTGAGAGCCTGGATCCCAGTCTGCCATCTTATGTTCTTATGTCACCTGGTGAGCTGGTAGCAAATGTTGAATCTCAGACCCTTTTGGGATCTGCACTTCTGTTTTTAAATCTTAAGAGAGTGTGGACTAATTCTTCGTTGCTGTAGACTGAGTTCGATATTTGGCCAACTGAAATGTGCGCTTGCGGAGTTTCATTCAGCTCTTGTTTATCCTCATTTGGCAAAGCTGTGGGTGGACAGACACTCTGTAGGCCACAATACAGATTTTTTTAAACTTCCTTGATGTGCTTGTCTTTTTATTCTCCAAAGTATTTAATGAAGGACCCTGTAATCCACACTGTAACCTTGCTTTTATTGTGCGGTCTGATTCTGTACGTTTCAAGCCTTACTGGTGTGGAGAGGAGGTAGAGGGATGAGACTATTTTGCATCTCCCACTTTCTCAGCAGCAAAACCCTGAACCTGTGTAATTCAAGGCACTTCACTGCTTCACTTTATTAGGAGGTGAGCTTGTAAGGCTCATTCTCCTAAACTCTGGAGGTACAGCGGCATTTCCGTGGAGAATTCAGGTTTTTACATGAACTGAATTGCCTCTTTCTTTCCACTGATTATGCATGAAGCCTAGGGTAACTACAGTGGTTTATTTGCACTGCTCAAAGTGTCAGAAATTCCAGCAAAGCTGATAAGGTCTTAGCAGAGAAACCAGATATGGTTGTTCAGTGTGATATCCAGCATGGAGAAGGTGGTATTTGTCTGTTGAAACTCAGCTCTCTGCACTGCCTTTATAGTCAGGAAACAGAACATTTCTAGGGATCAATTCATCTCTTCCTGAAGAGGAAGTCTACATTTAGTCAGCCGAATCAGATCTGAAAAGTGCTGTTTCTGCCAACTGAATATAAAGGTAGTCCAAACATCTAGCATGGATGTAGACAGCTGTATTTCAGCAGATGACTCCTGACTTTTGACCAGATCTTTCAGGCTTCAGTGCAAGTCAAATGACAGAGATGTTTTTCAGCTGAATTTGAAGCAGAGGTCTTTTCTTCTGGCAATAACCCTTTTTCCCAAAATTGTAGCATAAAAAGAAGGAAGAAGGGTCCTGTTTCTGTGAATTACCATTTCTATGAACGTATTGAAAGCTAGTGTGGAAGATGTGAAAATGAAGGCTGTTGGTTTAAAAACAAACAAATGAAATGTGGACACTTCTCAGGACCAAATGCAATATGATATTGTCCCTTAATTATACAGTAATGCTGCTCACAATTATTCAGCAGTTCCTGGATACAATGCAACACAGTATTTTGGAAATTTTCTTTCTGAGATTTTTGAGCATGGCGGATTCAGGAAAGGAGGAATCTCTAAATTCTTGTTGGACTGCTCTTTCTCTATTTGGATTGCGTATGAAAATAAATAAAAACATTTCTTCTTCCACTTCCCATGTGGTTCAGATGGTCTCCATTGTCACAAATATGAGTGATAGTTGAGAATTTTCTGTGCTCTACAAAATTGGTCTCTAGAGAGAGAACTGTTGTGAAACTCTTCCAGAGGCAAAGTTGAACTCCTGTCTGCCCAAGAGTAACTTTTAAGATGTGTTTACTTTTTTTTAAAAAAAATTCAGTGGGACTGATGATGTGCATAAAAGTTAATTATGTGCATAAGGAAGCATATTCAAGATTTTGACTGTCTTAATTACTATTAGTCAAAGCCCTCTTGAAGGTCACTTCTATGCAAAGGATACTTCCCTAGTAATTACTAGGGGGAGCAGTTTATACTAACCTATTCTCTCTGATTAACTCTTGATGATTTGTGTGAGTACTTAGCATTCTAGTTTGTCTTGAAATTTGGTATTAAGTTACTGATTATTATTAAATCCTAATTTGGGATCATCAGACACAGGAAACAAAGTTCTGTCCTGTTATTGAAGGGTTACATTGGTGTAATGGAAATCGACATTGAACCCAACTTCTGAATTACAGTTTTCCACATAGTTGGTCTTCTTCAATGCAATTAGTTACAGTATTTACTCCATTTGTTGTTTTATCACACAAGTGAATATTGGGATTCCTTTGAGCTCTGAACACTATCGTTGATCTTCATGTTTCCCTGACACAGGTAGAAAAGCAAAACAGTTCTTCCCTTGGCAGTTCTTGACTTGTGTGATTTGAGGCTTCAGTTGCTCTCGTACTTACATTTCTCCATCATCTGTGTTCTGACTACTATTCTTTTCTTTCCACTTAGCTTCTGCTCCCTGAAACAAAAAAGCCTTCTCTGTCTCTGGATCACACTCTGGAAGAACTGGCTAATCAGAGTAAGGTGTTTAGTGACAGAGGCTTATGCATTTGTGAGGGCATGGGAAAGAGAAGGGAATTATTGTACAGCTTGGGTTTTGTGCCGATACTGTATTAAGAGAAAAAAGCAATCCTCTCAATTCGGTTCACAGGAAAAAGTTTGTGTCACCAGGGGAAAAAAAAGTAAAAAAAAAAAAAAAAGACAAAAAATTGCAGCAACAGCTTTTCAAGGGTTTTATTAAAGGAAAATAAACCATACTTTCCAAAGCTGATTAGCTCAATGGTTACTGATAGTTTCCTGTGTTAGATTTTTATTTTTATATTTTTTACCTTTTTCTGCAGAGACACTCAAGGATCTGCCTTCCAGATGCTGTGGACGATATATGAGGTCTAATTTCTGATTTCAGAGGATCAAATTTAACATGCTGGAAAAGATACCAATTTTACCAACCCACTTTAATTTGTGTGAAGCTGCAAACTCAGTATGCTGGAAAGTTGTAAAGCTAAGGAGAATTCAAAATGTTTGGGAAGCGAGATCAGGGGCAAGGTATATATGCTGTTGTTGAAATAGCATTGTAAGAGCTCTCTGGCAAAGATGTTTGCCTTGGGTGTTGTTGCTAGCATGTCGTCCCATCCACTGTTCCATAAAGACTGTTGAGGAGCTTTTCTGTTCCCACTTTTTCTGTTTCCCACATTGAAACATATACTAGTGTGCACCTAGGTATAAGTTTATGAGCCTTGTTTGAAGTAAAATACAAAGGCTAATGCTTGAGCATTATGCTGAGTAAGTGTTTCCATGTAGAGGGGAGGACTTTTCTCTCCAACAGTGCAGGACTGTCTAGGACGTCTTGGTCTCAAGCTGCTGCTAGCAAGACGTGAGGGCACTATATGCATTGTTTCTTTTTGCTTTTCATAGCCACTTTCCTCATTCTGCAAATAAATAAATGAAGCTGCTTCCCTATTCCTAGTCGGTCAAGGAACGCATATCTACCCTTACTATGAAATGTATGAGGGAGGGTCCTGGTCTCTCTTTTACGTAGTTCACATTGACCTGATCACACTGTGTTGGTAGGAGGCTGTGTTTTATTGATGATACCACCTTGCCATGGGTTTCTGAACATATCTGTGCTTCTATGTGGGAAAGGAGGAGAGATATACAAGGCAAGTGACATGAAAATGCAAATGTATATATTTTTTAAAGGCACCGTGTTGTTTATATATGAAAATAGAGACTTTAATCTCTAATGAAGCATCTGTTAATTAAGGAAGTCACTTTATGGTTTCACCTTGTGGCCTTAAAGTTTCTGTACTGTTTGAGCATAATCCTGTTTTTAAGTTACTAGTGATAATGCAGAAAGCTTGGCAGCTCAGTGAGCAACAGTTGTGACTTTATGCTGGAGGAGGAGAAGAGAGATGCTGTCTGGGTTTGATGGGCTAGAATACAGTTGGTTTGTGTGTTTATCACTTCAGTCACAGTGTGATGGCTAATAATGTTGACATTTAAGGTGTGCCCACGTGTTGGGCAATTGAGCTTGTGCTCCCAAGTTCATTTCTAGTACATCTGCTTAACATGTGGAATGAGCAGCTGTATTTCAGGTCAAGCTGTATTAAAGCCATCCACACTGTGTTTTAATTGAGCACTGTATCTCATTTGAGGGGCAGCTGTTAATAGATAGATTCTTACATTGTTTTTCAGGTAGTGTTGGGCCCAAATATAATACAGGAAAGTTAAAGCCAGGACAACTCAGATTAGAGGTGGAGTCATCATACATGAATGCAGTATGAAACAATAGTTACAACAAATGAAAGAGGAAACAAAGATAATCCTCAGATAGTACTTAGAAAGCACTGATAGACATCCAGCCTTCAGGGGAAGGATTACTCAAATTTAGAGACGAAGGTAGAAAAATCATAGAGTGAAGATGTTAAGGCACCTGGAGAAGGCAACCTTTGCATGAGCAGAGACTAAATGTCAAAAGATCGCTAACTTCAAGAATAGTCCTTTTTCATAGTCATGATTATGCATTTTTCTTAATCTTTATGTAACTGTTAGGTTAGTGTAACAAATCAGTATCTGTGCAAGATAGGCAGTTTGACTGTTCTGTTTGTGATCAGGTTGGCTTTCTAGGCTTTGCCCATGGAAAGTCTGTTCTATTTTTCTCATACTGTTTATTTACCTGCATTATTTTTCTGACATATTTTCTTTGGTATGGATACAGCCAAGATAGGCTTATGCTGTCTGTAATTATTATTCAGGCTTTGCAGATCTGCTCTGTATGTTGTTAATCACTTTCTAATGTTATGTTTTGGAACTAAAGATTGCAAATTAGTAAGTTCAGATGGTAGGTCTCTGTTTTAACTGCCTGTGCAAATTCTCCAGCTGTCTCTGGGGAAAAAAGTTAATAACTTACAGGTGACTTCAACTTTATGTGACCTTGCCGGAAACGGGACTAGGAGCACTCACACCTAGAGGCTGTATAGAAACAATTGAGTAAGTGGCCTTTCTCTTGCTTTACAGCTCTTTTGTGCCATCTGTATAAGACTACATAAGTACTTCTATTCCTTTTCAAAGCCAAACCAGAAACAGGTTCCCAGAGTCATATCATGGTATGTCTGGGAAATGATTACCAACAGCTGAACATGCCTGCAGGGTATGGAGAGTGTCCTTAGTTGTGTGGAGTGAGCTGTGGACAGTTCTACCTTCTTCGTTTATCTTCCTTGATTTCTTAAGAATCTCAGTAACTTGGAAACAAAAAAAATGTTGTGCAGGCCAGTTTTTGCATTTGTTAACTCAAGGCCTTTGCCTTCAGTGTTTTGGGGATATTGGTGGATTTTTTTGTTTTGCTTTGTAATCTTCTCAGTCTGTAATGAACTGTGGCATTTTCTTGCAGTGGAACTTCTGATTTCAGGAGATGGTTCTGTGGCCTGTTTAGGGTTTTGAGGCAAATAGTGTGGATTGCATTAGATTCTGGTCGTGATACCTGAAATAGGCTAATTCTTAAGATCCAGATACTTTTTTGCAGAAGGTCCTGTTTGAGTGTTGGTTGTTGTTGTATTACTTGTCCTTTGACATGCATAGCCTGTTAATTTTAAACTGTGTATGCCTACCTTAGCACAAGAAGTTTGAAAATACTTGGGACTTCAGTGCCATATGCAAGAACAACATGCTGAGATTTAGGCAGGGAGGTGTACATGAGAAAGAACTATTTGACTAGATGAAAGGCCTATAGTTGGCAACGGCAGCATACAGCTCTCCAGATTTAAAACTACAAAGGAAGACAGCTGTGACCTAGTCACACACCTTCCTTTGCCACATCTTGGGGAAGGAGAGACCCACTGCAATTAGTCTGTACAGACAGAGAAAAAGCTACAGGTCATCATTTTTAACTCTTTACTCTGTGAAATACAAAGCCATAGTCCTGACCGGTGGCAGCTAGTGCTTCCAAAGAAACTTAAACGTACACCTCTGCTAATGCTGCACATGCAGCCTTGAAAAAGATCTTCATGAAGATGTGAAGCTTCTAAATTCAAGGAGTGGGTGGATTAACACTGGGAAGAGACCAATATACATATGTATGCTGTATACAACATTTTTATTGGGTTTCAAAGGGCCAAAGCATCTAGATAATCTTTTATCTAGGCCTATGAAGCTAATGATGTGTCTTCTAGTATACCACTGTCACATTCTCACAGAATCCTTTTGACAGACGCCATTCTTTCTGCGACTGCAGCCCAGGCATTGGGTGTTCCCAAGGTTTTTCTTGGCAGGACTATGTCTTGTTGCCTTCTCCGTAAGTGGACAGTGTTACCTTCTCCCAGGTAAGTGGACAGTAATTAGGAAAAGGTTGTGCCTCACTGCTTAAAGGTAGAAGATGTATGATGCCTAACCTTTTTAAAATCATTAAAGAATTATCACAGTGATTTTTGGTGGGGAAAGTAGAGTATAAGAAGTGCTAATCCTAAAGTATTATATATTTTTAATGTGGGATTGTAATAGGCTATGAAGAAAGAAAGAAGAATAAAAAAGTAAAGCTTAAAATGAAGGAATATTTAATTTTATTCAGGAAACTTTTTGGCAAAAATCCCCTGGATCTGCACAGAACCTACAGATTTAAGATGTCTGAACAGCCAGAGGCTGAGATCATGGCTGTCTAACTACAGTTGGATATTCTCATATCTGCCAAGTTTAGCCTTAAATAAATAAACGAAAAAAAGGTCATGCTTCATGCTTTGTTCAAACTCTTGAAATGTTTCTAACTTAATATTCTGCAGGATAGTAATCCCCTTTGAAAATTCTGTTCTCCTGCTTAAAATCCTACATGGAACCAAGAAGCTAGCTGTTTAAATGAAGCCATGAAATGTCTGAAGGTGCTTTCAGGAATCCGTTAAAATGACCCTGGTTCAAGAAATATGCCCTACTTACTGACAGAAGTGCAGTAAAGTCAATCACTGGAAATCTATTAGTTGCGAGCAATTGCATGCACGTTACCCAACATTAACCCACAAAAAAGAAAATTAACACAGTTAAGAGTAGTTCTTGCCAGAGAAAGATGAACAAATAGGAGCAGAAGCTGAGTGGGAAGCTTCTAGCAGCAGGAGGGGGGAACTGTAAAGATCATCTGTTCAGACGTGCTTTTTCACTTCTCCCCCCGCGACTCGCCAGGTATCTCTCTCTCTTTCTCTCTCTCTCTCTCAATTTTAAAGACACAGATGCAAATATACCTAATTTCTACTGTGAAATCTGTAATAAGAATCAACTAGCTAGGAGGCAGTTTTCAAGGACCACTGTGATTGAGGGTAATGTTTTTACAATGAGGTCATGTCCAAAGGCAGCTTCAGCTGATGGCAAGCTTGTACTTTAGCTCTGAATAAGCACCTTGTCTTGCACGGTCCCTGCTCCATAGAGCCTGCAATCTAATAAATCTGGCCCACACATACAGGGCTGTATTTTTAAAATTGCTCATTTTATGGTTTTTGGGTTTGTTTTTTTGTGTGTATTTGAAGTCATTGAACTCTTTCTTCTTTATCTCCTTCTATTTACTCATGTCTGCTCTTAGTACTTCAGCAAGCCAGTTTTGTGCAGAGTAGTTTTTTTTCAACTCACAGAAATATTATCAAGTTGTGGGAAGACAAACATGAGATCAACAGAAGGGAAGCAACAAACAGGGCAGTATGTGTTTTCTGGTCGGTCTGCAAAGAGAATCACAGAATCGCAGTTGGAAGGGACCCACAAGTATTATCGAGTCCAACTCTTGAGTGAATGGCCTGTATGGGGATTGAAGCCATGATCGTGGCATTATTAGCACCATTCTCTAACCAACAGAGAGTCCAATCTGCTTGCTCCTACCTTCTCCTTTATTTAGCGTTTTCTGATACTATTTCCCTTTTCCTCAGAAATGCCCATCTCTGTTCAAGTCAGCTCCATCTCTGCTCTGTGACAGTGTTGCCATTCAAAGGGCAGGATAGAACATGGAGCATGTAGGTGAGATGAAAAGTATCTGAAGTCAAACAAACTCAGGCAAGACACTGGTCAGAATGTTTTGCATCAAGATTGTAAGCCAAAAAGCTAAGTAAAAATGTCTTGCCTGGTTGAGGGATGTTCATAGTCCTGGCAAAACACATAGTGTGTCCTGTGGCATTTTTTGACCTCTGAAGCAATGACCTCTGTTTCCCAGTACATACAGACTTAGGTCTTTGCAAGCTTGTCATGGCTCAGCTTGAATGACACCAGTTAGTTTATACAAATTAAAATGTGAAATAGCTTATAGTTCATTCTGGTATGGTTAGATGGCTCTTTCCACTATGCTACTGTTTGAGGGTGACTCTTCTCCACTAAGTTTAATATCCCATCTCCTTTTCCTAAAACCAGAATTCAGTATTTTTAAAAGTAATTATATTAGACATACAGAAATTCTTGTTTGATCATCCTTTCTGTTTGAAAACACATTTCTTTAAAAGTAATAATGGTCTTAGTATTTTACTCTGCTGTGACAAATTTCTCCATTAGCTCCAAAAAAGAGAAGAGAAGAAAGGGTCATTCCCTCACTAAAACATGCTTCTGAGGGTATTTAGAGACACCTTTTGTTTACTATCAGGGAGTGTTGTTTTAGAGTCCTTTCATTTTTTCTTTCTTTTTTTCTGCCCACTAAATACAGTGGAAGGGAAACAAGACCCCCTTGGTGATTATCAAGAATGGTTTCCTGTTGGTTTTTTTTTTTTTTTATTTGTTTGTTTGTTTTGTAAACTGTAAAAAAAAAGTATTAAAATTCTGTAATTTTTTGTAAATTCCATGCAAAGGAATTAAAAAAAGATAATGGGCTTGGGTAAGTATTATAGAGGAGGAAACCGTGAAGGCTATTGTGGTACAAGTTGTGTTTGACCAGTGGAGCTTTTTGCTACTGGTTGTGGTGCAAAGTAAAATGTGGAGGTTTTTCAGCACGGCTCTTGAAACACAAGTAGAATTTGCTTCATTACAATAAATTAAAAAATAAAGATTTTTACACAGATTTATTGAGAGTAGAAATCCAGGAGAAGATTCTGATCAGACATGAGTTTGTTTTACATCTCCCTCCACCGTATTTCTGATGTTTCAACTTGGATTCTTCCTTTTTAGTTTTTCTGTCTAAAATGATCCTTCAAATTCTCTTATGGAACATTGTCTATGCTTTCCTCCTCTTCAGTTGTTGATGCACAGTTTCGAGTAAGTGCTACAGTAACATACAAGCTAATGATTTTCTTTAACCATTTTCTTCCATCCTCTAGATGTATCTGGAATACCACAATAGTACAGAAACTTCATTTTGAAATGAATTCTGGGCTGGACTATATAAACTCCATAACTACTTGGATATCAGTTGGAGATAAAAATCATGTCAGGTCATCACTGGAAACTACTGGCACAGTTCTGCTTTTCAGTAACTTTTAGTTCTCTTAAACTTTCTCACTTTATTAGAAAATAATAAGAGACATTAAGTAACTCCTCATCTACTTTACACCCTTGCATAAAAGGAAATGCCATGGTGGTGACGTTAGAAGTGCTGTTGAACTGTACAGTTGTGGTACCGAGGGTTATTAGAGATGGAATGTGTCTGGAGCATGGCATTTGCAGAACTTCAAAAGTTATTGCTGAAGTCCTGCATAAGTTTTTAATATTGGTAATGATATACTTACACAGTATTAATACCAGGTTAGGCTTATGGATTTTTTTTTGTGTGTGTTTTTTTCTTTTTTTTTTTCTTTTTGGGGTTCTTGTGGTTTGTTTTGTTTTGTTTGTAAGTAGCTTTTGTTCCTTAACTGCCAAGTTATGCCTCAGAAGGCTTCACTTATTTTTATTTAAATTATGACCAGACATGATGGGTCTTACGTTATCATGACCAGCCCTTCAGCTGAGCTTGAAAGCTATAAACATCTTCAGCTGTTTCAACAGCTGAGTGAACTTGACAAAAGCAGATATTCTCTCTCACAGTTTGCTAATCACTGAGGAGCACAAAGATATCAAGGCAATGCTGAACAGTTCCAAGTGTTCCTTGTGCTGCCTACATGTTACTGTAGTTGTACACATCTTTGTTCATTTTGTTTTCTTCTGCTTTTTCAACCTGGTAAAAACTCTTTTGCCTTGTCCTCTTTCTAATCTACCCTGCTCTTCCTAGAATTTGCTTTCTAGAGCATGGCCATTTTGTCAGATCTGGGACTTGGTGAGGAGTGGAGTTAAGGAGTGAAAAATGAAAGAGAAAAGAATTTTGGTGTCCTCTCCATCTCATTCTGCAGACTGAATTCTGCTATTTCTTATACTGTTGTTTTCATTTAACCTTTTGTATTTTAAAACAAGTTAGGAGTTTGTCAGATAGCAGAAGATGAGACATGCCTAGTCCAAAAAAACTGATTACATTATCCTGGTGGAGCAGATGATACTTAGTGTGAGTTAAAAGTTGTACTGAAATAATAGGGGAAATGGTTACAAGAGCAGAGTGATATATATAGATATACATATAAATATGTATGTGTAATAATAATAAAAGTAATTTGCTATACTTGTCAAGTCTGAAACGTCTCTGTGAAAAAATTGCTTTTGTCCTTTATTTCCTCTTACCCCAGGATTCCTCAGCTTGACTACTGGTATTGGCTAACAGCAGGCCATAACTTCTCCACCTGTCAGAAGAGATACTTTTAGTTGCTCGAATTTGTAGAATTTATTTTTTTTTTACTTCTTTAAGATGATTTCTACTAGCCTACCACAAATGATGTAAAATTTGTAATTTTAGATGCTATATTGAAATTTAACTTTGTTTTCCAAATCTAAATTATTAAATGCAATACTTTGAATTTTAGCATAGCTAGGTATAGAATTTTATTTCTGCAATCAGCGTTGTCCTTGCTGACATGCTACAGATTATAGTACATGAAATTAAGCCATGTCCGTACATAGGGGAAAATTGTTAAACTTAGAAACCACAGAATCACAGAATATTCTGAGTTGGAAGTAACCCATAAGGATTATCGAGTCCAGCTCCTGGCCCCACACAGGACCATCCCCAAGAGTCACATCATGTACCTGAGAGTATCATCCAAACACTTCTTGAACCCTGACAGGCTTGGTGCTGTGACCGCTGCCCTGGGGAGCCTGTTTCAGTACCCAACCATCCCCTGGGTGAAGAACCTTTTACTAATATCCAATCCAAACCTCCCTGGACAAACATTGCATTTACCAGTAGAATTGGGCTCTGCTTAATTGCTCTAGAGCAACAAATGGGTGTTGTTTGGGAAAGGGAGTGTGGGATGAGCATTCAACTACTGTTCTCACCCTTGCTTGAGCTGGTGAGGGGCCTACTATGAATATTCTTGTTGTGATGTTTAAAGTGATTGAATTGAATCTGACATGAGACTCAAAGCAACAGTTATCGGAATAAATACTTTTGAATATAGCGTATAATAAATAACCTTCCACGTTTTTCTTTAATAAACTGTTATGGCATTCAAATGTCTTCTGTCATCTTTTAATGAAGGTTTCACATTTGAAACACATTATACATGTTGTGAGAATTCTTTCACTCCAGAAGGTGTATTACCCACATTACTGTGAGTGGGCTTCTTTCTTTATTAGGAGTTGCAAGCAGCCATGTTCTCTGCTTTAATATTTCTATCATTACATTAGTATGGGAGTCAATTCTGTTTGAAAGTCTGGCTTCTGAGTTTTCCAAACTTTTTTTTGTCATCTGGGGAGATTTTCTTTTGCCTGCAATGTGGGTCGTTTATCTTATGGTAGCTTGAGCAGATGCTTTATTTCATGGTTACTGACTTCTCCTGCATCTTGTCTAAGCAACAGACAGTTAATATAAACAGCCCCTTCCCCCTGGAAAATCTTTTGGATTGCCTTGAAGTGAAAGGGATTTTTTTTCGGTTTTTTTTTTTTTTTTTTTGAGGGGCGGGGAGGTGGGTGGGTTGGGGGAGGCAAAATTGTTTGATTTTAAATAAAATAGTCATTTGAGACATGCTTTATGTTGTGTTTACTCGAACTATCTCCCAGCACTAGGATATTCTGGAGGATGACTATCACTGAGCAGTGGTTGCTTAAAAAAAGAACCTGTATTGATTTTGTTCCCTTGCCTTCATGTTTTCACATTTATGTAGGGATCAAAGAGGCAGGTTCTGTCAGTTGTTCATGGCAGGACAGCATTGGAAAAGACAAGACCAGATGCTTCTCAGCTTACATTATTTAGGTCTTATATCCTAAGAAGAGACCAAAGACAGCATGAGAAATTTTACCTGTTGTTTCCTGGCAGGCTCACTGAACATCTAAGTGCTAGATGGGAGGGGCAGCTTCCATGGTGTTCCAACAAAAAGAAAGCTGAGGGCACAGTTGCTAGTCAATTCGTAAAAGACAAATGTTTTTTCTAAGTTTTGCTGACTGTATGGCCACTTGTTTGTAATTTTTAGACTGAAGTCAAAGAGCACAGTCTCTTAGCCACCTTTACAAATGATCTCTCTACCTCTAGCAATCTGCTCCACTGAAATAGTTCCATTCTGGCCTTTTTTTGTTGGAAACATACACAATTTGTCGCTGGAAGGTTTTGGGACATTGCTAGCAATGAAGCAGTAGGGCAGCATTCGGGGATTAGCCACTGTCCAACCATCTTTCATCTGCTAGTATCTCTCTATGGTGAAGCTCCTCTTAAACATCTCTTTCCTTTAAGGCTTACATTCAAAGTGAATGTTTATTACAACAGCTTAATAAAAAAGTCTCAACTAGAATATCATGGAGCTTCTTGCATTTGCTTCTGACAGTCCTCATACGATTTTTTTTTCACTAATAATTTGTAGAATCCTTGTTACTTGCACAAGTTTTCTGTCTCAGTTTAGTTTCTATTAGGGCAGAGACACCAGCTACAATCAGGTGAGAGGTGTGTGGTGTGAAATGTGGAAGAAGCTTGATAGGAAAAAATCGGATCTTCAGTTTCACTGAGGCCAGCTGGTCATGGAGCAGACAGGTTTCTCTATCCCAGAGTCTGCTCAAGCTGCTGCGTATACTTCTTGCTATATGTGCTGAAGACAGGAAGTCAGTTCTAGATTTCCTTTCAGCAAAGGCTTATATGCAGAGCTCTCTTACACTTAAGGTTTTTGCTTGCCTAAATACTCCCTGTTTTGCAATGATGTTTAAAGTTTGCTGGCTAGTCCTGCTGGAAATGTATGGTTCCTAGGCTTCTGAAAGGTAATTTCTCCACTTGGATACTTTTCTTTCACTTGTTAATAAAATCATTTAGCTGCCTGCAAAGATTCTCAACAGTGGCTCCATTTTCCAAAAGAGGTAGGTGAACACCCTTCCCAAAGTCTTTGCTGTAAGTCAAAGCCCTGGTAAGTGACACTATCCCAATTGCTCTACAAACAGAAGTCATGTAACAGTTTCTTTTTCAAAGAGTATGCAGATCAAAACAAAACGAAAGAAAAACCTGTTAAGAAAGTGAACATTTAGGTAAAGCTGGAATCTGGATATATTTAAGCCTTTCTTAAAGTGCACACCAACTTAGTCATCTTGAGAAGAAAGCATCAAAATATCCCCTATCTGTTGGTCCCTTTCTTAGGAGTGGACTGTGGGTTTGGTCCACTCTATGCTAACCAGAAACTCTCCTAAATTTGGAGACTTTTCAGTATTAAAGATGCTGAGGTTTGTGTTTTGGCTCTTGTCTCCAGAGAGGGATTCACATCGATTCTTCAGGACTGGTATAAGCTCCTGTGTGGAAGTATCATCTGAGGGATCTCTGTGGTACAAAAGCTAGACATGGACTTCTATTCTCATCTGGGGAAAGAAAGTGGAGTGATTTACAGAGACATTTAATGCGGAGAAGTATTTTTATAGAGTTTAAACACCTTTGTGAGTAACAGCAACCTTCTGCTCTGGTTGGTGGGGGGTGGGTACTGTAGCATTCCCTTTAATGACGAAAGTACTTAAGCCTTTCTTTTGATCCTGTTCCTTCCAAGTCCAGCATGCTACTTTCAGCAGCACTTTTGTGATCCCTGACATCAAGGTGGTCTTTCTTTATATTTCTGTGTTTTGTCTAGCCTGTCTTTTACACACCAGAACCAAAGTTTTCAGGCCTCTTTTAGACTCCTTTGTCCTGAGACTGCATTTTAAGAGCTTTGCCCCAAACATTAAAATTGCACCTTCTTCCTTTTTGACTTATAAAATGAAAGTATAGTCAGTCAAGGTTTTGAAGTGTAGATCTCTATTTTCTTCTAATGATTACTAGATTTTTTGAAAAAGGTTCTTTCTATGTGTCCATTTGCCTAAACACTCATCAATCAAAGAACAGTGAAGTGTGAAGTTATGAACAGTGAGGGAAACCTGTGGTGCTCACTGAACTCAGTGGGTAATTTGTGGTATGCTGCCTATTGGAAAACATGCCTTGGCCCTGCATATTCAATGTATAACACTGGATTGCTAGAGGCTTGACTGCTGCAAAGAGTGGCAAAACAGATCCTTTTTCTATGGGGCATATGGCAGTGAAAGGAGAAGAGATGGAGTGGAAAACAAATTAATGTTAGGCAGGCAGTAGCAAAAACAACGGCCTATTGTGTGAGAAGTGTGTTCCTAGAAAGGCTAGGTGTGTCTGGGGTGTCTGGGGCTGAGATGGGGCTTATTTGACTGGCTTGGTTTTGGAGATTAATAGTGACAGATGGTTCACAAGGTTTTCTCATGCAGGAGAAGGTATGAAGCATATCTGTGTTTGTGTGAGAGAGAGCCAGAGCTTGGAGGATTGATTATGTGTGAGAAGCTTAAATGTGAGTGCAGTGTTTGTGTGCAAGCATGCAAAGACAGGAATGTTTGTGTCAAAGGATATGTTTGTGAGAGAACTTGTCTAGCTGTATATATACACACACAAGGGATGTTCTCATGTTGATGTTGTAGTAAGAGAGAGGACCTGAACATATTTGTGTAGGCTGATACATTTTGTTGTGATTTTTTCTTTTTTAAAGCTGATGTAACTTGCCTCATTGTAAAAATGTAAAAGCTGCAAAGATGCATTTCCTTGCTGAAGTGTTCTTTCCTACAAATATTTTAAGTTCTTGAAGCATCATTAGTTTTAATAAAACATTCTGTCATAGGACATAAAAATTTCTCCTTTGATGTTTTAAAGTATGATGCAGCCAAGTTTTGCAGTACATACCTAGGTCATAACATATAGAAGGCATTAATTCGTGGACCATTACAGCACACTTTGGGTCATATTATGGCCAAAAGCTGTGACCTAATTTACCCAAAAAGTATTGTAATCACACTGAAATGCACTTTTTGAACTTTCTTAGTGCTGTTTTTTTCTTTTTTTTTAAATGGTCTGATTATTTTTACAATAAAAAAGCAGTCAAGAGTATGCATTTATTGGGCATGATGGACAAGAATCTGGTATTGCCCACAGTCTGTCAGGAAATTATTGATCTATCAATTTTCAAGTCATTTGTAAAGTACAAATGCGTATATTATTATTATTGTTTCTGTTACTGTAGTTGTAGTATTTAATTTAGCTAGATTAGTTAATGAATAAATGTAAATCAAGGTTTGACCAATACTGCTGTGGCTTAAAAATGATCATGAAGAATGATCAGGATTGTACGAAAGCTTTATGACTGCTTCACAGGTGTGCCATTCAGTCCGAATACTTTAGAAGAGCAAAACCAAATATATCAAATGTGGACAAACTAAGAGTATGTCTCAGCAAAATCAGTTTTTTATTATTCTGTTTTCATGTAGTCTTTCTTGTGCATTTTATCATCCTCTTCAGACCTGTTGTGTTCTTTCTTCTCATTCATGTTCAGAGCATTAAACTCATTCTGGGAAATCATGCATTCAGAAGTTGTTCTGTGTTTTTGTTTGTTTGGTTGGTTTTTGTTTGTTTGGTTTTTGTGTGTTTTGGGGTTTTGTTTGTTTTGTTTTTGGTTTGGTTTGGTTTTTTTGTTTTTCCCTTGTGGTTTGGGTTGGGATTTTGTTTGTTTGTTCGTTTGTTTTTTCTAATTGTAAGGCAGCTTTTGATGCATTTGCACATCTACAAGTTAACTGCAACAAACAAGAAATCTATGAAAAATTGAAACTACAATCTAGTGGTGACAGACTAGTTGCAGACATCAGTCTAGGAGCAGTTCACTGGGAGTAGGAAACTAAACATTTTTTAAGGATGGCCTCACTTTGGCTCTCAGCTTACTCAACACATTGTAAACTTTTTTATTCTAATATATATAAAAATAACATGCCAAGAACAGCTGGAGAGAGAGGTGCTGAGCATGAAGTTAGGCTGTTCTCTTTTTAACTTATTAGATAGTTTGACACGCTAGGAAAATGTGTTCTGCTGCAGTCATACTGCTCTCCCATCAGCTTTATCCTGCAAAGAAGGGAAAACCATTCAGTGGTAAACTGCCAAGTCAGAGTTGGAGAAGTCACCTTGAGGGGGCTCAGGAGGGCCTTTGCATGCTGCTAGGAGCAGGCAGCTACTGAAAAAGCTCTACTGTAGTTGAGAGGTAGGAGGAAAGGCCTTGACTGTTCAGGGGTGAAAGAGTTGATGCTGGACAACAGGTGTAACCCTGTTGTCTCAAGTGGTCTTGGATGGTCCGAAAGAACAGTCATTATGTGGGAAAAGAGAATTAGAGGAGCAGCTTCTGACTCCTGTCAGCAGAGGGTGAATTTTTACTGTGGAGCAGAATGATGTGAACCTGGCACCATGACGTTTCCATACATGTGTGAATTTGTAGTGTATGGTTGTCATATATTGCAAGCCTTCTTAGGATATGAGAGGTGTCAAAGAGCTGTTTTCATGTTACTCCTTTGGTGTCAAGTTAATATGACCCTTAATTGCTAAATTATTCTGCATGCTTCCATGCTACTGGAAAGTCAGACAAAACTGATTGATAATAAACCAGTTTTCTATCATTTTCCCCTGCCCCCTTTTTTATTTTTCAGTTCACTGTGTCATCACTAGGTTGTTTTGTACCTTTTCATTATTTTTTTTCCTCTTACTTACAGCCTCTCTGTCTAGTTGTTCCGCTGTGACTAGTGACATGGCCTGGGAGAGTTAAGTGATACCTCATTTGAATAATGTTTATAGTGTTTCCGTCAGATTGATGCCCTGTAGGGGTCTGTCTTCTCCCACTGCAAAGTATGCAAGTTCCTATTCTCCAAGTTTTTAAGAGTAAATTATTAAAATCAGACATCTAAACGTTTTATCACAGTTACTCCAGGATTCTCTGCTGTACATTGTCTCTCTTCATGTATTTGAAGATATGCTATAGTTCTGGTGTAGATCTGAATTTCTGTGAAGTTTGAGTGGAAGAGTGGGGACTTGGTCTGAAAATCACCAGAGCTTTTACCAAATGACTCTGTGTCTCCATGTTACTCTTTTGAGTCTGTGCCTTCCAGGTGCTTTCAGTGTTTTCCTATTTATGTGTCAGTGGTGCTTACAAGCTGTGGTTGTGAATATCAGTTCCCAGTTAGACTTTATACAAATTGGGTTTGACCCCAATTTTGAAAATCTGGAAGCCTTTTTCCTCCTTTAACTATAAATCACTATTCAAAAACATTTCAAAAACCTGAAGTCCTGTTAAAATATTTTTTTAATTCTGAAATACATTCCTAGATTGAAGCTGGTCTTTTTCTCTGTGTGTTTTGATAAATGGCAGTTTGATTTACTTAGCTATCGCTCAATAGTGTTACCTTTTTTTCATGTCTGATAAATGAGGTTCTCCATTACTTTTGTTTTTGACAAAACAAATGTTTTTACCTTAAAAATTAAGACTTTTTTTTTTTCTTTTTTCTTTTTTCTTTTCTCAATCAGGACTGGTAAATTTGCTGAAGTAAAACTATGATGACTTTGATTTCAAGTTATATCACAAACTTGTCACTAAGAGCAGGTACTGGGATCTTGCCAATGTTTAGCTCTTACAACTTATAAGAAAGCACTAAACTGTTCTTTTATTTCTGTTGATCTCTGGGATTATGCTGGAAAAAGTTTTGAGTAACCAAGCCAGAATAATGACAGTTTCATATACACCTCCTCTGTTCCTCTTCTGTTTTTACAATTATGGCTAACTGATTTTTTTATTTTCCTTTAAGGGGGGAATGAAGACTTCTCATAGAATAACATAATACATGATGATTTTACTGTAGTTACAGTGAATCAATTAGAGCTTTCAAAAATTCAGTCATGACAAATATGATGGCATTTTAGGGTAGAGACACAAAATACAATAAAGTGTGAGTACACAAAGTACTAGGAACAATAATGGAAAAAAACCCAATCCTCAGAATATGGGATTAAAGCTGACTGCCTGAACATGTTTGAATATAGTCATAAGACTAAAACTCATTCCAAATTCTAAGAGCTTGCCCCTGCAGTTTTTGATCTGGCCTTGTTATAGGAAATAGCATGGGCAAAATTCTTTCAAAACCAGATATCTTATGCACATTCTCACATAGAAAACAATATTTTGTAGTTCTCAGTTCAAAAGAAAAACAAAATCTGATGGTATTAGGTATGTGTCAGTATAGAAATCTTAATGTCCTAAAATGAAACCTAGACTCTGAAATAGTTTTGTGCATATTGAGTAATTTCCTATCTTACAATTAGCTAACAGAATGCCTTGGGAGTAGAGACTTGTACTCAGAATAAAAATGTGGAGTTTGGTCTCTGTTAATTGTAAAACAATAAAGTTTTCATATTTGCATAGCTGAAATGTCAAAAGTTCCAATAGTGGCTCTGAAACAGCAAATGTAAAATCATAGGTTTGGTAGTTTTGGCAGAGATTTCTGTAGGATTGGCTTTTCTCCTTCTTCAGTGTAGACTGTTTTGAACCTAATAGAAGGTAACAGTTTTGTTAAGTTTTGATCCAGATTCTCATTGTCCTAGAAACTTAAAATGAAAAGGCACTTTGAACATGCTCATTTTTAGTGTCCAAGTCACAACAGGGCATGAGCACTTGTCCTTGAATATGTTTCCCCCCAGTATGATGGGGAATTAGTTACAAAGAGAGGCTGCTTTCTAAACTACCAAATAGAGTGCTTTGAGAGGTGGTGCGTTCTTATGTGGAAATATGTTTGTCAGTTGTCTCTGTGTCCTTCTACTCCCCTCTTTTCTTGATCAGGAGATGTGTTGGCTGGTTGGAGGACCTGTGAGATACAGTCATAGACTTTGTCAGCTGCATGGCGAAACCAGCATTGTCTTTTTCAGAGTATACTTCCTTTCATCCTGGTGTGCCCATCCTTGTTTCTGCTGCCAAATAGAGCACCTGTAGTAGAAGTTACTCGCTGCTTCTGTCCTGTTGCCTCTAACTATAGTTTTCTCTGGTAGTGCTCTAATTTTGGGTCATTCTTTGTGGCCAAGGAACTTCCTCTGTTCTGTGTGATGTACCAGACAGATGGATGCTGGATATCTAGGTAACAACAGGGAAATTCACTTTGTGAGAATCTATGGAACATGGAAAAGGGAACTTTTTAGTATGTGTAGGAAAAATGCTATTTTCCGTAGGAAAAAGTTACACTGACTTTATTAGACGTGTAACTAATACAGTTCTGTAGACATTATTGGACAACATTAATTGTTGTTAAGGTGGCTTTTAAAATTAATTTAAGACTTTGTTTTCATTTATCTGAAAAACTGAAGGATAATTCAGAGTCATTCTGCTGATGTGGAGGGCTGAAAAAAGATTTGATTTTTCTTTTTTATCTATCTCCTTTTTTCTTTCAGCTGAAAGGAAGAGAGAAGTATTTTTTTAGCTTGAGACTGTTTCTAAGGGCCAAAAAAAAATGCCCACAACTTCAACTGTTTCCAGCTATTCATGACAAATATCTGGGTTTTTTGTAAATGAAAATTTCAGACAGCTCTGAACTGTGTTCTTAAAGCATGTAACATCCATTAAAAAAGTATTAAAAAAATAAATCTATGAGACCTGAAGACTTAAACTGATTCCCAATTTTTCCTCCATGGTCTTAATATATAAGGCAGTGAAGACAGAAATATCTCATACTAGAGAAAAACTTTGTATCAGCTTGTAATTTGTCAGTTGTCTTTAAAGACAAAGCTATTACGTATTGTAATATATACCTGATCATAAAACTGTACCCTTTATGTTATGAAGGGAAGTGCTCATATGGCAATAAATGTTTAGGTTAACTGTGTAGCTCAAATTCTAAGTTATTCTAATTTTTAATTTTTATGTGTTATATGAAGGTCTTGTCCACCTTCTCCCACAATTGAGAGATTGGTTATTAAGAAAGTGGTTCATACCCTACCACCATAATATATAAACAAGGCAAGAACTTTATTATTTTGGAGCACAAGTCACTAGTGATGATTCTCATCTCTTCCAATTTACAGATGTCTCACTTTAAGACATTTAATCATAGCTGGTCAGCTTAGGTTGCCTTTGTATTCAGTGGAGAATATTTTCAGTGAGACACAGGCACCACCAGATGGTGATTCATCTAATCTATTTTAGACACCTATTTTAAGACAAGATGAATCACCCAGCGAAGGAGCTTCTCATAGAATCATAGAAAAATTTAGACTAGCAGGGCCCTCTCAAAGTAGCTGATCCAACCCCTTGCTCAAATCTGGGCTAGCTTCCAAGTTAGATCAGATTGCTCAGGGCCTATCCGGTTAAGTTTTGAAAATGTCCAAGGATGAAGAGTTTAAAGCCTCTCTGAGCACCTTTATCAGCGCTGAACCACTTTTACTGATTTTTCCTTATGTCTAATCAGAATTTCCAGCATCACAGTTTGTGACCATTGTCTCTTGTTTTGCACCTTTGAGAAGACTCTCATGTTATCTTTTCTACAACTCACCTTTAGCTTGTTGAATTCAGCAATTGGCTCTTGGCCTTCTTTTAATCTAACCTAACCCAGTTCCTTTAGCCTCCCCTGTATATCTTCTAGCACTTTCAGCTATTTAAATAACAGTCTTAGTCATTAGCATGCTCCACTGCTGTACTTTCTCGAGTTTGTCATCACCTCATCGTATTGAAGTCCTGTTTTTGCAGAGCTACCAACCTGCCCAACCAGTTCGTCCCCAGCTCATACTGACTTTTTTTCTCTCTGCTGACTACAAAGCAATCCAGTGGTGACTAGAAGTAATGCTAAAGTTAGGTCAGGTAAATAACAGTCTAAAAGCTGATTTCTATGATTAGATTAAATATTAAATTTGGATATGCTGCTATACTTGTAATCTTAATCCTTGAAATCCTGTCTGCTTATTAAATGCTCAGAGTTTGGAGATACCAGATGGATATGTTCTTAATAATGAGTCTACTCGAGTACCACAAGGGTATATCCTGGGACCTGTCAATGAATGTCTTTGAGAGTGACCTGGAGGAGATGACGGAGAGTTTGCTCTTGGTTTGCAGATGATACTGAACTGTAGGGACCAGTCAATATGCTTAAAGGCAGAGCCACCACTGAAGGACCCAGACAGGCTGGACAGATTGGCCAGCAGGAGCTTTATGAAATTTAGCAAGGACAAATGACAAGTCCCATAGCTGTGAAGAAATCCTGCCTTGGAACAGTACAGGTCAGCTTGGCAGAAAAGAACCTGATGGTCTTCGTAGACAACAAACTAAGTCAGCAGCGTGACCTGGCAGTGAAGACAGCAGCCAGCAGCAGCCTGGGATACAGTAACAGAAGCACAGCATGTAGGTAGAGGGATGTGATTATACCCCTCTGCTCAGCAATTGTTAGGCTGCCTCTGGAGTAGTGTGTCCTGTTTTGGATCCCGAAAACCAAGAAAGACATGGCTAAATTGTGTGAGTTTAGAGGATGGTCACCAAGACGGCTCGGGTGAGGGGAGGCTGAAGAAGCTGGGCTTGTTCAGCCTAGAGAAGAGGTGAGTTCAGGTGGACCTCATAGCAGCCCATCGATTTCTAGACAAGGTTATTGAGAAGGTGGAGCCAGGCTCTTTAGAGTAGTGCATAGCAGTGGACAGTGGACATAAGCTGAAACAAGAGATTTAGGTTATCTATAATGAAAGCTTTTTTCACTCTGAAGACAGTCAAGCAGTAAAGCAGGTTGCTTAAAGAGCTTGTTTAACTTCCATCCTTGTAGGTTTTCAAGACCCAGGTGATAAAGCCTTGAGCAACCTGGTCTGATCTTAGTTTGACCCTGCTTTGAGCAAAAGGTTGGAATAGAGAACTCCAGAAATCCCTCCAACCTAAATTATTTTATGATCCTATGAATTGCATTTAGCATCTTCATCTCATCTTTTAAAATTACTTGTTGTCCTCTTTGGAGAGGAGGCAGACACAGGAATTATATTTTCTTGCTTAAAATACGGTGCAAGAAATGAGAATTAATTTTTTTAATTGGTGAAAACGGTAAAATGAGATTTATGCATAAATTTCATTAGTCACACTTCATGTATTTCCATATATTTCAATTGCTATGTTCCTTTTTTCTATACATTAATAAGGTCTTTAAAAAAAAACTCTTTAGAAAGCAGTAGTTACTAAAGGAATCTCCAGAGGAACTGATTAAGATTTTATTCATACGATTAATAGATACAGAAAGAAGCACTGCTTTTCGGCCTAATGATTTTGTCCTTCATGCAGTCTCAAAACACTTATGAGTACAGTGCTTCTCCATTCTGTGCTCTTCTTTTAACCAAAAATATCACTGGGCTAAATTCAGCTCTGCAGTTACTCTTATCTCAGACAGATTTTTGCAATCTTGTTGATTCAGCTTTAGTGGGGTATAAAAAGAAAAGCAGTTGAATAAGTTCTTTAGACTTTAATGGCTAAGGCTAGCAGGTTACCTTCAGAACTAACTTTAAAATACCTGGATGTGGACTTAGACAAGTATCATACTTTAAGGTGAAAGTCCAGATGAATATATTTCTATGTCCAGTCTTTTTCCAAGGGGGAGCTCTATGTCTGTGGATTTTCATTGCAACATCATCCAGCATCTCAATTTCAAACGAGTTAGAATGAGTGGAAGGGAGGTGTAAAAGGGCTGGTTTTACTCTTTTAAACAACCTGGATCTTTTACTTTACGCAGGGGATCTGTGAACCTCTCTTAAAGGACTAAAATCAGCCCAGAAAGAATGTTTTGCAGCAGCTACCATCTGGGGCTTTTGGCAGACCTTGCTAAACCATTATAGTGTTAAAAGCGTGCTCATGACTCAGGCAACAAACTTCGAAAGTGGGAGACATTTGCTTTACTTAGATTCTCTTTAGCTGCAGCCGGTTTGTACTGGATGGAATTGACTCTTTCCAAGCTGCCTAGAAACTGGGGCCTGCCCCAAACCTGTGCAGTTCATATGACATGACTCAGCAAAATGATATCTGTATGCCTGCTCA
>JAYRBT010000114.1:30369485-30412539 GCA_036023395.1 Myiotriccus ornatus
TAGAAACTGGGGCCTGCCCCAAACCTGTGCAGTTCATATGACATGACTCAGCAAAATGATATCTGTATGCCTGCTCATTTGCATGTGTAAAGACTACCTTCCTTAGTGGTATCCTATTGTTTATGCCCTGCAAAGCTTTATTGTCATAATCTTCAAGAGAGTGTTAGTATGCTCATATCTAGGCTATGGGTCGGGTTTGTTATGAGCCTTTTCCCTGCCCAAACTGAGGATGTATCCTCTTCTATGGCTCCTTACATGCCTGCATTCCTTAGTTCATTTCCTTGGGGAATTGAGGTGGGGAGGTGCATGCCCAGGTCTCACCTCGAGATGGGGATCAGGACTCACCTGGGCTGTATGCCTGCCTCCGAGGTGGGAAACTACACTATAGCTAATGCTTCGCTGATGTTAACTTTTTGAGGGCAATTATGTTAACATGTTACTGGCCACTGGGAAAATAAATGGCTTCACTAGAATGTATGGGAAATGTATGTTAATTATAACAGGAAGTTCCTTTACTTGAGGAGCAGAAGGTTCACTGGGATTTTGGGCTAGGAAAAATGATTGCTACTGGACTCAAGAACAGTATAGAGGTATCTCATGGGGACAACTCTCTTCTGGCAGTGTAGTGGAATGATTTTACCCCATTCCAAAAATTCCCATCCAGTTAACACAAAATAGCTTTCCTTGCTAGAAGATTTGATGGTTTTCCACCTCTTTAAAGTAAAAGTGCTGGAGCTGCCCTGCAAGGCCTTAAGTAATTCTCTGCTTTCCTGATGCAGAACCTCCTGTGTGCTATATGACTGTGTTGGCTGCAGGCTATTTCTGTGTACTTGTCAGACTTCCGTATAGGCACACTTGAGTTTTGTCCTGTGCCATCTTACATAGATAACCTGTATATTTTAGAATTCCTCCTACATTATTCCTGCATGCTGACTGTTGTTTACAGCATAGTCTACCTTAATTCCATACCTGGTGCATGTAGCCCAGCCACTGAGGCTCATGCTAATTGCTGGGGGGTTTTTTCATCCTAATAAAGGCCAAAAGGCCTTTAAGGTAGGAACTTCATCTGTTGTTTAGCATTTGCATGGCATCTAACAAAAAAGAGATTCAAACCCATGAGCAAAAGGCGCAGGGGCTTCTGGCATACAGGTGGGAAATGCTAAAATGCTTGCTTTGCCTCACTGAAGGGGTTTCCTTGAGTCAAGCTTATAGAAGCCCAGCATACAGAAACCCTTCGTATGCTGGCAGATACAAATTGATTGAAGTTGGATGATGATAATATACTTTTTGTAGATAGATCTGGTTACTTTGCTTTCCTGATGAGGCAAGCCTACAATAGTGAAGGTTGCATACATTTTATTAAAATTATCTGTTTGCCTCCATCAAGTAGGGAGATAAATGATTATATTAAGTAGCATTCTGATAGCTGAATCAAGTTAAGATATGCTTCATGGAAAGATTTTAATACCTCTTTTTGCAACAGTACCATAAATATATCTAGAAAATACAATAGTAGGAAAACCCACCCCCCCCAAAAAAGAAACCCAAACCCATTAACCCATTTCTCCCTTTAAATAAATAGATTTGGTCAATATCAATATTTAAAATATTTAGTCAAAATATGAAAATTCAGTATCAGTAAGTTATCTTGTTTTTTTTCTAAGAACATGTAAATTCTTCAGTGAGTTTGAATTTATTTAAATGAAATCTTCTTTTACAGAATTATCAAAATTAATTTACTTTTTTTATCTGAATTATTTTTAATCATAAGATAATTCTGCTCTCTGTCAATCTTGATAAATGCGACTGGTGCTTTGTACACAGACTATACCCAAGGCTTTAAACCATTTGACATACACAGGCCGTAACTGTGCCTTGTCTGAAACTTGGATCAAGTTCTTCAAGCTTCTGTTTTGTTTAAGAAAAAACCCACCTTTGAAGTCTCTATGATGAAGAAAACTTAAAACATATGAAGTGAATGTAAACAGAGCAGTGAGTGGTTGTCGTACAACATGCAAGAATCACTCCAGGAGGTGTGGATCAAAGCCAATTATGGATCTTCTAAAATGAGGCTTTTGCACAAGAAAAGTCCAAACCATATAAAGCGTGAGGCTGTCCTAGAAATTTCCACTTTGATAAGCTTTCACCAAAATCCAAGTTTCTTGCTGGCTTGCTGTCTGCGCTGCAGACTCCAAGGCATTCACACTCCATGTACTGGGCAGCTGCTCCATGGATGCTGCTTCAGGCTGGGGGACTCCCTCACACTTCCAGCTGTGGCAGCTGCTAGGAAACCAACAGATCATGAGATCAGCATCTTGATGTCAGGAGTTTGAGGCTTCTGGCCAACTGACTGCTAACTCTGGCAACAGCCAGTGCACTTGGGCTTTAGGAGGCCTGTTCCTCCCTCCAAGAGTGGAGTGTATTGCAGGGTTTTTGTAGCAAATTCCGAGTCCTGACCAGCTGCCCTAGCAACTACCACATTCAGCCAAGTAACTTGGATACCCTGGAAAAAACTGTTGAGATATTGACATGTGTTGACATGAACCACTCTTTGCCATAATGGAAAAAAAAAAAATAAATCAGAAAACCTGCCATTACTTGTGAGTCGTTTCTGGTTTTCATGCCTGTTAGCGGAGGTATATTTAACAGCTGTGTTCTCTCTATTTCTGCAGCACTGGGTAGGAGGTCTGGGAACGTAACCTGAGATCTTACAAAACTGCGGTGGAAAGTTTTGGGAGCCTTGAAAACCTGAGGTGACAGCATTTGAAACCAATCACAGCCAGAGTAAACAGGCATTTGTGGTGGCTTGTGTGAAGAGTGCTTGTGTCTTTCAGGTTTTCTACCACGTCCATTTTCTCCAACAGGGCTCCTCCTATCCCTGAAGGGACAGGGGTGCTGGGCATTGCTTACAGTCTTACCTTGCCGCTGGAGCCTGTTAGGAGCTGGCAGGCGTGGTTCAGGGCTTTGACCCCAGCTGCATTGTACCTGCAAGTCCAAATGTGGTGCAAGAATGTGCTGCAGACCCTGATGAAGTTTTGGATTATTCCTAAGTGTAGTTAAAACAAACAATCACAGATCTTCTCTAAGAAGTGTAAAAGACACAGCTTTCCAAGCAAAAATGGTATCTTATTTCATGGCTGTGAGCATTCCTTGTAGTAGAGGGGTATGTGACAAGAAGAAAATGATTTAACAGTATCCTTCTGGACCAATTTTAAACAAAAAGTGAAAGTTTTTTAGCAACTAAAATGTGCGTTGCCAAGGGACAAAAACACTTCCGGCATTCATCCTGCAGTCAAATGTAAAATAAAGATGCATTCTTTATTCATGTAAAGCTGTTCTACTAATGTATAGATAGTGGTCAATTTTGCAAGAACACCTGAAAGATTTTTAATGTATAATTTGGAAGTCCTTTGAGGCATTGAAATGGGGACCAGTGATCTGTATCCCCTGAATATAAATATTATAGACAAAAAAATTACAAATGCTTTAGAACTATAGTGGGTTTTTTTTGAAATTTAGTTTTATTTTTACAAGCATGCATTTCAAATTCAACTTTTCACTTTGTTTTTGTGTGTGTGTGTCATTGCCCTCTACTGGACAGATTTAGAGTAATTTTTTGAGCAATGCTACCAGCTTGCTTGGAGTCTGTGGTTGTTACTTCAGTGTAATCGGAAGAAGTTTGCCTTCACACTCCAAGTATTAAGCAAACATATGGAAATATCTCTGTAAGGTGGGTAGGTTTGTCCTTGTATTCTGTCTTTAACCAGTAGTTTTTTATTTTTAATTTGTAACAAAAACCTCTTACAAAACTGATGTTTTGAGATCTTTGTCTATTTTGTGGAAAGTTATGCAAGATAAGACTGTTTACCCTTATTCAGAGCAAAGGGATGGGATGTGGAAAATTCTCTTTTGTCTTGGTAAAATCTCCCAAACGTTTAATAAAATAAAAGGATTCAGAAAATTATATTGGCAGTGAAAATATAACTATAACGGGCAATGTACTTGTGCTGTAGTTCATGGCTAGGTCAATGTCATATATTCTAATCCTTAAAATGTTTTTTTGGATTAAATGTTAGCATGAACAGGATTAGAATGGCTAAATAATTAAAACCAACTGTCTCACTGTTTTCACATTGCAGTTTGGGGACTAACTTTGTTCTGCCTTGTGCTCAAAGAGCTGAAAGCAAACCCCTGTTTACTGACAGCTTGAGCAAGATGAGTTCTCTTTTTGGTTAGATGTTTTTTTGCTTTACTGGTGTCTGACTTTCTGCTGTTAACTGAACCTTACCAGGAGCTGGTGTCATTTCATACTGAGAAGGGATGATTCTCTGATGCTTTGAGGGTTTGGGTTCTGGGAGTTTTAGGAAGGAGAGGTGGGAAATAATCACACCTTGCACCTCTCATTTAATGAGAGCTGCTGCAACATGCAGCTTTCCAAACAGAGCAGGAAGAGTGGGTTTGGTAAAAGTGGGAGGAAGGTAGCAGCTGCCACTAGTGAGTGGCATTTGGCAGGATATCTTGTCTGGGGATGTTTTTTGCTTATTTGCTCACCTACTTGATAGCTGTCCCCTTCTGTGGCTAGGTGGAGACACTAAATGGAGAGAAAAATACTGCTGCTGTGTCCAAAGACAGTAGAGTTGAACTTCTAGTACAGTGCAACATAGGGAATGTTTGGTTATGCAGAAGGAAAGAATAAAAAACAGGTACCATATGACGTTTAAGGATCTAAAGCATTTTAGGACAACAAGATACTCTTATGGCAGGAACACTAAAAAGCAGTATGAAAAGAAAGAGACCTGAGTCACCTGTAAAGTGACATGCAAATGTTTCCAGTTTCCCTATACACACAGTTCATTAGAACTTGTGTAGACTAAGATATGTATCATTGTGGATTTGGTACTATCTAAACAGAAACATCTAGGCAGAGCTTAATTTCTTTGGTATTTCAGAAACAACTTTTTTTTGCTAACATTCAAGAGTGTGATGAATTTGGATATTCAATAAAACAAATTAGCATAATGGTTTGCATACAGGATATGGATCTTTTGACAAGGCATCAGATTATAAATGAAACTCATCTGCATCTAGCCAGGAAGCACTATGTTTGCATATATAATCTGACGCACTATGTTTGCATATATATTCTGATTCACTATGAGCACTCTAGCCCTTACTATGTTATATCATTGAGAGGGAGAATAGCTTGAATCAGTCATGAACTATTTGCAGTTTGAATTTGGCAAGCGATATGGTCAAAAGGAAAGAGGAAATTAAGGGCAAGAGCAAAAATTATATTGTCTGTCTAATTTAAACATTCGAATGTTGTATTGTGATTATTAGAGGTAGCAAAAACTAATGGAGTAATTTTTATCAGAAGTCACAATGTTATATATATTGATTTATTTTTTTTAAAATCAAGTTTAAGTCATACCAGGATACTGAATTGAATGGGAAAATTTTAGACTAGTAGGATGGTTTCAGTACACTACGCTTTCCACAGTATGTCGGACTGCAGAAACAAGTGGTTTGTACATCCAAAAATTGCAAGATGCCTCTGAGAGTGAAGTAGTAGTGGAGATCAGGAGGGCAGGTAATGGCTAAAAGCATGCTGAACAGTGGAGGTGGTTTCTGTAGGCAGCAAGACAAAACTGATGAGAATTGTCATATAAACACAAAGTACATGGAATGATCTTCTTTGACGGTGACTCCCACTGCTGTCCCAGAAAACCAAGCTAAATAATTCCTGCCTGTCATAAATGTGAGACAGTAAGGCTAGGGATGTTCTCAGTACATTAGATTTAAGTTCATGAGGTGTGGGAATATTTGTCAAAAATTTACTGCCTGCATGCCTGACAGAGCTCACTTTAGATCTGTTGATGAACAAAAGGTAACTCAAATAATTTAAATATAAGTTATTTACCAGTTTCACTAGAAAATATGATGTCTTTTCTCTCACTTCATGCACTGATTGGACAATCACTGGACTTCATCATTTCTCCTATAACTTATGAAGGAATAGTGCAGTTTCTGAGTATGTTGGAGGAGCCACATAGCAATGGAGCTGTCTCGGGAGGAAATCAGAGTTTTGGAGCCTGTTCAGACAAACGTGTTCTTGACCTGTGAGGCTGGGCTGGATTCAGCAAGCAGAGATGGTGAGGGTCCTGCCTAGAATGAAAGAGTGGTTTCAGGATACTGGACATAGTGGTATGGAGGTTGAAATATGCGCAGGTTACCATTTATGAGAGGTGACTAAACACAGAAGGCAGCAGGTTATCAAAGCACTCAGCAGTTTGCTGAAGGGCATCTGCAAACATCTTGGAATGACAAGAACTTCAAATAAACCATGCTTTCGCTCTTTCTCAGGCAACCTTTTAAGTACAGTTTGAAAAGGCAATTCTTCCAACTAAATTTCTCAGGCTCAATTCATAGAAACCTTGTTTCTTCCAGTCTAGAAAATACAGTACTCTGCCTGGTAGGTTTAGAGGAAGAACATAAGGAATCAGGATTTTGGGTATAAAGTAGTACAAAATCTTTCATTTTGACCAAATAATACAGTGTCTGTTTGCTGTGAAAAACTCAATCATGCGTGTACTGGGCAAAATTTTCTCTGTGTTATCTCCCATTTACTAGGGAGGTATGTAACTATGTATTTTAAAAACGTGTATTCTGGTTTTTTTCAAAGGCAGCACTATTCTAACCAGTGTTAGTTTGTTTTCTTTTTTCTAACACACTCTAAGGAAACTTGAGGTCATGGCCTGAGTAAAATCTTAATGATACACAGAAAACATGTTCTAGTGATAGGCCCATGTAATCTTCATAAAGTCTATGCTATAAATGCCAAGAAATCAGAGTCACTTCAAATAATTTAGACTAGGATCTCTTTGAACTGTGTGGTTTGATTCGAAGCCAATATCCTGCTTTTCCTACAAGCAAGGAAATCCTGCTGATGTCAGTATAATTCCAGGCATGTATGCCAGGATATCAGCAAGAAAGCCTTTTGCATTGACTTGGATTGGAGAATGCTATTTAACTTGCCTCTGCAGTTCCAGGAGTCTTGAACCTGCCCTATTTTTTGGTTCAAAATCTTTGGTGATCTTGCAGTCACTCCAGGGAAGAAACTTGTTCAACAGGATTTTGGATGGCACTAACCATATACACCACACAGAAACGAAAAGCTGGAGTGGCAGAAAGGAGCTTTTATTTTGTTTTTCTTTCCATACATGGAAAGTTGGCAGAGCCATTATTTTAGATGCTACTGGAATTCTGTTCAAATACTACAAAAAGACTGCCTTGAATATTTTGTTGTTGTTTTAAACAGGGGGAAAACCCCACTTGGTTAAAGCACTGGATCTGTGCATAAAAAGGAAGATGAATGTTGTTATTCCTGCTTCACACCTCGAGGGAACAAAGCATAGGGAAGTAAGCCTGGCTTGCCCAAGATCATGCGTCATGGAGAATTGGATGTAGTGATAGAATTAGGAACTGTTTTTGTACACTGAAGAAACACCCAGTCTCCTAGAGAGTAAGGCCTCAGTAGCAGCCCTACTGTCACTAGGTTCTTTTAAAAATATGAAAACTTCCATCACCAAAGACCTGCTCAAATGGAACTGTTTTGAAATGAACTTTGAGTTTAGTTAGAATAATGTGAGAGAGTCAATCCAGATTTACAGCTATTAAATAAATGTATACCAGAACATGTCTTGATTTTTTTTTTTAAACTCTAAATTGAAATGTGCTGGAAAAGACTAAAGCCAGTAGCAAATTTCCACTCTGCTCTTCCAAAATATTTAATGTATGAAAAATCTGAGAGGAAAAGAGGGAAGAGTGATACTGTACCTAAGCTTCTATGTTTCATCTGTTGTCATTTCTGGAATGACTTTGCAGAACATTTAACTGTAAATTCAAATTTAAAATAAAGCTGCAACATTGGTGTCAACCATGGTTATTGCTCTGGCACCTGTAAGCTTTGTGATTATTTTTTTCATCTGTTTGGATTTCTGAGTGTTTAGGGTCTTTGTGCTCTGCTTCAACAGATTGCAGATGAGGAATTGGCTGTAGTCTTTTCTAGCAAAATTTGTAATGGTTCTTTCTTTTGCATGGTTTTTATTTTGGTAGAATCCTTATCTATTCAAAAGTTAAGGTTCCCATAGCAATGTTAACATGGCCACGCTGCACATATGCAGCATTTCCAATAACTGTTAATTTATGCTCTGCTCTATATCTTGAATGTTGATGAATTACTGTTGCTGTGGGAACCTAAACTTTTGAGCCTCCTGACTTCTTTGCCTAGCTTAATGCCCAATTATAAAAATTTGCAGAGTAAAAATGGCACTAGAATAAACTCCTTTCTTAGTCTCTTGAGAGCTGGATATGTTAGAAAACAACGGACAAAGTCAAAAGGGATTTTGAATGTAATTTCAAGTAAAAGGTTTTACAGTTTATTTCTAAGGTAGCTACCCTAGATCAGATAGCACAATAGCTGCACAGCCTGGGGTATGCCCCCAGTTCATTCAGAAATCAAGTACTGGTATATCCCTCTACGCACATTTATGTCAGCAGGCAGGGCTCTTTGTGGTGTAGACCAAGGCCATCCTTGGCAGCAATTTCTGACCATGTAAGTGTAGAGGAGAAAGCATTCAATGACATGGATACTACTTTCAAATCATGTGATGAGGTACGTCTACCTGTACTAATACTTGTAGCATCACTTGATATACTTGTGATTCATTTTATGGACTTATCTATAAACAATCTAGGGGAACTATCAGACATAGTTGTAGGTAGATGCATGTTCTTCTTGAAATTAAACGGTAGGGGTCTCCAGTTGTGCAATGACATCTGTACTGTTCCTTCCAATAGCACAATGGTTTAAGTATTTGCCTGTATGAGGAAGATTGATTGGCAGGACTGTTCCCTTCTAACTATTAGCATATAATTTAGCTGTTCTAGAATAACTCCCACATGTGGATGAAATATTCAGAAATAAAAATGATTTTATTCTATAACCATTATTTCACTTTGGAAATGGAGTAATTATCCCAGAATAAAATAATCACTCTACTTCCTGAGCAGAATAATTATTACAGAATCAGAGTTGCTTATTTTTAACTAGTACATGAGCACTGAGAAACTGTTAGAGAGAAGTTATTCTACTATATTTTCCCTCTCTAGTGTTCACGTGCAAGTGAATTTTGCTGGTCATCCTGTGCAGCTGGTGGTCTTGAAGTTGTGTTAGGGAACATATATTCTGTGAAGAAGGGTCTTCAGTCATACAACCAAAAGCTTGAGGTTAAAAACATCATCTTATTCTAGGAAATCTTTGAGCTCTATCGGTATTTTTAGAGGTTGATTATTAGTACAGGTGATTCAGAAATAGTTGATTTAAATAGAGTGTCTGTTACTAACATGACACAAGGTTTTGTGGGAGTTTTAATATCAAGAAGCCTTGCTGATGAGGCTTATCCAGGGCCAAATGGTTGGAAATTGGAACTGTTCTCATGTGAGAATGAAACCATGTTTGTAGGAGGTTGGTTAGGCCATGGAAGGGAATACCAAGGGGAGAGGTGAATTTGCACTTTGCTAGAGTCTTCGAATCAAGATGTCTAGGACCCTACCCCAGCCCTAGCCAAACCAGGCTGTCCTTCCCAGAAGAGGAGGAGTGGGAAGGTCCCTTGGGGGCTGTGGAAGGTATCAGGTTAAAGGAGCTGGCCTGAGCTCTGCTGGGCGCGTGCTTGCGGCAAGTGCAGGAAGTCTTGGGATGCCGATGTCTGAAGGAAACTTGACATATTTCCAGAACCTGTGCGGTTCACTGGTGACGACATACAATTGCTGTCACCTAGGAAATGAAACATGTTTCCATGGCAACCCCAAGGCTGCGTTATTACTCAGCTTCAAAATGTTGACAGTTGGAAAAAGGCCTCTTCAGATATTGCCCCCCACCCACCCCCCTCCTTAATAAATGCACTTTATTATTTAATCTGAAGCAGTCAGGGGAAAGGCATATATTTAACTCAAGATACTTCATGGAAATAAACCTTTGAAAGTAAAAAGCAGGATGCTTTAGATGCTAAAAGACTCCACTGCCTCCTAAAATAGTTCCAAATTCTGTGAAGGTAATTTTAATGAAGTGTGTGGCACTTCAGTTGACTTAAATCATCAGTCAGCTTCTGAAATTATTTTTCTGGATCCTTTTACATAGTTTGAATCACTCTGAAAGCCTCCAGCTGTAAACTGTAGCTTTGTTTTGTAACCACACAAATAACTGGGAAATGAAACCTTCATTTTGCCATAATATGAATGGAGACACTCTTGCTATATGCTGCCTTCAGCATTTCTTCAGTATTTTTCCCCATGGTCTTTCTCCTGCAGTTACCTGCCAAGATCTTCTCATCAGTCCTATTGGCAGCATCTCTGCATGCATAGACTTGTGCTTCTCAGAGCAATGGGTACAGACTTATAGGGCGGAAATGCTGAAGTTAGTTACTTGTGGCAAAGAGGACTATGCTTCTTGCAGAGAAGCTCACTGACAGCAGTGAGGGCTTACAGCCCCAGCACCTGCTGCTGTTTCTGTGGGGGAATGTCCCATACCTATGTGACCTTAGTGGGGTTGCATGGATGGGAGGGATTTCATCGTAGTGGTTCTCAGGTTGTTTAAGTTGTTTTTTGCTTGCTATCTCAAGTCTTGCTGGTGTTGACAGTGCCACTGAAATTCATGGTTTCTATGTGTTTTCATCAGGACTTCCTGTTTCTTTGTACACTAGTAGACCAGGACAAGCTTACTGTGTCAGACACTGATCAGAACTGCATGGACAGGTGCAGTCATAATGTCACAAAAATAATAACAGCACAGATGTAAGGTGTATTACCCTTGTAATACACCTTTGTCAGGTATATAAGTACAGATATCTGCATCAGTTAAACATGGATTTTAGGAGAGATATTTTTTTCCCCCACATTCATTTAAACCAATAAAAGTTAAAATATTTGAATAGAAGTCAGCTATTTGAGGAGTGATTCAGGGACCAAAGCCCAAACATGAATGTAATGTGTTTTCAGGTTTCCTGTGGTACCCCAGACGTTAGTTGAGAGATGGCAACTAAGATATGGGGTTTATGGGAGACCTACCCTCTCCTAGGGCAGCAGTTGAAAACCAGACTGAATATCTTATGACTTCTAAAATGCTCACACATGCCTAAGTTTAATCACTTAAGTTCCTCCCCGAATAGCTCTATAGATTCAGGCTTCACCCGTTGGTATTACTGCTCTCTTGGATGTTCATCTGCTGAGTCCCTTCACACAAATGACTACGTGGGAGAAAACTGTGCTTGGGAGCTTCATTTTCCGGTCATTTCCCCTCAGACAATAAGCTCTCCCGATGCTCTAAGAGCTGTGAGTCCTTGCTGTTCTGCCTGACAGTCCTTATTCTTTCAAAGAAAGATCCTTCTCCAGAGCTCACTGGGGAAAATGAGAGACTGCGGTAAGGTCACTGATTCCTCTTTGCTGACCTTGACAGAAGGGGAAGGGATTAGAGATCTAATTTTTATTTTATTTCATTTTTGTAAGCTTCCTCAAGATAGAGGATTTTTTTTTTCCCTTTACCACTTCAACTTCTCTCCCTGTCCCTCATGTTTTCCATTATCCCTTTTTTCCCCCAGGTCAACATCCTGTCTATGGTTACTCTATAAGGTATATCTTCCTAAGCCTGTGTAATCATTGAAGGGCAGAGTGTCCTGCAAGCTTAGCAGACAGTGCTGTTTCTGACTAGTAAGTCATAGTTTGCAGACTGTTCATGGTGAAGACCAGTAAGATATTAGAGAACAGGGAGATTTAGGGGGGGTTGGGGAAAGGTTGCTGAGCAACAACGTGACATAAGCATGGTTGCAATCTATTTTTACAGCAAGAAGGTTGCAGAAGACTATAGAAAATGTTTATTTTTCAGAACGTTATTCATATTTGTGGGATGACAGTGGCCTGAAGGGAGGAAAGACTGTACAGACTTGGCTAGTGGCTGTGCCCTTGTAAGTTGTACAGCCAGGAACTGGCAGCAGATTAGAAAAGAACAGTCATGTACAATGGTCATCCCACAGGTTTTGAGGGAAAAGGCCATAGCTATAACACAAGCAGATATAATACAGAAGCATAACTGCAGATTACATCCAGAAGTTACTTTTCCTCCATGCATCAGACATATGAATTTTTTTCACTTCTTTAAAAAGTTTAAAACATGTTAGTATAAATTTTCTTTGGCCAGCCAAAATGTCTGCCACATAAATTGTTTTGTGCCTGCAGAAGGCATAAACCTTCCCAGTTTTTTTTTTCACATTACTTCCTAATCCTGTAGGAACAGTTATGCCCCACATACATACCACCTCTCCCTCTGATTTTATTTCCAGAATGAGCTAACTGTGATCATGCCATTTGTCACCCTTTTCTAAGGGGACATTCAACGGCAGTCAGGAGGGAGAGTCAAGTCTAGCTGTTGCAGCACACAGATCACAAGTTCGATTAGGTGCAGTTGTGAAATCAGAGTTAGCCATGCTAATTATGGCTTCCTCAAATGGGGTTCGTTGATCTCTTTGGGAAGAGGTGCATTGCAAACAATTGACATAGCCTATAACTTTAAAATAGTGATGATTCACCAACTATGATAACATGCCTCTTGACTAGTTTGGTATAAGACAGAGAAGAAAAATGGTAAGGTAGGAAGAAAGTGGGAAAATTTAAAAGCAAAAGCAGATGTGGCATAAATTAAAAAGAAATAATTCATCTAAATTTACCATAAAAATTTTTAAGCTACTTTAAAGGTTAGAGAGAATAACTTTTCACAGTAGTAGCATCCCTTTATAAAGTATTTCATCACTAGAAACTGTATGAATAAGTTCCTGTCAAACTACTTCATAATTTTCAATTAAAGGTGGTTCTGCAAAAATTACATTAAAACCTTATGCTGATTCATTCTAAAAATGTTCTAACTGGCTTGTGAGGTTTTCTTTATTGTTTCTTATTCTTAAATTTTATAACAACAATGATGAATTAGATTTTAAAATCCCATCTTTTGAAGTCTACAGCTCATATGGAAAGTTGAAAATGCCAGAATCAGATTATTTGGTGCTTTTTCCGTATACTTTGTCCTCTTTTCCTTGTCTTCTTTTTGAGCTTCTCATTACAGAGAAGGCTTTAAAAAATTGTTTTTCACATGAGAAAAAATTTTTAGCTCTGTGCAAGATATATACACAATTTACTTAATAATTAAAAAAGCAACATCTTTTATTTTGTCTGTGGCAAGTTCCCTCAATCAAAAGAACCCATCTACATAAAACATTTTGCATACATTTTTAATTTACCTAAAGCAGGAATAGTATCTCTTTCTTCTGTCTTAGTTTTTACGGATGCCTTTTCAATATTAACACATTTAAGCAATATATTCCTACTCAATTTACTGTCATTCCCCACAAATTTGGATTCCATCTCAATTTTTCTGATTAATATTTACTTTGGATCAAAACAAAATATCTTGTCAGTTGCAGAGTTACTTTTTGTTATGGCATTCCATATAATGTGTTTCCCTTAAATAATCTTTCCATTAATGCCTTTGACCCGCAGTGATGTGGGTTGATGCACTACTGTTTTCATGTGCCTGAGGATGTGTCTATGCATGTGCATTTGGGAACCCGTATTACAGTTCAGGAACTAATCTTTTTGTTTCAAGTAACAATAATATAAATAAATCAACTGTAATACTCTTATTTTATCTCTTTCCTGTTTTCTTTATATTGTAACATTTGCTGCCATCCTGTGGTACACAGAGAGAGGCACACATACACAAACAAATGATAGTGTAACATAAATGGAGAGTATTTGAATATACAGAACAAAGGAACCTGTAGAAGTGTTGAGAAAACACAGCTGGCATTCACTTGTTGCTAGTTTGAGCAGTGTAGTGTGCCTCTCTTTCTCACAAATATCAAGAACAAGGCTTATGTGTCACTGCAAGAATGGAGAAAGGTTTTATTTAGCTCCACTGAAGGTGCTAAGAAAATCTGAGGTTTGGATTTTTTAAAATTGGGAATTCTTCTTTAAAGAAAAAAAAATCTCAAACACCTTTCCTCCTTACTGCTTAGCTATTACAGTGATAAATTCTTAAAGAGCTGTCAAGTGTCAGATGTTTGAAAAAGTTGTTCACAGTGATACAAAGAAGGAAATGTTGCTTATGAGGAAAGCTGCATTCTTATACTGGTTTGATCTGCAATGATGAGGAAAACCTAGGGCGACTTTTTGTGGCAAACTGAGAAAGAAGGGAATGCTTTAGATTAGGTGGTATCTTACCGGCTCACGTATTTGCACTGATTGTGCAAGATCCAACAGATATGTCAGACACTCATCTGGATCTTTTCTGTCTTGTAGGATTGTTGCCTCTGAGAGGAGGATGCGTACTCTAAGTGAGATAGCAGAGAGTTGGTGAGGCTGTAAATGTTAACAGTCCTGCAGAAGACCCAAGACAGCGAAACAGTGACCCAGAGAGACGGGAAAGAGCATTCCAGGAGCAAATCCTCCTGGAAGTCCTTTCTAAACACCTTACGCTTAAGAAGGTGATTGGGAGTAGTTAGCATGGATTTATGAAAGGGAAATCATATTTGACCATCTAGATAACTTTCTGTGGTAAAATGACTGGCTCAGTGGATGTGGATAGAGGAGTGGATGATGCTTATCTTGATTTTAACAAGGCTGTTAAAATTGTCTCTTCTAATATCCTCATTGACAAGCTGACGAAGTACAAGCTAGATAAGTGGATGGTGTGTTGGACTGAAAACTGACTGAACTGTTGAGCTGAAGGGTTGTGATCAGTGGCATAAAGTCCAGCTGGAATTCGGTCACTGGGATTGGCACTAGGGCAAGTATTATTTCATCATCATCATCATCATGGCTAGGCTTCAATAATGACCTGAATGGTCGGACAGAGTGTATCTTCAAGAAGCTTGCATATACAAAACTGGGAGAAGTGGTTGATGAATCTGATGGTTGTGCTGCAATTCAGATGGCCTGGAGAAATGGGCCAAGAAGAATCTATTGAAGCTTGACAAAGGCAGATGCAAAGGTTTTGAGCCTGGAAAGACAGAGCTTCCATGCATTAGCACATGCTGGGAGCCGACTGGTCTGGAAACAGCTTTGCATAAATAGACCTGTGTTTTGTGATGAACAGCAAGGTAGTCATGAATCAACAAGGCATCCCTGTGGCAAAGGCAGCCAACAACCTTCTGGGCTGGATCAGGGAAAGCAGTATCAGTAGTTAGGGGGAGGTGATCCTTTCCCTCTACTCAGCACTGGTGAGACACATCTGGAGCACCAGGTCTAGTTCTGGCCTTGTCTCAGAGACGCAAGAGATGTGGACATGCTGGGGGTGAGCCCAGCAAAGCTTTAGTCATGAAGATGTAAGGGCTTGCTTGAGTCATTTGATGTCTGAGGAGAGGCTGAGAGCACTGTGACTGTTCAGAGTACAGAAGAGAAGACTCAGGGTATTTGATCAGTGTCTATACATTCCTGATGGAGTGGAGTAAAGAAGACAGAGCCAGAAATCTCCTCAGTGGTGCCCACTAACAGAGGCACCTGTTGCCTACACAAACTGAAAGACAGGAACTACTGTTTAAAAGTAAGAAAATTATTTTTTAAATTAGAGGTGATTGAATATTGGTGCAAACTACCCAGAGAGACTGTGAACTCTCCATCCCTGGAGATACTAAACTTCAACTAGAAACAGCCCTGAGTTATCTCCTTGCTTGAGCAACGGGGTTTGGACTGGGTGATCTCCAGAGATCCCTTTCACCACCAAGATTCTATGACTGCTGAGCTGAGCACTGAGCAACAGGAAAATGCAACTAGACTACCGTTCTCCAAGGGGGGGAAAAAAAAAAAAAGGAGAGAGAGGGATTTTATGCTGTGGAAGGCACTAGACATGGGGCTATTAAGAAACAGAGACTCTTGCTTGATGGGAGAATTTTCTTTAAACAGTGTCTTTTCATCCTTAAGCACGTCTTGTTTTTTGTACTTGCTGCAGGCTTTTCCTGCCACATTAGTAAAGCAGAACCCACAGATCTCCCTTGGATCAGCAGCTCAGAGAGTCTCATGAGTTTGGTAGCAAGGGGATGCATACAATGTAAGTGTAAAACATTCTAATATATCCTGCCACTTGTTCAAGGGTAATTTTTAGGTAGAACTGGAGCAGGCCGAAAGTGGGAAAGGCTAATGGTCTGTGTCCAGAGAATGTGTGCAAAAAAGGATCCCTGAGAATGAGGTCTGGGATGTTTATTGCTGGGGGGCACGACCGGGTCTGACCGTTCCTTCCTAGTCCTCCGGGGCCATCAGTCCGTGCCCCAGATATGCTGCAGCAGGGCTGGTCTCCTGCCTGGCTTCAGGCCCCACTGAACCAGGGACCTTTCACAACCAGGACCATACTATAGTCTGTCCTGACCTTGGCTCATCTCCATCCCCATGTTCCCAGTGCCCAGGCTGGAGGTGTGCCAGATCCCTGCACCTAGCTGGGGTGGTGAGACAGGCCCTGGTGGACTGACACTGCCCTGACAGATCCCCAAGGGCAGCCCCCACCACTTGGGGCCCTGGTAACTGCTCCACCACCTTTCTAGAGATGATCTGAGGCTGTCTGGTAGTGTTGCATTCATTTAAAGTTAATGCCTCCCTGGGGTTTCTCTGGGACCAGAGCTCTGGCAGGCAGACTAATACCAGCATCCTTTGTCACAGCAGAGTCCTTGGGTGAAAACTTCTAAACTTTGCCTATGTTTCATTGACTTTGAAAGACACTGATGCTGGGATCAAATTATAAAATGTGATGTGGGTACCTTGAGAACTCTGTTCTTTTTATTTCTGTGACAGAGCCTCGCTATTAAAATAGCATAATAGATGTGCACTAGGTAGTGCATTAGGAGGAAAAACAATGGGTAACTAACTTTTGAAAGGCTATAGATAGTGCATTAAATGGTGACTTTTTTCCTTGCTAACTTGGGTATCTTGTCATATGTTAATTAAGTGCCTGGAAAAATCTTTAGGAGGTAATAAGAAGATAATAGTGCATAGACTTTTTAATGTAAATTGGAAGCATTACACTGTATATCTTCTTCTGTCTTACTTTTAAAGCTGGGTAAGAATTCTTGGCTTAAACAATTGATCTTAATGTACTAAAAAGTAAGACAATTTAGAAGTAAATTAAAGAGCTGAAAAGCAAGCTTTTAAAATTCAAGTGTTTTAGTCTGTCTTCATTGTTTGAACTCCCCCTTTCCCACTCATTTATTTATCATTTCAGACTTTATATAAAGGCAATCCTTGTCCTAGCTCATCTTGTCCCATTGGGAAAATTCAGATCTCTTATGTATTTCTTTGTTCCTCCCTCATCGCCCTTCTGCCTTCCCTTTTGGAAGTCTGTTTCCTGTGGTTTTGATCATGAGTGTAAAAATATAGTTTATGTGCATTCATGCAAAGGCGTTGGAAAGATGTCTGCCATGGCCATAATGAACTGAATTCTGCTATCCTTGGCACAGAAGATGAGAGAGGGACACAGTTCTGATTATCCTCATGTCTGTGCTGGCTGCAGTTTGTCACTGTAAAGGCCAATACTTGCATTCCAGCAGGGCTCAATTCTGTGAACCAAACAAAGGAATCTCATCATTCATCTTTGTCTTCCTCAACACTAATTGAAGAGAGTACACTTTGTCTGAGGAGGAATACCAAACAAAGCTGTGCTGTCCCATCACTATCTTCTTATCTTGTACCACTGGATAGTGAGTACATTAGATCTAGATAATAAAAAGATGTTTGCAATGCATGCACCGTCTGGCAAATATATTCATCATATAAATTCCTAAACGCCCTGATGCTTTTGCTATTTTGACATTTTGTGTGGTCCTCTAAAATCCTTTAGAAGAATATTTTCTCAAAACCCAGGGAAAAAAGGAATTTCTTTTACTTGATTTCTGATGGCATATCATTTCTTTTTCCCCCTTCCTTCCTTCTTCCCTTACTCATGAAAAGGGAGACTTGTCACTGTGTTCTATATTGAGACCAGTTTTCCCAGCTGTTCAAAGCACTGTTTAGAAGGAAGACCTGGTTTCCCATTCTAGCTGTGACTGTCCTCAGTTGGAAGGGACCTGCTAATGACCTTCAGAATCCTTCTTCTTAGCTAGCAATTCATATAGTGTATGGAAATGGCCCACCTGAAATCCCAAATAATTTCCATTTACTGTATCAAATTAAAAATTATTTCCATGATGTCTAGGGAGTTTTACAGCTTGGATCAGAAAATAGGGATCCCCCTTTTCCTGTATTATAGGACAGTTATTTTCTGCAACAATTTCTGTCTGATAAATGTTCACTGGTTTTGCCTGGTTTTGGCTTAAAAGTGAAGCCAAATTGATGCTCTCTCTTATACATAAGCAGCTAGGGTCTCCTTGTATCTCTTCTGAAGATATGGACATCTGGGATATAGACATTTTGCAGAGGACTCTGATGGTGTAAGGAAATTAAGTGTGTACATTGTGAAAAATCTACAGGCAATTCACCTATAGAATGGGAGCAGCTGTAAAAAAAAAAAAAAAAGCCTTCTGCTTGGTGCCAGTAAATTTCTGTTTTGACTAGCAGGTTGATCCAAAGCAGTATTGAAAAGAGTTTTGCAACATGTTCTCTTTAGAAAATATGTTTAATAGATGCGAAGAGTTTTATGAGCTGTCTTCTGTCACAAGGTACATGACTTTTATATCCATTTTTAGATACGTAGATACAGATCTGACTTGAAGTTACTGCAGAATATGAGTTTTCTTTCATTCCTGCTAATACCAGGGTCTTCAAAGTACATTGAAATATTTTTTTAACTTTTAAATTTGTATAATTCCATCAACAATTTTACCAAACTATTAGTCATGTTGCATGTTTTCATAGCATCAACTTAAAATGACAGGACTAGCGCAAAAACCTTCAGACTTGAGAAATATTTGAGTATATTTATTGTATATGAGAGGGGACATGAGTGGTTTTATGCTAATAGTCTTAAAGCTACTGTTGTGCTGGTGGTTTTGGAACTGTGAAAATCTATAACTGCATAATGGGTTCTTATACAGTTTGAAAAATACCGAAAAAGTGCAAGTGTTCCCAATATTTTCAAAACATCCCTTCCAAATGAGGGATATTCACACCTTTGTATTTCCCATCTTTTTAGTTTACTGTGTTTTACTATTTTCTTAGAGTGGGATCAATCTGTGGAGCTATGTTAAATCAGCTTTTCATGAGTAGCTGACACTCAAAATGCATAGATAGAAATAACAGCAAAGTCCAAGCAGATAAGGAGCAACATCAATTGACATAATGTCCTGTAACGAAGAGAGATGAAGCCAGCTAGTTGGGAAAAGTAACATTTCCTAAGAGTTTGCTAGGAGTTTCCTCACTTTTCCCCCTTCTTTCTCCTCTTTTCGGAAGCAAGTTTTTATTTTCTGAGATGGGAGAAGAGAATTGACAAAGTACTTCACCTTTCTGTCTTTCACTCTAATTCAGCAGGCAAGACAATAACTTATATGTACTGTATCCCACAAGTGTCATGTACAAATAAATGTGTTAGCTGTATTTAGTCACAATATCCTAAATGAGATATGCTAACTCATGTAACAGTGAATGCAGCATAGGATTTCGCTGCCCATCTTTAGCTCTTTCTAAAAGTAATATGAGCATGTACAAATGCCTTAATGAACCCTTGGGCTGAAAGGCACAGCAGCTTCTTTAACCAAGAGTACCATTAGCATCAGCATTGAAATTGGAGCCTAACAATGTTCGTTTTGCTACTTCCTGCTGTTTTAATCCATTCCACTAGCATAGAATCCCATTTAGACTTCCTAACAGTGCTCTGAATTTCTTCAGAGGGAATAAAGGAATTATGTTGTGGTCACATATAGTGGTTTGGTTGTTTTTGCTTCCAGGACTCTTCTCCTTGTGCATTACTTGGGAATTGGTCTGGGGTATCTTCTTTTCTGAAATTAGATTAAGAAATTACTTTCCTAAGACAAAGAAAGTCATTTGGAGTACTACAGGATTTGTTTTTGCCAAAATACAGCTAGATATGTTGGTAAACTCAGTTTCTTTTGAGGTTACTTGGCTACTACAGTTGTTCTAGGAAGTCTTGTTCCTTTTCTGACTTTTTCTTAGCATTTAAACAATAAATAAACCAACCCAAAGGGCTGGTTATCCCAAAAGCAAAGATTTTTCAGGTTAAGAAACACTTTTTCTGAAGAACCTTTACGTTTATTCTTCTATGTTAACCTATTTCCTGATCCAAAAAGAACGCAGGTGCTGCTGGACGCAAGACAGCAAGCCCCTTTCCAGTGGAGCTGATGGTCCTCAAAGAGTTGAAGGCCTGCTGGCAAGGTGATCCAAACCTTCAGATTGTGCTCCAAAACAGTACACTTGTTGTTTCTTCCTCGGCTGCTGAATTCTTCACTACTTCCAGTCCCATCTGACAAGAACGGGACCACACACAAAAACATTTCACTCAATAGTTATCACCTTCCCCAGCCATTATTTTGGGATCACAAGTCTGGTCAAGTAAGAGCCATTGCCTAATGCCAGAGCTGAGAACCATGACCCGCATAGGGATGAAGTCTGTCCAGATGGTATGAGACACCGAGCTTTTGGGTAAGGTAGGGGGAAAAAGATTTGAGTTTTGGAGAAAGATGAGAAAGAGAGATCAGCTTATCTAAGAACTGAGCAGATTCTGCCACTTAACTGTCATTTCAGCCATGTTCTGACAATGCTGCATCAGTTGCCAGTCATGTCATACTGGGATGTATTTCAGATCATAATGATAGAAACCTAAAGTGGAGCTACACAGAAATCATGAGCTGAGATTCTGGTTTAATGGGGAATCAGTACAAGGCTCACATTCTGAAATACCACATTTAAAACACCAGACAAGATTCTTTGGCAGATCCTCTAGCTCTAGGACAGTGAATTATGAGTGGACCTGAGTGTCATAATTTTTTTTCTTTTTGTAGGCTGTTCATTGCTTTTTGTATTATATAGCAACCATGCAGTGATGGGTGAATAAATATTCTTCACACTTTATTATCATTTACCTCAATGCTCAAGGGAAGAATTTACTGAAAAACTTCAAAAAATAATTTAGGTAACTGTAGAATACAGAAAATGTGTGTACATATGTGGTGGAGAAATCATTGACTAAATATTTATGTGTGCATCTCTGAGCAGTTTAAAAGCTGAAGGGATGCAGAAGACAGCCTGTTTGTGGGGGTTTTGTTTGTTTCGTTTTTTTTCTGTTTAGTTGGTTTGTGTTTTGTGGAAATACGTCTTTTGGAGATGTCTCCACAAGTGTTTTCGAGATCTCTTGTTTTGATTTGTTTGCATTATTTCATGTTTGAACAAGACAGCTATCACACTCCTTTCTATAGGTCCCTTTGGAATTAAGAGAGGATTCACAGTTAGAGAATATGTAGCTTGGTTAAACAAGTACTGAAAAAAACACTGGTTCTGAGGTGAAACTCAATAAAATGTGTAGGACTCCTTTTGTTTATTTCAGTGGTCTGTGGACTGAAAACATGGTGGAGATACACAATGCAGTGAAGTAAAGCCTCATAGGAGTCCTGTGGTCTTTATGGCACATTCTACTGTGTTAGTGATGAAAGACAAAGGCTTCTTATTTGCATGCACTAATTTGCTACCACAACAGAAGTTCTAGAGCTATTTAGCATATTTAAGGAGAATCTGCCTGGAAATCTATTGGTGCGGGGAGGGGGGGAAGGGAGGAAGGGGGGAGGAGGAAGTCCCAGTGGTACTTGGAAAAACAGTTTTAATTGCTAAATACCACTTTTATTTGTTAGTTACTATATCCTTTAAGCTTTTAGGTGATTGCAGTAGAGCCTAGCTCTATTGCCTTCTTATCTGCTAGCTGAATATACTGCAGAACAAACTATTAAGGCTTTGTAACGCTCCTGTGTTAAGTAGAGTACTGCTTAAGTAGAGCTTTCTCTTAACACCTTCCGTTTTATGAGACTGCACCTGGTCCTTTTTTTTCCCCCCCTCAATGCTGCACTGAGCTGGGAAGGAGAGAATGAACCTTAGATCTCTGTATTGCTTGGAAGGCAGGAGTTGAGAATAGGAGAAGAATCAAACGGGGGGAGTGGGAAGCGGAGAGATCTACAAAATCTAACATCCATTTTATTGATGTGATTGAGAAATTCCTCTGGAACACTGCCCATGCAGGCATAATCAGCCTGCGTTCTGAGGTACAAACCAAACTGTACAGCTGACCTGATTAATTCCACTTTTATTTTATTTTTGATTCTGTAGGTACAGACTGAGAAACAAAATTAAACATGTGAGGAAAGCTAATATAAAAACCTTATTTTTCTTTGCATTTTTCTATATTGATGACTTTTGGTCTTGTTTGTTAGCATAACAATCCTGTCACCATACCTTTGCTTGGTTATTGTTTGTTGATAGGCTAAATCGCATCTCTTTCAGTGATGCTCTTGCTGAGCCTCATTAGTTCACAGCCTAGCTTGTGCATCACATACTCTACAATCAGCTGACGAGACAATGGTGCCCGTTCTCTGCCTCCACTGTTGTGTTTCTGTGTGCCGACTGTGTGCTCTCCCTCCCTGCCTTCCTGTGGGCACAGAACCAGAAAGCAGAACTTGCCAAGATGCTCAGCATAAACTCTTTGTTCTTCAGTTCCACTGAAGAACTGCACTGTTCTTCACTGCTGGCTGCCATCATTAGCAGCTGTGCCCTGCTGTGAGAGTCCAGTGTGTGGACGCACGCACTTGGCTGCTGAGAAATTATTGAGCACGGATAGTCCCGTTAGAAGTCACCTGGAAATACTTATCTGAGGGAGTAACCTATGCACTAGCCCTGAGTAGCAGGGATACATACATATCAGGCACTGATGAATCCAGTGATGGTTAAGCTTAGTTTCTTAAGGAAGCAGGGCTGCAGTGTCTCTGAGTCTTCTCTTTTTCCCCTTTCCTTTTCCCTCTTCTCTCCCTGAACTCTCATACTAAATTTAGCCAAAGTTTAAAAAGGGATACAAGTTTAAAATAGAATTAGTTTCATTACTTTTCACTGCAATACTGGTGGAAGAGAATGACCTGAATCAGTTCCCTAAAAAAACCCAACAATTGGCCAAACTTCAACCGTGTGGTGTTGTATTTGAGAGCCTCCAGGTGGTCAGTCCTCCCATGTTAAGGCTAGTCAGTCAACAAGTACCTAACTCCAGAGTCATTACAACATGTATATATTAGGCGGGTTGATGTTACTGTGAAAGTGAGAAAGGTTTAAAAGATGAAGAACACAAATTGACAGAAAATGAATCTTCTCTAATTCATGGGACAAGTTTTGCAATTTGATATGAGGAAAAGATTTTATCCTGTATAGGTAAGTGCTTTATATTACCAAATATAATATACCCCCTGGAATAATGCAGTTTATCTGCTTTTGCCTCCATGGTGTGGACCCTCTGTGGATATTACCCATTTCACGTTGTTCTGCCAGGGTAGGAGCAGCTAGCTCGCAAGCTCTTTGGCTGTAACACTTTGCAGATGGAGTTCTGTGGGAAACATTTTCTATATTACATGTATAAGAGCAGAAAAAGGAGATTGGGCAATTTCATATCTCAGTTCAGAGCCCATGCTACAGTTTTACTGTGTTCCAGTATAACTAATAACAGATTGTCTTGCTGGTTTACATTTCTTAATTTTTTATTTTTATTTTTTAATAAATGTGTGATTAAGAAACTGTATGGTATACTGCCTTTTCCAGAGTCTTCCTGTAACAGATTTAACTTGAAGTGTTACAGAAACAACTTCTGTCCAAACATAGCCAGAATGTCAGTAGATATGGAAAATCTCATGAGCTTTGGCAGTCAGGTGATGCTACATCAAGTCACATATGTTTTGCATGTTAGACAATTATATATTTTCAATTGCTAGTGTTTTGTATTATGTTGGAAAAAAAATCTGTTGTGCTACTTTGATCATTTTAACCAATGAAAAAAAGACGGTAATGTACGACTTTGTCTACAAACAAACCTATCCTGAAGAAGCATTGTCAGTTTTGCGTGCCAGGTTAACAAAAATGTGTGCTTTTAGCAGTAAATATCATTTAACAACATTATCCAGTTTAATCAATTCTAGTTACTCCCCAGCATTTATAATGCATTTACTTTATATTATACCTGAAATATTTGATTACAGCTTATTATATCTTATTAAATTCTGTAACACAATAAGCATTACATGTTTATTTTGAACAGTGACACAAATATTTGCTGTCAGCGTGCTCCTGTGGTATCCTGTTTTCCAAGCTTCCTGCAGCCCTCATCATCAGTGTCAGAGGCAGTGTTCAGACCTGGGGAGGTTCATAGGAGAAGAAATTAAATTACCCCTGAGTCGCAGAAGCCAAAGTGAAGAGTTCCTGACCATTAGCCAGCATTGTGCTGGTCCACTCAGTGCTAGGACTTCGTAGAGGACACATGTTAAGTCACACATATCCAGATTTGATGTTAAAGGTCAAATAAACCATCTGTGTTATTAGAGAATGAGCTTAAGCTTAAATGGAGGGGTTTTGCCAGTGGTATCATTAAAGCCTTTAAGCAACCATAAATTGAGGGAGAAAGACAGAAAGTGTTACAGAGATGGTGTAGTGTCTCTGTAAATTAATTTCAGCCTGTGGGTTGCTCACAGACTGAGTGGGATTGACTTGTTTTGTATTTGCTGTTACCAGTGGGGCAACTGCTCCAGGGAAGTTCCCTGTCGTGTCCCGTTCCTGCGTTCTCTGTAAAATACCCAGTAAGACTTCATAGTCTTGTGTGAACATTCTGGTTGTAACAGGGCAGGACTTGGGAAGAAAATGTTTGTGAATGGCAACTAAGGTGGAAGACAACCTGCTGATTTAGTATCCAGGCAGGCACTGGAAGCAGTCATCTCACTAGAGGAGCTACTGATTGCCCCATGGAAACAAATAAACATGAATCTCTGTGAGTTTATGGGGGAAGGCACGAACCAAAGGTAGGCTGGCACAGCACATGATTAGAACTACATATACTTTTTAAGAACAGCTAAAACTGCAAATGCTTCACATATAAATATTTCCTGTGCCTCAGACCTGCCCTCATTGTTTGGAGACTGTGTAGTACGTAAGGGATATATTAAAGGTGTATATTAAGCTTGAGATCCATGTTCCTGGATGCTGCTTGGGAGCTGTGTCCCACCCATGGTCACTGGAACTGTGTCTCTATCCTTTACCACCATGGTGTAAAGAAGGCCACAAAGGGCAATTTCATATTGGTATTAGTTAGGCTGATTCAAGATTTTTTTGCTTGAATCCTCTCTTTGTTTTCGTTGCTGCTGACTGCTCATAAATTTTATAGGAAACTGAGGATACTTGCAAGCCACTCTAGTGAAGGACAGCTATAAAGAGCTCTGCCTGTGAAGTGCTTAGAAGAGACTCCTTCTAAAAGTTCTCCTAGAGATATGGTGGTGTTTCTCTTTGATTCCTGCAGAGGATGTGTGCCTCAGTTGATGTGAGATACTTGAAAGTTCAGCCCAGGGTAAGACCTCCCACCTTTCATGTAGGCTTCATGTACCATCCTGGATAAGTCCAGCTGGAATAGAAAAGCCAGGGGCTGCTGAAGAGAGTCCCATGGCTTTCACAGAAGCTACAAAACTCTGATCTGACCTAGCACCTTTGTTTTCCATGGGCTGTCCAAGAAATAATGACTAATGGGATTGATTCTTTTTCATAATTTCCTCTCAGATGTTTTGAGGTTAAACATAATGCTGTGATTTGAAATTCATGCAGGAACCAGAAGCCTTGTTGCCATACAATCCTTCTGTTGGCTTCTTAGCTGCAAACAGGCCTTGCTGCCAACAGTTTCTACCAGATAACACTTTCCCCAGTTTTCCTTTCAAGTGTAAATTGCATACTGGTCAAATCAGGTGAAACATGCACTTCTTTCCTTCTCTCTTGTGTCCCATCTTTCAGCTTAACTCACTCCTGCTTGGCAAGAAGTCTGGGCCACAGATTATTGCACTTGTTAGACTGCGGTGCTGGAATTGTGAAAATTACTGTATGATTGACAGTCATGAAAATGAATCCCACAGCACTAAAGCAAAATCCCCCCCACTTTTCTTGGCAGAGTATTGATTTCAGCTGTGCTTTGCTTAAAAGATGCAGAATTTCTCAGAGATGCAGAAGCTGACCATGATCAGTCCTCAAAGCAGTGTGTCTACACATATTCTCCTGAGACACAGGTACAGCTCTCTTTCAGAGCCACAGGGAGGTACAATGTTGCTACTCTCTTAGTGAAATGTCTGCTGGCAGTGTGGCGTTTTTTGGGGAAAATGATACTCATACAGAGTTTGAAGTATATAGAAAATAATCTCTTAGCGTGCTGTAATAGTGATGTTTTCAGATTTGAAATATTAAGTGATCAGAGTTCACTGCTGTGAAATTCTTTAATTAAAAACAAATCTGCTGTGTTTATAGAATGTCTAAATATGATGTTATGGTTAGAAGAACACAAAAGAGAAGGCTTTGTTGAAATGTAAACACTTTGTGAATTATTACTGCACTGCACTGTCTGAATGCTCTCATCTAATGACACAGTGCTCAACATTCAAGTGAATATAATTGTAGCAAAAGGCTATTAGGCTCAGATTCAGTGTTTAGGCTCCTAACTTTCCACTGAAACAGTTTACTGAATCCAGATCCTTTGTTAACTCTTGACTTTTTTTTCCTTTTTCACGTTTCTTTTCTTATTTATTTTTTTTCTTTTTGGCCTTTCTATGAGCTTTTTTCTTTTTTAGAGTGGTTCCTTACAGTGGTGAAAACTGGTAACTTACACTTTTGAATATTATAGTGCAAAATTCATTTGCTGAGATTTATTTGCTTTTGTAAATGAGATCTTTAGCATTGTATTTTTCTTTAATACCCCAAGAAATGGTTTTATCCAGAACACTGGGAAGGTTGTGGGAATTGGAAGAAAATGATATCCCCAAAAGGATAAATAAAAGAACTATGCTTATTTCAGCCACAATATGAATTTAAACTAGCTTTATCACTTGCTGGCAGCCAGTGTGAAGTGTAGAAGAGCTGTTGTAGCAGGTTCATGGGTGTAGGCGGAGCAGAGAGACTGAGAGGTCACAGCCAGAGACGCCACTGGACTCCTCTGAACACTCATCTGTTATTGGGTTTTGGATGGCCAAAATGATAGGGGGTAGACTTCTCTGTTAACACTATTAAGTGGGAGGTGATAAGGTGAACTGTTCTTCCAAAACCAGAGCTCCTGAGCAATGGCAATGCAGCTTAGATGATGGAGTGGTGTTATCTGCAGTTTGAAGAGTTTGATCATTAAAATCCTTGCAAACTACCTTAAATCTCACCACAGGGAACAACTCCACATCAGAGTGTCTTTAGAGTGAACTGTGGAAAGCTTGGATGGATTTCAGAAGGAGAATAAGCCTGACTTTCTATTCAGAATTTGCCTGTTGAAATTTGTAATTGAGTCATCTCTGGCAAAGATTTAGTGCTCGTGGGCATAGCAGAGTGTTAATATTATACGCACAAATTTGATTCTAGTTGGTATTTTGAAGAATTTACTACTCAGTAATAAGAAATATGAACCAGCCATCTGAAAACCCTGCTGATTGGATCTTCTGTATCTTAGTGTAGGCTAAAGAGTATATCCTTGGTTTTGGCACTGAGGGGGATTTGATCAATAAATGATTTGTTTTTCTGAAGTTACCCAATGTACTCTTTTGCTGGTTGAGCTAATGAGAACAGAAAGTCATGCCACATCCACAGTTCTCCTCAGTTTTGGAAACTGCTGAGTTGATGTAGACCTTGGTGAAATCATCCCCAAAGCTAAAATCTTGCATGTAAAGCACGGAAATTGCCTTAAAAGGAAGCAGTGGTCTCTGCCTAGTGTTTTGCTGATAATGCTACAATTAAGCAGAGCAGGGCTAAACACTTTATCCTGTTCAAGTGAGGTATGTTAGACGCAGCCAAGGCTCGGTGAGGGGAGTATGCTGCAGTAGCACAGAGCCTTTCGGGGCTCCAGTATCCACCACTGAACACCAGAGGGCACAAACTCTCTAACAGTCTCCTCTCACGTCTCCGTGGATGTCAACATTTAAACAAGTCCAAATAACAGCAGGCTCAGAAAAGCGAACACGAAACTTCACTGGAAAACCAAAGGGAAAGTCAATGTGCTAGCAGCTTCAGAGTGCAGATAAAAGCCTCACACAGACGAGACGTATAGAGTCATGTTATTTGAACTTGTGCCAAGGACGGGTGTATGATATACACGTGTACGGCTTTATTTTTAAATGCAAGAAGATGTGTTAGCAATGTGTTCTGCCACATATTTACAGGAGTTGCTTTATGTATGGATGAGAACATACATGGATTATGCAGGTCATTCTGAACTGGTGAGAATTAAATTCCTACAAAGAATGGGGTTTTCTATAGGTTGTGTTCAGTAGAAAGATTATTTTAGAAACAAAATCGGACAATTTGGAACCATTTACTTACCTGATTGCCTTGTTTTGTTTATGTGTCAAACTGGCCCCTTCTGTTGTCATGGACTCAGTTGCACAACATCACGGGAAAAATCATTGGTACTAAGTCTAAAGACTTTTCTAAGTCATACATAAAATTATCACTTCACTAGTCTCTTCTAGATAAGAATATAAGTGAAAATTTGCAAGTAGATGAATGAGGGTTTTCAACAGATTTTTAAGGTGAATCAGTAGCCAGACTGTGGCCTTAGAGCCCGTAGCCTGGGACCCTTCAGGCCTCAAAGCAAGTGTTACCTGTCTCTTTGTTAAGCTTCTGCTGCAGGATTGTATAATACTTCTCTTTCGAGCAGTGTGATGCTGTCAGCTTCACAATGTTAGAATTAAATCTGAAAGAAATAGATTTAAGAGCTGACTGCAATTTATCATGTGATACAATCTCAGTGTATTTTATTTTAAATTTGAGTCTAAAATGGGTGAATAAAGCTGTAATCATCCTGTCAGCACATGTAACTACTTTCAAAATTAGATACTGATCAGTCTAACTGAGTAAAATTTCGTTGTAATTTCAGTAATGTCATTAAACTTCTAATTATTAGCAAGTGGGGCTGGTCCAGTGGTCTCAAAGTGTATCTGTGATTGGGAGACCCAGATTGAGTCCCTAGGTGTGACACTGGCCTCCTGCTGAACACTAATCTCTTGGTGCTTCAGGTCGAAGGCCCTCAGAGAGAGGATTAACTCTCTCAGGAACCTGGGCAGAGTTCAGGATACCCAAACATGTCCTAAAAGTGTTGTTGAGGGTACTTATCCTCTGGTCTGGTGCTCTCAAGAGGAGGTGAAGCCTACCTCAGCAAACTCATTTGGGCAGGAGGGAAATCCTTTACTGGCTTTTTGCATAACATTGGCTGGGTGTGTAAGAGTGTGTGCAAGTGTGGAAAACCTAAACTGTTCTAGCCACAGGAAAGCCCTTGTCTGGACATTTGGTGAAGCTGGTGTGTGGGGCTGCATTCTCCTGTATCAGAGAGAGCCTTTGCGCTCATAACTGGTTGCCAGAGTTGTTTTTTTTCTTTTTATCTTTTCCCTAGTAAACATTTGCATTTAGGATGCTAAAGGCCAGAGGTTGCATGTCAGCCTCTGGGGAGGATATGATTAGCTCAGTGTATCATGGCAGGCTGCTGACAAATCACAGCAGAATGAAAAATGGAAATGGAGCTGCCTGCAGCTGCCCACCTCTCAACCAAAATGACAAAAGGTGTGTTTTCCTCCATGGCAGGTGGTGGCCATAGCAAGAGAACTTCTGTCTTGTAATCTGGGTCTTTTTTTTCCCCAGGGAAGTCTAAATTAGCAACTTCGGGAAGAATATTCCACTTTGGGGAAGCTCCAGCCTTTCCCTGCAGGATGTAATGATGCAGTAGTGGTAGCAGCAGGGCTCCAGGTCAGCTCTGTGCTGGCAGGGAGGCATTTGGGGATCCTGCCTGGCAGTAGTAGACCTTTCACTGGGCAGGAACACGATGTTATTACTGGGGACGATTTCCCCAGCAGAAGTGTCCTTTCAAGCTGGCTCTGAACCAAATTTGTCAATCCCAGGTGGCAGGAGTGTCAGGTGCATGCTGTGAGTGACAGGGACAGTCAGAAATGCCATCAGGGCTCCCTCGGTGTTGGCATCCATCTTATGCTGGTTAATATACTTCCCCTGGGGAGCCTGAGCTCCTCGGGGAGTCTGAGCTCCATTATGCTCAACATTGCTGAGGCTTCCTCTAGTCCCTTGGTGCCCCTAGTTCAATCTTCAGCATATTTTGTAGATCTGGTGATTAGCCAGATTAGCTCTTTTTTGAAGGAGTGCCTCAGAGCAGGATGATTTGGACAATGCAAGTAGAGACAGTTGATAGAGCCCCAAAGAGTTTTTTGCACTATGCCTGCCTACAGCCTATGCAAATAGCAGAAGTGATTTCTCACTTCATATGACCTGACTTCAGGTGTGCATTCACCTGTGCCTTTATGGAACATAAGCAAACTCTGCAGCAAAATGGAAAACCTATGAAGAAGCACAGAAGTACCTGTTCTGTTTCTGAGACTGAAAAGACACGCAGGAGAGCATAGTATCTGAGCAAGCTGAAGAAATAAATTTGGAGTGCAGGTATATTTTCAAAAGTAAAAAATCCAACCTCTGTTAGAAACAGTTGTCTTTGATCTCTGTGGCTTTTTAAGTAGTGCCTTGTTGCTTTTGAAACAGCTAAGATTCATCATACATCAGACAGTTAAAAAATCTTGTTTGAGATCAGGAAAATGACTGTAAGAAGTGACTCTCCTTGAATTCCATGTTTTTTTTATGAGTATATTTATCAAGGAGGTAATGGACAGAGAGATGCATTTAACACTGATGCTATTCATCAGCAACACATCTCTGAATTTTAATTAGTTCTTCCTAAGCTTTAGGAGCGTCCTGTTTTGTTCCAATCAAGTACCCTATCCTTTCTCTATTGCAGTTCTGTCACCCCCATCAAGGACCACTCCTTGCTGTCCTGAGCTCCTGGGAAGGTTCGCATGTATCTCCATGGGCTTACAAAGCTGCATATATACTGCTTCAGGTTCATAGAATCAGAATGGTTTGGGTTGGAAGGGACCCTAAAGAACATCTAGTTCCAACCCCCCTGCTGTTGGTAGGGAGACCTCCCAGTTGACCAGGTTGCTCTGAGCCCCATTCAGCCTAGTCTTGAACACCTCCAGGTTTAGGGAGTCCACAGCTTCTGTGGGCAGCATGTTCCAGTGCCTCACCACCCTGACAGCAAAGAATGTCTTCCTAATATCTAATCTAAACCAACCCTCCTTCATCTTAAGGTCATTCCCCCTTGTCCTGTCACTACATGCCCTTGTAAAAAGTCCCTCTCTAAGGAAGAGTCCTTCTTGCAGGCCACCTTCAGGTACTGGAAAGCTGCTGTAAGTTTTCCTCGGAGCTTTCTCTTCTCCAGGCTGAACAACCTGAGCTCTTTCAGCCTGCTTCATAGGAGAGGTACTCCAGCCTTGTGATTAACTTTGTAGCCCTCCTCTGGGCTTGCTCCAACAGATCAACAACTTTCTTGTGTTGTGGGCCCCAGATATGATTGCAGTACTTCAGGTGGAGTTTCACAAGAGCAGAATAGAGGGGCAGTGGCCTGCTGGCCTCTCTTCTTTTGATGCAGTTCAGAATATGGTTGTCTTTCTGGGCTGCATGCACACATTGCCAAGTCATACAGATGACATCAAGTCTTTCTCCACAGGGCTAGTCTTGATCTATTCTCCTCCCAGCCTTGTACCTGTGCTTGGGGCTACCCTGACCCACATGCAGGACACTGGACATGGCTTTGTTGAACTTCATGAGGTTTGCACAGGCCCACCACTCAAACCTGTCCTGGTCTCTTTGGATGGCACCCCTTTCCTCCAGTGTGCCAACTGAACCACACAGCTTAGTGTGATCTGCAAACTTGCTGAAGGTGAACTCAATCTCACTGTCCATGTTGCCAACAAAGATGTTAAACAACATCAGTCCCAGTGCCAGCCCCTGAGGAATGCCACTCATACCTGCCTTCCACTTGGGCATTGAACCACTGACTGCAACTCTGAGTTCATCCGTCCAGCCAAGTTTTTATCCACCAAGTGGTCCATCCATCAAATCCATGTATCTCAAGTTTAGAGAAAAGAATATTTTGCAGTACAGTGTCAAATGCTTTGCACAAATCCAGGTAGATGATGTCTATTGCTCTTCTCTCCTCCATCACTGCTGTAGACCCATTGTTGAAGGCCACTAAATTTTTCAGGCATGATTTGCTCTTAGTGAAGCCACAGTGGTTGTCACCAACCACCTCATTATATTCCATGTGCCTTAGCATATGGCATTTCCAGGAGACTGGCTCCATGATTTTACCAGGCACTGAACTGAGGTTAGGGTAGAGATGGAAAGTTTGTAAATTTTATGTTTAGGCTTTCAATGCTGCTCCTCTAAGCACTTTAAAAATTGGATACCTGCCATTTCATACTTTTTGGTTTAAGAAATCCCACAAGAAATTTTTATTTTTATGGTGTTCCAAAACCTGAGCTGTCTCTAGCTCTCTGACCTTCTTCCTTGTCAGTTGGTAGCCACTTTAATACAGCATTGACTACAAAATACTTGAGGCAGACACTTGATTTCTTATATATGCTTCCTAGATGCATGCTATTAGGAATAGCAGTAGTGGTGCTCTAAGCAGTAGTAGTGCCATCGCCTAATAAACTTAAGCATTTAATGAAAGAAAGGACTTGCAGCTAGTGTTCTTTCAAAATTAGGTACTGTTTTTCTATAACGTGCTGGTGATCTGGGAGAAAATCCCTTAATGTCTGCAGTCATTCTAAATGAAGACTTGATTCTCTGTAAGATATATAATACTTTTATTTTAACGTACCTCAGCATTTTAAGTGCAGCTGCATTCACGAGAATGCTTCTAGGCTTGCCTACAGATCAAAGTTTCAGTTACTGTGTGAAAGCAGTGAGTATTCTGGTGGGGGGAATTTAACAATATTTTGTTATCTGATTTTTGACTTCTTGCCAAAGAATAGTGCCACTAGGGCACTCACTGCTGTTTATATGATTTTCATTGACTTCAACGGGCATTGAATCAGGCCTTATAAGCACAGTTTCCTCATTGTTAGCAGCTGTTCATTGCTTAGCATTTCTTGAGCCACTATTCAGCCAGCCATCTGTGATCTGGGACTTCTCAGACTGCAAGAAAATCATTAGCTGTTCCATTTTGGCAGGAGAATATTGTAACTTATCTTAGGGATGTATTTGTACAAGGAGTAATAATGTTTTTCCCCAATAGCTATTGCTTGTTGCTTGCCCATCTGTGGTTCTAACACACAAATGTTACATAACAAATACAGTAACAGAACCAGTGCTTTGTACATTCAAATGTATGGTTTTTTCTCCAGGATGCTGAGATATTAAGTCTGTTAGCAGGAAACTGTCCATATTATCTGTATACATACTTGTTTCACAATCTCTGACACTGGTCAGTCTACAGAGAACGTAGTAAAAGCTTAAAAAATGACAGAAATAAGTCCTTGTCTTGGAGAGCTTGAACAGTGATTTATGACACCAAAGCATGACTGAGAGTTTGTGAGGCAGCTGGATTAAAGGGTATAAAAGAAGCATTGAATGCACATTACATTAAATGTTTGTATGGCTTAAAACAGCCATTTATTGTCCCATAATAGTTCTCCAGAAGGAGGCAACTGTGGAAGTGGAGGTCTGTACTGATAAACCAGCATTTCAGTTAAACTGCTGAATCTTATCCTAGATGGATGGATTCCCTCCAAGATACACCTGTTTCTACATTCTGCTTCTTGCTGGAACCATTTGCAAATTCCTGATAACAAGTATTTCTCTTAAAACCAAGCCCAATTTCCTAAGAAGGTTTAAAGGAATGTAGTAAGGGTCAGAAAGAAGGAATGAAAGATTGTTTATGTAAGAGTGCCCACTTCAAGGAAAGGATTTATGAGCCCAAGATCATAAGTGATACACGGAGGGCTTGATAGGAGGGAAATGATATTTTGGTTTAGAAATATTTTACCTGTATTTATAATAATTCCTGGGCTAAAAGCCATTCTTCATCCTGATCACGAGATAAAGCAAATGACAGCAACCCCAAGTTTGGCTTCTGGAGAGTAGCCTGCTGTACTTGATGTACTCTCAGCCATGTTCGTGGTAGGTACTGGAGTTGCACATCTCTGGCATCGAATGGGGAAAATCTGAGCTTTCTCTGGTTTCTGAATTGAGCTCCTTTCACTTTCAAGTGTTCATCTAAAACCGGGGAAATTGATTTCACTGTAGCTATGGAAGCTTGACTGCTCATTTACTTGAACAAGAACGACAGAAATGAGGCTGGGGGAGGAGGGGAAGGCAATGGGATTTCCCTCACTTCCTGAAAACACGAATTTGCTGTGCCCAAATTTTCCTTCCAATATAGAGCATTATTCCCCAGTGATAAGGAAAAAAAAAATTACAGCATTTCATCAGTTTCCCAGATTATGGGAATTTACCAAGTTTTAGACAGATTTCAAAAAGAGTTTTCTGGGTGCCAAAATAAATGTCTGACTTCACTATGCCCTGGCAGGAGAACCTTCTGAACTCTCCCGCAGGAGGAGGGAGGGTCTTTGCACTGTACTAGGATCTGTATTGACTCTCTGGATCCATCAGCAAAGTTCCGCAGAGAGATAATATGCAGGATTGTACCTTACTATGGGAACTGCCAAGAGAAACACAAAGATTCTGTCCTATGAAGAAGACGTGAGACACAAGTTCTCTCTTTCTCAGCCAGTTTAGGAGTTCAGAGACTATTTCCTTCATCAGGCAACAAGGAGGGCAGTGAAGGAATATTCATGCATCCTTCAAATTTTGTATTAAAAGGGTTTAGAATAATGAAATAAGTTTTCCCTGTAGTCAGTCTTTGTTTGTCAAATTGTGAAGCCTACATAGTAAACCACATGAAAATGTAATAAATCTTCTACATATTTAGCAGATGTTGGTGGATTTATCCACAGTAGGAAGTTATATATCAAACTGCACAATTTCGGGCCTGTTTTGTGTACTCCATGAATCCCAGACACGTTTAATATTTCTCCCTCTGTGGTTTAACACTGTATAAATAACATTTAATAAACAACCTGTAACTTTAAACAAATGCATTCTGATAGATGATGTCTGCTCAGATCTCGTATTTTAAGAATGTTAATAAATACTGGTCAGGACTGGTTAAATCTAGCAATATGTCTTTAATTTACATGCTTTCAGCATCATTTTCAGTGTCTCAGTTAAGGGTGCATTACTTTTTTTATGAACTATTGTTTCAAAGGTGGGCAATTTTGCAATCTTGATTTGCAGAGAATTTAAACTTGGAACATTAAATTGCTGTCCAAGAGCCAATATTTTTTCCTCTAAATGTGTTCAGAGAAATAGTTTATTCTTTATGGTGTTATGGTGGAAAAACAATGTCTCAGTGCTTTTATTCCTCTGATTTTGATGGCCTATGAGCATGGTACTTTAATGCAAACTTGTGACATATACACCTGAATCTTAAGCTACTTTTCAACTAGAAAAATAATAAAAAAAAATCCCAAAACAAAACAATATATCCCTTTACCTCCTGCAGTGATTGAGTTATTTTTGGATTTGAAGCTTCAAGGCATGCAGCAACTCTTACTTCTTTAAATTTCATGCTAAATTTTTTTATGGTGGCAAATGGTGGTCTGAAGACAAAACAAGCAAGATATAAGAACCCAGAAGACAAATATATGTGATACAGGAAAATATGGAAGACATATTAGAAGGTTTATAACAAAAATTACCCAAGAAATCAACCAAGGAAGTGAAAAATGTGAATTGGTGTGTTAAGCAGATTGCTGATGGGCTTTTTATTCTTTGAGTGTTCAATATTAGTCATTTTCTCTGCGTTACCCTAATGTCCCTCATAAAGAGACTTAGCTGAGGACGTCCATAGGACTGAGCAGCTAGTTGTGGTAAGGCACAAGGAGTAAAAAAAAAGCAGCCTTTCTCTCCTTTCAGCTTTTTGGTTTGGGTTCCTGCCCCCTCAGTATGTTTTCTGCTCTTCCATGATTTTTAATGTTTCCTAGAATGGAGCTCTCAGCGTTGACTTTGAGAGATTTTTGGATGCTCAGCAGTTGCTAACATCTGACTTTGTGTAGCAGTGCTTGGTGTCAGGAGCCTGCTCAGAATAAGTGGGGATGAAGGTGGGGCTGATCTGTAACTGAAACTTGAGCTTTTGGAGACACTAACTCCAGCCTCTGTGAGCGTTGGATTGTGATTTTTTGATTGCAGTCAAGGGTACTGCAGCGTCTGGGGATTTTGCTGTAGCTCACCTCAGCATACAGATGTCTTCTTCAGCATCACTCCAATGTGCATACAAGGACATTAAGAGTATCTGTTGCTTATAATTTGTGATTCTTAATGTGCAGTGTTTTTTCTGTGATCATACAAGAATGTGTTTGTTAGTATTTTGATTAGATTACCTGCAGTAATACTCTGTTGTTCAAAGAGACAGACATATAGCTGACACACAGTAGCTCCCAAAAGCACAGATTTGTGATCATTTTCATTATGCAACATACTGTGTATCTCTCATTGTTAAGGAGGTTATTAATGGAAGTATAAACTGGAGTGCCCAGAGGGTGTCAAGGCAATTATACTTTACATATTCTGCTCTTTAGTGGTAAAAGCAAAATGTCTATTACATGTTTAAAACTGCACTCTAGTTGCACAGGAAAATGAGACTGTTCTGAGTTTCATTTCATATTATCCACTGCCTTCTTTGCACAGAGCTGAACAGGTGATTAGGTAGGTAGTGGAGATTTTTCTTGTCTCTAAACTGCCTATTCCTTGAGAAGAAAATTGAAGGTAATAATTCTTGGAGGATCCCAGCTGGTGAAAAGTCCTTTGCCCAGAAATAGCAGCAAAGTGTTACTAAGTGCTGTACTTTGTCTCTTTTGGTTGAAAACCCCAGAGGAGCTTTCTCAGACTAGTTTTCCAGAGATGGGTGAAAAAAACAGTGCTCTAAAACACTTTGCTCTTGGAATTGAGAGCACTTTATTGTCAGGTGCAAACACCAACACCACTATCAGTGAAATGGGTTAATAGGCTTTCATATAGGGTAAATTGGTAGACAACCCACACTTGTTTCCCTGCTGGCTTTATTCAAGTTGAGGTGACATTGCCTGAGGGAGAGAAGCCAACAGATCCTTTGAGTCCATCTTCAGTTTAGAATGTCAGCAAACAGACTGGTGCATGAATTACGATGTTCCTACAACCAGTGCTGCTGGAGTGAAATCTGGGATTTCCTGCATCAGTTGTCAAATCATAAAAATGGCACAGTGGGAATTCTAAATGTTTTGTATAACCATGAAACATTCACTTTTCAATCTATTTAATATTTTTAGCTTCTTTTCCTCCTTTTAGTTTTTAGTGAGATAAAAAATTCTGTGTTACAGCAAAACACTGACATGTGTAATAATTTGGAAATGAAACATTTCAGCATTTCTGAGAATGATTACGGATAGAAATTGTTGAAATAAAACCTTACATTGTTTAAAACATTTTTTCTATTCTTCCTGACCAAACATTTTTATTAGATGTGTCTTGAAATGGGAATAGTTCTGTATTTGGCCCGCTTCTCTCCCCCCACGCCCATTCTCCTGCCCCTCTTTCCCCTGAAGTTGTAGGTTTTGGCTAATTTTACGAGAAGGGGAAAAAAAAGGCCAAGTCTGGCTGTACTCTTCACTTACTTTTATAAACTTTGTCTTCACTGCTAAATTAAGTTTTATAGGATTCCCAGTTGTGTCTTCCACTCCTCAGATCTTTAGAGGTCAAGGAACAGTATGTAGGCAGGGGAAAGCAAAACTAGTTAAGAGGACTAAATGTAGACTAGTCATGTGGGTTTTATGCCTACTGTGAAAGAGCTGAAATATTTCACCCCAGTGGAATATTGGCTGGGTTCAGGCGTATTGCTGAGTTACCACAGCTGGAAGAGTTATTGCACATTAACCAAGTTGCAGAAAGTAGTCAACTGATCTGCTAGCCTGGGGCAAGCCCGAGGTGAGACAAATTTGTCCAAGTGTCTTTCAGTGAGGGTTATGCTAATGGATCTACCTCCTATTCCTGGCAAGCATGCTCAGTTGACATCACTGCATCCTAATAATCAGAGAGAAGGATCTTCCCATTGGTGAAATACACCGTGGCCCCTAGGTATAATGTGAATAAAGACCACCACGACAACCTATTGGCAAGGTTTGAAATGAACACAAAGGGTGTGTTTTTCAAGTGTGCTTTTTTGTTCAATATGCCAGATATTTCTAAGTATAAATCAAGCCCCACTGCAGCAACAGCGAGCAGGGCAGATCAAGAAAGGGAGTTAAAAGAAATATTAAATTATTTAGTGACACCAAGGATTCAAGGAGCATTTTCAGGCAGCAATCACCTTTCTTCTGTGTGTTCATAACCTGTCTTGCTGAATACAGGTCCTAGCTTGAGCCCTAACAGCTGTAGAAAGGCAAATGGTTGTGCATGAGGCATCTTGATCAGCTCCCAGCTGGCTGGTGCTGTTCTCCCCATCCCCCTCCAAATTACCAGGGTTACCGGCTGGCTCAGATTTATTCAGGGTTACGTCTGCAAGCGTCACCTCTGCAACTGTAATACAGATAAGAATTTACCAAAAATCTTGAGAGACATTCCCTGGCCTGAAGTGCTCGGAGGCATATGACAGCAGGATCCAGGGTTGTGCTACCAGTGAGACAAACAAACACAGTCTTGTCTAAGTGGTTGTGTTTCTTCGTCAGACCTGGCCAACTGATGATATCGCCTGTCCTTCTGGACTCCACAGAGAGCTCTGGCTGGGAATGGTTTTCTGCAGAAATTTTCTAAATGCTTCTCTTCTCTTTGCTGAGGTTGTCCTTTGTAGATGCAAGGGAAGGAGGAAGTCAATGTCCCCAAAAAATAGGTCTCAGGAAGCTGATAGGTCAAACAAAAAAAAACCCCACTAGTGTTAACCTTAGATCTGCTACATTTTCCCTAGCAATTGTGAGTGTCTGTTTTATAACATCCTTACCTGGAGGCCTGTCTGATGGCTGCCATTTAAGTGAACTACCTCTGGCTGTGGCTGTCACTATGCTGCATGCAGAGTGGCTTAAGCCTGAGAGCAACTCTGCCTCTGCTGTAATTGGGCTCCTTTCAAATGTTTCTGCTAGTTTACATACCATTTTCTCCAGGTGTGATTCGACTGGGAGAAGGTAAGCAACTGAAGAAGATGAAAAGATGTTCCCTCTATCATACTGAAAAGGAGACTGTGAAGGATATGGACTGTCAGCTCTGGCATACTTTTCCCTTGCTGAAGTGGATGAATAGGCTACCTGTGTGCAGCAGGAAAATGGAGACTGAGGGCATAAAATCACATATCCACGATATTCATCCTCAAATATTGGGTCATCTGAACACCCGCAGAAGAGGAGCTAGCTGAGAAAATCTGAGAAAGGGAGTAGATTTGGAATCTCAGTGTTGCCAGCTGCCTGCTACTGAGGCTCTATGGCATCTCTGTGGCTAAGGAAACCTACAGGCATCCTTGGATCCCAATGTGGTGGGTTCCAAGGGCTCTTTTTATACCAGACTGCAAAGCCGTTATCCATTTTGTGGAGGATTTTTTGTTCTCCTGGCTGGTGATTCTATTCCTAAAGTAATTCAGAGAAATTAATATGTTTAGTGAGTATATTACTGTAACTAAGATTCCCGGCTGGGCTTCTCATTTAAGCAGCAAGATGGTTGAGGGAATTAAATTATGAATTGGAAACTCCTCTGTCCTAACCTTGCTCTGTAGAGTGATTCATGCCACAAGCAGGGCCTGTTCACTCACCCCAGCGTTTCCAGACTCAGGTGCCTAAAGATAGGCACTTGAACTTGTATTTTAGGCACTCACATGAATGTTGTTTACTTTGCAGAGGTGCAGCTTCCGGAGAAGGGAGGGTGTTTACAGGCATTTGGCCTCTCTGAAAAAGGAGCCAAGCTTTAAACACCAAAGCAGAGAAGAAAAAACTTTACCCTTTGTGGGGGGCACAGTTCCCTTATGTGAAAATAGCAATAATCTGTTGCTATATCACAGAAGAATAGTGAGGCTGAGCTGCTAAAGTTGGTATTGGAGTGGCATTTTGGAAATAACAAAGCTTTTGGTGCATATGTGCTTGATGTCAGAGCTCACAGGAGAGAGAGCACACCTTTATGATGGGAAAATAATGGAGAAGGGAATGGAAGCAGAAAACCCCGTAATTTTGACTTTCCTGACTTAATTATGTGTTTAAATCTCAATCTTAATAAGGGTGTAAATCTCCATCAATTAATTTTTTTTCCTTTTTCTTTTATTTTTCTTATGCAATATGGGAAATAATAAATAGGCAAATGCAATTTATAAAGAAGGAAAATCTACCAACAGGGTTTACTGAACTGAGCAATTGAAAGGTATTCCTCTGGAGTGGTTTTACAGAGTCACTTGAACCCCTCGGTTATGCAGTCTCTAGGTAACTGGAGGCAGGTCTGTTTTCCATAATAGCCTGGAACTAAGCACACACACATAAAAATCCCCAAACCTTGCTCTATCCATTCCTGGTAAAATTAATACAGCCTGTTTAAAATCTTGTGCTTTTTATCCATGTCAAGTGACTTTTAAAGAGCTTGGTACATAAAGAAAAGTGAGATTTGCTTGGCAAGTTTTCCCGAATCATAGTTACGTCTTGATACAAGGCACGTGCAAGAGAAAATGTATGCTTTACTAGAAGTGCAGAATTCAGAACAAGATGTGAATTTTGTTTGGCTCTGGGACGGAGCTTTGGGGGAAGCGGGCAACAAGGGAAGTGTGGTATTTATGAATATAAAGCCTTACATGGAGGGAAGAGAAATGAGCCTTGTTATGAGAAGACAGAAAGGTGGCAGGAGGCCGATGAAAGTGGGTACAAATGGGGAAATATGATGGGAAAGTCACAGGAGAGAGCAAAGGAATTGTGGAGGGTGCAAGAGGTGCTTATCAAGGAGCACAGTTTGGTGCTCAGCTTGGTAAAGCTGCAGTGAAGGGCTAGAGGGGAGTCAGAGATGGCAGCGAGTCACAGAGGAAGCCCAACTAGAAACAAACTGAAAACTTCTCCTCAAAACAGTGCCAGATGCTTCCGGCAGTCTTGCTGGTTTGTGAATGTTGGAGTTCATGACACTGTTTGCAGTGTCTGTATTATTCTTTGGATGCAGCTTGGAGTAGGAAAATGCTGCCACTCTAAAAGACTGTTTATCCTAGACTGGTTGTAGGAGACTGAAAAAGGGGGAGTTTTTACTACCTTTTGCCACAACAGCCAGGATGGGAAAGTTACAGAGAGAAGACTCCCTCGAGAAAAATGAAATTTGGACTCTGTTAGAGATGCAAAAGGCACAGACTGTGTATGTGCAGTAGTTAAAAGTGAAAGGGAAATGCAAGCATGTTTTTACTTCTAATTCAGTCACTTCTCGCTGTAGGCAGGTTGACTAAATGTTGGATAGCTGCATTTCCAACAAGAAGGGAGCTGACACCGTATCTGTTGTACCATCTGTTTACCAGTTACCAGTGTACTGGGGAGAAGCTTCAGCGAGGAGTGGGAAATCTTCCAGAGTTCGCAGTTGTATTTAACTGCTTGAATGCCAGCGATATGAAGTCAATCTATTGGCAAGCCTCCTGTGTTCTGAGCTAAAACTAACGTGTGTAGCATCTCCTTTTTAACTAGTGCCACTTTGCCAGTCGGGTGCTTCTCCTTGCACATTGCCTTTGATGGCAAAGGAAACCTGTCTCCTCCTAGCCAGGCTGCAGCAGGGGAGACACTTCTCTTACCTGTCTTATAATTTTTCTGTGCACAGGGAGGAGTAAAAAACTCACCTCAATCCTGCAAACAGTGTTATCAGAATAAAAGCTGGAAAGGAAAGCTATTTTGCTATAGCTGGTGGTCTGCAGGGTGCCTTATTGCTGTAGCCATGCTGGAATGTCTGTTTATTAATGAACTGCTGGTGTGAAATTACCAAACACACAGTAACTAACAGCTCAAAAGAAACTAATGGCAGCAGTTCAGCTGATCGTCCTGTTTTCCCTGGTCTGCAGTTTCACTTTCAGATTGAAAAAAGCAACAAAACTCCTGAAATAATATTTGGACAATTCTGCTTTGGTTTCCCCTCTCGGCTTTCTCTACTTCAAGGGTGACAAAATCAGGTGACTGCAAACAGGCTTGAGCGAAAGCTGCAGGCTCTCTCTAACCCTCAAGATTAGAGGTTTCAGTTTCAAAGCTCAGTGTAGAACTAGATACAGAGTAGGAATTTTCTAAGTAAAACTTGTGATGCCGTAGGAGGAATAGCAGAATTAGTTTCAAGCTGATAATGATTTTGAGCCCAGGAAGATGGCACTGACTACCTTTGCTTTCCGAATACTTAATTTCCTTATTAAGTCACTGCAGCTGAATTATTCTTTGCCTCTGACTCTGAGTGTCAAAACTTGAGCAAACTGTCACAGTTAAACTTGTAGGAAACAGTTTGATCTCTCACAGAACTTTTTAGATATGGAATATCCTTATCAATTTCCGCTGCGGTCAGTTTTGTGTTCTTCGTATGACATCTTTATCAGGCTTGGGGCTATGTGTGTTTCCCTTCACTCCAGCCTAAATTTCCATAACATTCATTACCTTGGCCTAGAGACATAAATCCACCCTGCAGATCAACTCTGTTCATCTGTCAGGTCCAGCTAATTTCAGACACCTGCTGTGCTTCCTCATATGCATAGTGGGACCCACAAGGGAGCCCCTGGTGGTCTAGTGGTTAAGACGTGGCGCTGTCATCGCCGAGACCCGGGTTTGATTCCTGGTCAGGGCCACTCCCCGGGCAGATGGAGCTCGTTAGCCCTGTAAGGCAATCC
>JAYRBT010000114.1:30412639-30477299 GCA_036023395.1 Myiotriccus ornatus
AAATCCAATGCGCAGGCTGGAAGGTGTAAAGACCTTCCCCGGTTCTTCGTTCGCGAAGACTGGCCATTACTTACTTAGTGGGACCCACAGTGAAGAGGACTCATCTATCCTGCAGTATCCCTGGGGCAGAAATGAGCTTGTTCTGCTTGAAAGCTGCATAGTGGTGCTCAGTGGGCCACTGTGGCCCAAATTAATGCCCTCACATATGCCCCTGAAAGGCAGGGGACATGGTTTTTTTGCTTGACATTAAAACAACAGAGCCAAGCATCTGCTAGTAAACTCAGGGCCAGGCAGAGTGAAGTGATGTCTATCTGGAGAATAAATTGAACCTCAAGTGATGGCTGCATGATATAATTTATTTTAATACTTGAAATGATGGTCTGCAACCAGACCTTTTAAGACAAAAGGTATATGTGCATAGCTGTTCCTGAGGCTCTGCTTTTCTATGAAGATAACCTAAGCAGGCTTGAAGGTTCTGTCATCTTTGTTTCTTTTCCTTGAACAACTCTAACTCCTCTGCCACCATGAGAGAGACCCTTTTAAAATCACTAGAGTCCTTTGATCTCATATGTATACTGTTGTCTTCTGACACTGTCTTAACAACACTCAAATGCTTGGAAGGAAGAGGGTTTTTTCATGCCAGTCTATTTCCTTCTTGCTTGTCTCTGAAAGTGCTAGTAAGCTAGTAGCTATCAAGTGACAAAATTTTTATGCCTGTTTGTCATCAAAAACCCCACTCTTCTTTCAGGTGAGCATTAAACAAAGTACTGCCTTCACACAAGAGAGCTCCTGTTCCTTCTTGATGACTCCACTTGGAGAGGTTAGGGTTTTGAGGTCCTTGTCCAGAAACAGTAGCCCAGAATTCCTGGAGTTCCTCCTGCTCTGAAGGCACATTATTTTGATGGCCATGCTGTGTTTCACTATGGAGTTTGTATAGCAAACTCCTCTGTTCCCCTCAGTAAAATGGTTTGCTTTTCTATTTTTTTTCCCCCTCCAAGAGAGAAGTAAAGGAAAAACAAAAGCCTGACAGGAATATGTATTGAGAGCAGGTTTGCTCTGCACTATATGCCAGTCCTGCAGGGCACGTGGGCTTTGAATGCGTCTCCCGTCAGCTCAATCTGTTTTTATTTCCTTAAGGAGCCACCTGGGTAGTTGGGTTCTGAGATGGAGGCCTTTGCTCTTGCCAGCCTGGAAAGACTGCAACATTTGTTGCAGCCTCTTGGCTTTCATTCCTGGCCCACCCTGCAATAACCAAGGATTTTGTGTGTGTGAAGATGTGTGTAACTGCTCCAGCACCTGGAATTGCCACATCAAACCCCTGACTGCCAGCCACTGAGGCATGCCAATCTAGAACTCAGCCAACAGAAAAGCAACTTATAGCTGTAGCTGTGAAAAAGCCCTGTTGTTTTGTTATGACATGGCTTGCTGGTTGTGTATATGTATATACATATGCTGGTATATATATTATAGAAGAGGATGGTTAATGGCTTTCTTCTCTTCTCTGAATGCTTTTTATGTGGATTTACATTTGATTATACAAGAGACCTGGAGCCAGTTCCTCGCCAGTAGCCCACCTGTCCCCTTTGAGTCTTCAACTGACTGGAGAGGTAGTCTCTGTGCCCATGTTCAGCTGCCATGGTAAATGGCTTCAGGTGTATGCACTCATTTGGTGTTTTGCACATTGATAAAGCTGCAAAGAATTACCTTTAGGGCCTACTCTACACAGCTGGCTGTTTCTGTTCTGATTTTTTACACATGTGCACCTTATTGAATAACAAAGGAGACTTGGCCCCGTAGTCACAGACTTCTTGTGGTGCCAGACACATCTCTGGGTGCTGGCTTTCCCCGTTCCCCACTCCCCAAAACTGCAGGCTGCCCTGGTGTAAGAGCTGTCCTCGCGTGTGGTGTGGCTGTGCGAGGGAACACAGGAGGGGCTGTGCCCTGCAGCGGCTCAGCCCTCCTGCACTCCGTCTGCTGCTCAGGCATGGTTTTTTTTTTTTTTGTCAAGGCCTCCGGACAAGGCTTTGGGGACAGGTGAAAGTGTCCACAGGGTGATGGGTGCCCGGCCGGCAGACACAGGGGCTGCGCGGAGGCAGCGGCCGCGGGTCTGATGCAAGCCCTGTCTTGCTCTCCTCCCCTCCCCCTGTCCGCACTGCTTCCCTTCGTTACGGCAGGGTGGTTTGATTCATGAGCTTTATCTCAGCTCGCTGCCGCGCTGGGTGACTCAGAGCACAGACTCTGTGCAGGCTTCGTTAGCGGAGATTAACGTCAGAGCGCACCTCTTGTTTGTATGAGGTTCTTCTCCTCTCGCCGCTTCCCCTCCCCAAGCTGCCCTCCTTGTGGCTGCTTGCAGAGCGAGCATCGATTGACAGACCCATGTATGCGTCCTTGCCCTGAATCTGGTTGCCACCAGGGTGGGCAGGTTTCCAGAGATGCGCTTCAAGTGCCACCAGCTACCTGTGACTGAATCTGGAGTGCAGGCTTAGACGTAAGCCGAAACCTTCTTCATCGTCCTGTTACGGATTCACAATTACGTTTGGCCTCTGAGGAGAAAAGAAAATGCTGTTGTTTAGAAAGGGGTTTTTTGGGCCTACTCCTGTGTGAGGGTGTGGCAGTAAAGGTGTCATGATTGGTTAAACAAAAAGCTTCAAATTGTAACACCATGTAATGTAGAAATGCCAGTCAGCAACTTCCAGTGTTGTAAGAGGAGACCCATAGGAACCCAATGTTTCCTTCAGGTTGGGGACAGGTGTTTAGCAAGGTTTCTGCCACTGTTCAAATCCCTCTAGTTTGCTGAAGTTGCTTCCTGGAGTAGACACCCTTTTTAATGACACAGGGGAGGAAGGAAGAGCTTTGGGTTTTTTTTTCTTGTGCAAATTTGTAAGAGGAAGAAGAGAGGAATGGCTTATCCAGCCTAGCAGACTGCCACTGAATGCTGCTGTTACACCAAGGTGCTTTGGCAGTTTTTAGCCAAGGTGTTTCTTGTCTTATTCCAGCTCTGATTAGCCCTTGCTCAGCAGGAGAAATATTGTGGCTCCTGGAGTCCTCTTGGTCTGTCTCAGCCCTGGGAGGGGTGGGAGATGCAACTGGAGCTCCAGCACTTCCTCTACGCTCTCAATGAAGCTGCTCAGGGCGACCACAATGTGCTGGAAAGGAGCAGTGGAAGCAAAATGGTACTTAGTCATTGCTTTAGCTCTCTCTGAACTGCCAATCCAACACTTCCATTACTGCTAACATTCATGTTAAAAAAACAAAACAGAACAACAACAAAACCTGCAGAAATGCAGAAACAGAAAAAATATATGCCCGGACCAAGTAAAACAAGAAATGGGATACTGCAGGAAGTAGATGAGACATAGTCCTGCTGTAACGCACAGCCTGTTTTCACAACCAGGGAAGTGAAATATTACTACATTGCAATCCAAAAGGAGCAAGGTGAGCATACAGTGATAGCAATACAGACTGCTTCAGCAGTGGATTTAAAACACAAATGGAGAGCAAGAGAGAGAGCAGGTCAGTAGGGCTGTGCCGTAGAAGTTCAAATATGTTAAGTAACCAGACCTGCTTATGCCACATCAGAGAGAAATTTGGATAGAAATGTAAGAAATGAGAAACTGAGGCTGAATATTACACATCAAAACCAGTTGACAGGCAGTGAGTTCAGTAAGCTGCTTGACCACTAAGTCAAAATAAGCACAATGGGAAATATATGTGTATATTATGATATGGAGAAATGCAGACCCACAAGCTGCCTCAAAATCAAACAATACCTTTAGATGGCCTCTAAAAGGACAAAGCAAATAAAGCTTATGTAAATAAGGAGCACAAAGAAATCTAGACTTCCGAGAAGGCTTTGAAATCACTACCAGAATGCTGCAAAATGGCAGCTCATGCCTTATGCCACAGGGCTTTTGTGCTTCACAGGGACATTAACCAAATCACCAATATTATCAGAAGGCTGTGTTCATTTTCTAATAGGTGGCAAACAAACAAACTAACTTCTTGAATCTTTTGTCCCCTAAATGCAGGTTGAGGTGGTTAAAGTACAAGGATTTCTGATAAGTGTTTATGTAGTTGCCTGGTTGTGATGCTGTATTTCAGTTGTATGTGTTCTTTCCTTAGCAGTATCAAATTCTTTAATAACTAAGAATTTACTCTTTCAGTCTGAAAATTGAAAGGGTAGGAAAATGCAGGGAGAATAAAGGCATAAAAGCCTTCTATTCTATTTTTGTTTCCATTGAACTTTTCAAATCAATTTGCAAACAGATTTCCCAGCAATTTTTTGGTAGAAGTTTTAGCCTGTTCTTCTAAGAAGCAGCATGGATGTAGTCACAGGGATGAGACACAACCTGCCTCTAGATTTCTCTGCAGGAATATTTTACCAGCTGAAGAGATTTGTTCTTCAAGATTTTTGATAACTTGACTTTTCCGAAGACTTCCTGGAATCAAGAATTTCCATGATGCTTTCTCTGTCATTCTTTAAAAAAATGAAAAAAGTCCCAAATCACTTTTTGGAAACCATTATGTTTATATAGAAACACGTGCAAATATGATGTGAATGTCTTCTAAAGCCTCAGAACACATTATAAGTAAAAAAAAAGTAAATAGCAAAACGTCCTAAGGGTAGCTGAATAGAGTGAAAGCAATGAAATAAGAGCTGGTCACGTATCTTTGATGCCTTTTTGTAGCATAATGGGATAGTTCAGGTGGGAAGGGACTTCAGTAGGTCCCTAGTCCAACTTCCTGCTCAAGTGAGACCAGGATATTCCAGGCTCTGTCCATTGACTGCACAATCCCTCTGAACAACTGGTCCCAAGTTAAGGCATTGCCTGTATAGCTATCTTGTTCAAAGGCAGCTTTTTCTTCTGGGTGGAAAAAAAAAAATTATATATTCTAATGAAAATGTGGCAGTCACCCTGGAAAAACTCTAAGGGAACAACACAGCGCTGCAACATAGCTGTTCTGAGCTAAATAAGTGGCTGTGGCATTGGCAGAACATGGGGACAGACTTGTTGAACCTGGTACTGGATGCCAGATCTCTGAGCTATAAAAACATGAGTGTTATGTAGTCTCATGGAGAAATGTTGTTATCTGATTACTACAACTGTAATCGGTGGCTTTTATTTTGGACATTATGGATATTTAAGTAGAGCTTCAGACTCCTTTATCGCTTGAACCAACCTTTCCATGACTTGTTTTTGTGGGACTCTTCAAACTGGCCTGTAGATCCGTGCACCACAGTTTAAAAGTACTGCTAGGAGTCTTCACCAGTTTTTATGTATTTCTTCTCCTGATGTGTGACTCATCTGTAAATACAGGGAAATATTTGTTCTGTCATCCCTTATTGTTAACACTAAATAATCCAACTTTTTGCATAAGGCAAATACAGAATTTTCTGACTCCTGCCCCAAGTCTCCTGCCCCTACTCCATTTCTTCTGTGGCAATTCTTCAGAAAGACATTCTGAGCTGGTCTGCAGTCATCAAATAGTCCTTCATGTGTATTAGCAATATTTTGTACTGTAAAACTATCTTTGCTCTAAAAACTTACAGCTAAGATTGAATTTTCAGTTCTCTAAACACAGTTGGTCTTCCCAGGATAATTTGCTAATTCTAAATACCTATTTTCTATGGAAAATAAGATGATTTTGAAAATTCTGATGAAAACATTCACTGTTTTCTTTGGCTTGTTTTTCTCCTCAGGAGTTTGTTTTGACAAAATGCTGCATGAAATACTTCATAATATTAAAACCTTAAAGGAATCAGTAATAAATTCAAAAGTCGGTGGTTATTAAAATGAAGCATTTAATTTTCGCTAAATGCAAACAAGGTAACTGTAAAATGTTTCAATCTTTAATTTCCTGGTAGGAAAAGCTTCTGCACCAAGAGAACAAAATGCTGCCAAATCTCTTGTAGATTTTATTGGAACATACACAGAGGTGCCAGAAGCTTGGTAAAAGCATTAGGGAATGCACTGAAATGAGTTAATGCTTGTAGGGTTTTGTTGGTATTTTTTATTTCTAAGCTAAAACTCTTTTCTCTCTTTCTTCATTCATGTTTTACGTGTTTTCTCTCTCAAATGCTTACTGTATTTTTCTGGAAAGGAAGCAAGAACAGGAAGCAAGTGCCTGAAACTTCTGGTTTGTAGGGTTATTAGGCAAAGAAAATTTAGGTGATGCGGAATTCTTTAGGAATATCTTTCTTTTCTAATTATGAAAATCAGATGGCAGAATCAATCGGCCTGACTGGAAATATGGGAATATGCCTAATGGTAGGAAACAAGTACTCTGTTAGTACCTGTACTGCCCCCTCTACTCTCATTGCTCAGCAGAAAAAATTTGATGCGCTAAGATTAATAAAAACATTAGTCTTCTGGATTTTATAACATGACTGATTGAACATTGATAATAAAATATTTTTTTATCTTTAAAGATCTGTTACCTCTGACTGAAACTGAAGTGAAAGCTCAAAGTCAAATTCGTACCAAGTTGTGATGCAATGTGTGGTGAAATTCAGCTCTGAGAGAAGAATTTAAAAATTGAAAATTATTAAAATCTCAGAACTTATATAATCTGAGAATATAATAATAGAAACATCAGATATAACATCAGAATATAATATTTGATTATAGGAGTGGAGTTCTGTAATGTTTTTCAAGGCTTATCTCTTTTTCCAAATGTATTAGGGCAATGCATTTGTAAGCTTGTTCATCCACGTGCACTGTGAACCAGTAAGGGTAAATTTTGCAAAAGTTTATCTGTTCAGCTGTTACCCAGCCTCTACCAAAAGGCTGTAGTCTCCAGAGCTGTCTTTTTGTAAGTATCGCGTTTTTAAACAATCATGAAAGTCTTCGGAAATTCTATTTATGGTGTAGTCTTCAGTGTCCCAAAGAGACCTGAACCTGTATACATAAGCATTCCCAGGTACTGAGCACCTAATGCCTCTGAAGTGTAGCGTTTATGAATGCTTACTGAATGTTTTGTAGCAGCAGTCTGGTTACATACTGCTGAGAGGGAATCACTGGCTTTCTCTAAAGGAAAGCTAGTTTCTCAAATTATTTATGAAGAGTCGCCTCTCTGCAAAATATACAAGTACAAAATTTGTCTCAGTCTGACATAATAACTCCATTAAATTCTTCTTTGTTGTTTCAGAAAAATTAGAAGAAAGCTTTCATAAATATCTTGCTTTAATCATACAAATGTAGAAGGTTAGAAATTATTTGAGCAATTTGTCAGTAAACTTCCTTGAACAGTAGATTGCTCTGAAATGTGAACATTTCATTTGAGAAATGGGAAAATGTGAATGTATGTGGCAGCACATTGCAGGAGAGGAGAGGGCAGACAGGAAATGAAAAAAACCGCTGGTTGGGGTCACTTGAAAAACATCCAAACCATCTTGATTTTGAGTCCAGAACAGATGTAGGTGCAGTTGCAGCCATATAGTGATCGACAAAAGAAACTGCAATTGGGGATTTTGCTTTGAGGGACTGAGAATATCAGTGAGCTGTGTGCCATGATGTATAAAACCTAAATCACGTTTTTCTTCTTGTCTTTATTTCTGCTTCTCTATTATCCTTTTTACCTCAGAAACAGTAATTTTTTTTTCTATTTTTAGTAGAGGCCTACTTGTAGGGTGTGGGCAGTAGAAATCTTCTTGGAAGGGATGATTTGAAGGGGCTGCATTGTTGAAGAAAGGTGTATTCAAGTTTGTCAGAGATATAAAGAGACTGATTAAAGCACTTCTCTGACTTTCTAAAGTACACATTTTATGTAATCTCATCATAAAGACTTCTCAGAAGAAGATGGGGATAGTGTGCAATAGTACTCTTTATTACATCTTGTTTCTTGGACATCAAATAGCTCAGTTACACTAGCTTAATGAAAGTTTTTTTGCTTATAACAAAGGTGCTGAACTAGAGAACTCAAAATTCTACCTCATTTTGCAAATATCTTTAAAAAAATTATATTTGGAGATGTGATATTATCTCATCAGAGCTTATGTGGCACTGACTACATTTTACTCAGATTTTATTTTGTAATGGTTGCCATTAGTACAGGGTTGTAGGCAGCAGGCTGTTTTTCCCACATGAAGAAACTTTTAGTCCTGGTTAGGTAAATATTTATTTTTCCATCCTTTGTTATATTTATAGAACCAACTCTAAATATATGTTTCCGGCATAGAACTCCCTATACAACACAGTTTTCTCTATGTAAGAGGTATAACTGAAGATCCCGAAGTTTATTATTAAATCAGTACACAATCAATTTAATTGGATTCTAAAATTTGTTTAATAGCATACTTTGGCATAAAGAAATGCAAATTCAGGATTTTAAAATGCACTTTCTTTTATTTAACTTTGTAAGTCATGAACAAGAGTTTGCTGATGCTTTTAGAGTATTATTAAAATCTGAAAATATGTTTTTCAGATCTTCCTCCTTGAATTGTATTCATAGAATACAGGATTTTGCCTATTTGGATTTCTGTCTCCAAAAATTATTTGCAAGTTACATCTGATGTTTGCTGACATATTCCTCTTTCAAAAGAGCTCCCAGCTATACCTTCTAGTTATTTGAGATATTCAACATTAAAGATATGAATATGGGTTGCTGTTACCTCTCTGCTTTTGTGGAGCTTAATAGTTACATGTGCATACACAAAATTATTGTTGATTTCCTGCCCTCCTTCAGCAGAATTAACGAAAGTAATTCTGTCCTTTTTCTATGTTAGATAATTGTGTAATTAGCTGGTGCTATTATCAATGCACATAGCAGGATAAAAAAGCTTTTTTATGTCTTCTAGGAGTAGAATCACAGAATGGATAAGGTTGGAAGAAACTTGCTTTCTGACAGTGAAGCAGATTAATTTTGAGTATGAACATATGCAAGGAGAAATGTAAATTTACACAATATTTTTACACAGTCACTTTCTGGACCATTGAACAATAAAAGCTGCAAAAGGTGCTTGGCTGAATGAGATTAAGTAGATTGGACTGGCAGATGATAGTAAAGATCATTTATCTCTCACTTTGCAGTTGAAGGCATGGAATTTCAGAAAGAGAGCTTTTGGTTTATAAACCAAATCTTTCAGTTATATTTTTGTATTGGGAACAGATTGGTACAGTAAAAGAAAATGTACTTGACTATCTAATTTAAATTTTGATGTTTCATCTGCAAATACTTTCTGAACAGAAAGGTGATGTCTTAAACAATTTGATTTTGAACTATCTAAATTCATAGATCTAGGCAATAAAAATCTTCTCTCCTTCAGCTTCTAATCATTAACAGTCCTAGTTGATTATTCCAGCTTTGTCTGTTTCGAGATAGTTTTGGTATCCTCTTCCTTCACTAATATTGACATCTTAGGTATTGTCAATTTTAACTATATCTAGACTATTAGAAGGGACTTATCCTTTTTGAGAGCACATTTTGCCATTATTGCTAGCATTTGTTGAAAGCGTTAGATTATTATGTTTACAGTTAATAGTGAGTGCATTTTTTTTCATCCAGCCTTATTAGTGGCCTCTGTCCTTTAGTACTCATTTAGATACTCTGAAATCTTTTGCAAAGTTTTACAGGAAATGGGATAATTGGGCTCAGCCTTTCAAATTTCATCTCTCTGGATGCCAGAGTAAGGAAAACTCAGCATCTGAATCCATGTTACTGGTTTTATATAATGTGATACATATATGTGTGTGTATATATATATTTTTTATTTTTTAATATGTGTCTACTGCCTTACTTGCTGGCACAGCAACCCCATGAAGACAAGGTAAGCAAGGCATACTATAAACAACTCCACCTTTATTGCACTGTTTTAAAAAAACTCCTTGAAGAGGCATAAATGAACGAAAAGTATCTTGCATGCTTTCCTTTCTAGAAACTGGTGAATTGTTTGACTATTTTCTGACAGAGAGCACAGGTGGTGATTACAGGCCCATTAGGCTGGACAATCTAAAGGCAAAATTCTCCATCCCCAAATATTTTTCCAAGAAGAAAAAAAAATACAAAGGAAAATGGAAAAATCTGGAGTAATTATTTGCTTATTTAGATGAAATTGTAATTATTGGAATTGTAATCTCAAAGCTGAAGGTCAGCTCATCCAGCCCCTGCTCAACAAGGCGCAACTTGGAAATTATGTTGTGTTGCTCAGAGTTCTGTGCATCATTATTTCTACATAGAAAATGCTGGTGTACTAACAAAATGATGTGCTATAAATTTTTAACTTTTAAATAATTGCAGGTCTTTCTAGTATTGGAGCTCTGATGCATCTGAAGATTTGGGTAATAATAGTGCTGAAAAAAGAAAGTATCAAAGGTGTTGATTAGTAAGCAAGAAGAAAGGCTATAACTGTAGGGCACAGAGTGGTATTTTAATAACTAAATACAGAGAAATGTGTACATTTCAACTCTTATTATAATGTGGTTAATGAAGCATATTATTTACCTACAGGAAAACGGTCCAAAAGAAAAGGAAGGTAAGAATAAAAGAAGTAACTGCATAATATATATATTTTTTAAAAGAAATGACTTCCTTTGAAATAGATATCTATTATAGAAAAATTCAGAAAGATTGACGTGTAGAAGTAATATGATATTTTAAAGTCTAAAAATATATTACTCTGAGTTATGAAAAAGAATATTTGATTCTCCTGCAAATGCCTCTATTCTTTTTCTAACAGTCCTGCAGTAAATGTGGTGGGGGTAAAATGTTTTCCTCCCACAAGTTCATCAGTTAATATCCCTATTACTTTCATAGTGTTGACCGCTTTGGAAGAGGTCCAAGGGGGTCACCGCAGTGAGAGATGCTTGGATGTAGTCCTGCATTATTTTGTGTTACCAAGGCAGAATGTTTGAGCTGAGGCTGTGAGTGTTATTCTCCTCAACCTCTAGGCTGGGCTTGCTACAGGCTTGGTACAGGCTCTGGCCAGCTCCTTTGGAGTTCTGCCTATGGGAAGCACTGGTTCCAGGCAGTCAGTCTAGCTCACTTATTTGCCTTCAGTGGTTCTGCAGTGATCTCTTTACTGCTTCTAAGGGAGCCTGGAAAATGAAAGCTGCTTTCAGAACCTGAGGCTTCTACAGTTGTTCCTTGACTTCTCTTTTTGTGATCTTAGAAAGGGGGAAGATGTAAGCAAATGTGACAGGAAGAGCGGACAGAGTCCTCCCTGGATCTGCAGTGTTTCTGCTGGAATAGGAGAAATTGTCATTACTACTCTTTTTGGACATTTTTCTAGCAGTGAAGAAAAGGAGACAGTTCATCTTAATGGACTGTGGAGGACTAAAAGAATAGAGAGAAAGGTGAGGTCTTAGATATATATTGCTCGCAAAAGAGAGAAGTCTTGCACTTGGAGGTCAGATGCAGTACCTGAGCCCCAAAATTTACCTGTGATTTTGGCAAATCACGTAATCTTGAGTATCTTGAAGCCCCATCTGTAAAATGTGACAGACATACCTGCTTCACTGAAGCACGGTCTGTGTAAAGCTCATTCATGTGTAGGATTCGAGTGCTAATATTGTGTTGACGGGATTGACACAAATCCATGTAGTGAGAGTCCCATTGCTTTCTATAGTACTAGCTCTATATTCTTAACCCTTGGGAAGGGGAAGGAAAAATGCTTGAAGGATTTGCCTTATTGTAAATTGAAGATAATTTACTGGATGATGGGAGAAGGTTAAAGTGAACTAATTTAAACTTGTGGTCTTTTTAGGCTTCTCATTGGCTGGTTTTCTTTAAAGTGTTAGAAGTATACCTTCCCTTCTCCTTGCAACTCTGAAATAGAAGCATAAGATTACATGAAAGAAGGTAAAAGCATGTCTTCCCACAGCAAGGCCTCTACAGTTACAGCAGAAGATATTTTATGGTCTCTGATTTCTGGAATGTTTTTTCCTTGTAGATCCCAGTAATCTGTCGTCCGTTCTTTGGGAAAGTTTTAGTCAGTGCAAAGCTCAGCATAATCTTGAGTCCTCATGAAGTCTTTATGAAAGCAAGCAAGTTTCCTTTTAGTGAATGCTGGAGCTATGTACTACTCTGTACTACCATATGAGAAAGCTGGCTGTTTGCCTGGTAATACGATACTCCTGTAAGGATATGCGGTTGCTGGTGCAAGGGAGAAAAACAAGGTCAACAGCCGCTGCCACCACTCCAGAAGGTCAGCTTTATTCACATGAACAACAGCAGGTTGCTTCAGCTTACTTATGTTAACCACCTTTCCAGTCCTTTCCTTAGTGAGGAGGGCTGTTTAAAACTTCAGTAGAAATCTGCATTCAAAGAAGACAACTAACTTTTTATTGCATAACTTTAAGATATCACTGATCTTTCTCCCTCCCCCACAACGACAGAGCTGTCAAATTGAAAACATTTTCAGCGTAGAGCACAAGCCTACTCCTTTCAAACCTCATCAAAATTAACTTCAGAACACTTTTAGAGGGAGAGAAATGCTGCAGAGAAACAGCTGCAACACGCTCGATCCTGCTTTCTTTTGGGGGGCCCATGGAACAATCAAAGTTTAGATCTCTGAAAGGTAGTGATTATTAAAAAGCAAAATTGAGCACAGCTGACTCTGAAATAGCTCTTTCTTGATTGGGCTCTTTTCAATAGTAAGTTGATGGAGGTAAGCAGATTTGAAAAGGCGGTTGCTTTACTTCTGGCATAGAATCTTGGAGTGTTCATGTTATGTGTGCTCTCCAAGAAGAGACAAGTAAGAGCAAAAGTTTCATCTATGATAACAGAAGTGCTGAGGAGAAACGTTCAGCTATATTGGTCAATAGGTTGCATATTCATGACTCAGATCCCTTGCACAAGTTCCTAACAACTCAGGTAGGGTTTCCTGAATGAGGATGGATTATGTTGGTTGAAGTTAAACTACAAAAGGGACAAAATTCTGGACTTTTTGCATCTCAGCTTAGGCGCCATCCTGAGGCTTCACTTATCCAGATTTGCCTCTTGCTCTGAATTACCCTTTAGGGTATATTTTTCTTTCATGTGTACAGGATACATAGCCTAATAAAAACTGCCCTTCCTAAATCAGTTGCTTGTGTTTGTTCGGCAGCTTCTCTTTTTAGAATGCTCCTTTCCATTTTCTCTTCCAAAGAATCTTCAGCCAGGAGATGTCCCTCATATTACTTGTTCATGTCCACTCACATTATTTGCAACAGCACAGTGAATGGTGTTTCCCATTTCTCATGCTGTTTTGTGGTGATTTTCTGTAGGTTTTCTGATCTAGAAGGTTTATGAATGGTCCAACCAAAAATGCTTGTGAAGGATGCATTTTAGATGTGAAAGATTTTACTTTTCAAACTACACCCTTTTTAATCCATACCAAGTAATATGTCAGTGAAATTTTACTTTTTAAAAAAATTGCAGCGGTTTGATTTGGGCTTAGAAGAGGATGGCAGCATGGGTTTGGATGGGGAGAGCTCGAAACATGTTTATTTTAAAACAGATCCCTCTTCTGTGAATTAAGCTGTGACACCTCTGAGTTATAATCTTAACTTTTGGTAGATCTAGTGCTTCTAGAATATTTTTCTTTAGTAGTAACCCCTTGATTAATACCTAAGAACTTAATATATATTTACATGGCTGGTGTCTACAAGTAAACATCAAAATGTCAAAAGCTGGGTGTATAGCACAGCTATTCTGTAGCTTTCAAAGCCCAGACACTTTTGGTGAGTGGAGTCTTGCCCAATATACATTACTAAACATACACTGGGAGATGGGGAACAGTTTCAGTTTTTCATTTGCACTTCTCTCTTTCCCGTGTTACTCTAAATCTATCACAGTAAGTGGGGAGCCAATGGGGCAGGGGTGGGAAATCCTGCGGGAAAGGTTTGGTATCTTATAAAGCAGTTATTCATTTCATTACAGGTTGCATGTTAAAGGACATTGTCTACACCACAGCAGTGACCTGGAACAAATTCTCCATCATGAGGGGAAAAGAATGCTGCCCAAATGCCTTCCTAATGAGAGGAAAATACAGGGAACCTGAGATAAATCCAGAACCTGAACTACAAAGCAGGAGAAACAGTGGGAAAAGTGAAGCAATAGCAACATGGCAAGAGGGGCAGAAACCCTCCCCAGTGCATTTTCCACACAAAGCTGTTGAAATCCTGCTTCCTTTCTTGAGATAATGCAGCAGCCTTTTTAATGATGGTTGTTGCAGATAATGTGGCAGCCATAATGAAATATAACCCAGGCAGTGAACCAGAGAGAGCTTCAAACTTGCTGGAGACAGAGAGGAGGGACAAGCACCAAAATGACTGAGAGGATAAGTGGCTTGCTGAAAAGACGTGAAGGACTTCCAGTAATGGACAGGTAGAAACTGATAGAGAAAAACTGAGGTAAATAATGGGCCCCAAAAGCATTTTAAGAAATTGTTCCTAACAAAGCTTCCAAGACTCACAAGAACTTTTGTGAACCAGAGTGTTCCATGTGCCAATTAATTCAGGAATAGTGTAATATGCTGTGAGTCACCAAAGAATTTTTAAATAATTGGGATTATATCAATTAATGGACATTTCAGGGGGAAAAAAGTTATCTCTTCTGGTAAGGTATAAGATTTATGCTTGTAGACTTACTTCTGGTCTCATATCTGCCAGAAGGTGTGTCTGGCACCTTGAACAAAGTTCTCAGGGCCTTTTTTTCCGCTGTCATCCTAGCAGTGCCAGAGCTTCTTGCAATCCAGAGTATAGTTTTCCATACAATGTGCCTGTTTTCCATGGCTTCTGGCAGGAAATTGGACTCACCATCTGGATGTATAGAAAATTTGTGGTGGGACTGGAAACTGGCTTGAAGGTTTAAGATCCTAAGATCTTAGGAGCATTTGTGCTTCAGTCATTCTTACTGTGTATAAAATGGAATGAACATGATCCAGCTTACAAAGTGGTAAATAATTCTACTTCATTAATGTGTATATACAGAAGCAACAGAACTGAACAGGTCATAAAATATTCTATTAGATTTTAAAATCATAAAGAGCATGGATATAATGTCACAATGCTTTTCTTTTTTATGTATAGCAAATTACAGATTTCATTTCAACTATTCCAGACACCTTGAAATCTTAAAAGTTTTTTTTATTCTCAACTATACACTCAATTCATTTTGCTGTCCTGAGAAGCTTTCAGGTAGATATGAAATATAGATGTTTATTAGTTCCCAGGATTGGGCCCAGGTTGAAAGAATATTAAAAGCAAAGTATTTTCAATCACAGGCATTATAGTATGACTATTGGAGTATTAATCCTTTGGTTTACTCTATAGAATAAATTTTAGTAACATAACCTGCATTTGAACTGGAGAACTGGAATATGGGATTAAATTGCAGGTATATAATCTTTGTCAGATGAACTTTGTTGGTAGTTGCTGTGATGCTGAATTCGCCCTTCTGCTCAATCCAAATACTAGTCATCATTTCCGTAGCGTGTGAATGTTCATCTGGATGATATTTCATTCCTGCCTTATCCCAGTTCACGTTACTACTTTGGGAATATCTATTGTAACTCTTATCCTTCCGCACACTGTGCTGTCGTCACCACTGCTGTGGCTAATCCACCACTATTTGGCAAGAAAACTGTTTATCCATTCTGCATTAGGGCAGATAGCTGAAGTAAAAGCTGGAGGAGGAGGCAACCAGTGTAGTACATTGTGTTTGTTCTGCAGTGCATTAACATGCTAGCTGACCTAACAAGAAGATGACCAAGTGTTTTGGTCATTAGACTAATTTTGTCATGGGGTTTGATGACATGCTCCCAGATACACTACCAGGATAAAGTGATCAGTTAGAAAGCAGTAAAGACTATATCCATGTAGATTCCAGAACTATCCTGCACTTTTTCTGTACCTTGCCATGTGGAGAATGGCTCACACCTTGACTACTAACCTTGATCAACTTGAATTGCTGTCTTAAAGTATTAATGTTTATGGCTCAGTGTCTCCATTTCCTCTTTTTTTTTTGCTATCTTTATGTTTGTTTTGGCTGCTAATGGCTCAGACAGCAGCCATCTTTTCATACCACAAGCCCCAGTGTTGGATAGGGAAAGAAACATGCTATGGGCCATCCACCTGAGGAACAACGTGAACAGCATTTCCCCCACAACTTTGCTTTTTTAGAGTTTGTTTTTGTTTTGTTTAGTTTGTCTTTTTCACTCTATGTTTTCTCAGTGTGTTAGTTTATTTCATTAGCTATTTATGCTTGGAAAAACCCAACCAAAACCAATTGCTGCATCCACCCTCGAGAAAAACAGAGAAAAGATAATTGTCAAGGGAAACTTAATCCATCTGCCTCTCCAAAAGCTAAATTAACAAGTACAAAAGAATGGGCTAAAGCTTATTGCAACTCATATAACCATTTACTACCTCTTTAAATGCATTACTTCCATTTGATTCTCCTCAGCTAAGAGTTACTCACCATACTCTACCTCCTTATGTTCTTGCTCATTAGCAAGAAATAATAAAACTGTGTCCTTGTTCAATACTTGTGCATTTGCCAATTTTTTGAATGAGTGTTTCCCCTAGACTAAGTAGTGTCTCTCCCATACAACTCAGCCCTGTGATGAGAATGGTTTTCATTTTGCTGTCTTCCAGGTAGCTCCCTGGAAGATGCACTGTATTCCTTCCACCTGAGCATTTCTTATTGGCAAACATAAGGAAGGAAATGGAAGAAAAGCTCAAAACCCCCAAACCACCAAGGCCTTTGATGATAAAGGCGTAGTTGATACTTGAAAATTTAGAAGACAATACTCCTTGCAGCTTCAGTTCTGCCATCGTGTCCCTGTGCTTGACAGTAGCCTTCATGAGCACGTATGCAGTTTTCCTTCTCCCTGCCTCATGGGGGATGTCCCATCCCTGAGGCATTCTGTCCTGCCTGCACAGGAGCCCAGCAGCTGGCCCTGCCTCCACGCCACCAGTGTGCTGCCAGACCTGGAGTTCATGGTTGAGAGCAGGCAGTGACTGTGCCCAGGAGACACTGAAAGAAGTTAAACAGAAGGAATAAGATGAGCTTTTATTTTATTTTATTATTTTATTTTATTATTTTATTATTTTATTTTTTATTATTTATTTTAATTTTAATTTTATTTAATTAATTTATTTATTTATTTTTCTTTATTTTTGTTTTGTTTGTTTTTTTTGTCCTAACTCTCATAAGGAAAACTGAAATTGTAATTTGGGGAAGGATATAGTCCTCATTTTTTTGTTCCCAAGTTACTGATAGAGAATGATTCAGAGAAACATACTTATTCAGAGGAAATGTCTAGAGATCTTATTAAAGACTTTCACAAGGTTCACTGAGCTTAATGATGTGGTCAACAGATGGTTATTTACTACTGCTCCTAATATGTTCCTTTCTGTATTAATGTTCATTTTGACAGCAAGCAACTGTGGACATAACAGGAGCTTCTGGCTAGATTCAGATTTCTGTTGCTGAAGCTTTTCCTACTAAAAGAAGTGTCACCTGTTTTAAACAATAAAAAACGCAAGGCAAGCTCAAGATTTAACATTTTAGTTCAAATGAGATTTGAGATGCTTATTAGCATTAAACAAGAGTATTAGGTTCTTCCTTCCTTATGAATTTCTCATGGCTACAGCATGCTCTCTACGGTCTCACATTTAATAATATTCTGCTTGTGAAATGTAAATACAAAAAAGGAATGAATTATTCTGTTAATTCTTTTTTCCAGTAGCAAATATTTCCTTACTCTGTCACCTTATTTATGGAACTAAATGTTCTCTAGCATTTTTCAAGCCTTCAATATATTTTTAAAAATCCTTATTGTTAGTCTTAATATTCCTAGCTATTTGTGCTTCATTATTCCTTCATGCGCTCCAAGTACCATCATTACATTCCTTTGATTTTTCTTTTTAGAAGTAACAATGCTGTAGTTTTATGCTCCCTGTAATTTTTGGAGCTCCATTTTTACTTGCAATTAACTTAACCAACTTGTCACTCAGACTTACTGGCTTTGAAATTTTGTACTTAATTTTGCATAATGGTACACACTCCCCCTGAGCCACCTTCATCACGTCTTTAAAGTTTAGCTAGATTTTAACAACTTATCAGCATATCACTAATAAGCTTTGCCAGTTTATTTCATTCTTAATTCTCAGATTGCACTGTTTATTTTATTCATATTTCTAGCTGAACACCCTCCAAGAACTGTATTAGACGGCAAATTGCAATCCTCAAACAGTCTCTAACTCCAAGTTCATCTCATCTCAGTAAAACATTTTAAAACTCTTTTGCTTTCTGTTAGCTTCAGCTCAGGCTGCTGTGGAGGCAGAGCTTCTGCAGGACTTAGAGAAGTGCTCCTCCTGTGATCTTTGAATACTCTGTTTTTCTGAGATTAATTTAAATTATTTATGTGTATTATTTCTAACCTCACAACAGTCATTTGTTTAGCAGTCATTGCTGAGGCTCCTTCCTGCATTCGACAGTTTCTGCACAAACATGGGGCCAAACCACAGTGGCGTAAGGGTCTGCTATGAAAGTGGTTGTCATAGTCAAAATAGCCAAAACCAGCTGAAGACATACTCAAGGGTTTGTGTAGAGTTCAACTCCATCGTGGCTTAACCACAGCCAGCAGCCAAGCACCACACAGCCATTCACCCACTCCTCTACCGGTAGGACTGGGGAGAGAATCAGAAGGGTAAAACGTGCAAAAGTTGAAGGTTGAGATGAAGACAGTTCAATAGTGAAAACAAAATCTATGCACACAAGCAAAGCAAAGCAAGGAATTGATCCGCTGCTTCCCATGGGCTGGCAGGTGTTCAGCCATCCCCAGGAGAGCAGGGAAGACAAAAGTCATCACTCCAAATGTCCCCTCCTTCCTTCTTCTTCCCCTCCACTTTATATACTGAGCTTGATGTCATATGGTATGGATTATCCCCTTGGTCAGAGTGGGTCACTTGTCCTGGCTGTGTCCCCTCCCAACCTCCCAGGCACCCCAGCCTCCTTGACAGTGTGGCAGTATAAAAAGCAAAAAAAAAGGCCTTGGTTCTGTGAAAGCCCTGCTCAGCAGTAACAAATACATCTCTATATTATCAACACTGTGTTCAGCACAAATCCAAAACATATACACTGTGAAGAAAATTAACTCTACCCCAGCCAAAACCAGCACAAACTCATTGGTCTGAAATAGGCCTCCACTCTGTTGTGGTGATTTCCAAAATAAGGTTAATGTTAAACATGATAGATCAGAGGTGTTATTTGCCAGCTAAAGACTAAGCACAATCATCTTAGACTCTGCTTCCCATGTCCTCTTCTTTCACTTGAAGACTATTCCTCTTCTTCCCAATTGTTGCCTAAAAATATATATTCAGGGTCTAATCATATTCCCTCTCAGTTTCTTTTCTGCAGAGCTAAATAAGCTTAACTCTCCTTAGTCTCTTTTTGGATCATAAGATTGCCAGTTTCTCTGCTTTTCATAGCATCTTTCTCCTGTTTGACTGTTTCCTTCTCGTATGCATGTAACCAGAATTACACACAACATTGCAGAAGAGAAATATGTATGTTTAATATCTCATTTGGCACATAGTTAAGTAACATTTGCCTCTTTCAGGCTGCTTGATCCATGGTGGTTCAGTGTCATCTCTGAATCGATCTTGGGATTACACCCCCAGCCTTCTCCTCTGTCAGTTCCAAATGAGAAATTTCTACTTTTGGGTTCTGAAGTTTATCACTTTGCTTTCAAATTACTATGTTTCATACTGTCTCTGAAGATTATTTTTTTCCTGAATGACACCTCAATTGCACAAGTATTGGTAAGAATCAGGGCTTGGCCTTTTAAGCAGATTTCATCCTCTTGAGCATATTTTCATACCAAAGTTATTATAAAATGGTATTGCTGTCACGATTTAAGTCTGTAGGAACTCTTAGACTTTCTGTGGCTTGGAGTAAGGCTTTCAGAGTATCTGCTATAGTTATCTTACCCCATGTAATATCAATCAGTATCAATATCAAAACCAGCATCAATCTCTGTTTTAACAACTTCCTCTCCATGGCATGCTACCAAAAGCTTTGTTAAAACCTGATCTGCTCTATTTTATTTCTCAGAAAATTAGCTACCCTCAGAGAGAAATAGGTTATTCTGACACTACCTGCCTTTTATAAATGATAATGTATCAAACTCCCCTTTTGTCTATGTCTTTATTGTATTTTATATTGGTTTTAAAGATTTTTATACTACTGGGAATGAGCTAATAGTATTTTAGGCCTTAAGTTTAATTTGTAGTGACCTCACTCACGTTTTCCTCTATTAAATGCAGATGCTATGCTTATTGTTCCCCAGTGATACATGAAGTGTCATGTCTTTCTGTGGAGGGAATTCTAGAGGGAATCCCTATAGGAAGAATTTATGGTATTAAAAATTTATTCTCCTGGATTTGCAATTTCTTATGTCAGGTGTTTTAGTGTTCTGGGATGCAGATTCCCCATTCCCTACTTAGCAAATTACAGACAGGCACACTTAGGTTTCTTTCCATCTCAGATGTGGCATTTGCTCTTTCATGTTCGTTTCATTTCTATAAAAAAATACTGATTTTCAATTCAGATCTGTATTAGATTTAAAATTCTAGGTTGTCTGTGAGATCATGTGGATTCTATGCCTTATCCATTTTAAACAGGTGCAGGCATTAGCTTATAATGGCAAAAATTAAGACTATAGATATGGTTATCAGCCTGACAAACGACACCAAAACTATCTGTATTAGAGCCCATGTAATACTTCCCATGCAGTGTGGTAGTAATTGTGAAATTTTGTTTTAGTTGGATTGATACTGGTGAGAAACTGATGGACTTTTCATAGCGTTACTTAACTTCTACCTATGAGCGTGTCCAGTTGTTGCTTCCAATTCACTGTTATGCATGTAAATATTAATGTGTGATTACTTTGAGGTGTTTATAGGAGAGGATATTAAAACCTTGCAGAGAGAAATCTGACTCCCATGTATCTGGGAAGTAGCATGAATTGTTGCTCATTGATTTACCTCCTGAGCGTGAATGGTGTTCAGGTCTTTTTCTGGTGAATCTTTTGTCTTTTCCTTAATGATCAATAATTTTTATTTCAGTAATATGTAGCTAATTGGCAGACTCTGGATCAAACGGTGATTCCTTTGGCCAGATTCCCTGAAGGTCTTTGAATGTCACCACTCTGACTTTGATGGGATTAAGTATTTAGTGAGACCATAAAGATGACATGTTCAGTGCTATCTGTATTGCTGAACAGGCTGCCACCTCTTATGCCAGAAGGAGGGTTTTTGAGGATGTTTGTTTTGACTTCCAGATATGAATTACAATAATCAACTTAGCTGTGCTCTGCAAAGCTTTCTCTTTTGTTGCATAATTTTAACTTTCACCACAGCTGTTAAGACCCTCTGTGATAATAAATACATATAGCAGTATTATAATGGAGGAATTACTACTTTTAGTGAGCAGCCTTTTGCAAGTTAGCTTTTTTTAATTTAATGTGCTTCTTTTGCTGTGACAGTTCAGGTCTTTGAGATCTACCAGGTGCTATGTGGCCATCAATTAGTGCCATTCTTACTTACAACATCAGGATTAGAGCCAAGAATTCACATAATTTATATTTGGATATAATGTTCTTGCTGACTTCTCAAGTGATTTGTATGGGACACCCTGGAATTTCCCCTGGAATTTCTATCAAGGCCCGTCTTTGGTAGCCCTTGTGTAAATGAGGTTTATGACTCATTTTCTGTGTTAATTTTCCAACAATACATAAATACCTCTCTAATGCACACTGAAGACTGGAGCCCAAACCAACTTATTTAATATTTAGGGACTGAAACCTGTTTTACTGTCACTTTCTTTTTGACTAATGCAGTTATTGTTCAATTAAGTCACTTTTAAAATATGCAATGACCACATTTGAGTCAAATACCAGTCGCTGGATTTTCAAATCCCTAACAAAGGGAAGAAACATCTGCTCTGTGGATGGGAAGCTAGTGCCTAAAGTAGTTCTTTCAGGAGTTCAAGAAAGTAGTCAATAGGAATGCTCTTAATTCCAAACCATTCTGATACAGGAATTTGTCAAGAGGATTACTTCTGTCAGAAGACTACTATTTGACTTGTTAGAAGTCACAAAACCCTTTATTTTCTTATTTTTTTTTCTGCACATTTGTATAAACATCATGAAAAATGGTAGGATTTATTTCTGTGCTGTCTATCTAGTGATAAGTATTTCTCTCCTATACAGAAATTTCATTCGTGTGTTGGCAGTAATTTCTTGGGCTTAGTAAGATCCATTTGGGAATTAGGCTGCAGGCCACTTGCCTGTTTGGCATTGTCCAAGAGCTTGTAACTAAAGAGAAGGATCTTCAAAATGATAGAAGAGTAACACAGTGTGTATGATAACATATATTTAAGTTTTGGGTCATTAGGGTGTAACTGAAGCAGACTTCTGTGGTTTTTTTCCCCCTCTAGAACTACTGGAACTTAAATGTTCAGATCCTTATACAATCTCCTCACTCTGACTCTGAGAGCTGGGGCTTGAAGGTAAATAGAAGGTTGTTATAACAGCTATGATAAAAATGCAGCACTGTATGCTAATATGTTGAGAAAAAGATATTAAAGCAGGTTATTTAAAACTTACTTTTATTAAGAAATTTAAAAAAGACACACAGATTATTATCTCCAGTAGGGGTAAATTACATTCCAGTTGTAGGGCTTTTAGATATTTGTCTCCTTTTAATCTGTTTAGCTTTTAACTTTTCTAACTAGCTGGCAGTGAACACCAAATCTTCTGTTGTAAATCAGACTACTTTCCCCCAAATCAAGGATGCTATATATATTTATGCAAAATAAAGAACTGATTCTAAATAGTATATTTTGTAGTTAGGTAATAGGAAATGAAACTGAATCCATGAAGCAACAACATGAAGCACTTGTCATAGCAGTAAGCCTGTTTGAAAACTTCTAAATAAGATTTTAAAATTTTCCATTCACTTTGTGTTTTGAAGAAAGCAAACAGGTATTTTTTGTATTTTTTTCCTCCTATTGCCAATTTTTCACTCTTTGTCATACTGACTTCAGTTCATAATGGTGGACCATTAAATTATGTTAACTTTTTGAAACAATTTGGAAGCAAATCTTTAAACAAAAGAACATACTGTTTTTGTGGATGCTCTGTAACAAAATCTTGAACTATTTAAAAGAAATATTTGTAATACACTGCACAACTGTTGTGGATCATTACTACTCTGTTTTAAATTCTTCAACCTCTTCAAAGACAGATGTTTACCTAACTGGTCCATGTTTTGAGGTATACGATGTAGGGATGTATTCCATTCTCTCGAGTTGGTGTGATAGATTCAAGGCGACTTGTTATTCTCTTGCTTTTCTTCTCCACAATGCTTTTTACTGTGAGAAAGAGAAGAGAGAATTTTGGATAAAAGCACTCCTTTAAACATGAATTTCATAAATTATTATATTTTCCAATCAAGATTGCGTCTAACAATGGGCATTGGTAGTTAAACTTCCTTTAGCTTTTGAAGCATGTGTAGATTGTTGGTGTATGCAATTACTTGGACGTCGTAGTGTCCTAAAAAAACTAGCATGATTTATATGTATAAAATAATAATATTGATGGAGGCAAATATCTTTCCTGTTATGTTCCAGTACAGTTTATACACTTTTCATGAGGTCTGTTTTATCCCCTTCCTGCATCTTGACTTTGCCAAAAGTCTAATGTAAGAGGATAAACTAAAGGTTTTTGCTTTTTCCTTCACAACTCTGTTGCTTTTTCTCCCTCCATTCTTCTGAAGACTGAAACTGTAAAGCTGACTATTTGTGTAAAAAGGTTGTTAGGAAGCTTTACTTCTACTTCTGGTTCAGTGCAACTAAGACAGAGTTCAAAGAATTTAATCTCTCCATTTAGACAAACGTGTTTGAAAATCCATGCCCCAAATTAAGTGTGAGTTTAGGTGTTACTGAAATGGGAGCTGGTTAGGATGTCCAAGCTGCATCTGGAGAACAAAATGAGGAAGATGGGTGATAGCAAGAAGAAAACCAGAACCTTGCAAGTTGCAATTGTGCATGTATTTAAATTGTCAAAATTGTCAGCAATTCTGTTTTAAAGCCAAAGAAACCTCTTGTTTCTTAAATTGATGAAGAGAGGTTTTGCTTCTGCTTTTTATACTTTCTTTCTGTTTCCTTCAAAGATTCACTTATGTGAAATGAAACTACTTTCTTCCAAGTTGTTGGCCTGAGACAGCTTGAAAATTGGGGTCAAATACTGAACTCAGTTTTTCACTGGAACTGAGGAGGGGGAGGAGATTGGGTAAAATGATCAGGACTAATAAAGAATTGCCTTTCTATTTCTAAGTCTAATGGGAGACTTAAATTCTCTGCTGCAAAGGTTTGAAAGTTTGTATTTTCTATTTGCCAAGAGAACTGTAGGCAAACTACTGGAGGATGAAATGCATGGATCCCAACTCCCATGTATGAGTGATGTAATGTAGAAATTTTCCCATGTGTATTTAATTTTTTTAGAGTTGCTCTAGTAGAAGACATTTTCATAGATATTCAATGACTGGAGGCTTGGACATTTTTTTCTGAAAGAGAAAATCAATTCATTCAAATCACCTTGGGCTGTGAAAAGAATTTAAACTGGGTACTGATATTGAAGTGTGATGTCTATGTGTGAGCATTCTGACCAGTCTCTAACTGATATTGGGTAAGAGATGGGTGACAACTTCTCACAAGTTGAGAGTCTAGCCCTTGCTTGTCTTCTTTCACTCTTGTAATGGTTCAAAACAAATACAATGTGTGTAAGTGTGAGTAGCATATTCTTCGTCTTAACACAAGGAGGAAAGACTGGAAATGGGAAGGAGCGTTTATTTTACTGGAAACTTCCTTGTCTTTCATCATCTCTCTCATGAAAAATAAATAAACCTCAAAGCAGGTTTAATACAAGAACAAAACTTTATGTTATTATTCAACAAGTGAATTAAGGATTCAGGATTAAGGTCTTAATTGTTACATCATGAAAAAAGCCCAACCAGCCAAGTGAAATGACTGGAGATGACTGTTGACTAACCTCCAGGAAGAAGGCAAAGATTGCTATTCTAACAGACCATCTAAAGATTTTGAGAGGAGCCTTTTGGTGGAAAAGCAAGGGACATTTTTTGTACTGAAAATGGCAATGTGATGTCCCAGTTTGTAAGGCCAGTGTCAGAAGGTAGGTTTGCCAAACCTTTGGAATTTAGGTATGACAGATTTTGCGTAACAGGCAATTGTAAATGTATGCACTACATGTATGTATGTAATTGTAAATGTATGCACTACAAAACCACGGTTATGGAAATATCTGTGCAGCTTTTAATATATGAAGTAGTTTTAAGTTTTGTAGTAAATTGAGTTTTTTAATAGTGTTATATGTAAATAGGGATCGTTAATCTTAAGTGAAATTATAGAATTGAGAAAAGTAATCTTCCCCAGAGTTATCTAAACCCATATTTTTTTTCCAATATGCTTCTTAAGAGTCAGGTTAGAGAAAAACTAAATAGATTAACTACTTTTTTTCCATAACGGTTATGGAAATTAAGTTTTTTACATGTTACATGTTTATGCATGTAGTGTGTTACAAATAAGTATGAGAGCATTTCTCTTTTCACAAATAACTTTCAGTCTGAGGTCCTTAATCTATGGAGATATTTACATGTGATTCACAGAATCATCTAGGACGTAAGGCCAGATGGGATGTTTGATCACTGTGTGGGATTCGTTTTGTAATACAAGTGGTTTCACGTTACCCATCTCAACTGTCTTGTACTAAGAAACATTTGTTCGGCTAAGCAGATATTCCAGAGAAGTGCTTGGACATGATTCAAGGACCTCAAAGGGTGGAGAGTCTGCCGCTTCTCTTGGTAGCTCATTGCAATGATTAATCATCTCCTCTGTTTAGAGTTTGCACCCTATTTTCAACTTGCATCTGGCTTCAGCTTTCAGGCTCAGGGCTGGTTCTCTGCTGCTTGAGCTGTCCTGCTTTAACTCTGAGCATTATGAAACCTCTCAGTGATTCTGCTGAAACATATCCTGCTCTTGAATGCATGCAAAACTCTTGGTCATGTATGTTTATGCCATGTGTGTGCTTTGGGGTTGAGCAATTTTTGCTATCCTTTTAAGCAGGAATTGAAATCACATGTTCCTTGCAGTAGGTTACGAGAAGAGTCTGCATTTTTTTGTTTCCCACCTGCTATATCTTTGTGTAAAGACTAGCTGTGACCTAGCTTTGAATGGTTTTACCATGGAAAAATACTTTAATAGGCTTTTCTTTAATCTGTGATAATTAAAATCAGCATTTGCTTTTTATTTCCAGAAAAGTGGTTAAAGGGAAGCAATTTTTGTGGTTTTGCTGTTGAGCGTTTCCTACATATGCTTGGTGAAATATGAATCTGACCCAAATGTATCCTAATGGTATTGCTTGCGTATGTTACAAAACCTGTATGTCATGCCCTTAGCTGACTAGTACAGCATGCATAATTTCTTGCAGTTGATGTTTGTATTGACTCATCTGAAGATTATTTCTTTGCTTTCCAGATGCACACGAAGACTTTACGTTTTATATTTGCATCATGCCCTTTGTTATTGATTGTAATCTTGTATTTTTTATATATTTTAGGTGTCAGGAAGGCATTTCCTGCATCAGTCAGTTTCCTCACATCCTGCATCAGAATATTCTCTAGAGTGTGAGGAGCTTTTGACTCTTGAATTACAACAATTTAGTTTTGTTTTGAAAAGTTCTCCTGTGCCCTAATGATTTTTTTTAAGTCGAGGATATTAATCTGCCACAGATAGAGTCACTGCTGATCTATGTCGAACAGAGGCATGGATGCACTTGCATCAGACATGAGGTATGCACCCCTTCCACACTGCAGTGGTAGCACAAATCTGCTTAAACCTCCTGGGACACCTGCACTTGTCTATACTTTCATTATAAGAGAGGGTAAAACTGTGGGTTTTCCTTAATACCTAATGGCACATGTGGTTCATAGTGTACAGCCCAAGTAGAACAGACACTCTGAATGATGGATAATTCATCTGTGACACTTCACTATTGTGTTAAAGTATAACTGAATTTATATTCTTGTGTGTATAATTAGTTTCTTTTTAAGAAAGCCAGATCATGAGATATATTACTTAACATAATTTGTGCTATTTTTGCACGTATGAGAAGTTTTTAATGGTTCTCAGTTATATCTAAGCCATGACACTGCAAGTGGTTAGCAGAGGGTATAGATGGTCACAAAGCAGAATCCTGTGGGGCAGCTTCTTGTGCCCACAGTTTTCAGTAGACCTGCTCATGGGGCCTATGGGTTATCTGTATAAAAAAAAATAGCCTCAGTGTGCAACCCAAGCCAAGGTATTCCTGAGCCCAGCCTAAGGCAGAAATGGGAGAGGTCAGAAAAATGCTATTCAGCACAAGAAATTTCCCACAGGAATCTCCCACAGGAGTCTTTAGGCGTATGAGGCCCTGGAGGTAGCTTGGTTGTCTCATATGACAACTTGTTTCCTCTTCAGCTTCTGGTCTCATTATTAGGAGGAGTCAGAACAGGTATGTGGTGAAGTGGAGCTTCTGGCTGCCCTAGGCTGTCCTTCTAGGACACCATCCCAGGAGCAAATGTTCTAGTAGTCCTTTGGTTTAGTATCTCCTGCGGCTAACCTGCCAAAGTTGTGGAACAACAGTGAGTTCCTTTTAGCCCCATCGTGCAGCACCTCCCTACAGTTTGCATGCACCAGGAATTAAGGATTAATTGTTGTTATGTCTTTAAATACTGATTATGAAGGATGTGTAAGAAATAGGATTCCTCTACAAGAGAAAGAATACGGTCTTAAATATTGATGTTCGTAATTTGCAGAAGCTGTAGTGCTGCATCTGACATGCCCCATTTCAGTGTGGGAGCATAAGGTTTTTAGAAATCCCTGATCAGCCCAGATTGATCAGATGGGAACTGGTTGTTCAGAATTCTTTCTGTTAGTGTCTAACTTGCATGTTGTTGTCCATGTCACCTGAGTGTATGTTTACTGAAGTGTCTGCACTAATTTGGCGTACCTAACGTTTAAGAATGTGATGCTCAGGCAAGCTGGCAAGCTGAAGTTTTCAAGTAGGTAGACAGATTTTGTTCTAAAATGTGGTTCATAAACTGGGACTCCAACATGAGGTACACAGAACAATTATTGTTAAAATACTACATTCATATGATGTTCTGCTATCTAAACCCCCATACAAGGTTGAGTCCTTTTGTGCTTTGAACTGCACAGAACATAATTCAAATGTCAGTTTGTATTTCAAAGAATGTACACTAAGGCACTTACTAACAATTTGCTTTTAACTCAGTTGTGATGATGGCCTGCCTGATGAGAGAGGTGTTATTAATCAATCAATTGTAATATAATCATGGATGTAGGCTGTGCCACATTGAAACTTCTCCAGCAAGGGTATGCATCTTTAAGAAAACTCACTGAGAAAACTGCAGAAAGTCTTAAACAAAATACTTACAAAAGAAAAAAGGCTGGATGTTACATGAAATGAGACATCTTGTCAATGTATTTAACATACTGCTTACAGTTGGCATTTCAAATTAGTTGAAAAGCAGAGAAGTATGGTACACATCAAGGCAATTTGTGTGTAAAATGAATATTTTAACGATTATTTGGCTTTGTCCTTTCTGAAAGGCAGTCTTACAGGTTTGCCTGTTTTGTTTTGATTTGGGTTTTTTTTGTTGGTTTTAGGTTTGGTTTGGGTTGGGTTTTTATGATTTGTTTTTTAAACTTCTCCACCTTCCACCCTAGTCTTTGGCAGTTGAAAGCAAGTAATGACCAAATGCCCTCTGTTTTCAGTACTATGTGATTAGTATGCAAACAAGCACATCAGAACAGTGTAATTGTCTCTGTCTGTAATAGTCTCCTGGCTTGCATTTTAGCAGCATTTACTTCTCTATTATAACGAAAACTTGACTCTCCTGCCTTTATATCCATGTTAGGGCTTGGGAGTGCATAGGAAGGGTCGACTTCAGAGTTGACTGAATAATTTGCATACACTGTGGGAAAATGGAGTCTTGAAGTCAGAACCTCAATGTTGTTGCTTCTATTTGCTTCTGTGCATTTTAACTAGAAAAATGTTACTACTTTCTGATGGTGTTTATCGTCCTAAAATCATTCAAGATTTTAGCACAGGTAGTACATCACATAGTAATGGAGGTATTTAAAAACAAATCTGTTGCCTTTCAACAAGGCTTCTCTTTAAATCAGCAAGCTTCAGGCAAAAGCCTTGTATAGGTTTCCTTGGATTTTCCTTCCAGTATCCACCCTTACGTGTTGTTAGCTGAAACATCATTTAAGCTGCCCCAGCAATGAGGTGGCATAAAAGTTATGTGCCACCATAGACCAGAACATGAGAGTAACAGCACAAATGAGCCCAAAGCAAAAACAGGTGATGGCCACCTTGGTTCTTGCTGGAGGGGTGGCCATGGCTATGTCTGTAGCTGGGATGAGAGGCAGTAGGAGGAGCAGGAAACTGGATGCTGATTCTAAACCTGGGTTTCCTAATTATGAACCTGGATGAAATGTCTGTAGAAAGGTGGTGTGAATCTCTCCCACTGCAGCAAGAAATGGTCTCCTGTTTTCTTCTCATTCCTCAGTTCCACAGAAAGCTGAACTTGGATATTATTGGAATTGCACTGGGACTTTTTTCTGGTGGTCTGCTTCCTATCAGTTCTTCCCTTGAGGAATGCAAGCTGTAGCACCCCAGGGAGGCTAATGGAACTGTGTACACAGGCTACTAATGATATGACTGATTAGTGACTACTAATGAGATGACCAGTCCTTGTCAGGGCCACATCCTGCTGTTGTTTTGACATTAATAAGTTTGAGAGAGCACTTCTACAGATCAGGATACTTCTGACACTTGAAAACCAGTAAAACTGTTTTTGAAAAGAGTTGAAGAACAGGATGGGTGGAGATACCTTGTTCAGCAACCCCAGGCTTTACAGAAAGTATTCTTTTCTGCCCATGGAGAAATTTGTCATACAACCTTTCTAGATAGCACACTCTGTCTGTTAGAGAAATAGTTTCTGAAAGCACAAAGCTTAAACTGGAGGTGAAGTAAGAGGGAGATCTATGCCAAAGAAAACAAACTGAGAAGGCGTTCCTATTTGAGGTACAGGCCAGAGGGTCATATGGATTATCTGAGATGTGCCAGGACACTGTCTTGGGAGTGATTACGTATTTCAGAGAACATGTTCCTACTCTTGCATTCACACAGACATGCAAGAATAATTATACAGCCCACTTGTTTTTCTTTACTGGAACAGAAATGAGGGGAATCTAGTAGAATTACTTTTTCGTCAGAGACAACTGAATCACACATACTGGACACCTGGCCATAAATTAGTTTTACCTGGATTTGATGAGACCAGCAATAGTTTTTAACTGGTTCAGCCCATCTTTGATGTTGCTATTGTTATTCCAATTAGTATTTTTAAGATAAAAAGAGTGAGGGACCCACTCTTTCAGTTTGCCATACAATAACTTCACTGTAAAGACAATTGCAGTTTTCCTATCGCTGTTCATTTACTAGACCTGTCTCACACAGTGTGAGCTCATGTATCTCCTGTTCTGCAGGCATTACTGTGGGAGCTGCCTTCTCTGTTGTTGGTAGCCGTTTGATCCAGATTTTAGACAGTTCGTATAGCACTGTAAGCTACATGAATGTTTTGTATCCTAAGTTTTCAGGTCAAACCCACTTACCTGAAAAACTGAGAGCTGAACCTCCCTTTTCAATATGCAAAGATATTTTATGTATTTGGAAAACAAACAAAAAGAAGTGGTTTGAAAGAAAATTCACTCTCCCACTTCTGTTAATCAACAATTGCCTAGGCAAAAAACATCCCTCCCTGGTAAAAAATGACTCACCGTGGGTAATGAGTTTTGTCATGCTTGTCACTATTCAACGGTTGAGCAAAGACTTTTCATATAAGGCTGTGCTGGCTGCCACCTTCCTTGTCCAGAGCTTCCTTTACTATTAAAGTGAGATTTGCATGTAAGTATTCAGGAAAAACGTTGCAGCTTAGGATATGGGTATTTTAGTTTGTAGCAATCACATGTTTTCCAGTCTGGAGATGATTCCTCTTTGTTTCTCTTGAAAGGGTTGTGGGCAACTTAGAAGATGTAAATCTCAGAAGACCTCTGCTTTTCTTGAATATACTATTGGCTAGCAGTCTCTAGTGTGGATAAGATGTGGAAGGGTGAGCTTTAGGTTTGCTTTGTGCTGCTGAGCATCTCAGCAGGACTGAATCCACTGCACTGAACTTTGTTAAATTGCTGGGGTTTAAATTGTCAGTAGTAAGTATGGATTCTAGGAGCAATTGTTATTTGAGAAAGATAAGCAAAAAACCTGAGGTACAATTGTTTAACTTCAATTTATTCTTGAGATGATTCTGGTTAATCGATCTCACATGCTGCCTTGTTGAGATCTGTGCCTTGTGTGAGGGTTTAATTATGGTATTCACAAATTCCTCCAGTCAGGAAGCAGAGTTCACACATACAAAAATAATATGCTGGCCTTCTTTCAAATTATGATGAGAACATAGAGATGGCTTCATTTGACAGTGATGAGGACACAGTCTTTGAAGCAGGCGTTGTTTATGATCTGTTTTCCTGTATTTTTAGGTTGATAAGATGAAGAAGGAGGAGAATATGGAGTTGTACCAGTGCAACTAAACCAGAAGCTGTACCACGAGAATGGTTTTGTCAGAACTGGGAATAAATGGTGTTTGAAAATAATGAAACAGTTTCAAGGATTGAATTTGTAAAAGAGTGTGTATTGTAAACAGAAGAAACAAGGAAGAGCTTTCTGGAAACTAAATACATTCAGAGCAGGCTTTCCATTCCATTGGTAACTTAAAGGTGCTTTACGAAAAAGGAGTTGGTATTAGCCCTTGAAAGAGGTTTGAGTGTGTCTCCACTGGATGTCAGTAAAAGTCAAGGAACAGAAAACAAGATGAGGTATGGCAAATATGTTGATCTCATTTACAAAAATGTCAATCACTTGTTATCCCCAAATCTTCAGTCAGCTGAGTGACATTGTACCAGGTACTCAAATGTTGGGGTACTGAATACATTGTCCATGTCTTTTCAATGACAGACAAACCCTTTTCTTAGAAAAAGTCTCAAGTTTTTTGCAACCAAAACGGAACCATAAAAGTTGTGCAATTGTGGTGTTCTTCATCTGAACTCTACTTCCAAAGAAGCCAGAATAAATAGCTAACCTGCTATTTATTGTTGCACTTGTTTGTACTTCAGTGAGACTCTTTACCCATAGGTGCCGAGAAATCTCAACACAGACTTTTCTGCAAAGACATCATCAGATATATCATAAAGTACATAAGTAATAAAAAGGTTAAAGACAGGACATCTGAGGATCTGAGACATTAATGTGTGTGATAGGGTTTGAAAATGTCTCATCCCAAAAATTTTGAACTCTGGGCTTCATTACCATTAATGACAGTAATAATTTAATTTGGCAAAAGAGCACATTTCGACCTACGGAGCTTTAGTTTTAAAAAGCTGCCCCTGTTACATGCTACATGTAAATTTAAAAAAATAGCTCCTGGTGTAAGCAGGTTAACAGGCTAAAATTCTTTTCCAGGGGAGCTCTAGGATATATGAGATGAATCTGGCACTGGATTTTGCACTTTCTCTGCCCCTTGCAGTGTATGGGTTCTTACACTGCTGCTCACATGAAGGCTTTAAAAAGTGTCTGTGAAATTTGCTGTATTTGGGCAAAAAGAGCTCTCCCCTGATGGTGCTTCATTTTAGAGCATGATTTCCTAGAGTTCTCCCATCAGAGGAAAATGTGCTGCTGCTGCTTCTTGAGACCTAAAGGTTGCATTGGTAGGAGCTCATTTAGCCTCCAAGTAGAATATTAGCTTTCTGGATTCTTGTCTGAATCTCTGGTAGTCTAAAGTGTGGTGTGGGTGGCTGAATCAGTAGGTGCAGCAGTTCATAAGCGGAGTCAAAGAACTTTTTGAAGGTCTTAAATTCAACTCTTGATGAGGATGACAAACTCACAGAAGCTGATTAAATTGTCAGTGATTCATGTGATGATTTAAGGCTCTTTGTGTTTTACAGAAACTTTGCTAAGGAAATTCAGTGTCATAAAATTTCCTTGCTTTTTTTTTTTTTTTTTTTTTTTTTTTTTTAATTTTTGGTTTGAAAAAGATTCAAAGCTTTTAACAAATTCTTCCTGTTGGAGATTAATCCAAAGTCCATTTTTTAATAAGGCTAAGGTAATCACACTTTTTATTTGTCTTTCAGTTCATTTGCTTGTCTTCAGATAACTTGTCTATTGGTTTAAACTCATTTTCCACATAAATTATTGGATGGCTAGCATAAATAGAGATGATATTTCCTGAATAAAAAAAAAAAAAAGAAAAAAGAGAAAATTCACCAATGGATAGCCATTGAAAGTCAAAAGAATGTCTCCATTGCAAAGGAGGTTATAATCATGCCCTTTCTGTCTTCCCAGATGTAGTAGTCATGTAGGCAGTGGTGGTGTGCACAGGGAGTTCCAGACTGGTCAAAGCATGCTCTGTCACTTGGTTAGCCCGGCATGGGGTGGTGGGGGAAGCACATGGAGAAAGAAAGCCACTTGGCACACAGGAGACAGCTGACAAAGCAGGAAAGCATTAGGAATTGTACGTAAGAAATCTGTAGAAAATATGTTACATTAATTCTCTTTGTAAAAGTTCTTCTTAGGGTCACCGGTTCACAGAGCCAGATTGCTAAGGAGCCGCTGGAGGCACTGAGAACAATGGATCCTGATGGAGGTGTCTTCAGTGCCTCCTGTAACAAATATCCAGTAACTTTTGCACACAATCTACTCCAGTGTTTCATTAGCCTAAGCTTTGGGCTTTTTCCTAATGTCAAGACCAAATTTTTTTTTGTTAAAATTTAAGCTTATTACTGCTTTTATTGCCCACTCTGGTGAACTCTTTTCAAGTGTGTAGAAAGCCATCTTGTCTTCAAAAATAATCTGTATTTGCTTCAGCAGGAAGTTCTGACTTAATTTCTGAAGACTTTCTGATAAACATTCAATATAGAAGTTGTAATAGACTAGAATGTCCATCATACCATATAAAAAGCATTCACGGTACCATATGAAAAGCTTTAAAGCTATTTTATAATTGCCCATGGGCTGTTGCTTTTTACAGCTTCCTTTTTGAAAAAACAAGGTATTCTTTCTGACTCTCAAAGAAAGATGGGTTTTCCTGTGGAATTTTTTTTGTAAAATATTTTAATAACATAATTTGGCTGAAATAAAAATATAGCTTGCATAGTAGAGCTAAATCTTAATGATTGGTATTTGAAATGTGAGTTGAAGAACACATTAAATTATAGAAGTTAATAACAGCTTAAGTATTAAATACCACTTAAAAAAATTAATATATTAAAATTATTTGCTAAACTATGGTAGGGAGTAGGGCTGGGTTAACTAATAATTTTTCTTCTAGTCCAGAACATATTTGCAGTTTGAATACCTGAAATATATAAGACATACTATGTGGTCAATTTGAAGTTGCTTCTGAGTTCACCTGAAAGATGAAATTTCAGAAGGAGATTTTGATTACTCTATGCTTTTTTATAATTTTTTTCCATGTAGTAACAATAATACAGTCTATAAACAAATAAGTGTATTTTTGCTAGTGCATTTTGGAACAACACACCCACCCTCAATACGAGCTGGGCGTGCTCCTCTGCTAGGGAGGGAAATGTAAAGGACTGTCTGTAAAATTCTCCATGATCCTTCCCTCAAGGCTTTTTTTTTTTCTTTTTTCCAGAGCACAGACTGAAAAACAGAATAAACCAGTGCTTAACTACTAGTTGCTAACCATAAGGCCTTTCTAGACACAGACTGGCTTCATGAGCCATGTGTCAGTTGATTTGGTGCTGGACTTTTCACTACACTCCTGTGTTCCTAAACACAAATGCTGTGTGAACTAGTAAAGTGATTCACGGCATGATCTTTGCAGCACCTTTGTCATATAATTTTGGCTGCCTACAAAGAGATATTGACGGTGTCATAGAAGACTGTGTTTAATGGATGTTGTACTCAGAGGTCTGATAAGCATGCCTATAATCAGCACTTTCTATTATTTGTTGTTGATCTTGATACAGTACCAAAAGACTTTATTAGAAATAGGAGTGCAAAACAAGTAAAGGGAGAATTCTGCCTGTGAAGGGCTTTAAGCCTAAGATGCAGGAAACAGTAGGAAGAGGGAAGAAACTAATTAAGATTTGATATGGGAGAATGAATCATGAAGCAGACTGTGCTTTATGGGTTTAGTGTACCAAGTCCTAGTAGACATGAACGACTGTACAGACTGGAATGTGTTTAAGAGTTTTGAAGGTATTTAGAAAAGGCCAAGCTGAGTTTAGTTGTCAGTGCAGTGTTACCTGTATTGTTGAGTTATTGCATAATCTTGCTCATGTTCAGCTTGTTATAGCAGAGGATGAATTATTTTAAATATGATTAAAAAATGGTTTCATGCTTGCACTTGACTGCTTTAAACACTTATTGCGTATAACAAATTTTCAAGCATAATCAAAGTTTTAAAATATATTTCAATGAAGATTCCTGGAAGAAACTGTCATTAGACTTCTGTTGAATCTTCTAGTTAATTTGCTATAACCCAAGCTATCTATTCCTTAATTAAAAAACCTCTGAATCTTAAAACTGCTGATTATGGTAACTAATGCTTTTTTTGCTGGTGGTCTGTTGGACTTGATGCTTTTTTAAGAGGCAAGTGTTCTCTGTGGTCCCCATTTGTTTTGGAGTAATGTGATTCAGAGAGGGCTAAATGCAGGTGTGGTTCTTATTTTCTCCAATGGAAATGTCATCCTCTTAACTCTGACTTTGATTTTGCCTGATGATGTCTGCATTCTGGCAACACCTTGCAGGCGTGTCAGCCTCTTCTCTGTTACATGTAACAAGAAATGCTTCTTGTTCCTCATGCCCATTGGTTAAGTTTTAAGGAACTTGAAAAACATGATTCTCTTGACCAGCTATGAGAGTGGTGATTTTTCTTTCCCCATCACCACTGCTGTAAACCCTGCAAGCATGTCAGAAGTGTAATCTTTGAATTCAATAGTAAGGGAATATAATAGAGATATTATTGTGAAGGATGAATGCCCTGGTAATTGATTTGAGATGGCATTCATATCTGGAGAGTCTTTTGTGTGGATGCTGTTTTGGAATGCCAAGATTTTGAACTTATAATAGAAATAAGATGGAATGGAGTATGAGCTGTGATGGACAGAGAATGAAGGGCATCATTATAAAAAGAGCAGGAAGAAAGGAGACTTTTGAGGCTTTTGTTTGTTGTGGGAACCTTAATGAGAGAACATGGTTAACAGATGCAAGGCCTCAAAGCTATGGTTGCAGGCATCAGCAATAAATAGTTCTTGCTGAGTAGAAAAGAGAAGTAGGAACTTGAAAGACTTGGAAGGTGGGAAACACTGGTAGGCAGCAGGCATTTGCCATGTACATCAGGAGCAACAGGGGAGTTGGAAAAGAAGGTGATGCACAGAGGGCATGGGCTCATTGCAGAAGGAAACTGTGATCTTTTTCTTTTTATTTCCTTTGCTTTGGGGTGTGGGAATTTTACATCATAGAGTTTTCAGGAACTAAGAGCAACTGCTTTCAGTCCGCACCCAAAATAAATGAAGAATAGCAATGAAATGGGTGACTCAGACACGACTGACTCTAAATCTGGCGACTGATTGGATGGAATGCTTTCTTGAGTCCTAGACATCTGTATTGGACTTCTGAGCCTGTTTTGGTGCTTGTTCTTCCAAATATCTGGTAGCTGAATATTTTCCAATCCATATTTGGAAATAGTTGATTCATTCATAAGGATAATATTTGTGCTGTTCAGGAAAGACAGTAGTTTGTTCACACAAATCTAATTCAAATGATGTTGTAAAACTAACCATTATTATAATTTCTAAAATAGTATAAAAATATTTTCTGAGAACTCCAAATGACACCACAAACAATATGAACTTTGAGTAATTTAGGTAAAGCAGAGGAAACGCTGTTCTTTTATTTTAAAATGTTGATATTTAGTTAGCTGTTCCTTGTCTTGAAATGTAAAATATTGCTAAGTGGTAGTTCCTTTTAATGATAAGATGGGGTCTTGTGCATAACATGAGTTGGAATTCTTCCCAGAAAAAATCTCTGAACAAGAAATTGGCCACCACGTAGTCTATCCTTTGCTTACATTGCAAACTTGCTGTTGTGTTTCCTGTGGAATTAAAAAAGACTCTGTGTGTGCAGGTGGGATCAGGGCATAATTCGGCAGTGCTGTTAGAGGAATATCAGTTTTGAGTGATTGGAACAGGAATATTATGGGTGATCTTGTAGTTATTTGATATAATTTGTATTGGGCTTTAGTCAGAGCTATGAAACAGACCTGAAGAAAGCCGGATCACTGCTTTTTGGGATACTACTGGACATGCACTTTTGACTCTGGTATCTTCACAGCTATGGATCTGGGGGAGAGGTTTCTCTGCCAGGTGATGATGAAATCCTGCAACCATCTGCCTGCAAATCCTGTGATTTTTAAAAATATTAAGCTCACTTTTGTTTCTTAACTCTTCGGATACTGGAACAGGCTCACCAGCACCAACCCTGACAGTTCAAGAAATGTTTGGATGGTACACTCAGAAATATGATGTGACTCTTGGAGTTGGTCCTGCGCAGGGCTAGGAGTTGGACTTGATGATCATTGTGGGTCCCTTCCAACTCAGCAGATTCTGTGATTCTGTGATCCATCACATCTTCCTGGGATTAAAAAAACCCTTTGTAACAAAGCAGGTTATAAAATAAAAATGCTAAGGTAAGATTTACAAAGCTGGAGATGGTGAGTCTTTTCAAAGAATGCATTAGTGGGAGACCCATTTTGCATCTGAAGTCTCTGAGAAAGCTTATGACGGGAAAAGAGAGTACAGGTATCACTGCCACAGCCACAGGCATGTCCTCCTTTTGTTAGTTTGGGATTTTTGGGTTTTCTCTTTCCTTCCTGTTGCATTTTTGTTGTTTTTCTCCCAAAAGCTTTCGTGGGTTCTGCATGACACAAATTAGTCAAGGAAAACAGCTTTCATTTTTGTTTTCTTGATAACCTTTCAAAAAGTTTATAAACAGTAAGAATTGAGCTTGTTGCCATAATAATCAACTATTGAATCAATAAAGTTAACCTGGTTGCTAAGGAAAGGCCATGTATAGATGTGATGCAACTCTGACTGTCACAGCCCATTTTGTAACAAGAGAGAGGCATTGCAGGAGGGGTGTGTGTGTGTGTGATTTTTCTGCAAAGAGGGCTGCTTAAATATGAATTCAGCTTAGCAGTGTTGATTTAATGTACCTTTCTTTGTTATGGCAACAGAAGGGAACATATCTTTTGAAATATCTAATCTTGCTTCCCTCATTGACCTTGTTCTTGATGAACAGGATTAAATACCCTCGTAGGAAATTTGCTTTAATGAATGTTCTAGAAGTATGTGAAGATGCATGTAACTGTAGAAGTGAAGAGTAGCAAACTGCTTGTAATACAGACTGAATTAGCACCTCACCTTTTTTCCCTTCAAAGTTCACCATTTCAAAGGAATCACCCCAAATACAACTGCTTTGATGTTGTGAGAGGTGAGCTCTCATCCTTGGCTGCTTTGGAGGCTTATCTCATCATATAAAATTTTTCATGGTTGTGAAGCTTTAACTCAGCAGCTGCTGTACTGCCACTCTTCACAGTGGCTGAAGTCACAATGACTTCCCCTCAGCCCTGCCATCCCCAGCAGATCTTTTGACCTTTTGAAGCTTTTGGCAGCTGGTCTGACTGAGAAGGAACAGATAACTGGCTTTGCTAGCTGGGCTGGGGCATGATGATGGCCAGAGAATCAGCTTTTGGGTGCCTGCGTTTTTCCTTGGCTTTGTGGTGTGCTTCTTTACCGCAGCTGGGCCATCAGACCATTCATTGTATGCTGAACAATTGCCAAACAAAATGGGATTAAAAAACCCACAATATGGATTGTCAGCCCAAGGTTACTGCACAATCAGAGTGAATAGTTAACTCATAATGTAAATATTTTTACTTCAGGTGTTTATAAAAGTAATATAGTGAACAGGATATCTCAGAAGTGTTTAATGAGAGAATCAGGAATGACTCCCCTGAAGGCCTCCAAATCAGATCTCTCTTAAGGTAGCAGCTCCTACAAGCCATGAACATTGAGCAGAGAAAAGAAATTATTTAGTTGATTTCCACCTCTCATCACAAAATAACAGTCATGGAAAAGTGCTAGCTACCATTCTTAGAGAGACCAGCAACTACATCACCATAGAGATTTATCCTCTTGAGCTGTTGTTTTTCTGAGTCAGGGTTAACACTCTTTATCTGGGCTAAGTGTATTGCCAGTACTTGTATCTACCTTCCCTTTGCAAAGAGCTTTTATGCCGGAAAGGTTGATCTGCCAATCTGGAGGTCAAACAAAGCATGGAGAACAAACATCATTTGCAGTTTATTCCATTAATGGTTATAGATGGGTACTAGTGCTACAGTCTTCACCATGTTTAGTCTCAACCTGAAAAACATACAGGTAGGCAAGGAGAAACACAGTGTACCTCTTGGACAGGAGAACTATAGGAAACAGATTTGTGTAAAACAGGGTTGTAAAATTCCTTGCATAAGACAGATATGATTAGTAGTTGTCTTTTTTTTTTTTTTTTGACTATTGGGGTTTTAATTTTTTTCATTAGGTTGGTGTGAGTCACACTGCTGGTGAGAGTGCAGGAAGGGGTGTGTTTTGAAGAAGGGAGTGTAAAGGCCAAGAGATAAGCTGCATGCTTTTTAGGTTCAGGGAGTATATTTCAGAAGGTTTTGGCTCTACAAATGACAAACTGTAAATACAGTTACAATATTTTGATATTACTAGCCAATGAAGCTACACTCTTTTGTGTCAGCTATCAATCAGCAGCCCTCAAAGAAATTACTTTTAAAGGTTTCATGCATACTTACTATTTCCCTTGTTTTACTGAATTTGGTTTTTTGTTTTTGAATTTTCTTCGGGGCACCTTTTCAGTACATTGCCTACAAAAGATATTGCTGTGGGCTGGATGACAGCACAGAACACAGCTGGAGAAGACACACTTTGCAAGCTGTTTCATTACCTTAAATATGCTCTGCAGGTAGAAGAAGATGGCTTTCTGCACCTTTTGGATGGCTCCTCCATGTTCGTCACAGGTGCCTAGGCAGCTGGCCATACTAAAGTGTTGGGCCAGAAGGGAGGTAAACTCCTTCCCTCCCTATTTTTCCTTCTTAACAAGCCCTGGGCGGGAGCTGTGGCTTCTAGTGCATGTGCTACACCCATGACCTGGCATCTGAGTAGCTCTGCTTTATCCATACCCGTGTAAGCAGGGCTTGTTTCTCCTGCCTGCTCGTTGCCCTATTGATGATAACAATCTAGCCTTTAGAGTGTTTTCTACTCGGGAAAATCACCCATAACCAACCATTGTTTAGATTAATGCTGACCTTGTAACTTGTGATGAACCCAAGACCTACGCAAACAGAAAGTGAATAGCCACAGTTGAAAAGTATCTTATCAGATATTTGAAAGAATAATAAACAAGAGGAAGTGGATAGAAGAATGCCTTTCAGTGAGACCTTATTAAAATAGAGCTTCATGGCCTGGCTTCTGTGATGATAGATAGGTCCAGGCAAATATTACACTGAAGCAGTGCTGTTGTACTTTCTATGAGATAGCCACAGTAACCCCCTCTATCACCTGGCTCGTATTAACACAAGGATGTTCACATCATCGTCCTGGACTTATTACCTAACATCATTTCAGGGCCTACTTTGGACATTCTGGATTGTATAGTTGCACTTTTATTACCATACGTTTGTCAAATATGTTACCATATTTGTACCTCAACATACAGGGTAGAAGAGAATTTCTGGGCTTTGCAGTGCTTGATTTGGGGATAATTTCCAATCTCCCTGTAATTTCAAGGAGGGTGTCCAAGGAAAAAAGGCTTTCAGATTCATATTGTCTCTCACTGTGTAAGTCCTCTATTGATTTTCAGTCCAGAAGTCGTGTTCAAGCAGTTTGTCTGACTTTTTGCCATTGGAGAAGGGCTTTTCAAGGGAGGTACAGAAAACCTTAGCTGGGGGCAGTGCACCTGGGCTGTCACAAACTACATTCTGTGGTGAATAAAACGGCGGCAGCTCTGCTGTGTCTCCCATGCTCCCTTTGTGGCCTTCTTTGAGGTGCTTTTTGTTTTAAATGGTTAATGGTTGAAGCTGCATAAGCAATTCAAGGCCTAGAATTGATCTAAATGGTTTAAATACATCTAAGACCTAAAGACCAAATCAAGCATATTAGATTTTACATCTAGGTTAGAGGTTATCAAAGTTTAAAACTGTTTAAAGGGGAAAAAAAGGAACCAAGGAGAAGCTCTTGATGTCCCTTAAATTGAGGCAGTGCTTTTGGCAGGGAGGTGGGAGGGGGAATGGGGGAAAGCAAGAAGCATCTGGAAATGTAAGCAGAGCAATGGTTTTGCTCTCTAAACTTCTATTTAAGTGTAATAATTAAAGAAGTGCACCAAGGTGTGGAAACACACACGTCCCAGAGCCACCCAGGCTTCTGGCTCCTTTTTCTTTACCGGGATTTGTTAGGTTTCAGATGTTCACCTTGCCACATGCAACTTGGGGAGCAATGAAGCAAACTAAAGGTCTAGCAAATGCAATGAAGGAGAAAAAATTACCTGAGATTACACTGATATTACAAACCAAAGATAAAAAATCTACCTTAACTCTCAAATTCCCCCTGGTGCAGCCTTTAGCTTCTTAAAATCTGAAAAAGGCACTAGGTTCTCGGACGTGTTTCTTTTTTCTCCAGCTTTTCCAGGTTACCTGGAAAAGTACTAATTCATTCTCTAAACTTTGCCTTGCTATACTGTTACACCAGTAGGCTGTAATACTGCTTTTGTTTTAAACTCATAGTCACTTATCCCTGGGAAATGCATGTATGGAGGACTGCAGAAAGAGATACTTGACTTATACAGCTGCACCTGGGTAGTACTGCACAACTTAGAGCAAAGGAGAGAGAAGAGGCTGCATGTTCAGCCTTCACTTCCCCCCAGTCTGGCTCTTAGGTGCCTCACTGGGAAAAACTCTTGAGGGAGGAATGGTTTTTCACTGAAGAAGCACTGATTGTGATCCACTGTGCAGTCTTGACACTGTGTACTTTAAAGGGATCATTTTGGAGTTAATTTCCCTGGCAGTTCTCAGCTCTGTAAGGCTAAGTTTTATGAAGCCAGTACTGTAAAATGGAGCAACTTCGGGTTGGTGCAGTACCTAAGTAATCCCAAGAGCACTTTGCTAAGTGGTAAAGTACATATGAATACAGCGGATGCGTAGGCAGGAGATAACAAGGAGCTGAGGAGAACAGTTTCACTGGGGAGCAGGTGGAATGAAGTGGGAGTGGGGCTCCCAGTCCCAATGCTGAGCCTCTGCAGCACCTTTAGCCACTGCATGGCCAGCCCGGAGTGAAGGATGAGGTGCTGAGGGGGCAGCCAGCACAGCCTGGATGAAGGCAGGAGGACCACAAGCAGGACAGGCGTGTGTTTGACAGTGCAAGCCTGATTTTGTGTTGGGCTCTGGGAACTTTATTTCACGTCGTGTCTCTGCTGTACCAGTTTGCAAGACATGACTGGCAGCTTTGCCTTGTAATTTATTTGATCATGGTAATTTTTTTGACAGGCTTCCTTGTGATTTTTTAATATATCAAATAGAGTTTAATAATAGCCTGCTATTAAGTCCTTTTGTTTCTCCCTTGGGATTTACTTATGACTGTTGTCTCTCTTACCCATTTGAAGCTCTGAATCTATTTTCCAACTGTGAAGAACTTAGTAGTGTGAGTGCATAAATAATATGTAAAAACATGCAACAGAATTGTTGTTATGCTTGGGAATTAATAAATATCAGCACTGAGGGTAATGGAAGGATAAACCAGGCTTGCTTAATTTCCAGGGATATTCCTATTAAGTTCAATAGGACTGGCTGTCAGCAGGATGCTCTCCTGAAGGATTTTATTTTATTTTTAAATTCAAATTTTATTTCCACTCATCTTTTGAAGAAGAATTTTCATTGGCTCCAGGATCAAGTGGCCTCTGAAGAGAAAAAAAACCAGTGAGCAAAACTGAACAAAATAAAGTAAATTCCATAGTATAGCTAATAGCTTTGAAATATCAAAGACAGTAAAAGGAAAGTGGCTACATGCATTTAATCAAAGTAGGGTAAGCACATCTAAATGGCACCCAATGGTACATGACTTTGTTCTGTAATGGGGGGAGCCAATATGCTCTCTTTTTCCTTATTCCCCTGAGACTGTTGGTGCTGTATCTTTCACTGTCTGTTTTCTATCTCTACACATGCTAGGCCCACCTGCTTTTTTCTGGTCTTTGCTTCTACTGGTGTTTTTTAAGAAACTCTAAGTACCTGTCCCTCATTCTCTTCATCTGCAATGTTGTAATGGGGATAGCATAAAGCCAAGTGCACAAAGAGTGACTCAGACCTTTCCCTGTTTCTCCTCATCTGCTTGCTACCACTTTGGCTTTTTAACCCCAGTGTGATCATTCAGGTTTCTCCTTCTCCTCTCCAACTCAGATGTTTTCTATTGTGCCAGAAAAGAAATGTGCCAGATGCGGGATTGGCTACATTTTGCTGATTTTGGAGTCAGTCAGAGTTCACAGGCAAATACTGGCTTGTGCTAAGCCCTGATAGTGTTTGCAGGAGTGTGAGAATATTCTAACACTCTGTTAAATTGTGCATGGAGCAACAGACACAGATTTGCAGTTGTGATGTAATTGTGGGAGCAGGGTGTTACAGCAGTAGTAGGATGGCTGGTGGTAGGAGCTGTACCAATTCAACCCTCTGTCTATGTGTTGGATGGATAAGGGAGAAGATACCTAAGTGTGCCCACCTGCATCAACAATTAGGATCACGCAGGAAGAAGAACTGACAGTGGTTTGCAAAGAAATTGCTCTTTTGTAGAAAACTGATACGCGCAGAAGTCCTCATGTTCCAACAACTGTCCCCAAAGCCAGTCAATTCAGAAGAAGATGATGTTGTGGTTTGATCTTGCCCCTAGATTATATATGGATTTAACAGATTTCCTGATTTAAGCCTTTATTAAATGGGGAATATTTTCCAGGATATTAGGCAGACGAGGATTATTCCTTCGTCTGGATTGTGTAATTCCTTTAGTCTTTTTACATTTTCCTTTTGGTTCCTTTTTCCTCCTCTTTTGCAAAGACATTTGTTATGACCTTTGGGAGGAAATGTTGTTCTGCTTGCTAATATTTTGGTTCCTCTTGTGTAGTTAGAGGACTTTAGTGGAAGACTTTCGAAGTCACACATCACAGCCACATGGTGGTGAAAACTAGGCAAGAACTTCCATGGGTGCTGAAAAGCATGACTCAGGAGATCCACTCACAGCAAAGGGGACAAATCTGTACATTTCATAAAGAGGGCAAAACATCTTTCAAGGAGGAGGATTATATCAAGAATTAATATTTCTGGTAATTAAAACAAACAATATAATTTTAATGTTAGATGAAGTAGAAGGTATGGACAAGATGCAAAAACATAAATTCAATTCTGAGCACCTGTATAAGGACAGTGCTAAAACTGAGGTGCAAAATGTAGCAGTTCTTGGCAAGTCAAGTAGAAATTATTTTGGTTGTTGCAAGGGTTAACCCTGGCTAGATGTCAGGCGCCCACCAAAGCCACTCTATTACTCCCCTCCACAGCTGGACAGGGGAGAGAAAGTACAATTAATGGCTTGTGAGTCAAGATCAGGACAGGGAGAGATCACTCTTATGTTACCATCACAGGCAAAACAGACTTGACTCAGGAAAAATTAATTTACTTTACTACCAATCAGTTCAGAAAAAGATAGTGGGAAATAAAACCAAATCTTAACTAAATCCAGCATGGACTCCTCTATCTCTACACAGGTCCACAGGTCCTCCCAGTAGCCTGCTCCAGCATGAGTTTCCCATGGGGTCACAGTCTCTTTTGGGCATCTACTTGTTCTGGTGTGGGGTCCTCAAAAGGTTGCAGGGGCACAGCTGCCTCACCATGGTCTTCATTCCAGTCTTCATGGGAATCCCTGCTCTGACACCTGGAGCACTTCCCCCCTTTCCTTTTTCATTGACCTGGGTGTCTGCAGTGTTGGTTCTCTTGCATATTCTCACTCCTCTCTTCAGGAGCAGTTGCTGCCATACAGTAGCTTTTCCCCTACCTTAAGTATGTTATGCCAAATACTGTCACTGTCACTGACAGGCTTAGCCTTTGCCAGAGACGTGTCCATCTTGGAGCCAGCTGGCATTGTCTCTACTGGACATGGGGAAGCTTCTAATAGCTTCCCATAGACACCACACCTGTAGCTCCCCCACCACCAAAAACTTGCCACATAAACCCAGTAGAGGTGTACATTAAGACAGCACTCATTTGGAGGATCCCAGCAGTCCCAGCTTTCTTCAGGTTCCAGAAATATTTAATTTGCTCCTCTTATCCCTTTTCCCAAGAAACAGTTATTCAGGTAAAAAGCAAATCATGTTTGAAGTCAGAATCATAGAACTGTTTGGATTGGAAGGGACCTTAAAGATCATCTAGTTCCAACCCCCCTGCCATCCGCAGGGACATCTTCCACTAGAACAAGGTGCTCAAAGCCCCATCCAGTGTGGCCTTGAATACTTCTGGGGATGGGGAGTCCACAACTTCTCTGGGCAGCCTGTCCCAGTGTCTTAACATCTTACACTTCCCTGAATTTTCTCATAGGCTTTCTGAAACAAATAAAACCTGCAGAAAGCTCCAAAGGTGGTCAAATCCAAGTTAATTTTGAACTAGAAAGCTATGAACTTTTCACAGTCCTGAGGCCATTTCACAGAATGTTGCAGTTGTTGTAGCTATATAGCATTTTCCCAGAGCATTGAAAAGTGATCCATGATGCAAAAGCAGGGAAGTTAATAGAAAGTGACATGTGTATTTTGTAATCAATAGAAATATGAAATAAATGAAAAAAGCACTGCTCCTTTAGTGAAAAGATAAAGACAGAAACTTCAATTCCCCTCCCACGCATCGTGTCTTATTCTGTTCCACCATGCAATGAAGACAAGAGGAGAAGAAGGATCAGAGTTTATTTATAATTTTGGCACCGAGGATAAAAATAAATGGCTGGAAGTCTATGGAAGTTTTTTGCAACTTTCTAAGTTTTTGAATATGAATAGAGTTCATGGATAAACCAGTATGCACCCTTTTTCTTTCCGCTAGTTTGTCATTGCCTCTGGATTTTTGTGTCTGAAGTGCCTGCTTATTGCAGGAACCGGGGGGCTGAATCACTACAGGCAGCCCACAGGTCTGGTGACTTCATTTCCTGGGTTATATAAAATCCAAACTTCCTAACAAATTGTCTGCAGGAAGTGTTTACCACATTGATATAGAACAATTAGAGTGCACAGAAACCTGACCAGGTTGAGAAAACAATTACGTGAAACACTGACGTTAATTTATAAAGACCTTTAAACACAGCAGTGGGGTTGCCAGCCAACGAGCAATCAACCAGCCTACCTACCTGGGTTCCTGAGCAGATATATTTAGTTAGATGTCAAGGCTAGATATACTGTGAAGGGTGGAGACTGTGTGAAAAAACTGTAATTAAGGTCTAATGTCTGGTTTGTTACATTCTCCCTAATAAACTGTTCACCTGAGTAGAACAAGAGATCTTATGTTCACATTTGTTAACATGGATCTTCAGTAAGTCTGCTGAGGTCCCTAGAGTTAGCCTAGATTTTTATAGTCCAGTTAACAACTGAATTTGTTGTTTTGTGTGGGGAGATAGCCTTCTACTGCAGAAATGTACTCCTGTTCTGAGGTGTTTGGAGCCCATGAAGATGGAGGGCTCTCTGCACTAGGATGGTGACACTGCAGGAAATAAGGTTAAAGGAAACAAGAACCACCAATTTATTTCTTACTCCAGAAAGTTACGAGTAAGATAAGTATTTCCCCAGCCTACATAGTCTACAGGCACTTGGGTACCTCTTTTGCCCCAAAAGTACAGCTGGGTTTTTTTGGTTTTTTTTTGGTTTTGGGTTTTTTTTTCCCCAAAAAAATCATTCTTTATAATACAAAACAGCAACAGAACAACAAGCAATAAAAAACTATTGATAACTACATAAAATATGCCACTTTCAAATTCACAGTTTGCTAAAGACCCCAACCAAAAGAAACAACTTCTTATGGAGCTCCTTATTGAAGCCACGTTTGTTAAGCCTTGGTTCTCTAGCCAATTTCTGTTTGTTAGTTCACTTAATATTGCAAAATATTGCATACTTATCAAAAGCATTTCTATCAACATGTGTAAACAGAACCTTGACCTGGAGTTTGAAAAGAAGAAGGATGCAACTGCTGTGATGTGATGCCTAGCACTACCTTTATGCAGAAGATGAAACAGGATAGAAATTGGGGAAAATACATCTTCACATTCAACTGGAAATGTGGAAATGTAGAAAGCAAATCAGCAAGCTATGTAAGTGAACTGGTATTTAGCTGTTTCAGCATAGCTTTAACTGAGATCTGAAACAGATACTGCTTTGACTGCTATTTTGTGTGCAGCAATGGAAATTGTTCTCTGAATCATGACTATATCAGGGGTTCTTGCTTTAAGCTGGAGGATGCCCAGTTCTAAGGGGTTCCCAGTGTCACTTTTTATCCTTAGGTTCTTGAATCAGAGTCCCTGATGGTACATGGGACCAACCTTCAGCCCCTTAGGAGATTAGTCTTATACACCAGAACTGTCAAAGGATTAAATTTCCCAAATTAACCACTTTAATGGTGTAAGACTTCTTTGGCCCACATTTTTCTGTTGAGGAAATTCTCTGTCAGGACTATTTATTGGAAGACTATTTGCTTAATGGTTGCTTCTTTGCTTTTAGTTGATAGCATTCAGATCTCTTGCTATGAAATTGCAGCTTTAGTTTTCCAAGAAAGCCTTGCCTCCGTTAAATATCTGACTAATTTCTTGCCTAAATTTAGTAATATGTTTGGTGATTGAAGGGTCACCGATGTGTTGTCTTTGTAGAAGCTTGTAATACTGCAGTTTTTGCACATTTCCCATTTAAAGCAGAACTCTTTTTTTAAGACCATCTCCACTGGAATAAGATGTCTTTCTCGCTTCAAGTTTTCTCATCTATGAAATGATTGTGATACTTCAATACCATGATAAACTATTGAGACCTCTGGCCAATAGAACTTGTAGGACTGTTAAATATCATGCTACACTTAATTCCGTGTTAGGACTCCTAAATAGAAATAGTATGATTTTCAGAGATGTGGAGTAAATGAAACCTAGGAAATCAAGCTGCATACAGTTAAGTGCTTAGCTATACTGACTATAGGAATCAGGATTTCAGGAAGGAATATGAATTATGCGCTGGAACTTTTGGTATTTAAACTTGAATGTGACCAAATATAGAGCTAGGTGCCTCAGATTTTACATCTGAATTTGGAGAGAAGATTATGAGCTTTTATTTTCTGTAGTTTTGGCACATCCAAAGCGTCTCAGAGGGGGCATCTAAAATTACTAAATAGTTTTAAACTTTCAGCCTTAGAATTTAGACTCTACTACCCATTTTCTCATTGATGGAATGCAACCACTTCGAGCAAAGGCTGGAAAGATTTAAATAGAGATATCTTCTTTGAGGAATTTGGTGTCAGAATTCATGTTGGTATCTAAATCAATTTACTCCAAATTTTTGCTGATATCTGTAAAGAGAGCGTGTTCTTAATGTATGTTTTGTGTGTTGGAGAATGGAACAGCCTTTTTGTAGTCTGACTCAGCTTTAATTTGTGTCGCAGGCCTTGACTATGAATAAGGACATACATGTAGTCTGAGCTCTTGATGTAACAGTAAAAATTATATGCCTTTAATGTATCATTTCTTGCACGAATCAACCTTTAGTGCTGTTAAGCTACTTGTGTGGAACTTTTTAAAAACTGTTTGAGCCCTGTGAGATTTCATTCTCTCTGTTCTCCAACCTGCTTGTGTTCATTTTAAAGCAAACAAACAAATAACTTCCCTACCTGCCTCACCCACTATTAATCCTGAAGAAAAAGCTGTCAGATAAGAAGGGAGACAGTAAATGTTGTGGGGTGGTTTTGTTTGTTTGTTTGTTTTCTTGTTTGTTTTTGTTTATTGTTTGCTTTTGTGGTTTTGTGAGGGGTTTTGGTTGGTTGGTTGGTTTTGGTGGGGGCTTTGTGTTTTTTTCTGGTTTGTTTGTTTTGTTTTTTTTTTAAACCTTGTCTTTGGGAAGGAAGATCTGAATGAAGAAGTGATCATCAGAAGCATTTGGAAAATACATCTGTAGAGAACTTAATGGGAAATAGAGCATGTACATTTTTCCTATTAAAATAACAGAAAGAAAACATCCAGAGTGTCTGTGTAGGAATATAATGGAGGCAAAGGTGATTGCTTATAATATAGTAATAAACCCAAGAAGAGTGTTTTCAGCTTTGCTTGCTCTGCTATATGGCTTTTGAGACATCATGGCAGAGTATATGTGAGAAATTGCCATCATTATAGTGAGTTTGGAAAAGGTGGATGCAATTCTCTCTGTGGGATTCATGTTCCTAGGGAGCTGGACAGTCCTTAGGTCTCTGTATATCTGTAGCCAGGGTGGGGCCTGATTGGTGTTTGGCTCATAGATCTATTACTGGCTGCTATGTCTGATCCCTTGAAGTGATTTCTCCAATGTGATCTGGCCTTGCCTTTCCTGTCCTGGAAAGGCTTGAGACACTGGTGCAGAATAAGCTCTCACCTCCACTGCCCAGGCATTCCCCTTAAGCTGGAAGAGGACTTCCACGCACAGATCAGGTAGTTCTGTGTTTGCTACGTGGTGCTTCATACAGGCTGTGTAGGATTCATGGAGTGTGAACTGAATCACCACATACCTGTTTGCATGTGCAGACATATTTATTTTGCAGGTACTTCCTTCAAGTACTCCTTTCTGTGAGGCCCTTCTTTACTTACAAGTAACTGCTCTTAGGACCAGATAGAAAGACCTGGCTATTGGGAACTGAGAGTTCTGGATGAAATGCAGGGACATTGGGTAGATAAGAAATAATGGCTTGTGTGGGCAAATGAATGCCAGCAGTACTCTGCAAGTACAGAGTCCATCTTTTTGTCTTTACTCAGCTGCAGAGGTCAGAGCCACCAGTGTCAATAAACTAGTCCTATAGAATAAAGGCCATCATCTTTTGGCAGCTCTGTAGCAGAGTGGTGTTCTCATTAGCGGTATCTCAGTGAACAGTGGAAAGGTTCTGAACACCTACAGAATCAACAGAGCACTGCATCTTGGCACTGGTGGTAAGAAAATCTGGCCTCCAGGTAGTACTCTGAAAAGTGCAAGCAGGTTCTTCTTTTATTTTCTTTTAGTGGCCAGCATTGAATACTGTTTTGACCCAATCAGACACAATCATCCTGATTCCGCTTGTACTTGTCAACCCCATCTTAATTGCAAAATACTTTGTTTATCAAATTACTCATGAATATATATGTCTTCCATGTGGTATGAGACAGAGCAACTCTGGCTGTCTTTTGAAGAATTCATATAGATTAGGGCTTCAGCAAGAGTAAAATTGGTCTTCAGTTTGGTAGAGAAATGCTAGACAACGTGGATTATATCTCTCTTGTTCTATAGCTACTAACGTAAATGCTGTATGCTTCAGTTTGTGCCTCCCTTAGGATGATTTATCAAAAGTAAGCTGGTATAAAGAAACATAAAATATGGAAAAAATGTAGCAGAGCCAAATAATTTTCTTTGTACACCAAAAGTATTTAATCCAAAATTCATAAAACCTCTTATTCCTGAGTCTGAAAATAAGGGTACTAACTCAGTCATGCTACACACTTTCTTGTTAAAAATCTCTCAAAAATGGCAGATATCAGTTAACACTCTGAGATAAACATCCTTTTTTAGCAGACTTGTACAAACTGGCAAGTGGGATATGGTTTCTATAGGCCTGATGGTGCACAAACTACCTACATGGCCCACTCACCTCTTTGATATTACTCACATGTTCTTAAGGTGTCAGGGCTTCTCTCTTCTGTTCAATTTTTTTGTGGGATGTAGGGGAAATCACTTCTGGTTTAAATTTTTGCCCCATTAGTATAAAATTCAGAGACAGATGTGCCCAGATGCTACAGAGACCAGTCCCAGGTAAGTCCTCCAGTGGGTTCTTTGGGCTACTCCCCTAGCTCCTTGGTGCTTCTGGAAAGAAGCAGACCTGCTTTTGACTGTGTATTTTATGTGGGATGGTGTTGTAGATAAACAAAAGAGAAACACTTTTGCCAATTGTGTTTAACTTTGCAAAAAATAACAGTTAAAATTGGGGTTGGATGAGATTAGATAAACCATTTAAAATGAAGGTAACCTTTTTTGGTTGTCTAATTTTCTAAGAGAAAATAATTGTGAGCAGGGGCTGGGAGGTGCAGAGAAGCAGGCAATGAAGGGCACAATGGGGAAAAACTGTCTCTCTTTACCAAGGTCTCATCCCATTGAAATACATGCTGTCCTCCCAAGGTCTGCAGCTCTTTGGCATTTGCAGAGAGGTGAGCTCCTATGAGAGAAACAACCTGGGATTCCCCTCCACAATGCTGTGAAGCTGTCATTTTTTATCAGTGTCACTGCTGCTTCCTGTTTATGGGAAATTCATGACGGGAATAAGATTGTTTTGGATTACAATCCAAATAAAGTCAAAGGATAAGAGAGCCAGAACCGTGGCTATGTTGGCCACTTCAGTAGTCCAGTCCTGCTGCTGTAACTCATCTTTTCCGCCTTTACTCTGATATCTTCTTCTGCCAGGAGCTGGATTTCTGTCCCATCAAAAGTGGAAGGCTTGGTAGAGGCAAAGCCTCAATGTTATACTACGGACTTTGTTGGCATTTTCTGGTCAGTGAGTCACAGCTGATGTGAGCATTTTTGCTTTGGTTGTGTAAGATAAAACCAGGTAGTTACTCTATTCTGAGGAAGCTGAAAAGCTTGGTTAATGCCTGCAAGGGAACTCCCTTGGCCTGAGGTCTTCCCTCAGTGCTTTCCCACACTCTTCTTGTCCTTACCAGCAGGGCTTGAATAGTAATTCTGTCTCCATCTGTTGGTGCTGGTCTTAGTTTCCTATGACACTTAGCACTTTTGGTCCTGTTTCTGGTGGCCTGTCCCCTTAGTGTTGGGTGATGGTGGTCTCTCTCCTCTTTCCAGTTACTGTTTGAAAGGGTGAAGGATCAAGATCACTAACCAAAATGCTTGTTATGGAGAGAAAAATTAAGGGTTGCAACTGCCAGAAGAATGCCATGCAGCTAGCAAAGATTTTTGCTTAATCCCTCAAAATGTCCATGTCACTCTGCATTTTAGGCACAGGAACCAGGAATGGCATTAAGGGAAAAAATATCCCCCTTGTTATCATTAAGAACATGGCTTGATGACCTCTTTTATAAATCAGTAACAGAGGGTAATGGAGCAGAAGGTTCTCTCTGAGATCTTAATTAATCCAAGCAGAGATATGTGTCTCTGGTGTGAGGTAGGATTAGAAATTAGCTCTAAAAACAAAACAGCCTATGCAAAATTGATGAACACTGGCCTATAAAACAATTCAGTGAATTAGTTCCAATTTGTAATGTGGCATTCCTTGAAGTAATTGGCCAACACAGTTTTTGTCAGAGGAGGTAGTAAAGACTGAATAATTTTATCACTTAAAGTTAATTTACAATGGTGTGGAGAGGGTGACTGATCTGTTTTTTCACTGAGCCAGAGTCTAACTTGTTGCTGTAGCCTTATAAAAAGATGCCATTTTTAGTTTATGCGGTATACCTTGAATGTAGAGGCCTATGATCAGGATGGGAGGGAGGTTCAGTAGATCTCTGAAGGAGGGAAGGTATCCAGGAAAAAAGTAAAAGTGTGGGTATGTGGGCATCAGAGAAGAGAGAAGGGTTGGAGGAATGACAGGCTTCTGTGTCAGAAAGTGAACTTCTTCCCTACACACGCCTGCAGGAGTGGGCGTTGAAGGGAAGCTGACTGCCTGACTTGCTCCTGGAAATCTTCCATTTTTTCAGCGGAGTGAAAAGCACGTTATTTTTATTACTATTAAAAAGTGCTTCTGCACTTGCTGTGTCTGTAAGTGAATATTACAGTGCTGCTCAGTGGAAGGTTAGCAGAAAGCCACAGGATTTGTTTAGTCTGATGCCCTGAGAGGCCTCACTCTGCATTTCATCTGTAATGACGAAAACTGAGTACAAGGGATTAGGAGGTTCCCATGGTCAGTAATGGGATACAGGAGGCCTTCACACAGGGCAGGGGGGCTCTTTGGTGAGCTGTGGAGGGGGAAAGTGAAGGCCATGAGGATTATAAGCAAGCAAGGAGGCAAGAAAAAGCATGTAAGAGGACAGAGCATTGTCCAGGGGAAAGAAAGGTGACTAATGTTCATTTCCAAAGGTGTCAGGTATGTTGAGTGTCCCTTCTGGGAGCAAGGCATTAGCTTGCTCTGAAAGGAAGTATCTGTATGCGGTGGTGGGAGTACGTGGCACGGGATTGAAGGGTAATGGTGGTGACTCCTGTGTATACCCCTCTTCTTCAGGATATTTCCTCAGTAGGATAAAATTTTGGAAAATGCTGCCAAAATACTGATTTTATGAAGTTGTTTTGGGGTTTTATTTGTTTGTTTGTTTTTTTGTTTGGTTGTTTTTTTTAATTTTCACCTGCTGCTTTATGCTTTGTGGAGGCTATATGGTCATGTCTACCACATTCCCTGTTGTTGGTTGGGTAAGATGTCTCATTTCAGACAAAAGAATACAGAATGATAAGGCTGATAAGGTGTTCAGTGGCCAGCTGCCCTAGTGAGTAATAGAGTCACTGAAGACAGGGGAGTTTGCCAGGAAGGTGCCTTGGATGGGCACTGGTGCTCTGATACCCTTGCTCTGCCCATCTTGGATGTTTCCCTGCTAGTCAGAGAAGACAGCTGGGATCCCTTTGCTACTCCTGATGGCGTAAGCAGGTTTGATGAGTGTGCTACAGGCTGAGCCACAGCTCTGGTGTGTTGTGTTGCCCTGCCCAAGCTGCAGGAGTCAAGGGCAGGGCTCTCAGTAGGTACCTCCAAACAGCCCTAACCACAGGGTCTGCATACCTTGTTACACCTCCTCTCATTTCTTCTCCCTTCTTCCTCCATCCCTCTAGCTCCCTCTTAACTAGCAGCTGGTTCGTGAAAGGTGGGACTGAGTAGTTTGCTTAGATGCCTTCCTGAGCTCTCAGGGGCTGGGGTGTCTGGAGTTAGTTATTCTGACCATGATCTTCTTTACTTTTATACTTAGATTAGGGAGAAGTAGCTTTCTGACAGGCATTCTGTGTACCCCTCTCAATAGTATTACCACTCCTGGCAGCCTCACCCCAAGAAATGTGTGCAAAGTGAGCCATGGAAAAATGGTCAGTGTTGACAAGTCTTTTCCTTGCCAGCAACACTGAAGCACAGGGGTATTCCCAGCAGCTCTGTCTGCTTCAAATACTCTTTATTACCAGCAATTAAGGATTGGATGTGATTTTAAAGAATTATACGGGCATCTGTTACAGAAGAACTTAACCCTTCCAAATCAAGTCCTTATTTGGCACAAAACATGCTTTGTCTTCTGCAGCTAATAAAATGTAGAGGTCAAGAATGCAAATATAAGAAATTACTTCTTCATCAAAGAAGAATAAAATTAAGGAGAGGCATGACCATGCCTCTGGTAGTACTGTGCTACCTGGAGGAACAGGGAGAAATTACGAATGCTCATCAGGGAGTTTGTTGCCCTCCCATGGGAAATTCCTTATCTGGCAGGTCAGGTCTATGCTCATTCTTCACTTCCCTTCACATTCTCCACCCTTATGTCTTTAAGGGGTGAGAAACCCAGCCTACTAGAAAATAGAGTGGTTGCCTCCAAAGCATGGGATGGTGCTCCTCACTCCATTCTCAGTCTTCTCTCTTTTTAGCTCATTAGGGAAACTTTGCCAATTAGGCCTCCCAAGAACTAGTAAGGCAGGAATAAGTCTGCAGTGAACGTATCAGATTGCATGTGTGCTTTATATTGCTTGTGAGTAAATGATTGTGTTTTCTGGGTGGTAAATTTGCCTAATTCTTTGCTTAATACTCTCAAAAAAAGAGAGGCATACACAAGAGACTAGTCAAGGGCACCATTCATCAGCTGGAATAAAAACAATGCAAAATTTTTAGCTCAAGATATTTTGCAGGGCTGACAAATGCAAATACTATATAGTAGCACTTTTGAAAATGGAATCCAGTGCTCTTTTTTTGTGTCTTTTGATTTCTTTCAGATATTTTTCTCATTTTTTGTTTGTTTGTTTAGGTGTTTTTGTTTGTTTGTTTATGGGTTTTGTTGTTTTCCCTCCCTCCTCCCCTCAAATCTTATCATTTGCATGATCAAAATTCAGGGTGATGGGTTAAACTGCAGGAAACAGTAGCTCCAGCTTTATTGAGAAATAACTCTTTCTCAGTCATGTCAATGTCCAAAAAAAGGAAAAATGAGAGTACTCCTTGAGGGTCTATATCCATTACTAGCGTGGCTAATTATTATTAAGTAATTACTAACACTTTGATAGTGGCGATAACTGAATTTTATGAGCACAACAGAGCATAAATCTGAAAGAAGCAGTATAATTTACTAGAGAAGAGCCGGGCGGTAGAGTCCTGCGCCTCCTCTGTACATGGATCCTGGGCTCAGGGTGTGGGGTAGAGCTGGTTTCCCTGACATCCTTCTACTGAAGAAATGTGTCACCTAGTCTAGGCGCATGAAGGCCAGCTTGTTTGATGCCTACCAAAATGTGACATGAAGGAAGGCGTGTAAAAATGTCCCTTGTGAGTTCTGCACCTGTACCCCATTAGCTGTTTTGGAAGAATGTGGAGAGGAGGTGCAGGTTATATGAGATTTATGTTCTCACAACAAAGGGTAAGTATCCTGCTCCACCTTCCATCTTCCTGCCCCCCGAGCTCCTGCAGCATACTTCTGGTGTGCACATCATTCTGCATCGCATCTGTCCTCTTCCCTTATTATTTTTCTACCCTAATTAATCTTGTTCCACAGTGTCAGGCAGGTCTAGAAGTAAAATAAAGCAATTGTTTATTATTCAAAGCCCAAGACAAAGGTATTAGTGTTTAGGGGGCTAATGACTATAAGCAGAGCAAACTACGTGGTTATAGACTTTGTGTAAAGTGAGTTTCTTCCCTTGTCTCAGTATATCTCACTCAGAGGCTCTGAAGCACATACTTACTTGAGGTAGATCACCTGACCTCTTCCCACATCAGATAAATTCTTCAAGATCTGGGGGAATGCAATTTTCTTTATAACATTGCTGGTCTTATTTTTAATAAGAACAACAGGCCAGTAGCAAAGCACTTTACCAAGACCTACTGCTTCTTTCCTACAGTCAGTCTCTTGGTCATCCTGCCCCAGCATGAGGGAAGGTTTTAGGAGAGTGCACTGGTAGCCCCATTTTGCACTCCTGCATGCACCTGTGCACACATGTTGGGTCCTGTACACTTCTGGGGACAGATGGCATAATTTCCACGTGCCCTCTGTGGCGTGAGAGGATGGGATGGGAAGAGAAGCTGCCCTGAGAGTCATGACTGTAGCAATAGTGGTGACCGCACACTTATGGTGGGTAACTTCTCTGAGGAAGGAGCAGTCCTTGTCTACCTCACATCTGACCCACCCCACAGTCATGCCAAACTTACCTTCCCGACGCTGTGCTAGTGGAGAGGTACCCATCATTACTTTCTCTCCCACCTGGAAGGGCTGAGCAACTGGGTGAGACAAAGGCTGATCATTTCTCTGTTCAGGTAGCCACCATGAGCACAGTTGGGACCCATCTACTCACTGGACCCTGTCACAGGTTGTGTTGCCTTCTGCTGCCAGCCCTTGTACCATTTCCATAGTTCTGTAGGCTACTATCCAGGAGAACATGTCTGGGGATGTATGCAACATGAGTGGAAGAGGAAGGTTTGCTGGATGTGCTGAGGGAAGAGCATGAAACAGGCATCTATTTTAAAAAGGGATTAACAGTTTAGATGCATCTATTGCCAGCAGAGGTGAAAAGGCCTTCCATGACTATCAGTAGTGACATGCTGGTATCTGGCTAGAAATACGTAGAAGAGTATGATCAAAACCTGGGGTTGCTCAAAATAAGCCAAAGCTAAAAGTACCATATCAGTAGCCACTTGGTACAGAGAGAGGAAAGCTGATGTTTGTAAATACAATTTTAACCTATCTGTGTCTCTTTAAAAGAGACTGCAGTATCTAAGGAGGAAGATGTAAAGCTTCTTGAGAACCTGAAGTTCAAAAAATTGCCAGGACTCAAAGATACCAGTGTATATCTAAGGTTTTTTGAATAAATAATGTGGAATCACAAAAATAATGAATTCTGGGCTTTGCCCTGGTCCTGGTGAAGTCCAGAGGGGTCTCAGCATGCTTCATCAGATGGAGGATGGTATAGCAAATGTGTAAGAAATAGACTTGTTTGTTTCTTTAAAGGACCAGAGAGCTTTGTGAATAGCTGTTGTGTTTTAGCCAGTTATAACTAGCTGTTTGTGATGAGGCGAAGTTGTTGTTGTTGTGGTGCCTGCTATTGACTGCTTGCTGAGGCACTTCAGAGCATAATTAGGAACATGAAAGGCCAGTGTACTGTCCTGGAGAACCAGTTCCTGGCCAAGTGCCTTTATTTTTTTAAGGCCTTTTTGGTGTACCTCTGTTAAAAACTTTGAAAGCTAATATGGAGTTACTAGGCAAGGAGCACTTATGAACTGATGAAGTAATATTTGGAAATGCAAGCATCTGCTATTCCAAACAAGAAGCATGCTCTGAAGCCACAGAATAAACAAATGGTGACTGGTGGCAACTCAGAGCAAAGAAAAGTTAAGAGAAAACTCGTGGTTAGGAGAAGTTGGTACTTGAACCAAGAGCATTGTAAGGATTTGAAGGATTTAGAGGAGGGATTGGAAAGTAAATTGGGAAATGGCCTGAAATCCTATGAAATCAGTGGGAAGACTTCCCTTGGGCTTCAGGTCAAAACGTGAGTGTAGAGAATGAAGAGTGCCTCAAGTGTTGCAAACACAAGAACAGATGGAGAGGGGAGGTGGTTGAAGGGTACTGAAGGTACAAAGAGAAGTAGGAGATTCCATATTAGCTGAAAACCCTACAAATGTCCAAAGATTCCTGTGAATTCTCATTGGCTTTCTTCTTTCAAACACTTACAGTTTCATATGAGTAACCTGGTGTGGAGTATTCAGGGACACCACAATAACCACTGGTGTCGCTAGGATACTCAGTTATATTAAAGAGGGGATTAAAATTCAACTAGAAGGTGTAAACCTACATGGCATAGAATTGAGGGCAGGCAGGAATATCCTGTGAAAGGTTGCCATCTCCTTCAGTGCAGCAGTTGGAAAAGATGTGATAAAAGCGGTCACAGGAGGAGGCAGGATCAGTGTGTAAGAGATTTTAAAGCAAGGTTACAGGAGACAGGCCTGAGGCTTTCTGAACTGTGAAGGAGATGAGTATCTAAAAATATTTTAAAAACCCCCAAACCTGTGAAAGGAATAGTGAAACATTTTCATTTCCTCCTGTGAGCCCCCATTCCCCTCCCCCACCAAAAAAGATTCACACTTTATACTATAAGTAAATGTAAAGCTAACAAAAGGATATACTTCCTTTTCCAACACCTTGTCAATGGCTGCAGCCTGCAGTTGCAAGAGATGGAGGCACATGCAATAAACACTGTGGATTTATTGTTGAAAGACTGGCGATTTTGCAGCACAAGGCAACATCTTTATGGTAGCACCTGAAGAAACAAGCGATGGAATTGCTCATAAGCAGGTTTTGGGAAGGAGCCTCCTGTACAGATCATGCACAGCCCTGCACAATTAACTGGCTACTTACCTCTTCCCATTTGTCACTCCAGGTCACACGCATCATTTCTCTCGCGCTTTTAGAGATAGCTACAGTGGTGCTGGCACGGCAGCCCCAGTGGACCGCTCATCTAATCTGCTGTGGCAGTTCGTCTTCTATGTAGGCCACTGCAGAACAAATTAAATTTTTTTGTGTCTTCATTTTCTTCTGCAAATGGTTTCCTTCTTTGGTTCAGCTTTAGTTTTTATTAGCATTTACCTGTTTTAACTGCATGGATCTGCCCCTCATCTTTGGCCTTGCAGAGAATCCAGTAACTGTTTTCCTGCAAATGGCAAGCGTATTTTCAAGGCCTAGGCTTTAAATGGTTGTTCTCACAAAAAAAAAACAGAAAAAAAAAAAAAGAAAAAAAATTCCTCTCACGCCCTTGACATGAAAATAACAATGTGAACAATGGGAGCTGGCCGGAGCCAGCCTGACGCTGGAGCGCGCTGTGTGGAAGGAGGTTGAAGAGGGAAAAAAAACCCCACACATGCCGTGGAGGGAGGATGTTCGGCAGACTATTTGCATCAGAGTTTGAGAACCCACACAATAAAAATGAAAGTGCAGAGTGCAGGCCAGCTGCCTGAGATAAGATCACATTGTTGGAAAGGGGAGAAATGTACTGTCTCAGTGCTAGCTGGGCAGGCAGCAAAAGTACACCACAAAACAAGTGGTGAGATCACATGTGCAGCCCCTCTTCCTTGGTTGCTGATGTATCGAGGGATTTTGATTGATTTTTGTGTGTCACGGTATGCCACAGCCAACCTGGGAGAATTAAGCAGATGGTATAGTGTGCAGGGGAATTGTGTGGTGCATGGATATAGAGGGGAGCTAAAATCAATGATTTTTAACAAGTAAATGCAGCTTTGTGCAGTTCCCCAGCAGTGGTAGGGCCGTAACTGATGTGGCGGCTTTATTGCAGCTGTTTGTGGGTGCATTTGGCCTCAAACCGGGAGGAAAGAAGGCTCTGCTGTGGCTTGAACAGTGCTCTCATTTGTTCTCTGCACAGCTCTAGGATTCGATTCCTCGCATCTGTGGCAAATCATCTTATTTATCACCTCCAGTGACCAATTCAGATGTTGACAGAAATGTCAGTTTTAGAAACTCACAGATGCTATTAGGGATAATGAACTAGCTGGATTTTTAATCATATATTTAATATATGCTCTGATAAGGCTGCAGGGTCGGGCTTGAACTCTCTCACCTAATTTTTAACTCTTGGGGTTTTTTTTTATGAAAATTACTAAAAATAATTTTAAAATCCCAGCCTCTAAATTAGCTCTAAAGTTCTCACATGCCTTCCTCAGGCATCACATAAGGTTGTGGGGCTGAACTCTGTTTTCATTAATTCTAGTCTGAGTTCTGTTCCGCATCTTGTGTTGCTGGCCATTGTTGTTGATTTAACTGTATGCTCTGTGGATGATTTTCTGGACCTTCTACACTACTTTTATACTGAGTGATAAAAAACGATGCCTGTGTGATTGCCAAGTGGACATGGAGGGTTTATTGTAGTGCCTGCCGGCCATTTCTCTCCATCCTCGTGTGTGCAGGTGCTAGCATGCTTTCACTAACAATGCTTTCACCTCCAGTGCTCTTGCCTGCTTTGTCCTCTAGGGCTCCTTCTCTCCTGCACGTTGGAGATTCACAGCTTCTTAAAACCATTAGGGAGAGATTTTAGGATGAATTGGGTGAATACCACAACACCAGCTTTGTGTCTCTTCTGATTCAAAGCATGGGCAACATTTTCTCTTTACTGCCTTCTCCATGCACGCCCTTGGGCACAAAAAATACCTGATAGAGGAAGACTCGCCCCTGAACAGGGTCAGCTGGGGGAACTTCAACACAGAGAATGGTGCTGTATAGTTGATCCTTGACAGCAAAGGTTGCTAAGTTTTGCTAAGCTAGCCCAAAACCAAGGGATTCTTCTGCATCTGTTGTGACTGCTGTGATGGCTGTGCCAGAAGAGAATACCTTTGTCTGTAACAGAACCCACCAGTGCTCTGTGGCCATTATGGACCTGGGCTCCCATATGAGTCTACATAAATTCCACACAGTCCATGGCTTCATCAGGTGAGCTGGTTCATTCTTTCTGTACCAGTGCATGCAAATATTCCCAATATTCTCTTCTGTGTTGCTTCCCTGTTAAATAAAAAGGCCCCATTTTAACAGCTTTTTTCTCTAGCCATCCAAGACACTGACAGGATTACACTGCAATTCAGAACCACATGCAGTGATGGTGGCTGGGTGGAGCTGTGTATGCTCTGGGTCAGGATTATCACGGAAACTGTATGTGTGGATTCGGTCTCTTTAGCAGAACTGTTTAAAAATTACTTTCCTGTGATCAGAACTAAATGCAGGATGCATTTGTCTGTATGGAGATGCTAGTCCTGGGCTCATGTTTAGTTTCATTTTACTTTTTTTAAAAATTTTTTTATGAGTTGTTGAGCTGTTATTGATGAACACCTACAAGTCAAAATCTTGAGAGTCCTCCTGGCTTACTGAGTAAGCCAACAAGTGAGCGGTGTCTGTATAATTCCTCCTCTCTAAAACAGTTTGCAGAAGGTACTTCTGGATATTGTTTTATGGATAAAGGTGTTGTGGAAGGAAAGAGCACCTCTTCTGGTGCTCCTGTGACCTCAGCTCTGCCAGGTCAGGCTTTGCTCAGGCAGACTGATGCTCTTCATCAATTATATTCATGTTAGGGAGAAAAAGAGGTCTAACTAGTCTGTGGGTAATGAGTGGGAATTGTGGCCTGCAGATTAATTAAGATGTTTGTTCCCTCTGTTTACTGACACTGGAACTTAAGTAGTTGCATCCTGTAGAAGAACATTACTGTAACTCTGTTTCCTGATGTTTTACAAAGTATAACCTTCCACACTTGGCTGTATCTCTAGAAAGTTTACTGGTTTTGTTTTTTAATTCCAGCTATGTTTTTTTTAAAAAATGGGCTTTCATGGAAAGTGAATCTTTACACAAAAGTATACCTGTATACAGACTTTTCTAAACCATGAACAGTAGTAAAGAGTCCCCACTATTCTGTAAGATAATTTTAAAGAAAAATAGTAGAAACATACAACATGAAAGAAAAGATACTGTAACTTCTCAGTAAAGACTCTTCAATTCTTTTTCTCCCTCCTAAAGAGATACTTTTCCATAATTCTTTTCTACATAGACATGGATTTATTTTTCATTGTTATTTTTAATAAAAGAATTGTGTTTTAAGAACTGCTCAATTCCCTAGGCTTAAACAAAGAATTAATGTCTGAATTGTCATTATAATGTAATTTTTAGGCTGAAAATCCTTCTGGTATGGGATGCTTGTAGCCTAAAAGCTTTCTGCTATATAAGGAAATGTATTTTATTTAACTTTCTCAACCACCTCTATGTGCATAAGAGAGTAGCATCCAAATTCAGACTCAGGATAGAAACTTTCTAACTGCACTAATGAGTTTCTGCCATAGCTCTGTAACTAGTAGTCAGCAGTCTGTATGATTACTCATCTCTGCTTTCACAAAGGCTAGAGGTTCCAGGTGTGTTTTCTTAGGCATTTTAATATATTGAATGTTTTTGTTTCAAAGTCCATGACTGCAGCTGTTGGGACGTGGGCTTTGCTGTCTTCCCTGTGGTTGTTCCTCCGTTGCTGGCTCTCTGAGCCTGGGTGGTGAACGCAATGATAAGGCTCTTGTGTCAGAGTAGTGTCAGTCGCAGGACTCGTGAAATCCTGGTCCTTGCCTTAGCATCCCATGTTTCCTGAGGTGGACAGCAGGTCTAGTTGCTGAAGACCAAGATGCCAGGCAACATGCACAACTCAGATTCCTGATCCTTTGTGTGTTCTCTTTCAGCATGGTGGGCTGTGCTGGGGTCTGTGCACACTGATACCAAAATCTGCGGTGAAGGTCCCGCACTCAGCACCCTTTTCAGCGAATGAATTCACAGGAGACAGACTTTGTTCAGGCAGAACTCTTGTAACTTTATTACTCAATTTATATACAGAATAAGGGTCCGAGCTATCAAGCGAGGCCAGATTTTACTTATCTACACACATTCCACACAGACACTCTCGTGGCTGCCTTCAGCCATGAAGAACAACCATGCTTCAAGCAGATTTCCAGCTTGATCTTGTGATTCTTTTCACACACGCACTAATCTTATCTCTGGTTTGCTCAGGACCACAATATTGTTTTAATATTTTCTTCTTCTTCTTCTTTTTCTATCATCCAGATGGCTGGTATTGTCTTGTTTAGCTGCTCCTACAAAAATCAACTCTCAAGCTTCCTGGTGCGAGGAGCCAAGTGATGGGATCCAGCCTCCTGAAATCAATTTCTCTGGTGGCAAGGGGGTAGTTGGTGGCTCCTGCATCATCTCTGAGTAAAGGAGTTGTAAGTTACAATGGGGTGGTAGCAGACAGGCTGAGTTTGGCCTTCTGGCTTTAGCAGCTGCCTAACTGTGATGCCAGCTGATTTTCTGGGTTGAGTGACCCTCAGCCACCTTCCCTCAGGGCTATATCTGCAGATGAGGTAATACTGTTACTGGGTACTTAGAGATGCAGTATTTTGCTTGTTAGCATTTCACTGGTGCTTGAAAGCAGTGAAAGGAAAACAGCAGGGAAAGGAAACAAGTTGTGTCCCCACATGTTACATCTTCCTGGTCCCGGAAAGCGAGGTGTTAACTCCTCTTTCCTTGCAGCACACACTCCCTCACTGATAACTGGGAAACACTGGGTGACAGAGTGTAAACCACTTGGGTGGCCCAGTGCATGGTACAAAGGTGTGAGACCATGCCCAGCTGCCTGTGAACTAAGCCCTGCCTGTGGGAGTCCACCATCCTCTTCTGACTTGGTAATGAAGCACAAGAGTTTGTTTTGCTGAGATGCATTACTTGTTCTAGCCATGCATTACATTGATTCCTCTCTCTAAGATCTGATTTTACTTTTCACTCTACATCGCCAGTGAGTCTCTTGGTATTGGGGGATTTAAGTGGTTTCAAACCCAGCAACAGGACACTTGGACCTGCAAATCTGTGGCATGGGGGAATGAGATGGTTGGGTCCATGTGCAGTTCTATACAGCAGATATTACCATTACCCATAAAGGACACTTAAAAGCCAAAAAGAGCTACAAATACTATGAACAACTTTTGCCTCCCCCTCTCCCACACTAACATCTGGCTGTGCCTGTTCATAGTCCACTAGTTAGAAAGATTTGGTAAGGAAGTAGCAGGACATGAACAAGTAGAATCAAAATGGGCTCCCCACAGTGCTCTTGGCTTTGTGCACTGTGGTCTGGTTTTCTCAAGAGGGCATCTACGCTGCCCTTCTCTGAAGCTGCCATGAGACCATTTGGGATGAGTATCAGAGTGACAGTGGTGGCATGGTGTGGTGTGGTGTGGTGTGTGTGGTGTGCCCCCCATGATGATAGGGAGCTGCAGATCCTCCCTGACCTTTATAGAATCATAGAATAGTTTGGGTTGGAAGGGACCTTTAAAGAACATCTAATCCAACCCCACCTGCAGTGAGGCTAGGTCATGCTGCAATTCCAGGGATTCCTCTCCCTGCGGTTACCTTC
>JAYRBT010000114.1:30481285-30512898 GCA_036023395.1 Myiotriccus ornatus
AGGAGCATATGTTGATAATGTAGGAGATATGGAAATTTCAGAAATACCACTTTATATTGCTTTTCTCTCTACTTTCATTGGGGAGCATAGTTTCTGTCCTCATTTGTAGCCTTTGTTGCTCTAATGTATTCATCACTTCATTGCTGGATGTCCCTCTATAATAGTATGCTTATATAATGCTGATTTCCATTGTTTGCCAGTGCCTTGTCCACATACTAACCTCTTGGTTTTCCTGCCATCTCTAGTGAGTAACACTGACGGGTCTTTTGGGTTTTCACGTATGATAAAGCTATCACTGGGCAATTCATTTCATGCTTTCCCTGTATAAACATTATGCGTTTGCTGTTGGAAACATTTGAAATCGCTGGATCTTTATTGCATATTTCATTGTTTTATGAAATGCAGTCTCTGCTCAGAGAAAAGAAAGATCAAGACAACTAAATTTGAACTGTTTGGGGTTCAGAAAACAGAACAGAGTCTCCCAAAACTGTATCACACTTCCCCACTTGCCTCCCGCTGCTGCTGTGCAGAAAAGTGTTAAAAGCCTCTTCTGACCTGAGCAACAAATGCCTGCCTCTTTCATCCCAAATATGGGCTTTCTCTTTGGTGTCTGACTTGACAGACACTAACCAGATGTGGACTATCACTGTTTCAACAGGCTGTAAAACAAAAAGAAAGAAAAGAATTCAGTGGAAGTGGAAAAGTTTTGCTGGTTATTAAACTCAATGTCAATGCTTAATAATATCGTACTATAGCTCTGGATATAACTTTTCCTCTCCACTCAGTCTGCATGAGTTTTAAAAACAGAGTGCTTGTGGGAATGGTTTTGCCTTCCTATTACAGCTGTGGCCACTGATACATAGAAAACTGCAATGACTGGTACGAAGTCAGTGTTGGGAATAGAGCAAAACATTGTTTCAACTTACAAGTATTACAAAGGACAGTTTTTCCAAAATAAGGATGTCTCTTGTGTTGTTGATGCATGCATTACTTGCTTTATCCAAGATCCATATTATGTAACAAGTATAACATAAGGTTGAGGCTAGAACCTCATTGTGCTGACACAAATGAGATTTTTGTCACTGAATTTTGAGAGAGTCTGAAGAAACTGTGGCATATCCCACCAGTTTTACTTTTCAAAGTGGTGATCCTAACCAGACCTGATGTCACAGTACTGACACTGTGCAGGAGGAAACCTAGTGGTACATCTTTTGGCAATTTGCAAAGTAATTTGGCATATTTGTTTAACATTGTAGTCAGTGTGTTTGTAGAATTGCTGGATTTTTTTCCCCCTATTTATTTTCTTTATTTTTATTGTCTTGCTGATGGGTTTTGGGTTGAGTGTGTAGGTTTGCCAGAGTATTTCCTCAGCTGTTTACACCTGTTACATAAATCCTTGGTAGCAAGCTATTTTTCTCTGCTGTGGAGGCATGCTGGTTTGGACTACACTAGCAGCGAGTGGCATGGCAGTATTGGGACTTTGTCCACATCTAGCACTCTCTATTCAATGGTGTCCCAATCTCCTAGACACTGGGAGACTGGGGCTCACAGCCACGGTGTTCAACACCACTGATCTCTATTTCTACATCTCTTGTTACAAAATAAAAATGTTCAATGTTTCTTACTTTGTTTATTTAAGCAAGATTTAAGGTTAAATCTCAGATTGGGAGTCTATAAAACATGGAGAAGTGTGTGGGCCCATGTTCTGCAGGCCTGTATGGCTTTTTTTTCCTTTTTAAGTCTAAATATTCTGAAGTGCTGTTGTATCCCTTTGAGAGTGTATCCCTTTGAGAGTGGTAGGTCTGTAAATGAACAGCAGGAGTGATTCTGGATTTAATATTTTTAAGTCTCTCTCCTTTGGCTTGGTATGCAATATCAAGCAACTCTTTTGTTCTTACCACTTAGATTTTAATTTCCTTTCTTTTTCTTATTCCTATTATTAATAACATTCACCATCAGCCTCAGCCAGCATCCTGTGATGAATGGGAACTATCCTACATCTCCTGCTTTAGAAACATGTAAGGAAACAGGGAGAGCCAGGACATTTGGGGCCAAATTTCTGGTTTTTCTTTAGTGGCACCCTGGTGGCAGCAGTGCAATCAGTAGCTTTATTTGCAGTATTGCTGGTCTTCTGGAAACAAAGGACAGGAGAGATTCTGGAAGAAAGCTTCAAAGCTTGTTCTGCCATCTTGGCTGGTTTTATCTATATATAAATCATGTCATACACATGATTTAAATAACTTGATAAAGTTATTTCAAGGTTTCTAAACAAGCTCAGAGCCAGAAAACTAGTCCAGCAGAGGTCTCTGAGGATAGCTGCAGAGATCAATCTATAAGATGTAGAGAGTAAAGATCCCAGATCTGGCCCAGAGACTACAGCTCATTCTGATCTGAATCTACACTCTGGTGTCTAGATTGTAGTTGATGTTTGGGGAGGCCTAAATCAGAATTGGTCTTAATGTGATTGAGAAGTAGGAAAGCTTTGAACCTAAGGTGGGAAAAATCACAAGGTTTTGATTTGGGCAACACTAAGTTTTGACGCAGTTGTTGAGAGAACCTGAAATACTCAGTGTTCATTCTGAGTGATAAGATATGGTCCATCCCAGAGACATTTGCTTACTGTTTTGTGACACGGGAAGTTCAAACATGTGGATAATAAGAGGGGGCGGATTGGTTATCCTCCAAGAAGAGGGTAAACAAGTGTACAGCCAATAGTTCATCTTCGGAGGTCCTTGCTGCTGTTACCACCTTACTGACTGCCAAAGGGTGCATGGTGCCCTCTGCCCTGTGACTTTGCAGAGGAACAGAACTCCTAAAGTTTGCAAGTCAGACAGTGCACCAACCAAAAAGCCATTTCTTTTCTGGAGCTGTCAGAGGTAGCAGAGGCCACTCCAGGGTCAGTTAAGGTTGTGTCTGCCATTTCAGTGGCAAGGACTTTTGGAATTGCTGCAAGTGATGAGATGATGAATGCTTCCATCACTGGGTGGTAGCAAGAAAATTACAGTGTTTATCCCGTGTCTGCAGATGGATTTGGCAGGGCTGGTCTTACCAGATCTGAGCAGTGTTTCAGAAGTGTAAACATAGGCTCTTGGGTCTCACTGTTCAGTTAGTTGTTCTGGTTGTGCTGTTTTCAGAAAGGTTCAGACATGTCTAAACTGCAATGTTGATGGAAAACAGAGCCCAAATCAAGTACAGGTAGAACATTCACAATCCCACTGTCCAGCCACAACCATGCTTTCTCTTGAGGAACCATTATTTATTTTGTTTGTTGATTTCATTTCTCATGAAAAGGGAACAGTACAGAGTTCCTCAAGATATTTGGGCAGACCCGGGTATCAGTCAAACTTCATGGATGTTGGTCATTAGCTCTGTTGAGAGAGCAGATCTGAAGCCCACTGTGTTTAAATGTTCAGCAAAATTTGCTCTGATGACTTCAGCTGATGTTTCATCAGTGCAAGCTTTTTGCCATGCATTATAAATATTTTTAAGAAGTTGCTTTGATGGGGAAGCTAGGAGTGGACTGAAGCAGGCAGTAAACATGTGGACATCTGTACCAGTGCGCTCCTCAGTCACCTTCTATGCTGGTTTGACCTTTGAGGGATCTCGGATGAGTCTTTTGTCAGAAGACAAGCTCTAAAAAAAAAAAAACTGTTTGTCCATGGCTGGCATTATACTGTACCTTCACACAACCTAGGACAAGCCTATATGCTTTGTCATGATCTTTTGGCATGAAGCTCTAAGGCAAGAATGTCACTGAGCACTACGCTCCCTCTATCTTGTTTTCTTTTGCTTTTTCCTCTGACCAGGTTCTTCACTTCCTGCTGTAGGCTGCCCTATTGTGCACCTAGCTGTTGCTCAGTACAGATCACATATCCACCAAGGGCTATGATCCCTAAATGTAAGAAGCTGAAAGAAGGCGTAATTTATATCTATATATTATTGTGTTTCTGTTTTCATATTGTGATAACCATGGCTTGATTTTTCATAATGTATAATTTTCTTTGACTAATTGGTTGGGACAGGCAAGATGAAACCTAGGAAGACCCTGTAGTTTTAAAATAAATGCACTTCTCTTCAGATTGTAAATAACTGAATGATCTGCATCCTAATTATTCTTGTACTATGGGGAACTTCATGTGATATTTATTTTTTTTAAATGGAGATAGATTTTTCTTCTTTTTTCCCATTTCTCTTCTGGTTTTTAAAGGATTCAGCTACTAAACATCTTAAGTAAATCCCTGATGATAAAAAAACCCTAATGTAACTTTTATTTAAATTCATGTAAATGAAAACTGAGTGTCCTAAGCTGTTTCTTTCAAAACAGAGCCTAGTGAATTTTTCCAAAAGGCTAAATATCATGAGACTCATGTTGTAATAAAATGAGAATGGGAGAAGTGGAGGAATTTAGCAATACCCTAGATATTGTTTAATTCAAAGCTACACTGAAATAAAGCAAGTCTTTCCAGATTTTGTTGGAAATTTCATCTGTCATACATGTAGATAATGGATACATATATTATATTAAAATAATTTCTTACACTGAAAAAATGAACCTATCATGTTATAAAATAATCCAATGCTGTAATTTTATGTTAACTTAATGTTATGTTATTTCAGGTGCAAATTAACACTACATAATTAATATCTCATTTATAAATAGAAAGAATGATCTTAAGTTCAAATAAATTTCAGTGACTTACTGTTGAAAACATGCTATACAGAAATTGGTAAAGAACACACACAATTTTAGAAGACACTATGATTCCTGCCTCTGCTCTTGTTTTGTTGTATTTTGTTTTGAAAGGATAAGCATGTTTGATGCATTCAGACGCTGGAACAAAAGACTTTCTGCTTATCTTTAGTTAGGAGAAATCACCAGTGTTGGGTTTGATTCTGGTTTTAATAAACACAAATGGTGATGACAGCTTTGTTTGGTTTTTAAGAGTGTCAGTCTGTTTCGGATGCTTTTCCTGCTTGGGCTGAAGGCAAATGGAAGCATTGCCAGGGTGGGCTCTGAGCTCTGAGGATGGAGGGGTCTGGAATACCCTAGTTCCAGTCCTGCCTGCAGTGCAGTGGTCTCAGGAGCTCCTGCAGTCCCTTCAGGAACAACTTATGTAACTTCCGACATGCCAGCAATATGCTACGCAGTGAAATAGTCTCTTGCCTTGCTTGCTGGCTTCTTTTTTTTTTTTTTTTTTTTTTCCTCCTTTTCTTCTCTCTCAGGGGAATTGCATCATCTGCCTGTATTTCACAGCTTGGGCAGCAGGGGAAAGGAATAGAATAAATCAACATGTTGCTTTTATCAAGTAAACCTCTGTGATGTGGCCTGGTCGGAAGAAATTTATATTCTTTCTATCTAAGCCATCTTTAAAGAATGTTTCACCCCCTTTTTCCTTTCAAGGATTTTTTTCAAGGCTTTCCAAATCTCTTTATCAGAACGTGTGATAAGTTAAAAGAATGTGTTTTCAACAGTTTGCAAGACTGAAAATCCCTTTTCTTGGAACTGAGAGTGTCTAACAGCTAAAATAAAGTAATTTGAAAATGTCCTCACCAAAGTCGGATGGGACTGACACCTCCAGGAAGGGTTAGCATCCAGCACTCTTCCACTAATTCCCATGGAGTTACCATGTATTAAGAGAGAAGGGTGGAGAGAACCTGTCTCAGTGCTACCCAAAGCTAGTCGATGTAAGATAGGTGTGAGGAAGGGACTAGTTGTAGCAATGGCATCTGCATCAGAATAAAGCATGGGACTGTGATGTCAGGTTTTAGCATGCAAAAATATTTTCAGATCTTCTAACATCTTAAAGCATGAAGCAATGGTTACAGTAACAATTTCAATTGTTCCCAAGGATTACCTCATTCCACTTGTTTGTTGTTGCTGATTTTCATATTTTCCTGGTTTTTGTTTGTTTGTGTTTTTCTTTGAGTTTTTGGTTGTTTGTGGGGTGTTTTTTTTTCTGTTTTCTTCAAAGGGGAAAAAAGTCCTACAAAAAGGAAAGGTCTGCTTGGTTTCCAGGATTGCTCTGAGTGTTGTTGGACTACAAGCTTTATATTAAATACAGTTGAATCTTTTTTATCAATTTATATTGAAATCTCTTGTTGCCTTTCAAGATTAGGGATAGGATTTGGTGGGAGCATGAGGGGATCAGGTTTCCCTTTAGGCACACTGATGCATATTAACTAATGATTTTGAATTAAAAAGAAAAAAAACTTCCTGGCAATCTTTTAAGCTTGAAAATACATCCTTTTATTGGTGGATGAGTCGATATAGAATTGTTTAATCTCTCAGAGCTACTTCTGGATCAAGCAATGCCTTGTAGAATCCTTACAAGAACTGTATTTTAGAATAAATTTTGTCTAGGCTTTTGCCTTCCACCTTGACATTGCTGAAGCTCAGTGGGGGCCAGGGGTGGATCTTATGGAAAGCCACATGTATTGCAAAGAGGAATGAAGCCACTATTTTCTGACAAACAGATCCCTGTTGTTGCTACTAAAGGCTAGATGTGCTGCTGGGCTTTAATGGGAAGAGAGTGGCTGTGAAAATAGTTACCATAATTTATTTTTTTTTCATTATAACCCAGGAGCACTGTAAGGACAGTGAAAATTGAAGTACCCTCACAACAGAAAAGGACTAAAAATAGGATCTATAGGGATACCTTTCTTTCAGTAGTTCTAGGGATTGAGGGCATCAACATCAGGGTATTTATATTTTTCTTTAGGTACATCCAGGTTTGTTGTCATCTACAGACCAGGATCTGGAAGTGTGTGTTTTGGTTTTGATTTTTAAGGCAAATCCAAGGCATTGCAATTAGAATCTCATATTTGAAATGTTTCTCAAGAACATAGGCCTACTTAGTGGTAATACTGACACTTGATTTAAAGGTCCTTACCTGTGTTATGAACAATGTTTTAGAAGATGACAACAATGGTCTAACACAATGAATTTATTTTGTCATTTTTGAGGGTTTACTAATTTTTGCTTTTTCGGTCTGCTAATAAAAATATGTACATTTTTCTTTTGCTGGTAAACAATTACCTGTTCCTTGTTTGGGACACGAGTTGAATTTTCTTTTTTGTTTTTTAGAGTTTTAAAGAAATAATATTTTTATTTTACCTCAGTTCACTGCAAGCTGTGCTCCAGGAGCCAATTTAACTTGTCAGTGTTATTTTAGGTGTAGACTTCATTAAAATCTACAAGCAAATTAAGATAATTCATTTAAGTGAGATATTTTCTCAAGGTTTTGGCTTCCATCACCAGAAATATAGAAAAAGACTGCCAGAGTATTTACTGTGTTGGAAGGAGAACACTTGAGTGCCGGTGAAGTATAAGATACCTTTTTATAAAATAAACATGTTACAAGAAAACATTCAGCAGTATCCTTTGCATTTAATTTGCTTTGCTGAGAAAGGAAGTGTTTACTTGAGAAAGCATCTGGATTTTATTGTTTTTTAATTCATTGTGGACAGCCTGATGGAGTCTGGAACCACTTAGAATGTCACAACCTTTCATTGTCACATGCAATGTGGAAACAAAATAAAAAAGCAATCCAGCTCTCAGGCTATGTACCCCAAGTTGTTAAGTTTTCTGTGTTCTTCCTTAAGATATCCCTCTTGAACAAATACAAATTTGTAGTGACAGTCCTTATAGTGCCTCTTTGTTCATCTGAATACTCGTTAGTGAGTCTCAATCAGGTTTCTCAAGGCTAGGAAAACAGCAGTAAACGTACCTCATTAAAAGAAAAAATGAACAGAATCTCAAGTGGCCAGTATACCTTTTCTTGTGAAGGTAAATGAGAAGAGGTAACATCTATAGTGGTTCTGGTCTCTTCTGTTTACTATGGCAAGTGTCATCCCAGGAAAACTAACTCATCTGCAAGGTCAGCTCAGTGTTGCAGGTATAACTCTGAATTATTAAATAAACTTTATGATTTTTTTTAGAGTCATGCCTGATTTTTTTAAAATTAGTTTCTAGTCCTGTTTCTACTGACTCATTTGTGAGAAGATCAGTGCAGACAAACTGGCCTTGAGTGAGCTGCATCCAGCAGTTTGTTGGTTGTTTGTTTGTTTTTTTTTTAAATCTAATTTATTGTTTTAAAGGTAATCTGCCCACCTGCATGAGTCTGGTGAACAGATGATGCACTTCAAGAGCAGATACTTTCATTCTCACCCCTCCCCTAAAGCCTATGAAGTTACATCAGAAAATAATTTGGACAAATACATCTGAGCAATCCTTTTGTTTAATAAATATCTGCAAAAGAATTTGTTATTCCCTTTCTCCCCATGTTCCCATTCTTTCTTCTCTTTGTGTTTTAAATAACACTTCTTGTATCAGTCTGTTGCTAGAACTGATGTTCTCATTTTCAGTAACGCTTTCTGATGGCAAATCCTTTGCAGCATTAATGTACAAAAATCTTTGTTGTGAAACAGCAATGTTGTATATTTGTGTGTATATAGCAACCCTGATGGCCCTAAGCCAGAAAGGCATAAAAATCAAAAGCTGATGTACATGCAGCATTGCTGACACAAAACCAAAGAAAAGGGAGAATCTGGAAAACGAGGGCAGTGCATACCTTCCACCCACATGTCCATCCCTTACCATTGCCGCAAACTCCATGTATTTAATTAGTGGAGAGAAAACTTGCCCTTCTGCACTCTCTTGACTAACTCCTTCTCCTTACCCACATAAAATGCAGGCAGTAGCAGATAGTGGCTACAGCACTGAATTTTAGCAGCAAAGGATGATGTACAGGAGCGAGGGGCAACTGGAGTGTGGGGAAAGCTGATGCTGCTGTGGAACAGAACTGAGACTTGGATTCGTGGTCTGTGATTCATGATGCTTGTGTTCGTAGTATAAACATAGTATAATACCCACTTGTAGGTGGACAATTAGCAAGTGTGTATTGTTTAGGTGGTTATTAGCAATGCTAAAGGCACCGAGATTTTTGTTTCAGAGTGCATGAGAATTTCTTGGTTTTACTGAACGACAGGTCAGCCAGAAGGGCTGCATTGGGCAGAGGTTTTCCTAGCAGAAGCAGAGGTCGGAGGAAAGCTTCATCTCCCTAGTTAGCAAGGGCCCTTGGAAGGAGAACTTAACATGAAGCAATGCTAAATTGCACTGTTAGTTCCCTCCCTTACCACACTGTCTCTGCTAAGGTTGTGCAGGACAGGCCTGGGCTGAGTTACGGACTGGGGTGCAGTTACTAATAAAAATGCACCTTCCTATGAATCTCTCTTTATTAGAAAATAAAACTGGACACCCCCAAAAAACAACATATGTGATGTATGACTAAAGATTGCCTGTAATTCTAACTTTCTTTAGAAACATTTGTTGTAGAAAGTCTTCTCTGTCAGTATCTGTGTTTTTCTGTGTCTTTCTGCTCTGCCTAGAGCAGGATGGAAGGCAGACTATGGTTTTACTTATTATCGACAGGGGAAAGCCATAAAGTGTAGTTTTCCAAAGCAAGATCAGCATCTAGAGACCAAGTGGAAAGGTGTCATATGAAAAAGTATTAATAGATGAGAACAAAGGGAATTGCTGAATTCAGCAGTGTAGTCACCTCTTAATATAAAATGCATGTGATGAATCCGTGTGTGCAAAGCACATGCATTTTGGCCATTGTATGATGCATGGAAGATGGTTATATAAAAACTTGTGGCTCCATGTCTTAGTTCAGCATGGCTTTCAGGCAAAAGTCCACCTTTCAGTGCAGATATCTTTCCTGTTGACTTTAAGGGTCCCTGTGTGCATATAAGGTGAACATGACCTTGGCTGCTTTGAGGAGTGTAAGTCCAGTTTGTTGTACAAAGTGCATTATCATGCTTCGTTGTGGCTAAAACACAGTAACGTTCTATCACATATGGGTGATTCATAACTGATGAAGGCCAAAAGACTTCTGTGCTTTTTCCAATTTGGCTTCCTACAGGGAAGACTGAACCAGGTTTTCAAAGCATGAAACAGCTTTTAAACTCTAAAACTGTAGCAAAAGTCTACAGTGTAAGAGAAATATTTTCGTTCTATCTGTGGAGGAAGGACTAGGCAATGTGACTGTATATGTGGTGTCTGCAGGGCTACATGCAGATGCAGGACTATGGCATTGTATTTCTGTGGATTTTCTTACGAAAAAAAGCAGTTCCTGCACAGTGAGCAACTGGCCCTTTTAATTGTAAACTTCTGTTTACTGTTGCTGTGTGTGTTTTTTCTATTTTAACCGCAGCTTAATGGTTCAGGAATCTCTCATGCACAGGTTAAGATCTGCTTTCTTTCTATTGAATTAAAGAGATCAAAGTCCAGCTGTTTTCCTCTGGTATGACACTACAGCAGCCTCTGTGAGTGAGCTCCGCTCACCCATGTGATGGTCTAATGATCCCAGGGTGGATTTGTATTTTTTTCCATCACTGGGAAAAAGTAATTGCACATTTAGCTGTCTTCATAAATAACAGGTTCTTTTCTCACAGAATTCTTTTGTTTGTAAGTTTATTAAACTGAATTTTAAATAATATCTAGGAAGTAACCCAATTTGCAGTCAGATCAGTATTTTGTGAGCATGGCTTCTCATTGGTTTTGTTCTGAACAATTTTGCTGGGAAATTATTCTGGTTTATGAGGGTATGAAACCAATTAGCATGCTGCCCCTGTAGTAGCCTAACTTACCACATGATTATTATCTAAAGCTCACTAGTAATTCTCATACTAGACAGTAAATAAGTACAAAGTAGATTTCAGTATGGTAATGGTCAAGCACTAAAGAAAATTCTGCTTCATCCCACTCTTTTAATTTCTTAAATGTCATATCTCCTTGGTACTTAAGTTTTGTACCCTGTTTTAAAGAAACGATCTTCCCTTCCTGATCTGTGGACTCAGTGTTGTTTGGAGCAGAAGTAGTGAAAAGCCTTATGGAAAGTGAAAAGAAAAATAACAAGTGAGTTTAATTTGATCTTCACTGAACTGAAAGTTTGAGAGTTTTCCATCTCCTCCATGTGGCCCTGTTCCCACAGTGATTGCATGGTACCAGCCAGTGGTATATTTGACCAATCCAACATTGGGTTAGGTGTTGGATATGATTTCGAGTGCCAGGGTGCTTTACTGAAGGACCAGTGTCTATTAATATATGTGGATGTGAACAGGAAGCTTCTACCCACATATCAGGATCAACAGAAAAATACTCTTTTATAAACTAAAGTCACAAGTAAAGCACATTGTCCTCTAGAATCAGCAGGGTATCCTTATCGTTGGTGAAAAGCAGTAGATAGGGAAGATATACAAGAAATTATATAGGTGATTTGCTTTCTTCCATCTCCTCAGATGAAAACAGTGGTTAATTCCCCACCTTCCTAGGATAGTGTACTGGTTTTGCCTGGGACAGCTTTAACTTTGTTCGTAGGTCAAGACTATCTGTATTTTGGATAACACTGCATTTCTCCATGACGGCTAGAAATCTCAGTGTTACCATGTTACCAGAGGTGCGGTGCCTGTTTTTCCCCAGGTGGGCTGTGGAGCACCATACCCGCAGAGCGCTTCCCCAACAAGCAGTGCCAGGTGGATGGAGGTCCCTGAGCAGGCTCTCTCAGAGAGAGCTCTGCTTCACCTGCAGGAGTTGCTGCCAAATGTAGGGGCTGTAGCATGGACACCCTCTCCTATCCTCAAAGACACCCATCTGCAGGTAGGGGTCTCCAGAAACTTGAACTTCTTCAGGTTCAAGTAGTAACCTGAGAGGGAGGTTAAAAAAAGGAAGAAAATAATTTTCTTCTTATTTTATTCTTCTGTCATCTGATTCACATACTTTGAAGACATTGATTTTATGAAACCAGAAAAAAAAATACATAACCCCTTTTGGGGAGAGATAAGGCTCACTTAGCCTTCAAACAAGGGAGAGAGAAAGAAATCTATCAATAGATGAAACTTGTTTCCGTCATTTTTCTTTATAGTTACAATCTTGATTTGTAGTATAGCTGTTTCAGAACAGCCTTCACCTTGAACTGCATCGATGGTGAGTGCAATGCACAGGTCAAACTCACCTCTGAACGGTAGGTACTGGGTAGTGGAGGGCCACCACAAACTGCTTTCTGCTTTGTTGGCTGTCCTCGGAGTTTGGGTTTGGAGTTTTTCTTAAGCTATAGAAAATGACTGTTTTATTGTTCCAGCCTTTCCAAATCCTCAACAAAAGATCAGAACATGCTTAAAAATATTTCTTCACTTTCAGTCACTATGAGTAAAAGAAATGTATTGAACAAGACACTATTTAACTTTCTTCTTGTTTAACTGAAATCTAGGACTCAAAACTCTCAAAGTTCAACATTGTCATTTTTTTTTTCTCTCTAGAGTGGTCCTATGAGATAGTGAGTCACCGTATATAAAACTTCTCCCTTTTATTGAACTGTTTGGAAAATGTGGCCGTGCATTACCCTAAATACTTACTTGTTTCAAGAAACAAAACAAACAAGACTCCCTAAACTAGCTATTCCACTGAGCCAGACAATAAGCAAAAAAAAGTTGCCTATGAAAGGAAGCTCACTGGATGTAAAAGCCAGCTGTGATGAAAAGAGCAAGCATTGGCTCCTTGCAAGCTGGTATCTCAGAGAGGACAGCAGAAGGGGGCAGTGCCACAGGGATCTGGCAGATGGCACTCTGCCGACTGCCTCTGTTGTGTGCCAGGAAGAAGGAAAGTGATAAGCACTAGGGTGTGCAACCCTGTTACTCCACTGCCTTCATCATTCTCTCAACACAGGAGATGTGTTGCCATGATTTTTCTGGTTTAATGGAATACGCTTCTGGAACTGCAGTCCAAGTATTGCCAGCCAAAGGGAAATAACATTAAAGGTTAAGAGTGCAGAAAATAGTTAGGTCACTTGCAATTTCATTCAATTTGGAAAGGGACAACAAAGTCCAGAAGTTTCCAGACTGGAAGGAGGGTTTTGCCATTTTTATGGGCAAGCTCAGATTTTGGAGATATTTTACTTTTTTCTCTCCTTGATGCAGTATGTGCTGCTGGTGTTTAATGATTATACTTTTATGACCATTAAACTGAATGGAACGGGTTTAGACTATGTATATTGAAAGTATGGGAATCCAGAATCAATCATTTAGGATTCAGAGCTGATGCAGAGGAACTGTGAGTTTTATTTTCTTTTTTATTTATATCATACCTGTAAAGAAATAAATGCATATACTGTACTGCACATTGCTGCTCATTATGGAAGTTGCTGAAGCTCCCCATCATCACCAAATCTGAGTATCTCTAGCACTACCAGCTTAGTCCTGACATTGTCTTCACAAGGCTAAGAAGTACATTAGCTGGGTTATAAAGGGTGCCAATAGACTGATTAAATCATATTGAAAGTCTCTTGCAGAGCCATTAATGGATTCATTTTAAGGCCTGAGGTGTCGAACCTGTCTTCTCAGTACTTTGCCTTTGAAACCACTTTCACCTGAATTGCTTATGAAAAAGTTATCCACTTGCCACTTTTAACAACATGAATTCTCTACCTGGTGAAGCTGGGGAAACAACCTAATGATGAGGAAGGTGAAGTGGAAGTACTAGCCAAATAAATACACATGGCAATAAAAGTGGAAGTCATCCTTCCTCCCCCAGGCTTACAGATGGCAGTTTGAAGAAGGTCATGAATGTGTTTTTCCTGTCTCCACCATATCTAGACTGCAGTGTTCCTACAAAGCATATAAGTCTGCAGTATAAGGCAGTATAACATTATCCTTATTGTTGTCTATGCCTGCAGTGCTGGCTTTGGCTCACTGTTAAGTTACTAGGCCCTGAAGGAGACAAGATAACCTCTCGTGCCTTTACAAATTAAAACTATCTTGCCTTTACCTAAACTACTACCTGCTGTTTCACCTGTGAGTGTGTGTGCTTGGTCAACCAGTTGGTAGTATCTTACCCCACCACTCTAGCAGGACAGTATTGTATGAGCCCTATGAAGTCAGGGAACCTAAAGCACCTTCTACATATCTCAGTGGGAATATTATCTTTGGATGTGCTTGTTTGCTACAGGCTGAACTGCAATGTACATCCTTTCGTTCATTTCACTGCAACAAAAACATACAGAGGAATTGAAAATATAGAACGGAGTCTCCCCACATCTCTTCATTAAATACAGGGGTCTCAAGTGATTTCTTTCAATTTGTTTAGTAGTTTTGATATAATTCTGACACCTTCTACTGATGGCACACGCAAATACCTTGGGGATTCTTCGCAGAAGTTGCTTTTGAATGGTGTAGGTTTAGCAATGTGTGGGGTTTAACTACCTTCTAATATGAAGCTATTGCTTAAAACTTTCCCATTCTTTTGAGAGCAGTGATTAAAAAGACTTCAGAGAAGACAGTACCAGCTTAGTTGGGGCCTCACATTTACATGTTGAGTTTCATTTACAACCTTGGTTTGCAAAACTACTCTGAAGCAAGCTGTTTTCAAGTTGCCATTTTCAGGGAATGTAGGAAGGCACAGAAAGCAGATTAAAAAATTTATGAATGTTTCCTTTAATCTTGCTAAGCAAAACTCGGAGCCTCCTGCTGACACCTTGTAGCCAGAACTTAAAATGAGCCATCAACAGAAAACCAAGTTGTCCAGAGTGTCACTGGAAGAAGGATCACAGAAACTTTGCCATATGAAATAACCCAGAGACTAGATTTGGCTTAGTGGTACAACTGAACAAAAGTTGCTAAGTCCACAAGGTATTTTGCCCTTGTGCTTTCAGCAAATACCTTCTTGGTGCACACCATATTGGCCTCCAGGTTTTGTATAAAAGCTTGCTGCCATTTGGCTAGAGACATCAGCTTCAGTTATTCACAGTCTAGTGTACAATAATAGGGGTTTGAGTGGGTTTTGGTAGGGTTTCATTCAGTTTGTGTCCCAATAATCCTGCCTTATACTTTTGACAATATCCTTTGGATCACCGTGATTTTAAAACTTGAGTGATTGGTTCTTAGACTGCAGCTCACACACTATTACCATGGCTTTAAAACAATAAAATTATAAGAGGAATTTTTCTGTCTGTTTCTGCATGAAAGTTAAAAAGAAGAATACATAAGTATATAGAAACCACTATCTATTGTATTAAATGAAGAAACTGAACAGCTAAGTATTTTTAGAGCAGATACTGCATTCTGGGTTTCTGTACCTGGTGCAAAAGGTTCAAGTGGACACATACGAAAAGCTGAAATAACCCTTGCCGTGTTCAAATGTTTAATATACCACCATTTTTGATACCAGACAACCATAGCACAGTGTGATTGGTTGCTACTTCCATATTACTTGCTTAGATTTATAAAGCATGGTATCCTTGTTACAATCAAGTAGCTGCTAGCCTTCATTAATGCTGTTCTGCTCTGAGGAGAGAATGGGAGGCAGAACCTGCCAAAATCAGGAACTGACTGGCAAACAGAGGTGAAAAGGTTGATGAACACTGGGAGTATGGGCATAGAGATGAGTATTTCTGATGTTAAGTATAAGACTGTGTGAATTTTTCCACAATAAGAGGAGTTAGAAACAGAGGAGGGATCTGAGGAAAAAAATTCTACGGCTGAAGTAGTAGGACTGATGCTAGTAACAGCACTCAGCATGACCTTGATAGAGGCAAGCACGTCTTTTAAATCCACTGATAGTTTACTCTCACAATCCCCATTGACAAAACCATGACTGCTTCCCCAGCACAAACCCAGATGCGTGCTGTGTGACTTGAGAAAAATCACCAAGCCTTTCCCAGCTCTGGTTGTCTGTGTGCAACAGCTGCCTTTGGAAAATGCCAAGAGAGCCTTGCTTGAAGAGGATAGGGCAAGGGATGGTGAAGTTCCAGTATTGGATGTAAAACATCAATGAATGATGACGATACAGTCCTGCCTGTGATCTGCTTCCCACCAGCTTCAGGGCAGGGTACAAACCCTCCAGATTTAGGTATCTGCCTCTATACTCCCATTCTTTATGTAAAAAGTTTCCCAATGGTGATAGCTGATGGGTTTTTTAACATGCCATCTACAGAATGAGCCTCATTTCTTAAAATTGCCGTTAATGAATTAAGTGGATTGTTTGGCAATCCTGTCCACATGGAAATTGATTAAAAAGCAAATATCATTGAAGGTCTGTTAGGTTGGATCTGTTGGTTCCTCACCTGAATCATGACCAACAGCTAATGCATAAAAATAAATTTGACCTGATTTATGCTTCATAATTCTGTAGTGACTCACTAATTAAATTTCACAATTCCAAGTGCACCCCCTGGCTACTCATAAATATCTCAGAGGGTTAAAAAAAAAAAAAGGTAGGTGTTAGTCTTTTAGAAAGATAATGTCAGCCTATCTTTTAGAATCTTTATTTGCTAAATGCTGGAACTATGGTGTCTGTTTCCAAATACTTGGAAAATACTTCTACAAATAGTGAATGAGTCATGTTTTTCATCTTTCATCTCTAGGTAACTCATGCTGACATAGCGCTTCATCTCCCTCTGTCCCTAAAATATGCTTGCTTACTCCTCATTCATGACTTATTTTTCTGCTCCTTGCACTTGTTAGTTCACCTGAAAATGTTGTCACATTGTTAATATTTATTTCCTCACATACAGAATAAACTGGTTCAATCTTCCACTTTCAAATTAATGCTTGCTTTGTTATCTCTCAGTAAGCCTCGTTCGCTCTCTCATTTTCCAGGTTTCTGTTGTGTTTATTTCTCATGCAATCATCTCAGTGGGCTTAGTCTACCTTCTTTTAATTTCTTTGTTAAAAATTCCTTCTGCTGCTACTTTTCAAAGGTTGAGCAGGACTAGAAGAATAATTTGGGAGTTTATAATTTAAGTAATGATTTCACCTCTGAGTGTGATCTTCAAAAATGTCTATCCTGTAAATTTCCCACATAGTGTACTGGAGATGGACAGTGGCAGGTTTATTTGCAGTTGAGACAGTGCTGTGTTTTTTTACTTCATCTTTCCATCCTGTCTTGTTCCCCCATTTCCTTTCTGAAAGACATCCTGATATTAAAATAAATTCTTGTGCTCTAGGGCTTCATCCAGCTGCCCACAGGGGTTAAGAAGGATATTTATGTTTTCTGGGGGTGGTTTTCACCTTTTTTTGGCTCCTCAAGGAAAGGACACTGTTCTAGATGAGAGACCTAATAGAGTAGATAGTAGAGGGATTTCTCATTTCAAGATACCTGTCTAGTGTCTCATAGTCTTATATCCCATGTGAAACTGCTGATCAGGTTTGGATCAGCCAGAGGAAAAAATTATTCTTCTGATTGCTCAGCTGAGACCTGGAAATCAACTTGATTTTCTCTCAGGATAGGTATGTGGATCACCTACAAGGAATGTGTGGTTGTACCACACCTGTAGTTGCAAGGATTGGAGCTCTGTCTTCCCTTCCTGCTCGTAGACTTGCAGCACACAGATAGCCTGGTTGACTGAAGAATCAATTGCTTAATTATAGCCAAAATTATCGTTCTCAACAGAAAGGGCAGTAGTGAAATTTAATGGCAGGAGGTCACATAGATCAACTTGTGGTCTCTTCTAGCTTTGAATACTATGAAATCTCCCTCCAAAACTGATGCCATTGTTACTCCATAGGTTTGCTGGCAAGGAGAGGATTTCAAGGCAGGCATCCAGCAGCCACCCACAGATTGTGTTGGCTTTGAGCCTGGCAGCTTGAGTCCCTTCCAAAATGTATCCAGGATCTTCTAGTTAGGAATGCAGCATATTGCTGGTTGTGACACAGATACAGCTGAGTTTACTCCATGTCTTATTTGCAACCTTTTAACGTTTTCACATGGCTCACTCATTTGCAGGAGCTTTTGTAAACCTGAAAACAGAAAACAGAATGGACTTCATGCAGCTACTGCTGTTTTCCTTGATTTAAGATGTTCCCGGTCTTGCCTTTGGATATCCTTCACGTTACTTTCAAACCTCCAAGGGTCTGCTGTTGTTGCTTTCTGGCCCGCGCCCTTCATTTTTCTGGGCAAACCTCCCTCTAGCCTGTTGATGTCGTTCCTAATTGCCCAAAGGAATCATTGCTGAGCAATGTGAGGCATTTCCTTCCCTCTTATTAAAAGGCACCAAAATAAAACTTAGTCTTTCACAGCAGTGGCTAAATCAGCCACATCTTAACATTGTGTTATGGCTACAGCATTTTGGACCATTACTGTAAAGTAACATAATGCTTTCGATTAGGTTTTCATTAATTTCTCCTGCTCCCTGACTTTCATGAAAACTGTGTGAATGTGCATGGAGGCTCCATGAAGTCTTTCTCTACCCTAGTATTCCCTCAACAAAAAAATCACTTGTGCCAGGGTCTTGTCACTACGGCACGGCAAACACTAGGAGGAGACCACTGCGCTACTGTTTACATGTGGCAGAGGTTGCTCCTAAACTGCAGTGAAGAAAAGTCAGTTGAAAATGGTGTTTTTAAGGTACTTAATCTATGTCCCCTGTACTGACCACTTGCTATTTTTTTTCAAGAATTAGCTTGGACTAACCCAGAACAGAGGTCTGTTGTGCTAGTTTGTCATACTGCTTTAATGTAAAACAGTAGACTGTCCCTCCTGCAAAGTCCTGACAAGAAAAGTGGTAAATACATAGTCTGAATGAAGTCTAAAAAAAAAAATTAAAAAATAAAGCTAGCTTCAGGCAACTGCTGCTTCATAGGGATACAACTCAGCGCTCTTCCTAATGAAAAAGAATAAAAAATTTAGTAAAATTCTAGTGAATTTTAAGGAAATGTATGGTGGTTGCTGAACAGTCTGCTCTTATCACTCTCAACTCCTGGGGTCTGCTAGTTTAACAGAGATAAAAACTCAGGAATGGATTGTTGATTACATAGATTTTTTAGTACTATTAGAAATGTGTATTAGTCTTTACAAGTCCTTGAAAATTAGCTTTTGTGGGTGTTAGCATTTTCCTGCAGTCAGATGCTTTGATTAATTACACCCTCTCATAAAACTTCTCCATGAAAAAGAATCGTGTTCTTGACAACTGGTTAGTAACTGAAGGTCAATAAACTGGAAGGAGGAGTCTTGAGATTCTTCTCAGTGTAATGGTTAGTGATAATCAATCTCCCAAAAGTTAAATTTATTTTCTGATGGGAGGTTGTGGTTGCTCTTTGTAATAGCCTGTGAAAATGCCAACAAGATTACAGAATCACTTACAGAATTTCATTTATGTTGAAAAAGACCTCTGAGATCACCGAGTCAAACCTCTGACAGATCACCACTTTGTCAACTAGACCATGACACTAATACTACATCCAGTCATTTCTTGAACACCTCCAGGGACGATGACTCCACCACCTCCCTGGGCAGTCTATTCCAATGTTCAACAACTATCTTCATGAAGAAATTTCTCCTGATGTCCAACCTGAACCTTCCATGGTACAACTTGAGACTATTTCCTCTCATCCTGTCCCTAGTTGCTTGAGAGAAGAGGCTGACTCCTGCCTTGCTACAACCTCCTTTCAGGTAGTTTTAGAGAGTCCTATGGTTTACCCTGAGCCTCCTTTTCTCCAGACTAAACACTCCCAGCTCCCTCAGCTGCTCCTCATAAGACTTACTCTCTAGACCCTTCTCCAGCTCTGTTGCCCTTCTCTGGACAGTCTCCATCACTTCAATGTCTTTCTTGTAGTGAGAGGCCCAGAACTGGACAGAGGATTTGAGGTGCAGCCTCACCAGTGCTGAGTACAGGGGGACAATCACTTCCCTGCTCCTGTTGACCACACTATTGCTGATACAGGCTGGGATGCCATTGGCCTTCTTGACCACCTGGAAACTCTGCTGGCTCATGTTTAGCTGTCTGGCTGACCAGCACCCTGAAGTATTTTTCTGCTGGGCATCTTTCCAGCCACTCTTCCCCCAGCCTGTAGCACTGCATGGGGTTTACTGTGGCCAAAGCGTAGGACCTGGCCAAAGCATAGGCCTTGTTGAACGTCATACCATTGGCCTCAGACCATCAGTCCAGCCTGTCCAGATCCCTCTGCACAGCCTTCCTACCCTCCAGCAGAACAACACCCCACCCAACTTGGTGTTGTCTGTGAACTGACTGAGAATGCACTCAGTCTCCTTGTCCAGATCATCAGTAAAGATATTAAACAGCATTGGGCCCAATACCGAGCCCTGGGGAACACCACTAGTGACTGCTGACTGGATTCACCACCATTCACCACCACTCTCTGGGCCAGGCCATCCAGCCAGTTTCTAACCCAGCAAAGAGTGCACCTGTCCAAGCCGTGGGCTGGCAGCTTCTCCAGGAGAATGCCATGTGAGACACTATCAAAACCTTTCCTGAAGGCGAGGTAGACTACAGCACAGCCTTTCTCTGATCCATTAATGGGGTTACCTGTTCATAAAAAGAGATCAGATTGGTTAGGTAGGACTTACCTCTCCTAACCATGCTGTCTGGGCCTTATCCCTTTGTTGTCCTGTATGTGCCATGTGATTGCACTCAAGATGATTTGTTCCATAACCTTGCCGGGCACTGAGGTCAGGCTGACAAATCTGTAGTTTCCCAGATCTTCCTTCTGGTGCTTCTTATGGATGGGTGTCACAATGGCCAACTTCCAGTCATCTGGGACCTCCCCCGTTAGCCAGGGTTGCTGATAAATGATGGACAGTGACTTAGAGAGCTCTTCCATCACCTCCCTCAGTATCCTTGGATGAATACTATCCGGTCTTACAGACCTGTGAGTGTCTAAATGGCTCAGCAGGTCACTAACTACTTCCTCCTGGATTACAGGGGGTTTATTCTGGGATGCTGAAGTCACCTCATCTGTGGAAACTCCATCTGCTCCTCACCAACAGCTTTGAGACTGGCAGGCCTGGACTGAAATTTAAGCACAGAAGCAGTGTTGTATCTTCTGCTCTAGTTGGAAGGACTCTTACAAATGAATAAAGAGAATTAAATCTGCAGGTGATTTAGCCCTGTGTTTCTTTCACTGAAGCTACAGAGCAGGCTTGTTAATAATCTCTCATTCCTGAGATGTGTTTTCAAAGTGTAGTTGCCCTACATTTAATATAAATGATTTGCAACCGTTAATGCCCCACAGGTAACCAGAAAGCCATAAGAGCACAGAGGAAGGTTTGAGCTGTGCTTGACAGAAATATCTCCCTGCGCATGAAATGAGACACCTTTTCTTAAGGGGTGAGGAATTCTGTATTGAGTCTTAGGACATTAATAACTTGATTATTAGTCTGGTCAGTCTCCAGGTGAATAGCTATTGCTATTACCAGCCTCCTGAGATACCCATTCCAGTCTAGATTTGTACCATTGCAGATTTTGGTGCTCTACCCTGCAAAGGAAGTTGTTTTGGTATCTTTTTGCTCTTCCTTTGTTATTACTGAAAATGCTAATTCAGTGTTACACTGCCAACATGCAAACGTGCTGCTTTTTGTGTTTGATGCTAGACTACTATGTTGATGCAACCTGTTATACATTAATTGTATGGTTTCAAATTGCCATTGAGGACTGCTGAAGGAATAGTCAAGAGAGTCTGTTGTGCCTCTGTCATAAGACTTTTGGTTCCTCCACCTTTACAACTGGTCAGGAGCAATCCTTGCCTCTCATTCTTGTCCCTGGCGTCTGTGCCTTCCCTCTCTGCTTTTCCAGAGTGCTTTTCCCAGCAGTGGAATTGCCTTCAATGGGAACATCCATTTGGGTGACAGACTCACCAGAGTAGGGGTTTCACAGTGCATGGGTCCTCACAGGCCCTCTCGAGTGCTACCATCACACAAATTATCAAGTGTCCTACACACCTTTACTCTCTTTTGTGTTAGGAGGAAAAAATAGTATTCACAGCTCATTTTTGGGTATATACACATTATCTCAAATTCAAATTGGAGAAGGCAGGGCAGACAGAAGTCATTACCTACCTGCAAAATGGGCAGCACACTGCTCCTGTGTTAGCAGTGAAATTCAGTGGTTGGTGTTTGTGGGAGAGGAGTGCCAAGTCTGGCATGGTTATGTGCAGAGCATGTAAAATGCAATCATCCCAAGCTTTAAAAAGGGTCACTCATCACAGGTCTGGAGATGCTGGGGAGCTTGGGTTTTGCTGTGTGTTCCTCCCATGTGCTGGAAGAGAGGAGTTCCTGGTGAATTCTGTTGCCTTCAGTTGGGAGGGCAAAACACCCACTCTTTGTTGTTAAAGAAGGGGTGACCAGACTTTACCTCAGGTAATCACTTCTTGAAACAAACCAAATCTCTAGTTATAGTTTCTCAACTCAAACTTTTGGGCTGGTGTTTACTAACACAGCTCAGCTGTAGCATCTTCAGTAGTGTCTGGAGTTATCAGGATGTTTTGGTCCCATTCATTTCAATCCTCTCTTTCATGAACATGCACAGCACTTTCTGATGCAGATAAAGATTCCCCAAAAAGCTTCCAGCTCAAGTTAAAAGGAGAACAAACAAGAGAGAAGGGCAGTATGGAGGGGGGTGGGAGGGAAGAGGGATGAAAGGGAATGGAGGAGAGACCGGCATGATTATTGGAAAAAGTAATTCAGATCACTGATGCTAGTGAGTTTTCCAGATTATGAAAAAGTTTAAAGGTATTTTTCTGAATGTGGCAGAGACCACTGTTTAAGTCTCATTGAAGTTAATTTTGTGAAGGGGAATAAGGTGGGAGGAAGAAAGAGTGAATGCGTGCCAGATGGGGTTTAAGAATTAAAATCCAGGCACAGAGACAGCATGAAAAGAGGTTGCAAGCAGGCATGTGAGGGGAACACAAAGGGAATGGAGGGAGGGAGTGAATGGAGATGGGGGAGGGCCAAGCTCAGCAGATGCAGACAACAAGAGGAGGAGGATGGGCAGGCAATAAGGGGATTTACTTGTAGAGAGGCCCTGGAGAGTAAAAGTAAGGAGTTTGGCATTGGATAAGTGTTGGGAAATGGAGAGCACAGGGAGCCCATGGGTGCTGAAAGCAGATGATGGTGCAGAGCTTGGCAGCCTGGACAAGTTTGGTTGGGTCTGGAGGGGACTGAATTCTCTTTCTTAGGGCCAGAGCCCACTTGGCACCCCTGGAGACCAAGTCCTTGCTCCAGAGTTGCAGTGATTACACAGAGAGAAAGAATAACCTTGTTTAAAGGTACAGGGAGCACAATTTGTCTAAGACCTTTCTGTGCAGTCTTTCATTGCGCTCAGCATTGCAGCCATGATTCATGAACAATCATAAAGATGCTAAAATGAAACAAGGTACCAGCTCCTAGAAACCCAAACACGTAAAATCTGTCAAGGGAACAACTCAGAAAGACAAGAAAGTAAAGCTCAATGTACAAAGACAGGAAAGATAAGGAGATACAAACTATCTCAGTAATGCCTACACCTACAGAAATAGACAGCAGATGCATCTAAAAGATTTCCAGCATAAAAAGAAGGTCTAAGGAACGTCCATCACCTGTTGCTGCGGAACAACTCTTGTTTCCTGGTAGAAGTGATACCTGTCTGCATGAAGAATCAGGAGTAGGCAGTGCAACTTTGGGTTGTCCATTTTGCTTCATCATTGCAGGCTGTTATTAAGGGAGAGTGAAAAGGGGCAAACTGATAAGAGTTTGGATAACTGAGTAAAATGCAATGGTTATTCTGTCAGCAGAGAGCAGGATGAGAGAGCAGGGTAGTGGCAGGATATGTCGTCTGAGGGACTGAATGAAGAGGATGGACAGTAGAGGGGAATTCCTATCCTGCGGGGTGGAAAAAGGTGGGCTGTCAGACGGAGAAATGATTCTGCAACAAAGTGCCATTCCCAATCCAGGAGTGCCCTCTGTGCCTTCTGAGTATCCTTTCTTAGCCCATCCACTGCCAAGAGAGGCTGCTCTACTGTTAAGGTCTTTTTTTTAATTATTATTTCTCATTTTAAACCTGTTCCAATTTGTGGAACAGATCAGAAAAAAGATGCTATCCATGTTTAGATGTATCAAGCTGTCATAAAAAATGTCTCCCAACATGAGTATGAAGTTCTTGAACATGAAGATGGGGTCCTTACAATATAATATTTTAAGAGATTTTGATGATATTTGTGTGTACATATCCACAAGTCCCTTTAGTTTCATTGTTTACATTTTTATTCCAGACAGCTTTAAAATTATTGTTTGGTTGGTTGGTTTTGTCTGAGTTTTGTTTGCTTGTTTTTGTAAACAGATTCATTTTGAAAAAAAAAAAAGAAAAAGGGGGGAAGTGGGGAAACAGCTAAACTTTCTAAAAGGTGGGGTATTTTTCTCCAGTGAGCTTAACTGGCCTCAGTGGCCAAAACTGACTGGTGGTAACACGCAGCTCCTTGTGCCTCAGCCACATTCACCACATCAAGCAAATTATTGCTTGGGGAATTACCTTTTGGATGAGTGTTGGGGTGATTCAGAGTGCATTCAGTTTTGTGATTCATGGAGCTGCAAAGGAAAACTGATGACTGGAGATGGAGGAAGGAGCAAGACAGTAAGGCAGAAAATCAGTGTCCAGAAGGCACTCGTGATCAGACATGTTTCAGAGTTTCTAACAATATGGGACAGTGACATTTGGCAACCACTACATTTATGTTGCATGCTTTAATCTTTACTTTCTGACAGTATTTTAATGTTTTGCAAAAACACTATTGCTAACATATGAGCACTAGTATTTTTAGATTGCTTCCTACTCTTAGGTACTGTTTTATCACATAGAACAACTTAAACCAACTGTTCCAGCCAGTTACTCTTTGGAAATGCACTCTGTTCATTGGGCTTTGTTCTGAAGTCCTTATTTGTCTTCTGTACTCCCAAATTTCTTCATGTGAAGTGCATCTTTGGTCTGGTTAAACCCATTTCCTGAGCAACTTTTTCCCCAAAATTAGGGTTCCTAGAAATATAGAAGATGACATTGCAGATGAGTCTGTTTAGTGATCTTGCCTTGCTTTGAGGGGGTCTTCTCTTAGAAACTTCGGAAGAACCTGCAAGAAGTCACTTGTGGAATGAATTTCTCATGGGAGAGGATTTTTCCTAGCCTCATTCATTGAATTACCAGCCTAAATTCTGAAACTTAGGTGAACTTCTTTTCTAATTTCAAGCTTAACCTTGTTAGCTGTCTATAAACACCTCACTTCTAAAATAGCAGTGATTCCAACAACATGGTTACACATTGCATATTCTAAATATTTTTAACAAGTTATACAGTTTTAGCATTTCTGGAGAAGAAGGAAACCTTTTTAGTTATTAACTACACTACACTAGCCTAACTCCTCAAGTTTCTACAAACAACCAGATACCATCACTGTGCACAAGTGTTTAGGTATACCTCAATATTCAGCGTTAATTATTTAGTTAGTTCTGTGTGTGTAACCATTTGTACAAACACAGTGTTCACAGAGCCCTTAAACACACAAGAACAAAATGTTCCAAGGATTAAACATGGGCTGAAATGACCTGTCAGCTGAGGATGCTCAGTCAATGTCTGTGCCTGGAATATGCAAAACTATAACAAACCCATGATTAATAATGTGTACCAGTGGAGGAAAAAAGCCCTTTGATTAGGCTTTTATGGGAAATACAATACAAATAATTATGCCAAAGATAAAGAAATTTAAAAAAAAAAAAGTTTTTCAAGTAAACATAGCATTTCCCAAGCAGCAGAACATAATGGCTTTGAAGTTGTTTGTAAAGTCAGAATTATCCCCATCGTAACTTATGATGAGTAACCTAATCAGACAATGACACCAAGGAGGAATGAACCTTAAACAATTTCTTTGGTGTATTAAGTACAAATAGACTTTTGTATATTATTTATTCCTTTTTCCCACCTGATTTTCTTTTAAAACTGTACTTATTGTAAAGAACTGTAAAGAAATCCCTTTTATCCTGCAGTTAATTCAGGGCTTGAAAAATGTACCTTCTGTCTAAATAGCCAGTGAAGACTGTGTGTAAAAGTGTGGGCAGTTTGGTTTGCTCTCATGTGTGAGAAGCCTAGTTGTAATTCTGCTTTCTCTGGCTTTCAGAGGACTTTGTTTTGTTTTGTTTTGTTTTCAAACATACTTAGAAGGCACATGTTGACGAATCAGCAAAATATGACAGTCTTGTTAGCTTTTTAAGTGATTTTCCATCTGGTAGATTCGTTTAATTGGAGTGGTGGGTTTGAAGTTATTCTGGTGCTCATTTCATGCAATTCAAATACCTGCATGGGAATTCATAAACTTTCAGCGCTCGTAGAGATCTGGATCTACTCCTTGTCCCGTGTAACTGCAGCAAGCACTCACCTGTAGCATAAGGCTTAGATAACTTGCATTTTTTGCCCTAGGAAGAAAGAAAACCTCATCTCAGACAGATCCCTGTGAGCTGCAGATGGAGAGCCTTTGAAATGGAAAAAAATAGAAGTATTACGAAGAGTGAATAAGGCAGTCTGACAACTGAAGGGCTGAAAGAAAAGGCCAAAACCATGTGGTCTGGTTCTTCTTTTTCACTGCTGTAGAAATAACCCCATCCATTGAAGTCCATGGCTTTATGCTGGCACAAAGCAGAAAAAGAATCAGGTGCAAGACTTCAGGCAAAGCAAGGACACAATCTTTCACATAGGTAAATGAGTGAATTATCATTATTTATCTTGGCCTTCTCTCCAAGAAGACTGTTTTATGGTTTGGGAAGTAAGAACTGAAAGGGTCCATTAGACAAGTGTATTTCTGATTGCCTGAAACTGCTGAAAGGGTGTCGTAGAATTTAAAATAGCTACTAGGTAAACAGCAAAATACTCCCCCAGAACTCCAAGATGGTGACTCCACTTGACTCCACTTACTTTTCCATTCACTTTCTCTGCATTTCCCTTCCTTACGATTTCTAACATGTCATCTGATAACACAGCTGATTTTCCTTTTTCTTTTGTGTATTTTCATGCATCAGATTTCTAGATCCTTTCCATTCCTTCCTACATTTATTTGTGCATTTCCTTAGAGTGCTATAAAGAACTGGAAAACTTATACCCTGAGATCTCTTCTCGACAGAGAAATATCTTGGCTGAAACACAGTTATGCTGATTTTCATAAATGAGTAGTAGTGTGAATTAACTTTTTTATTGTTGTTACTCAAAACAGGATAAGCTTCAAAATGTCTTTTGAAAAACTTAATCTGACACACAGTGTAGACAGAAGTAGCAGCTGTAATAAATCCTGCTGAGGTCGGGTCATTTGTGTCCCAAAAAGGAGTACAGGTCAGTGCCACTGCAGCAACTGCTGCTGTGTCAGTTACGTTTATATTTCTGCCTGAAGCCCAACTACTGGAAAAAATCTAAGAAAAACTTCAGAAGCGCCTCAAACTGTGTGCCCGGCTTCAGCACGGTTCACGTGGATCAAATAATTTCACTTGGCGGAGTAATGCAGTGATCTCATGAAAGCTGTTAATATTAACAATGCACTAATCTTTAGGTGGGAGTCTTCCTTCTGCACCAAGGCCAGGCCAGATATCTGTTTACAAAGATCAAGTTCTCACTTACAAGAAGGTAGGTATAATGGGGAAGGTGGGGCTTTTTTACATCTCGCTATGAGCAAAAAGTAAGCCAAGAAGTTGGGTGAGGTTTTCTTGGATTTTTTTTAGTCAAATAACAGGTCAGTTGCTGTTGTTTGGAGTTTCTAAATATCTTCTCAGATTAAATTAAATCATTTATGTACATTGAAAATTAATGTTTAGTAGATCAGAATAGGTTGATCTCAGCCATGAGCGTGGTTTTGAAAAATTACACTTCTGTTGAATATGAGGGTTCACTTTAAAAACTGTTGAGTGTCACATACAACAAAGAAAAATGTCCATGGAAAGAGGGAAAACAAAGGAGAGCTGAAGTTTGTTTTCCTTAAAAAAGCAGCACAGCAGGCACCAAGGACATCTTCCCCTTGGTGGTTGAGACAGCAGGAGGGTTTTTAGGCAGGGCTGGAGCTGTGCTCTTTGGGTGGCTACCCTGCTGGAAGAGCTTGTCTGCTTGCCTTCCTGGAAAGGCAGAGCAGGCAGCCAGGTGCCCTCTGGCAGTCTGCGGCTTTCGGGATCTGCTCACTTTGCCTCTGCCTGAAGCCAGACCAAGCCTGGACTCCTTCCTCATACTTGAGATGGATGAGAAAACAGACGCTGATATTGCAGGCATAGGAATGGGGAGGGGGGAACAGGACACCGGAATACATCTGTGTCTCTTTTTCAACAGACTTTTATAACACTTTTTTAAAACTTCCTGCATAACTTTAGGGGGAAAAAAAAAACAACTTCTGTGCTTCTTCCTCTGCAAGGCAGCATTAGTGAATAATGCTTCCCTGTTTTGCAGAGCTGTCAGGCAATGTCTTGAGTATTTGTGAAGCCTGCAGAAATGTTGGGAACTGTAGACCACCCGAGAATGAAGTGCTCATAGCTAAAGGGAGGACAAATGCCCTGTTGGCATGAGGAAGGTTATAAATTGAATTTATCAAAAATTTGTTTGGGGTCTGAACTGGTTTTGTATTTTCTTTCCTATATGCAAATAAGGATGTTTTAGCAGAGTTTATGGATTACAAAATTTGAGAGGCCATTTTCTGTACAGAAGGGAACTGGTACAGAATTTGGTATGATTCAGAGAGCTCTGAGGTCTGTATGACTGGAAGCAGAATGAAACATAGCAGTACAAAGTGCAAAATCATTCTCCTAGGGACAAAATATGAATACTGTCTTTGAGCTCATCAGTTGGAAACAATCAAGAGGAAAGAAAGTCCTCATGGCTATGTTCATCACAAAATGACTTGGTCAACATTCACTTCTCCCACCTTCCCAGTACTGCGACCATTATATATCAGGCAAAATTTCTGCAAAAGGACAGGGGAAACATTTAAGCTGTCTGTAAAACATTAGCAAGAACCCATCTGCAGAGCCTTAGCAAGAACCTCTCTGCAACTTGTAGTAGTCACTTGTACTGAGCAAATGAATTCCAAGTGGAAGAGATCTAGTGATATAGAGATATGGTTATATAGAGATATAGTGATATATAGAGATATAGCTTGTAAAGTGGGACATCAGGAGACAGAACTACCATTATATGAAAAGAACTAGTAGATTGTGCCTTAATTAGTCAAGGAAAATGGTCTGGGAAAGATTCTATTGCTCCTTTTAGATACCAAATATTAAAAGGGTGGAAGATATTTTTAAAGCTGGTGGAACAAAAATGGCCATGAATTTGTTTTGGCTGGAAAATAGGATGAGATAGAGTGAGATTGTGAATTACCTTTTTACTGGGGCACTGGAAGCTATATAAGTGATTTTTGGGTGTGTGACCAGTCCACAATAGTAGGGACTAATGTCAGGGATCACGGGGTCCCTTTCAGGCCTCTGTTTCAGAGTTCCACTAAGCTGGAAAAGAGTGGTGGGCTCCACATGCCAGCACCTGAAGCCAGAGCCCAGCTTCTAGGCAAGAGGGCAGTGGGTAGGTTTCCCTCCTATGGCACATGCCATTATCCTCTCACTAAAATTCTACCTTATTGTCTCATTTTTTTCCCTACGCCATTTAAAAGTTCCTGTGGCTCCCTTTGCCATTAATTTAAAGCCCTGCTCTGCAGATCATTTACAGCTGCATTAAAGTTATCCTGTTTATTTTAGAGCTCCATGGGGCTGAAATAGTCAGAAAATCAACTCTCATAGTTTTGTAGGTAAGAAAAACAGTATCCAGTTTTGAGTATGTATTATGATAAGCCATGTGCAGAGTATGTGCTGTTAAGCAGGAAAAGCTATTGGCAACAAAATTTTCTGCTTTTCTAATAATGCTTTTCAGATTTTATTTAGTGAAGCCCCATCCAGTCAAACCACAACTTGGGTTAGAAAAACTCCACATAGGTTGGGTGAAAACTCCACATAGAGCTTTAGTTAAATGGAAGGTCTAGAGTCTCACAAAGGAATCCTTCCTCCAGAAATAAACCCAGAGTTGCTCCTGCATTAATGGCTTGTTTTGTCTGGATGTCAATCTGTACTGAAAAAAAAAAAGAAGGTAATGATAGATAATTATATCTGAGTATGCATGAGCCATATCAGATGTAGAGATGGTCTGATATAACTTGGGTGTTGGGACTGTCATTGGTAGAGGCGGGAGGACGACACAGTGATCAGGGATACCAGCCCCCTTTATTGCAACAGTGCTTCTACTTATACACTTCTGGGTGTCACACATGTACACACACCGTTGGTTTAGCATAAACATAACAACTCATGATTGGACACACAGCCACATGTCCATATGCCATAGGTTAGACATGCTTGCAGGAAGTCCACCCTGTGCCACAGTCCTTACTCTCCGTGGTTAACCCTCTGCCAGGTGTAAAGTTCCATCTTCAGTATCCTAGCTTACAGAGAGCCCAGGGCCAGCTGGGCTCCTCCACATGGGACTACTGTGAGATTTACTTTTTCCGCTCTTAGAGGGCTTGCCAGAGGCTTTCTTAGTGTAGAGATTCTGAGTTATGAGGTTTGGTGGGAGCCACATTGTTGCTTTGCTTTGAAAAGAGTCAGACCCAAGGTGCAGCATTTACATCTCTGCAGACTGTATCCAGTAAGAGAAAGCTGAGCTGAGGATATACTACAGATTGCTTCCAGTAGTTACACTGTGCTTTCCTTTCTGATTTTGTCCTAAAGGTGCAGGAAATTTTCAGAAAAAGAAAAAGAAATCTATTCAAATAAACTGTTTGCAAAAATTTGCTAAATACTCAGGTCCATTTTTTCCAAACATGAGTGCAGGATACGGCTCTCTATTTGTTTTCTATATAATAAAACAATCAATATATTTTAAAATCCTCATTCTGTTTGGCTAGCACTAATATCACACTTCTTAGCCTGAGCAGGACTCCTGTCAATTATAACTATGGGATCCAGTTTTACTTTCTTTCTAAGGAAAACACACGAAGAAATTACTCGTGCCTGTTTTATTTCTGGGCTGCTGATCTTGTGTTATCATGGGGGTAGGATGCTTCCTATTTGTTCTGCTTGAGCCCTATGGTCTGTACTCAGTCTCCCAATCGTTCATTCAGAGAACCCATGTCCAGCAGGAGAGATGAGCAACTCCCTGTCTCTGTGGCCAAGCTGTTAAGATAGTGCTGCTTCATTTCTACCATCCTAAAGCCTCCTCTACAGGCAGCCCCGGGCTTCTGGTAGAGTTTCTCTCCTTCCTCTTCCTTTAATTCAACAGCTGACCTTTATTTAAACCCAAGGCTTGGGAAGAGTCCCCCTCCCCTTGTCAGTACCAGAGCTTATTTTGGGACCTGGCCAGCAGAAGGGCAGGAGGATGTGCTTCTGCTAGAGAAAGACTTTGGAAGTAGTACAGGGAATGCAGGTGAAGAGCTTGTTACAGCTGAGAGAACAGGGATGCTGCCAGCTTGAAGTATGTTTGCTGAGATGTAGCGGATGTGGCAGCACGGGGAGAAATGGTAAAGTGGAGAGACGGATGGACCATGCATGAGGGAGAGAAATCTACTGGAATAATAGAGGCTTCTGGATAATGGTAAAGAAGATAATGGGAAATGAGTAAAGAGATAAAAGAATGAAAAAAGGTGTATGACTGTGGTGTCTTATTTCTAGAGGAGAATTGTACTGAATCAAATAAGCTTGTCTTCAGTGGTCTAGGGTTGCATATATGATTCCTGGTCAGGGCCACTCCCCGGGCAGATGGAGCTCGTTAGCCCTATAAGGCAATCCATCTACGTCCTGAGGA
>JAYRBT010000114.1:30512998-30546840 GCA_036023395.1 Myiotriccus ornatus
CCGCGCACACTGTAACTCACCTAAAAAATCCAATGCGCAGGCTGGAAGGTGTAAAGACCTTCCCCGGTTCTTTGTTCACGAAGGCGGGCCATTATTATTATTATATGAGACGGTATTTGCTCAGGAAGGATGGCAGTAATACCTCAGCCTTTTATGTTGAGGTCTTCACATGCTGATATTAAAGTATTGTCTAAAGGAAATCTGTACTGTTATGTTGATTCTGCAGCTAGAGAAACACTGTCTGTGTGTGTGAGAAAGAGAGGGGGAAAAAGAGAAAAAAAAGTAGAGTGAGGAGTATGAAGAACAGGCAAGGAAAAGATAGCAAGTATGTCCTACGGTGGAATATAAAGACAGCAGCTGCCTGTTCATAGTGTGTGCATGTACAGTGCTGCTGTAAAGAAATAAGTTGTGTTGAATTTCTTGGTTCCTAAAGTTAGGATGGAATACAGAAAAGTTACTTGGATAATAAACTTTTCTCAATTTTATCAGTTTGGCTGTGGTGCTGAATGAATGCATGTTACAGCAGCATCAGTCTGAGAGATAACACAGGACAGCGGCGTGCACACAACAAACTCCAAGACTTCAAGATTTCATTTCAAACTCAATCTTTCTAGTTTTCAGGATTGCAAAGGTATGTTTCTACATAAAAACAGGACACGGATTTGAAACCAAACTGTTCTAGAAAAGATGTCAGTCTGTGGTTACTAGAAGTATGTATTCCTTTGCATTTTTTATCTCATCAGGTGTTAACTGTGAAGTCTAATAATTGCATTTCACTATCAACAGCCACAGTTTCAGGTATGACTTTTTAACAGAAGGGCAGGAATAAAGTCCTGTTCCTCACAGGGGGGTAGCTTGGTAATTACTGAAATGCAACTGAAGGAAGGAGGAATTTAAGTGAAAAGAAAGAAGCATTCGTCTAAAAAACCACTTGTTCCCCTCGAGTAATGCTCAGACATCACAACAAGGTGCAAATGTAGGTAATTCTAAAGGTTGGACTCAGTCTCTTTTTTTTTTTGCACTTTCTGTTAATATCAAAGAGAACAAAGTCTTACACTTAAACTCAGAGCTGATCTTTCTAGTTCCATCGAAGAATTTTCCAGTGATGTAGCAGAAGAACTTCTCATGAACTGTGCAAACCATCTTGGGGAAAAGTCTGCTTCTTTTTGCTGATTGTAAAATTTGGGAAAGTGAAGAAAGGGGTTGCAAGAGAGATTAATGGTGGAAAGCTGGCCTTCCTGTTGTGACAGTAGCTGTGTATAGTCTGTGCTACATGCTAGCAAGATGCACACACAGTTCATGGTGAATCAGTACAATATAAGTCAGGATTAACCTTTTTTTTATTATTTTTTGTTAAAACTGTTCTTTAATTCACATAAAGAATAGAATTTCCATGTCCTAACTGAACACAGAAATGACATAACTTATTTGTCTCTAGCAGATAGCAAATTATAACAAAGTTTGGTAATAAATTAACTCCAGAGTTCACTACGAAAACAGGAAGACAGAATTACAAAAATTCTGATAGCCCTATTTAGTTTTCCTGCAATAAAAATGGCTCTTCCAATAGTACTAGGTAACAACAGTGCTACTGCCTACCATGCCAACCGTTACGTCGTTTGCTGTTTGTATTTCATTAGTACCTCAGAGGCCCTGGTCCCAGGCCAGGATCCTGTTCTGCAGGACATGATTCAAAAGATGGTCTTTGTATCAAAGAGCTTGCTGTGTTTATGGTGCTTTGGGTTTATAATAGAACATCTCAGTAAAGAGAGCTGCTACTGGGGTTTTAATTTATTTAAAAGACAGTTTTTCTGGAAGGTTGTCCTCTGCTTTTATTGAAATACTTAAACTCAAAAAGACATTTCTGAGCACCCTTTAAATAAAACCAATAAATATCTGATCTTTGTACTGCATGAGATAGCACAAAATGGTAGATGGCTTCATGAAGTTTTGTTTAGCTTCCTTCATAGTCTTTTATAGGAAATAAATCTCAGTAAACATATTGTAAATGTTTCCCTTTGTACCTTGATGCTAGCTCTTTTTTTTCATTTAAAAATGAATCTTATTTTGCTTTTTATTACAATTTAATATATAGCAATATGTCTATCTGAAAATTTTGCAATCAAAAATGTCCTACCTTTGCACTTGAGCTATCTTCTTTCCACAAAGAATTGCAGTTTTTCCCTGAAAAATAATGCTGAACACTTTTCATAGTTTAGTGTGTTTCTAAAAGGAAAAAAAATTGGCAGGAAAAGACATGGTCTTCTCAGCTTTATTAATGTACCCATCATCATACATCACATAGCATAGTGGTTCTAGAGAAACTTTTATCATTTATAGTTCCAACCACAGAACCTTTCAGCTATGTTGAAAGCTGAGCAGAAAGAGAAGTGACATCTATAGTAAGCAAAGCTGAACAAACTACTGAAAGCAAACAAGATATATTTTTTTTCCTTTTTCTATATGTCAGTTATCTCTGAACAGATCTGGACTTCTTAAAAAAAATGTTATTTTGATTTTCTGAATGAATTGCAGTTCATTTTGGATATCCCGGTATTTCTTCTGCACTTGGACTAGGTAATTCCCTGAAACATTTTCAAGATGGCTGCTAGGACATGTTTGCATGTTACAAACACTCACAGTTAATATTCTTGCGGAAAAGAGGTGGCTTGGATGGGTATTCATGGGATTCAAAGAAAATGGCTGATACATACCCTTTAAACAAATTCACTCCTTGCATGAGTACAGTGTTTGATTCTTTTGATCCTTGGGGTTCCCTATAAATTATCCTAAAGCTTTATAGAAGGAAACTTTAGGAAACAATGTCTTTTCTGGAGGTTTCTAATTTGTGATAGCAATTCAGTAACTGGATGATAATTACTATATTCTGTAGGATCATTTAGCAGAAAATCCGGGGGGGGGGGGGGCACGATTGTTTGGGGCTGTATTTATTCAGCTCAAGAACTTGGGTTTTAGCTGCATTTATTGTTTTGCTCTGCCTGCCCCACATCTATTTCATTGTGGCTGCTTCTGCCTCACCCACATTCAGGTGGCTGGTTCCATCAGCTCCTCTACTGCTGTCATCCTACATTTTTATAAACTCCTTTTCCCCATAATATGTCTTATTTCTTTTTCCCTTCCCCCTCCCCCCCCTAAGGAATTGATCATATATCATAGAATGAATTCTCAGGATATAAGGATGAGATAAGAAGATTTACCAGGAAAAAGAGTGGGACCAGACAAAAAGTGATTCTCTGTCATTCTTATAATGGAGAAGACAGAATTGGGAAAGAACAGATACTGGTTTTAAGCTGTATCTAATACCAAACAACCTTCGTTATAACTTGATTTTACTTTTTCCTCACAATGTTTTTCTTCAAGAATTCTGACTAGTATTACCAAATTATTGCCAAACAGGCTTATTTGCTGCTTTCAAACCAGGCCTGTTCCTGTAAGTACAATGCATGCTAGACCTCCTCATGGCTTCATTGGGCACTCTGACTCCTGAGTTCTCATGAAATCACATTTACCCATGCAAATACAAATAAAGACTTTTGCTCATGGTTGAGCTTACACAGGGCATTCATACCAGAACCCTTGCACCGAATGCAAGGGGATGCATCAGAGTATTTTAACTTGCATTTTGTTGTCTTTCAGAGTTTTAAAAGTCCTTTTTAGGGGGGATGATGCAGCAAATCTCGCTGTTGCATATCAAAAATTCCTATTGCAGTGACAGACTTTTCTGGTAAATGACGTGGGTGTATGGTTAGTACCACAGTGGGATCAGTGACTTCATCTCTCTATGGCAATGGAAACTGTGATGCTGACTGTGCAATGAAAACCCAGATTGACATTGAAGAGCAAATGTGATTCATCACTAATTTATCCCCAGGTATTGAGATGGCCATGAAAAATATTTAACTTGTCTGCAAATGAGTATATTTTACAAATACATATTTACGGAGCTTGAAAATTGGTTTTCACTGTCATCTGATTTCTTTTTTGTGATTGCTTTTGCTTGCCCAGCCAAGAAGCAGGTGACCAATCAGGTATGAATTGCCAATGGCTAATGAAAAATAATCTAACGAACAGTTTGTAAATAACCCTTAACCTGAAAACTGCTTTTCTAGAATATCTGATAATTTTTTACAAACCAAAATGTGTTTTGCTTGGTTTGATGATTATACACATACATATTTGTACATGCACAATTGACATGCCTTGTATAAATACACAGATATCCAGTTTCAGGCATTGATATTTGAACAACTGCAGTTTGGGTGAACAGCAATTGAGGAATTTAGCATAGATTAGCATAGTTAAACAAGATTTCTACAATTATAATTTGACAATGTAAAGTTTCAGAAATTTACTCTTGGTATTGACAGAACAATTGGGACTAATCTGTCTAAATGAGTTACTTTAATTTTTTCAGGTGACTAGCTCTTGCTTTTTGTCGGTCACTTCAGTCTGATTATCTCTTTAATTTTAAACATTTTAGTATTAGAGATTTTCTAATAAGACGTTGTTAATTGCTAAACAAATAGGCTGCAATAACAAAACACAATTCACTAAAATTTTGTTTCCTTTAGCTAAGATTTCTCTTGGAGAATTTAAATGTTTGCTGTTAAATGTTAAATGTTTAAATGACTAGAGAGTCACTGTGCAGCATTTACCACGAAAAAACTTCTATATGTAATGGTTGGACTTAAGGAAATAAAAGCATCTCACAAAAATAGACATGTGAAATAGAAGTTATTAAACTGGTTTGATAAAGTCATATAAATATACTAAGAGGAAGTGAATCACAAAAGCAGATTCAGTTTTCTGCATTTCAGTTCAGGATTGTTAAGCAACAGGTTTTCAGAACCACGTAGATGGAAACAGTTTAGTTAAATCTGCCCTATCTGAGTTTTTGTATTGTTTTGCAGGTTTTTTGTTCGTTTAATTAGAGTCTTTAATATGTTTTTGCATTTTAAACCTTTTGCAGACTCTCTGGATTGTTTCTCACTGTCACAGAACATTCAGCTGCTGGAAATGCACTTTAATTTGAAAGCGTTGTTATTTTCAGAGGAACATCTCTTGCAGCCTTACAGATTGGTACATAAAGACTCTAACAGGAGCTCGTGTGAATTTTAGCATTAAAAGAAGTCCTGAAGTAATAATATAAAATACTTTAACGATTTGAAATAAAAGCCAAAAGCGCATGTTTATACTGTTTTCAAAGCAGGAGTCGAAATTCGAAAGAGCGAGCCTAATTTTGAAGCGAAATAGGAATACTGCGGTAGTTTGATGAGGACTCCCGCAGACACCTGGACCCGGTAATGCAGCACCTGGAGTGGCGGCTGACGGCACAAAGGTCTGATCTCCGGGAAGGTAGAGGAGGAAAACAGAATCTCCCGCGTTTCGGGTGCCCTGCTGGCAGCGACCTCAGAAACATCTTTTCCGCCAGTGCCTGCAACGGTTCCAGCGGTGTCCGCTCCAGCCGCGCTCCGCGGGGCAGCGCCCGCCCTGGCTGCGCCGGGGCCCCGGCTCATCACAACAAAATCTGCTGCAAGCGGCACCGCGGCGGCCCCGGCTGGGTGGGCACCACCGCGGCGACCTCTTCTCCACCCACTGGCGGGTGGGAGCGCCGGGGGGACGCGCCGTTTGGCCGAGGAGCACGGTTCGCTCCGTTCCGTCCAGGTACCTGCGGGGAGAAAGGCGCAGACGCGCCGTGCTTCGGCGTGCGCGGTCCCCCTCAGTCCATCCCTGCAGGTGACCCCGCGCTGGCGGTCGGTGCCATGGGTGCCCGAGGGAGCTGCCAGCCTGGTGCTCGGGCAGCGGGCACTGAGCCCCAGCGCCCCCTCCGAGGGCGGGGGAAGCCCCGCTGTCCGGCAGCTGCCCGCCGGGTGAGGGGAGGCGACAGCCAGGCACGGCGGCCCCCGCCCAGGTGAGCTCCGCTGCCTCGGGGCGAGGGCAGGGGCGCGCCACGGGCTGCACGGGCCGCCTGAGTGATGAACGATGCTCGCCGGTTCCCGGCGCTGACAGGGGCTGCGGGGCGAGGCTGTCCCGGGAGGGCAGCCGGCGGAGGGCCGCCCGCAGCCCGGGAGCTCCGTCGCGCTGACCGGCGGCACGGGGCGTCGGCTCTACGGCGGCTGCCGTCCCGCCCGGCCCGAAGGGACTGCCTCGGACGGGCTGAGGGGAGCACCGCCGCCGATTGGCGATGCCGGCCCCCTTTCCCCACTGCCGAAGGTGAACTGTGGTTGGCTCAGACCTCTCCGCCGGCCTCTCGACGGCCGCTGGCGCCCAGGACAAGAGAGAGTTTAGGGCGAAAACGAAATACGCGGGGCCACGGTTTTCAGCGCGGTCCTCGGGCCTGCTGCGATTTGAGCTCGTCTTCGGGCTTCCCTTGGCCGGCCGTTCTCCCAGCAGCTGCCCCGCTGAGGGACGCGGTAGCTCTGCCCGCTGAGGCGCCGTGCCTGCTGGACGGGCGGGCTGAGCCCGGGCTGGCGGGGGGAGGCGGCGGCGGCGGGGCGCTCCCCCGACGGGGGCTGCGGGGCGGGACCCCAGACGCCCTGGGACCTCAAGTGCGGGTGCAGGGTGGCTGCTGGCCGCTGCGACAGGCTCTCTGACGAGCGGCGGCTCTTTTGCCGGCGGAGCAAGGCCGGTGGCAGCCCCGGGGCTACGCTGCACCTGAGGGAAGGGTCTGCGACGGCCCCTCGGGGGACAGGGGGCTGGTGCTGAGGGGTGGGTGGCTGCCAGTATGCCAAGTTGTGGGGAGGGGGCCGAAGCGAACAAGTGTGATGGGGAGGGACTGTGCGTCCTCCCGTAGGAACAGTGTTGTATGTCCCACAGAAACCGAGGGGCAGCTCTGTGGCGTCTCCATACAAGGCACCGCAGGTCGTCTGCCTTTTGATCTCAGCGGCTGGAAATATACCTTTAAAATAATGAGACTTCATAGGGAGGATCTTTTCCTCGTGTCTCTCCCCGCGTTCCCTTTAGGTAACCACTGCGCCGTAGTTCCCGTGTGCGCGCCTGGCAATGAGAGGATGGGAGGGAGGGAGGGAGGCAGGCAGCCTGGGAAGCGCTGGCTCCGCCAGTGGGCGTTTTCTGGCGGCTGGGGCTGGTGCTGGAAGCGGCACTGCAGTGATTGTATCTGCCTCTTTGCAGGCGAGCGCGCCCATACGGGGCAATATTTGCCTCGCTTGAAGAAAATACAGATTGTTGCCGTTTACTTGCTCTGAATGCGAGGTGGGAGCATGGGGAAAAGCGGACTTTAAAAGGGGATCGGAACCGCTTAGCGGTCAGTAGCGCCCTGTCCCCTCCGGCCTAAAGGGGGAACGGAAATATGAAGATTTTATGAGGGCGAGGAGCCGGGGAGCGAAGGAAATAGTGCCCGGGGGTTGCCGGAGGGAACGAAGGATCGATCCGCGGTAGCCCCTGGTTTGGCTCTGTCCTTTTTCGGCTTCCCCTTTCGCTTTAGTCCGGTATCTCTACTAGACGTCCTGCCTTAAACTACCGCGAAAGGGAGGGAAGAGCGGAAGCATGTCCAACCCGGAGAAGCGGATCTTATCCCGCCCCTCGGCCCCCCTGGCTGCAGCACTCGGGGAAAAGCCCGGCTCCGGCAGCCGCCCGCTCCACTCCCATGGCCAGAGCGGTGGAGGTGGAGGCAGCGGCGGGTCTCCTCCTCCCCCCGCTCCTGGAGGCGGCTCGGCTGCCTACAGCTCCCTCTCTGTCCTCCTAACAACCACCACCAGCAGCAGGAGCCGCGCTGCAGGGACAGCCTCTTCTGCCGTCTCCGCCAGCATCGTCTCCAGAGCGGCAGCGGCTCCTTTCCTCGCTCCAATCCCCTCCTTTTCCTCCGCTTCTCCATCTTCTTTTTACTTCTTGCCGCCGCCTCCTCGTTTCCCCTCCTCGTTTTCCTTTAACCTCACAAGTCTCCAAGGGAGGGAGGGAGGAGGAGAGGCAACGAGAGCGGCAGGAGGAGGAGGAGGAAGAAGAGATGTTGGCGGAGCAGCAGAAGCAGCAGCTCACTTGATCGCCAATCCAGGCGGCAGCGGCAGGAGGAGACTCTTCTGTTCTTCCTCCATCCAGGGCTTGCTGCTCTGTTCCGCAGCCGGCGGCCCTCGGCAGCACCACTCCCGGCCCCTCCTCTCTCCAGCCGCCTCTCGCCTGTGGTCCTGCAATTCCCTTGCTGCTGCAGCAGCAGCAGCCCGCGGCGACGGGATCCGAGGAGGCGACGGCCCCGGCGGGAGCAGGACTCCTAGGCGGCAGCAGCGGCAGAGAGGCGCCTTCTTCTCCTTCTCGTCTCCCCTGCTCCTAGGGCCAGACATGGAAGATGGATCTAATTCTGCAAGCTGCTTTAGGAGGTTTACGGACTGTTTCTTGAATACAAGTAGGTACCGGAGCGCTGTGCCCGGCGGCGGGTCGCGCGTGTCTCGGGGGAAGGTGAAGGGCTGTGTCCGAGGCTGGGTGCATGCCGTGTGGAAAGGGCATTTCTTTGTGAGTGGGGGGGGAGGCGAGGACACAAAGGGGCCGTATACGTGGGCCGTGCGTGGACGCATGGAGGAGCGGCCGGGTGTGTATTGAGGATGCACGGACAAAGGGGATGCTCAATGCAACTGAGTGCTCTTTGTGGGAGCTGGCTGTTAACGCCTCGAGTATTTCGGCATCATTCCGGGATCAGACAACTCTACGTATATGTATGTCAACCTTTTACTTGGTACATGCTTAATTTGCTCAGGAATGACACGTAGGGGAATGGAGACTGTTCCCCCTACTTGCTTGAAGTAACAATAAGGAAGCGGTATGGTATCTGCAGATGACAGAAAAGCGACGACGGAGGACCGAAAAGGGTGAAATTGATCGCTTCTTTCTGCATCCCCCGTCAGATGTGCCACCCGCGGTCACATTCCATATTTCTGATCCGGCTTTGGTACTGGGTGCCGCCTTCCACTGGCCGTGGCTCGTTGTAAGGCGGGCCAGGAGACGGAGAGGAAACATGTGCTCTTTGCTACTGGGGGTCTGGCGCGGGAACGGGAGTAGTGACCGGCTGGTGGGGAGGGCGGAATAAAGGGGGCACTGAGGCGCTCCGTACAGGGCGCCCCGCAGCCAGGCGTTCCCAAACCCTCGCCGGCTCCCACCGAGCCCGAACGCGGGGGAAGGGCGGGGGGCCGCGCTCTTCCCTTGCCGGGAGATGGGAGTGGGGCCAGAGCAGCCGCTCGGCCTCCTCTCGATGCGGAGCTCTGCGAGTGCCCTCCCCGTGTTGGCCGGGGGAGCCCAGCGGGAGCGGCCCGGGCCCCGAGGCGGGCTGTGGGAGCGGGAAGGGGGGCTTCGCATGACAGAAGCTCCCCGTTCTCAGGGACGCGGCCCGGCTCCCCCTCGGGTGTCTCGCCCCGAGCCTCCGGGTGCCGCCCGCCCCGCTCCGAGGCGCTTCCCTGACGCGCCGCGCCCCGCAGGGTGGGCGCCCCGCGGCTGGGGCGGCCCCGGGAGCGCCCGCGGCTTCGGCCCGAAACCTCCCGGGGTCGGGCTGCCCGTGCCCCACCGCCAGGAAGGGAAATGTGCTGGGCTTCGGCGTAGTCATGGGACGAATGAATTTCCACGAGGAGCGTGTTATCCGGGCAGAAATATTTTTTTTCTTTTATAAAAAACTTCTTTTCTTGCCCAGAATTTGATACTTAGGATGACTTCAATCAGCTGCGGCTATTTCTTTCTTTTTTGTGGCGGTTCCTTAATTTGTATTGCTTAAAGTGTCCCTAAACTTGCATTTTAATCTGTTAGTATACTTTGGTAAGGGTGGCTTGTTGGATACAGGTGAATCTTATATAGTTCACACATGTATGCATTTTGGGTGTGTGTGAGAAGAACTATAGAGATGTTCTCTGAAATCTCATTATTTGTCTTATTGCCTTACAGCTGTCTTTAGCACAAGAGCCTGCAATTGTGGTAGTACTTGTGCTCCACGGTAGAGGTGAATAAAAGTCATTATATATATGCTGCCCTGTCTTTTCGAAACTTTATTCAATAGTTGATCATGTTACAGAGCCACGTACTTGTTTAGTTTTGAGGCCTGAGGGGAATCCTAAGGTCTTGCAGTTTTAATTTTCTCTGTGTTTGAGGGGGGTAGAGTGCTGCCATGCATGTTTTAAAATAAGTGGTCTTGGGAGCAAGGGACCAAGCCAGGGAATATGTGTCATGTAGGGCAAGTCACTCTTGTGCTAGATGAGGAAAAAGATGATGTGGAAAACATTGTCTCTGTTCCAAACAGCTTTAAAAGCAGTGGTGAATTCAACCTAAGCTATTTTATGAATACTTGAGCACAACAAACTTGGTCGTCTTTCGCTGATTGTGACCTCTGACTGAAGATTTTCCGGCAGGCAGGAAAGGAGCAGAACTGTTCTTTCCCTTGTGAGTTTACTGACGTCTAAGAAGACATGCAGCCTCTCTCTCTGTGGAAACACTTTTCCATGCTCTGCAGCCTGCTATCATGCAACTTTCAAGAACTTAAATGTCTTGTATCTCTACTTCTCTCTTGAATGTGACTGAAACTGGCCAGTGGGCTCAAAAGGTATTAGTGAAATCAGATGGACACACATCCACATGCACTGCATATGTAAATATGCGTACACCTCCCTCCCTCCCTGAGTGATTGCATAAGTCTGATTTCCTTAGGAAACCAGGCTGAAAAAAGGAGTGGAGGGAAGTCAAACAAGATACTATTCAGATCCAGTGAAGCTACTGCAAAGAACACTTGTCGACTGTTTGGAGTACTGTGCACAGTGCTGGTTACAGTGCAGACGGAAGGCTGTCATTGTTTTGAAGAGGATGAGATCATGTAAAATAATGAAGATAATGTTCTACATCTCATAGGTTTTGTTTCCTGAACCATGTTTTAGGTTCTAAATCATACTTATATACATATATACATTGTTTGACTTTAAAGACAAAAAAAAGTCTAAATATTTTTGCAGAGAAACTGAGGAGTTCTTTAGGGAACAGAATTGAGATGAGCCCTTTTGGAAAGGAGACTTAAAAGTGACTTAACAGAATCCTCAGGAGTGGAAAACAGTGAAATTGCTAGAGATGTATTCTTCTTTCACCTCTGAGCTCCCTTGACTTGTGAGCTCTCCAGGATTTTGTTAGAAGATTCTTGATATTAAAATTTTAGGTTCTGCAATACTCAGTTTGTACCATATCTGACTCATTTATTTTTCAGTATTCCCAACAAAGCACTGGACTGCGGAAGCTTATGTGAACTTTGTGTGGTGTGAGTTGTTTTTCTTAACTGTTTAAAATTTTGGTGCATAACATGGTGTTTTAAGAAACTTCTACTATCGAACATCCTGGATCAATAGTCCAGTGGAGTTCTGTGATATTTAGGATACTGCAAGTTACCAGGTATCTAGTATTTCAGGTTTCTGGGAAATATCTTACCTTTAGGGGAGCATCACATCTTCCTTCTATGTGTATTCATTTTTTGCAGTCAGGGTGTTTTAAGCCAATTGCTGATCTTCAGCGATGAATCCCTCGTGTAAAGGTGGAAAGGGTTTGGTTGTACAATTACATGCTTAAAATTTAGATGATGTAAAAAATGGAATTGTCCCTAGTTTTCAAGCCATGGATTCTGGTTCATTGATAGCAAAATTGTCACTTAAGTGATACATAGTTAAGTGGTGTCATTCAATGGTTCCCATCAGGACTGGTGTTTCATAGTATCACATTTTGCATTAGCATATAGGAATACCAAGTATCCTGATTTGCAGCACTGCCATTCTGTTTAGTGGGGTAACAGAAAAATATGTAGGCCAGACAGCAAGGAATGGCATGGAAAGGGAATGAAAACCATGTAAGCACAAGCAGGTAACAGTGAAGAAGGGCTTGTTTGTCCAAGTCAGGTATTTTTGCAAATGGTTGTCTATAAGACATTCAGTTTACATTTGAAATAACTAATCCTCTGTCCCTTTGACTCCTCAGCTCTGTTGCCTGTGTTTGCCTGATGGCTTGGTGTTACCTAGTGCTCATAAACCTTGAGAAAAGAGGAAACGCCTTCACTGTTAACTCAGTAACCTTGCTCCTCCTGTAAAATGGACTGCAGAAGGTGTCATTATGCACAGGGGGATAGTGTAGGTGAGTTGGGAGATGGTTTCTTTTTGCCACTTGTGTGAGGAGGATGGCAGCTCATTTAAGATTCTAACACAAAGCTGGCAGCTCCATTCATCCCGTTTGTGTCCTTATTCCCTTTGCTCATGTTTAAGCCATACATATCAGCTGGGTATAGTGAAAACCTGAAATATAAAGATGAGTTTTTGTTCGACATATATATGACTTAGTGACTTGATTTTGAAACAGTCGTGTAAATGTAAATTTCCACTAATGATCTAGGGCATAACTTGGCTGACTTGCTTTTATATCATCTATTGTACAGATCAGTACAACAGTAACTTTTATTTAGTTTTAGGATGTTATGCTGTATTCTGATACACCTAGATTGTGCCTAACATTCTCTCAACATTACCAAATCATGAAGTTGATTTTAGATTCAGAAAATTAAGAAAGAGAATCTGTGAATGAATGGATTTATAACTTGGAAATGGCTTATGCAGCTTGTTGGTTGATGTTAACCTTGCCTTTGTTTAAAATCATATTTCAATTTGAGTCTAGTATCAGCTGAATTTTTAATGCTACTTTAAATAGTATTTTAGTTTCAAGTAATTATGTTTAATACTTTAAAATTCCATTTTTTTTACAATAGTCTAATTTTTGCACTGCTGGCATTGTTATCGTATTCTAAAAGAAAGCTAAAATCATAAGTAAAAATATATTAAAAAAAAAAGGCTGTTTGAGGTTTTTTTAATTGTTTTTATACTCCCTCTGCTGGCTGTTTCAATTACAAGTACCTGTACTCAAACATTTTTACTAAACCTGCTCTTCATTTTACTGTTTGATCAAATAAGCAGGAAAGTGTATTGATTTCAATCTGTATTTATTTATTTTTTTTTAAAGTATAATTGTTAAATGAAGAACCTTATTTGCAGGAATGGAAACTCTGACACTTTTTTAATGGAGCAATGCTTTTATTTTTGTTATACCCTGTATTGATTTGAACTCCTGTCCTAAAAACAATTGCATTTTTGGGTGTGGGCTGCATCTTCACTAGTAAATACCACAGAAATAACAATTCATATATTATTCCAAAGGATTCGGTTACCTATTTCGTTTGTTGTAACAATTTACTGCCCAGCTTTGTTTCATGTGATAAAACATAACTAATGATGCGGTGTTTTGTTATGTTAAAAACCATAAATTGAGTCACGAGTCTGACTTAGATCTGCTTAATTAGCTACAGGGTTGCACTCAAAATATTCTGCAGATGGAATGGATAATTTCTTAAGGTACTGGTTTTGTTTCAGTAATAGTGTACAATAGTGTTCATCCAAAATATTTATAGCACCCAAAAATTATAATTCTTAGTAACTTCAGAGATTATATGCAAGAGTTGCTATATATATTATTGAAATGAAGACATTACTTTCCCCATGGGTGTCAATTATGGCTAAACCAGTTCAATATTTCTTGTTGGTATTTCTGCTAAAGATCCAGCCTGCTCTGTAGTGTCCTGGCTTGTGCTGGTACTTGGCTTCTCACGATCAGAGTTTGAAGAGTGCCACCTACTGATTGACAGCTCCGAGAGCGCTGCTGCCTTTGCTGTCTGAAAGCTCTCACAGCTCAGCCTCCCTTGTCTTGTGGGATGTGACAAGTTGATGCAGTTGAACCTGGCAACTGTGTTGAATCAAGTCCCAGCTTTGACCTCTTCTATTAAATGATGCTATTTTTTTTTTCTGTTTTGTTTCAAGGTGAGGGCACAGAGTTTTCACCCTGGGAGATGGGCTTCACTTGCCCCTTTGTCCCTTTTTTAAAAGCTTTTGAGAAAGTGGTGTATTTCTGTGGTTTCTTCATCACTCGTTGTCAAGCTGTCATAATTAGTGTGGGTGGAACCAGCCTGGCTGATGTTTATTGAAGACTTTGGCTTCTGCTATGCCAAACAATGTAATGATGTGTTGCACACTCGAATGAGACAGTTCAAAAGGCAGGTAACAGACTCATAATCATGACGTTGTTAATAAATAAATATTTCAGAATGCTTATGACGTGGGTTTTTTTGTAGGACAATCTTTTTAACGTGTTCTAAATTTTTATGGTAAATTCATGAATTCATCTTTACTGTTAGTGCACTCTCAGAGTGCTTTATTTCAACATAGAAGTATGCTAATTATGTTCTTAGGAAAAAAAAACCTGGCAAGTGTACGAACAAGTTTAAAAAAGTGTATCATTTACATACTTACAAAGAACTCCTTTATTTCAAAATTCTTTTTTATATCTTTTTCTCAGTGATTTATTACCACAGGAAGCTTTCTTAATTCCAAGCTCCGAAGCAACTTGTCACAGGTGGCATTAAGAACAAGAATTACTGGTTTTATAAATTTCATATTCCTTCGGAAAGTACATTGATAGCAAGTTTAAGTTTGGGTGAGATTTTTAACAGTAAATTGTCACATCATTAAGAGATGCCAAATCTTATAGCTCAGAAGGACTAGAGGTGGGGTCACTGTATCACTTGAAGGCTTTCGGAAGAGTTCAGACTCAAGAATACTGAAAGAAAAGGCTTTTAAATGTTATTTACTACCTTCAGAGAAGGCATACTAATGTTATTGTTATCTAATTAAAATAATAATAAAAAATGTCAGTGTAGAAGCAGCAGTGGTAATCTCACCTTCTTTGATGCTGGGACCCAAAGAAGAGATTGTCAGGGTCTGAGACCAGTTAATCCACCTTCCTTCTGGAAACTGTGAAAATTTAATGCTTTCATTAGCACTTATTGATCTGATTCCTTATTTCTGGGTTAGTAACCAACTCTCATGCAGCAGAGCTGTACTTCTCTTAACAAAGTTTATTCAGCTGTTAATAATTTCAACATTCTTTCTTCCTCTACCCTTCCACTTGCATCAAAAAGAAATTCCTTAATATCAAGCCACAAATACTTCCTAAAGAGAACTTTTGCATCTGAATTTCTAATAACTTTGTACAGAAACCTCACATCTTTAATCCTTCTGACCTATACGTACCCAAAATAGCAGGGTTTTGCAGCTGCTGACAAGCATCGTTACGTTCACCTTAATAATACTGCTTGCTTTACTTCACCCTGTGGGGAAATGTCCAAATTGGAAGGAAAGATGCCACTTTCTTTGTCATATATATTTTAGTAGGATTTCTGCAACACTGGGGTGTTCTGCTGGTTCAGAGAATAAGATGCTTAGCCTGAATTATGGGAGTTAAATGTGGATCCTTTTTATTATTTTCTCACTGCCTAGCTTTTATATCCCCATTATATTTCTTCCATAGTGCCTTATTTTATTTGCTTCCTAACTGGCTAAAGCTACTACTCTCTCTTCTAAAGGTCTTTGACTTAGTCTAAACAAAAAAAAAAAAGTGTCTCAGTGTTTCACTAATGCTCTTTTTTCCCCTAACACATAACAGTTAAGTTTGTGATAACTCATTCTTTTACTGACACTGTTTTTTTGTGTGTTTATCTTTTATTTTCTTTCACACATATATGGATACCTTGGCAACTTCTCTAGAGCTAATTCTTTTTTGGAACACAGCTCAGTCAGTTGTCCTTTCTTTGTGTGGCTTTCTCTTTCTTTTAGTTGTATCTGTAATTTCAAGTTAATATTATTTCCTCCTTGTCCACCCATCAGCTTATTTTAGCTGGTGTTTCCTTCTTGATTGCTGAATTGTTTTGATTTTGTTTCTTCCGGCAGTGGGCTGGCGTCTTAGCCTGTTCTTTTTACAGTGCTTTTATTTCCCCGACTGCTTTTGTTGAGTGAAGGCACTATGATGCTGTTACTCTTCTTCTGGTATAGCTCACTTCAGCGGTATTGTCTATTTTTTTAGGTAAGAGGAAATTTTGCATGGTAGTTTGGAAATGCTCACTTTGTGTTCTGTATTTGTGGTGAGTCATTGTGTTTCCTCATCTGCCACTGTCTGCCCAACCCTAAGTGTGATGTCAGTAGAATTTTTTTCTTGCCTTTTTTTTAAGCACACGTAGGACTGATGAAAGTTACTGTTTGATGTAACAGGAAACTGAACTCATCTGTTCTCAAAACAGGCACTGCCTTAGCTAGTATGCTCAGGTTTCATTGTGTTAGGCTCCCGTGCCTCATTCTTGAGAGCAAATTGCATTTGTGTGGATGTGTCTCACTGTTCTTGTTTCTTCAGTTTTCACCAGTAAAGACTCCTGAGACAATGACCCTTGGAAAGCTGCTTTTTCATGCATCTTGAGTCTTAAATATAGTTCTTTGGCCTTCAGCTCATGATTATGAACACAAGAAAGTCTTGGGATAAGAGGTACCTTTTGAGAAGTGCTTTGAAGACATCAGAGAGTGCAGATGACCTGCAGTTTCCAATGTCTATAGAACAGTGCATTCCTCATACAACTTCTGGCTTAGCTCATGTGGTGGTAGAAAGAACTGGATCATTTGGAGTGTTGTAGGAACTTTAATAGACTTTTTTTATGGGTAGGAATTTGCTTGTAGTTTGCATGTTTGTTTCAAATCTTTTTCTGAACTTTTTTTGGAGTGATAAGCAGTGCTTGTACTTTTTGAACTAAGCACAGAGAGAATGTGGGCTCGAGCTTTAGTCCTGTCCATTCTGCTTAATTTTGAGAGTGCTTCTTGGTCCAGTTTAGGCTGATGCCCAACTGTCTGCATACGTGTTGGGAGTAAGCAAAGGGGGACTGTTCCCAAAGAGCAATGTTTTACTTGCCTATTCTGACCTGGAGAAAGGAGAGTTTAGCTTTGCAGATACAAACTGTGTCATGCCTCTGTACTTTGTGGCTCAAGACCAGGCTCTGGGCTGCTTTCATTACTTGTGTGAGGACATAACCATATGGACCAGCAGAAGAATCAAACAGCCTGAACTGCTTGTGGCCGTAGGCAGACCTTGTTTCTACAGACCAAGTTCTCCTAGAGAATGAACCACAAGCTCTACAAAGTCCTGAATTAAAGATGCATCCAGTGAATAAGGGACCATTGTTGGAGGACGTGGCTTGCTGCCCGACTCAGCGCAATTATTTATATTTTTGGTCTTTGTCTCCTCAATTTGCTGCTTTAAAAGAATTTTTGAAAGTGGCTAAAATGTGTAAATGAATGTTCATAGAGGAATAAGAACACGTGAAGTTTGTCAGTTGGTAAGGATGAATGAAGTGTGTGTGGTGATATCGCATATCTTAAGTTAATGAAAAATGATGGGAACATATCTGTCCATGACAGTAGTACTGAAGTGGTAAAAATCAGAAATAGAAAAGGGAGAAGATTGGAATGGTAACAGAAGATAGCATTTTTTTTTTTCTCAAAGGAATGCAATTACAGCAGAAGATAATGTTCATCCTTATAGTGAAAGCTATTTGTAAACTATTAGAGGTTTCTTTTTGGGGTAAATGAAGGGCATCATACGTAAATATCTCCCAGCAAATCATTAAGTTTCAAGGAAATCTCTTCAATGAAGTATAAGATTTCACTGAAGTGTAAGATATAAGATGACCATTTGTGTGTTACTTTTTAATGTCACAAATGCTTTTTTTCTGCTTAACTATAACTTTTTCCTCTTTCACAACAACATAAGTGGTGCCTGGTGAATCTTATAAACTTGAATGTAATTACAGATAACGTTTTAATTTATTTCTTTACTTTTTATAGCTTAATATTCATGGGTCAGCCAACTGCTATTTGACAATCTCTTTTTTATGCCAGCTGACAATGTTTTTTATTATTTTTTAATATCACCGAAAGTTTACTGTTCTACCCTATGTGTTTGGGTTTTTTTAAAATGCTTTAATTGTAGTTTAATAACTTATCCACCCTTCTTCTTTTTATCTAACGGTTTATTAAAGTGTAATTTGGCTACACATGCCTCTTTGTCTCTTAGCGTGAATTGCCTTAGATGGCTCTATCTGTGGATATGTTGTGAGTATAGCAAATATCACTGTGGTTGGTTAGTTTGCTGATGTGACCTCTTACTTTTCCTGACAAGCCTTGGTTCTTGTTTACAAGATGATGTTGTAGGTGTTATCTGATTTGACTGCATGGCTAATTTTTTGTTTGTTTTTGTTCATTCAGCTGTCTGTACCTTTTTAAAAAATATGTTGAACTACTCTCTTAGCACTTTGCAACATCTTGTTTTAACAACTTGTGTTTGAATCAAAGCAACTAGCTGTTCTGCTGTGCCAGGAAAGACTTTTTTCCCAAGCACTTGTAAAAAGGCAGTTTTTGTTTTTCTTGTTTCACAATTCTTTTGCTGTTTATGGAGCTGAAGGGAGGAATGGTAAGGAAGCTTCTATATATATCAAAATTAAAAAGAGAACATGAGAACAGTTATATTGAGCAATATTGGAATTTTTAAATTCTTTTTCTAAAACATAAATTGGTAAGGCTTAAGCTTTGTTTAAATATAGAAATGTCCTGCTCTGAACTTCACTTTGGAACTTAAAACTGAGTTGACAAACAGGTTTTAAAGTCTCTTAAAAGACTTTTATATTGGCTTATACTAATATAATTTTGGTAGGTTTTAGACATCAGAGAGGAGCTCTGGCAATTCTACTAGTGCCAGCTGAGATACCTAACCTGTGCTCCTCTGCTGGAAGTCACTACCAGCTCAGCAGAGGTAGCAGAAAAAAAAAAAAGGCTCAAGCACATTGGCTTCCTAACTTGCTATATATGCAAAGGTAGATGTTTGCTAACTTACTGAGCTGTAGGCTGCTGTGGTGGATGAAGAAGCACAAAGATGACCTTGGGTCCTACTCATGTGCTGGTGATCTCTAAGAAGCAGATTACAAGGGGCTGTTAGGAGCAATGAGGGCATAAACTGTTACACCTGCTTGCTTCATCCCCTGTCAATGCTGGACCATGTCTGACCCCAAAGCAAGCTGTTTTAGGAATCTGAGATATGGTAGGTGCCTGTTGAGTAGAGTAAATTTTCGGTTAGTTAACTTCCTGAATAAGTTCAGGAAGTTGATTTTCTGGAGTCAAAGGTTCACCAGTGCTGATGGGAAGCCTGTTGACACATCAGCCTGTTGCTGGGAGCTGATGAAAGGATAACACCTTTCATCAGCAGCTCATCTTAGATCAGCTTGGCTGTGCTTGGTACCCTTACGCCATAGTTTCATGGTCACTTGAAGTTCAAATAAACTAACCCTCCTGTTTAAATAAATGGTCTAATTCTTCCTCCTTAAGGCTGCTCTTTCTATACATGAGTATTCCTCCCTTTTGCAGACACATTTGTGAGTTGGAAGTGCATGTTTAAAACATGTTATTTAACATGGAAGATGGAGATATGATTTCTGTAATATAAACTTTGCTATCTTGGAAGTCAGCTTTATGGAGGTCTCTACTTGTGTGCTCAGAGTTTTTTATTTTGGTGTTTGTTTTTTTTTCCCCAGGAGACTTTTGCTTCTCTTGCTCAGTACTTTACCTAGCCCACAGTGTGTGTGATGTAGATAGGAAGTATTACTTGGTATCTTCTTTTCTTTGTATCAAACCCCAAATCCTTCTAATTCTATAGTGAAGACCTTTCACAGAGATGGAGTTGCTAGTTGTCTTTTGGGCTTTTGTACTGGTGGTAGTTGCACAAAAGTTTTGCGGGAATGAAATACATTTTTTTTTCATAGAATCACAAAATAGCCTGAATTGGAAGGGACCCACAAGATGATCGAGTCCAGCTCCTGGACCTGCACACGAACATCCCCAAGAGTCACACCATGTGCCTGAGACCATTGTCCAAAACCTTTGTGAACTCTGTCAGGCTTTGTGCTGTGACCATGACTCTGGGGAGCCTGTTCCAGTGCCCAACCACCCTCTGGGTGAAAAACGTTTTCTTATATCTAAACTAGACTTCCCCAAACTCAGTTTCATACCACTGCCCTGGGTCCTGTCTCTGGTTACCACAGAGAAGATATCAGTGCCTCTCCCTCTCATGAAGAAGTTGTAGACTGCAATGAGGTCTCCCCTCAGTCTCCTCTTCTCCAGGCTGAACAGACCAAGTGACCTCAGCCTCTCCTCATTCGGCTTCCCCTCAAGGCCCTTCACCATATTCATAGTCCTCCTCTGGACGCTCTTTAATAGCTTTTATCCTTTTCTGTGCTAGGGACAGTAATATTCTCTTGTCACTTGCATATTACTAAAGAATGGAAAAGGAAAGGGATTAGGAAGAAGTACGAGAATATTCATTAGTTTTCTCTATGTCAGTGATTGGAGATAACCTGAAGTAATTATATCCACCATCTCTACCCACCCCTTTCTCTAAGCATTGAGTGAACACAGACTGATTCTCACAACAAACCTGGAAGTTTTCTAAACCAGGAGATTGTCAAATACTTAGAGAGCATGCTGTCTTTCCAAACTGTTAGAGAAACCCTATCAAGGTAGATGAGTGGCTACAAAGGAGAAAAATGGCAAAGCCACAATGAGAATTCATCACTTGACTTCTAATCTGAGGATCTTTCTACCAGATAACATTGCTTTAATGATCCAAGCAGAATTTTGTTCTAGCTTCCTGTGACTTTGTTTGTTTTTGTGTGTGTCTTTTTCTGTAAAGAGCTCCCAGACACTGGGGATCTGGGAGCTTTGGTTGAAAAACATAGTGCATTGTTCTCTTCAAGACCAAAACTGAGACCACTTTAAATGTTCTTGCATTAAAAGCATGAAGTGTAAAGTAATCATTAGTTTTGATTAGACCTATTTCTGCTGCTGCTGCTGCTTTTCTAAGATGTATTTTAATTGAGGGAAGAATTACTGCTTTAACAAGTAACATTATATTTGTTGAGAAATGTAAGAACAATGAAGATGATAAGTTTACCTCAATAAGACTGGGGGAGAAAAAGAAAGGAAAGAGAAGACAAACTAGATGTCCTTCAGATTCTTCTAGACTGTATTTGCTATTCATAGTTTTCTGGCCACTTATCATTTTCTGCCTCATTTATTGATCTCCAGCATTAGAATTTGCAGCAGTTTTACTTCATCTTTTGCTATGAATTTGCTCTTAGTTTCAGAACACGCATTCATCCTCCTATATATTTATTAGTATGGTCTGGCCACAACTAATTGTGCTACAGTCAGTGGTTTACTTCGAGTGAAGTATAATGGTCACTTCCTGTCTCGTACTGCTGCAGATTTTATGTGGCCTTTACTTACTGGTGTCTTTTATATTGTTTGGCTGTCACAATCTGCATGTGAAGGCTTAGTCCTTCAGTTTTATCAACTGATCAGCTGATGTGCAGTTTAGTGAAACTTTTCAATTAAGATTTTGAATTTATTTAGTTAGCTTTTAGCAGCTTATTTCTATTGAACACTTGTTTGTTAATACTCCTATTCTGGAAAAAAAAACCCAACAAAACAACTATGTATTTTTGAATTATTTTGGTAAAATGCTGTAATACAAATACTGTCATCTTACTGACATAATGCTTTCTTTTTTTGGAGCAGTGCATAATTTGGGTACCACCCAAAGTGCTGTTCTCCTACTTTATATGTCTTCATATTTTAGCTACTTTGCTTGCATGGTTTTTCTGCTGAAACACTGTGAATCAGCGCAACTCTGTGCCTGCTCAATTCAAATAAGACAAAGACCAATAACCCCTAAACCCCAGTCAATTCAGTGGGCATTAGCTCTGAAGTCTGGATGTTCCTGGTGCTTTTTCTTTTCTCTTTACTCCCTCTACCCATTGCTTGCTGCCTAGAATGTCTGCTATTGCATAAGATGGGCAAAGCTTCTGTTCTTTTTTTGCAGCTTCTTGTTCATGTCTGTGTGGTCTTCCTAGATGCTGGTTTTCATGAATTCACGTCTGATGCATGTATGGTATGGTCAGATTTGATTACAATTAATCATAGGGACAAAATCCATTTGTAGGGGCAAATTTTGTAGCTGAAAAGCCAGTAAGAGAATTGCATGTCTTGTTTCTTTTGACCTTCTAAAGAGCTGTTGGGTTTTTGTTGGTCTTGAATCTTTACTGGTTCTCTTGGTAGCATTGAGGTTCTATTAATGATGGCTCTAATTTCTCTGGACTCCTGAAATTTTTAATGCTTTATGCACAAGGCAGAGATACATAGCTTCTGCAGGAGAGGTCAATGATGTTTTCAGTAGCTTTTTCCTTCTCAAGTGTAATTTTACCAAGGGACTCTGCAATCAAGTCATTGTAATGGGAAGTGCATCTCAACTGATGTAATGCATCTGTGTTTCCTGGAAACAGAACAAAATCGCAGCTCCTCTTTGTTTAATGTGAGATTTGTCATTGATTTCTGTTGCTATGATATTTACTCCTTGATCATTATCCTTATCATTTGATCATTCTGTTGTAATGGATTGTTTGTGCTTTATGAATCTGATTTCCTGACATTAGTCCCTCAAAGAAGTATTGAAACTTTTTATTCGTGAAGAGTATTTTTTCAAAATATTTTAAAATATGGTGCAACTAAATCGAATTTCAACAAGTCTCTTTCTCTGCGGACTATGCTAAAACAGGATCTACACAATTTATATGGCAAGAGGGGCTAGATGCATAAAACTGGGTGGACTTGATAGATAAATTCTTCAAATAGTCTAAATATTTATCTAATGCATATTACTCCTGTCAGGATTTATTTAATGTGTATTAGTCCTGTCAGGAATATATATTCTCATGAAGATGCATTGTTTCCTCTCAGTCTGTCTTGGAAACTAAAATACATGAAGTTGAAACACTTTGATCCTGTAGACTGCAACCATATATGTTTAAACCAAATCACTTTGCTTTCCTATATGCTATTTTAACTGTTTGTCTAAAACCTCATTTAATCTGAAGTAGAAACGCATTACAATTCATCACTTGAGGAACTTTCAGTGTCTACAACTGAATATTATATTTTGACCAATGGAACACAGTGACTGCCTTTCTAATTTTTTGACGTGTGTTGATTTCAGAAAAAGTAAGTTATGGCAAAATATAGAGAAACATGAGCTCCTTGTTAAAGTGGTTGGTTTGAATGCTTGAGGTGCCCAAATGTTATTATCTGGTCACAGTTGTTAGCATACAGCACACAGAAATTTGCCACGGTAATAGTTTGTAGAGTGACTAATGATGTGTAACAAATTTTTGACCAGAAAAATCTTCAGAAATGCTCCAAAGGAAAGAGCCTTCCCTTAGTTATTCTTGTATAACCTTGGGTTCAGTGGGGATCATAGCAGGGGAGTAGAGGAGAGGTTTGATGCTTAATAACTTCAGCTGATTTTTTTCTATATTTAAGGCATTGGTGGCATAAGGGATGGGAAAGCATACAGCCAGTAAAAAAAAAATGAAGCAAAAAAGTCCTTCCTGTCTACAAACACTTGGATCACCAAGTTGTTTTCAGACTTCAACCAGACCTGCACGATATTGTTGTGATAAGTTGTGCAGAACTTTTTAAGCACTCTGCGAGTTGCTTACGTGTGCAGACATGGAAGCGAAAATGATGTACTTGCAAAGGTTCCTCTCTGTCTTGGTTGTAATGGTACTCTGATGGCTCTGTATTATTAAAAATAATGGTAATTATGTTACGTAATTGTGTTACGGGTAATCCTCTGTGCTGTTTCCCAGCCCGTGGTCTCAAGGAAGTTTGAAAGCCATGGGCTGAACCTAGTGTCTGCTTTGACAGGAAGGCAGCTAGATGGACAGTTGTTCTTTCTGTATGCCAAAGCACAGAAGATTCAGTGATTTTTTTTTTTTATATGCTTAACTCTGCCTAAATGTTACTGGAGAAAACTTCTGCAAATAGTTGAAAAACAGAAGATAAAATTACTTTGTAAAGTAAAGAAAAGTATGTTTTTGTAACAGCTGGAAGATACTTATTCTGTTTATGGTTGTTTTGTGGCTGTTCATTTTTCCAGGACAAAGACGAGTTTGCAGCTCAAATCCCAATAAAACTCTCTAGACAGGAGCTGAATCTACAATTGAAAACTGTACATAGATATTTATTTATTTTTTACCATATAGACCTTTATTCTTTTAAGTGGAGTGATGTGTCTCTAAACTCCTTTGTGAATTAAAGAGTAGTTCAGCTTCAGATTTCAGGAAAATGAACTTGGAAGCATACTGTCTAGGTGGTCTGAATTAGTAAATAAGATATGTTAAACTGGTGAAAGTTTTTTTGTTTTGTTTTTTTTCCCCACACATTGGTGTACTCAGATCCTACTAAAGAGCAATCTCATCTGAAACAACTATCGTCCTATTTGGTTTCTTTGGTCATTTAATTCATATTAATTCATATTGAACCACTGAGTTTTTCACATGTCCTTTCTGTAAAATCATAAGTTGGCAGAAGCTCAAGGGCACGACCTGCATTTTGTGTTTATTAAAAAAAAAAAGGAAAATCAAGGGGAAGGAGGGAATTGCAAGCCTTGATGCGTTTTCTAGTGAAACTTCTACACAGCTCTGCTGCTGATTTCTCCTTATGCGTATGTCTGACAGAAAATGAAAACCAGCTTTCCTTCACTAACTCCTCTGTGATAAAAAATAAGGTCTTTTTCTCTGGTGACCTGAAGCTTGGGAATGTGGAGATGGCAACTCATGCTTTGCTTATGAAAGGGTTGTGATATTTTTGTGGAACTTTTTAATAAAACAGAATATTGAATAGCTATTGTAAAAGGTGACACCAGCTGTGAAATACACTAAAGGTGCATTTCTGAATTGTAAGTTGCATTTTGGACTTGAAACAGACTTTTCATTCCCACAGTGTTAGCAGCAATTATTAAAAGTGAGTTGTTAACTGGTCCTGTAGCAGTTGGAATGTTGGAGCATAGAGATAGTTCTGATCGGATACTGCAGACAGGCAACTCCCTGCTTGTCTTCTAGCCAGCTGTGCAATGTCCAGGGCTAAAACACTGTCAACGTAATTTTTTTTTTTTTTTTTTGACCCTTTAAACTCAGCTCATGGCAGTAGTTCATACACAGGCACTTGCTACCTTTGGCTTGAATTTTCTGACATCCCTTTCTTTGACTCTTTGATGGGCTTGTGGCATCTTTGAAAAGAAGGCTTTATGAAAATAAATGGTAGTTTCTGTTTCTTAGGCTGTGGTGAGGAAAAAGTGCTGTTGGAATCGGTTGAGAGACTGAAGACCAAACTATGTTTGTAAACTAGTTTACCATTCTACAACTTCTCTTTTGGTATTCACATAATTGCTTGTAGACAGCACTTGTTTTTCGGTGCTGTGGCATTTTGAAGTGGACTATTGTGCTGGATGAATGACACAACCCTTCATCTGACTGGTTAATTGGACAAAAGAAGGAAGGGAAATGATGCTTTTAAATGCTGTTGTTAAACTACAAAGTGATAGAACTGTTGCAGTTTTACTTAGTCACCTGCTCCCTTCCCTTGAGGAAGGGTTTGGATTTAGATTTTTATTAGATTATCTAAACTATGGTTTAGATTTAGATTTACAGTGAATATATTTTTCTTGACAAAGGTACGATACATTAGGAAAATTCCCCTGTATCATACATGTAGAAGGTGGGCAGCTGATGGAAGTTGGGGAAGGAAAGAGTACTACCAAGTGCTGGTAACAGTATTCTTAAAAATGTAAACTAATCTGTTCATATGCTCCTAAAACATAGAGGGGGTGACTCCCCTATTAGGACTACCTGCTGAAAGGGTGAGAGAGCTTTCTGTGGCCTTTTCTCCTTCCAAAACTTGTCATATGCTTTGTTAATTGATTCCTACTACAGCCTTTTAGTAGATGCGGTATCTTCAGTAAGAGGGTGGTTTTTGTTTGTTTGTTTTGTTTGTTTATTATCCCATCACAACTTCATTTCAGAAGAGACTTTCCTCAGAAAGAAAACAGTTGCCCCCATGCTAACAGCTTTACCAAGAGAAGGCAGCTGTCTAATGAATGAGATTGGTAGTTTTATAGGCACCCATGATCTTTTTGAGAAGTATTAGGGATGGATATCTAACAGTTACAATTCTGTGCCTGCTTTAAGTTGCCATCTTTCAGCTATTTATTGCCTTGACTAATGCTGGCAGCATAAAGGGCTGCTTGGTTCCATTGCAAAGTGTACTTCGAAAGACTGACGTGCGCGGGATGACTTAATAAGAGGAAAACGGAAGAGAGCAAGAAAGCATGTAAAAAAACCAAGATAGAATTTCATAGTTTCCTTGCCAATCAGAAAATAAACATAGCTGAAAAAACAATTGGGACACCAAGAAATGGAAGGGGCAATAAGGAATTTTCTGACTGAAGACTTAAAAAATACCAACAAAACATAAATAGATTATGACACATCAGTTCGTATTTTTCCATTGAGAAGATACAGTCCCACCTACTCAAGTTTCTGAAAGAAATTCTGCTCACTTCTGAGGAGCTGAAATACCAACTTTTGGTCATATTTCTTGTGATACATTCTTTTTCTCCATATGTTAAGAGGATATAGGGACTGTGGTGGTTTGTTATTGTTTAAATAAGGCACGTTCTTTATTGTGAATAGCAGCTGGTTTTCTGCTAGATGCCTTTTATGGTGCACTTTGGTTTTAATGCTTCCTCAATAATTTCCTTTGTTGTAGCTTAAAAAGGCAAAGACTGGCCTGCCACTAAGTTTCTAGGCAGCTGAGTTGACTCTGTGAGAGGGGGTTTCTTTGTAGGATTTCCAGTGTGAAAAGAGGATGAAATTTCTTGGCCATTTAGAAATTCTTAACCTCTTTGGACCTTGAACCTATTTTTCAGAGCTATTCAGGGTATGGATTCCTCGTACGTGTGGGGTTTTTTTCCTTACTAAAGGTAATGAGTTCAACGGCAAGTTGTGCATGGAAAGGCAGCCGAGTATCAGAGAGCAAAGTGTTTCATATCCATAGTGTTCTTCAGTCTAGGTTTATGTAGAATTGGATTTAAATATCATGAATGACAGGGAAATAGATGAGACTTTACTGGAAACACAGACAAGGATTTTGTTTTTTTCCTGTTTCCACTCTTTCAGTGTTGCAGAATTTATTGATGTGTGATATTTATTCTTATTTGAAATTTAAGTTTACTTTTTTTCTCCTCTCCACCAAGCCCTAGGGGACACAGCTGTCTGCTCTGTGACTTTCACTGTCATCGTTAGCACTCTGTTATCTCCCATGGCTGTGCAAGGACTTTAATCTTCCATATAATTGTTGGTGGCGATTGCTGCTAAAGCTGTAAAGGAAAAGCATCCGTTCACCTTCGTGTGAAAATGGTTGATTAACAAACTCAAGAATGTTTCCTCTCGGCTCTGAACCGAGTAAGTAAGGCAGAGTACCTCAGGCAGTCTAATTTCCTGGCTTGATAATAGACTGGGAAAAGAGCCATTTGTTGTCTTCAGGGTTGTCCATATAAGGACAAATCTTTTGCCGGGCTGAGTGAAAACAGTCATCTTTCAGGAAAGAATAGAATGTTAGAGGATTTTGGGAAACAAAGGTTTTATAAGCAGAGATGTAGTTTAGAATAATGGATGATTGTTTGTTTCAATGCATTTAAAACCTGAGCCTGTGCTGTTTTACCTCCTGAAAGCTGTTAGAGAATGGCAACTATAGATGTTAAACCTGTTAAGACTACCCCAGTTGTTTGGCAGCCTTTACTCTGAGAAGAACCAATGCTCATGTTGGTGTAGACGACCTGTAGGCTTTCACTGACTTTTTATTTAGTTTTTGATTAAAGTCTAGGAAGACATTTAAGGTGAAGTTAAATACAAGAAAGATTATTTGAGTCTTTCACCGTCTGTGGCTCAGTTGTACATGTACTTGTCATTGTATGAAGACCTTTAAGAGTATTCCTTGATGATTTAGAGAATAAAATTGATCATTATCACTTAGGAGATCCAAGAACAGCTGGAAAATTATTGAGTTGACTGCAGAATTCTGGTGTTATTTTCTAGTAGTTAAAAAAGATTGGGGTTTATAGGAGGTTCCCCCTGTTTTTATTATGAAATACAGACTCTGTGTGTGTAAGCAGTGATTATCTCTGCATTTCATCAGATGACAGACTTGAGGTCAGGAAGCAGGTGGGGAGGAATAAATCAAACTCAAGGATGTAGGATTCTGTTGTATCTCCTGATACAGTTACAACTGGTTACAATATTTTATGTGTAATATCTTTGTTCCAGATGTAGTAGAAGTGACATTGATTTCTAAAGAATACGGACTGTAGAGTCCTAGATTTCTCTTGAGGGACTTCACTTAAGACTTGTCCCAATGCTTGTGTTGTCAAGCCCATAGGCACCCTGGTTAGGACACTGGTTTACTTTTAACCTACGGGCAATCCTGCAGATTAAGGGATAGTAGAAATACTCTCTAAAACTGTTACACTGATCTGGAGGTTCTCTTAGAGTTGTGTTCACAGTCTTGAAGATGATTGCATTGTGTCACATTATAAATCAGAGCCTCTTTATTTTCTTTTTTCTGCCACCTGTTGTACTTGTAAGAAGAAGGTATATATGAGAAAGTAGGTACAAGTTTTCTCTTAAAGGTAGTGTGAAAAAAGCAGCTGATTTGCCTTGGGCATTACTGAAAATTTCAGGTGAATTTCTTACACAGAAATAAAATATTATACAGTAGGTTACTTAGATTTGACAGATGCTTGAAACAGAATAATTCTCTTTTTGCCAGTAGGTACGAATCTTCCCAAAAGTAGAAAACGCCCTTAAATATTTTTTGTTGTCTTAGACATTGGGTCAAAAAAGGCTATAAAAATATCTTTGGCTACTGAAAGTGTTAAGGTTTCAAGAGAGGAGGGAGGGAAGGAGTGGATATAGGGGAAGACAGCAGCAATCATCCTGTCTTTAAAACTAGGGTATTATAAGTGTTATCAAAAACCAGTCTATGGATTGACTGCATTAGTGGGCAGGACATCAGATTTTGCAGTTATAATCTGTCTGTAAATATGTGTAAGATTAATGCTCTTCAGTCAACAGGAGGCTGATCTTGGTCTCACCATTTCTGGCCTAAATTTTTAACCTTAAATTTTTTCCATGCTCTGGGGAAAATGCATTGCTTCTTTAAGGATTTTGTATGCTTATTCTGATTTTTGATTTGTATTTTGTGATTTTTTTTTAATTGGGGAGAAAAAAAAAGGTTTGTTTATTTTTGCCTTTTAAACTTAGCAGTGAGCATTTTAGTTTCCTGATCATCTTACAGTGCTTTCCTCTTATAGAACTGACTTAGAACCCTTGCACAGATCTTCAGCTGTGAAAACTATTATTGCACTTTCTTGTATTTCTTATTGAATTGGGCTAGTTTAAGCCTTTTCCTGTTTTTACTATTACAGTTTTTGCTGAAAGCAAAAAACAGTTAGGGTTGCAAAATGGTTTCTTATTACTCCTGCCTGCTTTCAGAAATACCTAATTGCCTATAAAAAACAAGATTCCGATCTGGATCCATAGCAAACATTGAACTGTTTTTTCACTAGGTGAAAGGTTGAGGTAAGGTTAGGTTCAGCTAACAGAAATTGACTGAGCCAGATAAAATGAAATAATTTTCTTTACTCATTCTTTAAGCAGCTCTATTGGAGGTGAAGATTACAGTAGTAGTTTATTTTTTCAGGGAGAATAAATATAAAAACATATATGAATTAAAAAAAGGTGTAAGTTAATTTTAGTTTCACATTTCACTTATTTTTATATGTATTCATTATGCTTTTCTTCAGAAATTGCATTTAGTTTGCATTAAGCAGATCTATTAAATAGTGTATTAACCATTACTGAGCAGTGGCGTGTCTGCATTCCACCTCTAGCCTGAGCTTTGCTTTATTTAGCAATAAATTTAAGATTTTGTGACATGTTAATGAGAACATGTTGAAGAATAACATAATAAGATTTCAGATTTTTTTTTTCTAATAAAGAAACAGCCATATTAATTATCTGCAGCTGTCCTATGTGTGTTTTTTCTCACTTTTTCTTATGTTTTTGCATTGTGTGAAGTACTTTCCAAGATCCATTTTCATTCTCTCCCAGACAATTTTACTCTCTGGAGTCCCTTTCCCATTGTATTTTGTAAGATTGCTTTTTAAATGTCTTCTTTCTGAGGATCTCCCAACTCAAGTGTAATACTTTTCTCTGACTGTTGAACTTTCTCATTTTTTGGATAGCTTGAGAACTTCTTCCTTTCCAGGCTGCCACAAGCTGACTTTTCCTCTTCCTCATCTTTTCTTCCACAATCATTGCTGTACTTCATGGCTCTGTGTGCAGGTCTGCTAGAGCCTCAGTTTAGGTTTGAAAGAATGAGAGTTAGATGGTTGTGCAGATTGCCTGCATGAGAGATTACCCTGAATGTTTACTCCACTTACAGCTAGTTTAAGGAGAAGAGGGAAAAAGTCGTTGGGAGGGTGCTGAGGAAGAGCATTTCAAGCTGTGGGCTGAGTTACAAAGGGTAAGGATTTGGTCATTGAGGAACCAGTTTCAGCCTAGGTCTAAGGAGGTGAATGATCAAGTGAAGAGAAGGGCAAGGATTTGGGGAAGATTTATTTGGTCAGGTTATGAAGAACCACTGACAGTTTTCTCCTGTTAGAAGCTTAGTTTTTCCTGGTTTATGGTGACAGGGTACTAGATTGCCCATTGCTGAAGCTTCCATCTGCTGGATTGTTCTTCCTTGGTTGACATCAAAACTTAACATATTAGTAAGTTCAGGTCAGAAATGTGATTTTGAGATGACTGTTCTAGTTGTTCTCATTAGCTCTTGGTTCACATCAGAAAATGGTCCAACAGACCATCCATCCTTTAACCGGATTATTTCCAGACTAAACAAAACTGGAATGTGTGCTGCAGCATTCTAGCTTAGGAAGGAGATTTGGTCCAGATCAGATAGTTTGAAATAAAATTCACCTTAACATTAAAAGTATAAATGCTGGGTCCTCGTAATCATATACTTTGATCTGGAAATCAGTGGACTTTAACACTGGGCACGCTGTGCTAACATAGACACAGATCCAATGTGCAGATCATTCTGCTTTGAAAATTTATCAGTGCTACAGGAATCTTTCACAGTGATTGTGGTGACAGCAGAACGGGGACCCAAGATGTATGTCATGCACTGACTGATGTTTTGCATGCATCTAAGTGTCTGAAAAATTACTTTAAAGACCAGGGTCTGTTAAACAGCTTTGGCAAAACATTGTGGAAGTACTGTAGAATATTGATTTAAGAATATTTTGTCACCCATTGAAAGGAACTCGGATGGATGCAGATGAAGAATTGGTTTACTGTGGGCCTATTCAATCTGTTCATGATTAATGTGTTTGTAAAACATAACTAGGGCTTATAAATTACATTGTTTTGAGATGCTATCTTGGGTTTTGTTGATTTATTAATGTTATAAATTTGATCCTGCTTAACTGAACCTACTTGCAGAGAAAATCAGAATTTTTATTTTACCGAGAAGAGCATTATGCACTGTGTTGGTTTAGTTATGGAAAGTGCGAGTAAGTGGAGTTATAAAATGCCATGACTCTGAAGTAGGAAGTAAAAAAGAACCAAACCAAGCAATCACAAATGACAAGAGAAGAATGTTATGTTCTTCGCCACACTTAAATAATGCTGTTCTTGTTTATAACTGGTTTTGTAGACTAATTCTTTGTTGCATGTTCTTTTTGTATTCCTACCAATACTGAATCCAATAGAAGAATCTTAATTTAATCCATATAATTTGAGGTTTTTGACAAAATTTTTGAATATAGGCTTCTTTCTCCCATGTTCTCCTGTATCTAGCCCAGTGCATATTTTCCTAGCCTCAAAGTGGTAATGGACAAACCTATGCCCCCTTTTCTGACAATCTAACCTAGTTAATATAGCCTTAATCAGAAATATCTGAAGAACGCAAATGTTTATCAACTGTGTGATCATGATTCTGTACTTCTTATATATAGTATAATTCCAGTGGGCTTGTTCTCTGTTTCGAGTGGTATATTTTAATTTAGAATAGATTTTTTCTGTTATGTTCTTTGTCCTTTGTGGTTTGCTTTGCATTCTCTCATCATTGTTTTCAGTGTTGTTTCTGGCTAGAGAAGCTAAATGAGAATCACCCAAAGTTTGCCTGATTCTTAAATCAGCTGTTGGAAGAGAGTGAGTATGGTGCTTGAGGTGCTGTGTAGCTGGATGACATACCAAGAGCTATTGCTTTCGTGTTCCCATGCAGAAGAGCAAAGGGCCGGTTTTGAGCTGCAAACTTGACTTGCTGTTCAGCAGTGCACATTGTCACTGGCAGGTCATAGGAACATCTGTATTTGCAAAAGTAAAGGAAAAGGAACAACACATCACCTGTGGGGAGCTACGCGGATACTGGTTTAATTAGATTCCTATTTGTGTTAAGACCAATCTGATTTGATGTGTTATGCTGTTGATCAGTGTAACATTGTAAGTCTAACAAGAATTTGTATTTGCTATCAAGAAAGTGTGTGTTTCAGGAATGAAGCACAGAACCAGTATTATGATAAGTATGAGCTGAACCATACTCTCAACGGAGTTTGTAGTGAAGCTTTCCCTGACACTCAGGAGCTGTCATGAATTCTTTTTGGCCACGGCCAGGTCTGATGGACTGGGACCATTCTTACATCTTTCTGCAGGACATGGGCAGATGTTCACAAGATGGTGCTTTGTGTCTTGCTGGGATTTAATAATCTGTGTTTAGATGAGAAGCCTTTTGGTTATATTTGCTGGAATGGCAAATAAGATTAAAAAAAACCAACAAAGTGTGTATTGTAATTGACTCTACTCATAAATACTGTTCTTAGTAAATCCCTGGTTTTACCTTCAGCATGTTCTCCTAAAGCTGATGTTTTATGTAACCATGGTCACAGATATTTGCAAATCTTTTATTGACTGATAACAAATCATTGTTCTGTCTTCAATGTTATGTATTTCATTACTAACACTATAATCATATCTACTGCAAGCACGGCACTGACAGAAACATACTAAAGTTTCGTGTTATCTCACTTTTTTCTTGGAGTAATTCAGGAAGTATTGTGTACACTGGCAATATTTTTATTGTGTTTGATGCTTGTAAGGTTAGGAAGCCAACATGTGTGTTTTGGGTTTTTTTGTTGTTGGTTTTTGTTTTCTTTTGTTCTTTTAAGCCAAGCATTGTCAATGCTGTTGTGGCAACGTTAGTGGTTTATTAGTTGCTTTTGGTATCTAGAGATCCTGATGTGAAGTTGCTTTAGGAGGTAAACTGTGCAAACTCTTGTGTGATGAAGGCTGTACCTGCACTGGTCTTAGCCAAGTTATCCAAGGCTGCCTTTGACTCCAGCAAAATAAGACAACTAGGTAAGAATTTTTGAATTTTAGTAGTGCAGTGTAACTCATATGGAGTACACAGGCAACAATGTTTTAACCATGGATATGGTGATTTTAATAATTGTTCTTTTGTGCGATGTTACTTACAGTGGTACTGTGTTGGTACTTTGCTTGTGTGAAGCAGCAAATGTGATGTAAGACTGTAAGTGAACATACATGTCCGCATAACAGACATAAACCGTATAGTCTGTGACTGACTTTACATGCCCTTTTGAGATGAACTGAACTATCAACCTGCCTGTTTCTAGTATCTTTATAGTCACACCTAAGATTTGTGAACTGGAGACGTACGTTGAATCCTACCTCCAAGGTGTGGATTTTGTGTTTTAAAAAAACCACCACTGTAAGAATCTGAGTGGTGTTCCCAGTTGTAATAATCACTACAGTTATTGTGAGTTGCCTTTTTCTTTTTTTTTTTTCTGAAAAGTTATAATAATAATGGCCAGACTTCGTGAACGAAGAACCGGGGAAGGTCTTTACACCTTCCAGCCTGCGCATTGGATTT
>JAYRBT010000114.1:30546940-30578586 GCA_036023395.1 Myiotriccus ornatus
AGATGGATTGCCTTACAGGGCTAACGAGCTCCATCTGCCCGGGGAGTGGCCCTGACCAGGAATCGAACCCGGGTCTCAGCGGTGACAGCGCCACGTCTTTACCACTAGACCACCAGGGGCTCCTCTGAAAAGTTATAATAGAGCCTGAATAGGATGTAAACTGTTGAAACATTTGCTGGTGATGTAGGAGTCTGACTGGGCACATGTTCTTTAATTTTCTCATCCAGGTTTGTCAGTGTTTTATTTTGTACACACCAACATGTAGAATATGTATGTTTGATTTTGTTTAATGTCCGTTTCTGTAGAGCTCGTGTTTTATTCATTATTCTTAAACCATTCCTGAGGCAACACAGTTCTTGCTGTCAACTGCAGAAGACAGAGCTGCTAGGCTGCACTTGACCATTTTCATGAAAGTAAATGTAAGCATAAAATAAATGTTGTCCTTTCTCTATGAGCTATTATGAAAGGAATGGTCACTGAAATTTTAGGATTTTATCTAAGCCTCTGCCTGCACAAAACAAAAAAAAATGAGGGGCTGGGGTGTTGAGATGGGGACAGGAGGGAGGTTAGGTTTCCTGAAGATGATAGATACTTGTTTCAATCTGACTTCAGGTCTTGTTTGCTTTGCACATGCTGATTTCAAAGCAGATTGACTGCTGTAAGAAGTTTGCAGGAATTACTCTGGAATAAATACATGCATAAATCATTGTGGTATTATGATATTTAAATTGTCTTGATGCTTTATATATTTTGGTGATTTATATACTTTGTGCTTTCTAATTCTGTAAGGGTGTAAAGCTCAGATGACTGGCCTTCTGACAAGATCTGAAAACTCCACCTGGAATAGCATGCTATGATGGTGTTTTCTCCAGTAGAAATTTGAAAGCATTCAGTTACAAACTTTTCAGAAAGAAGGAGGACTGTTGTTTTTTACAGTGATGTATATAACATCAATAATACACCAAAAAAAAAAAAAATTAAAAAGGCAATGGAATACATAGAACTGCTTATGACACCTTACTGGTCTGCATTTATGTGAAAATCTCAACCTTTTTTTTTTTTTTTTAATGCAGTTAAAAAAAAAAAAAAGAGGGGAAGTAATAATTCCACATCCCTTACATTGTTAAAATGTTGCGTGGTAGGTGTTGATATCACACTTTCATAGAGGTTAGAAAGGGAGCAGCGTTGGGTTTTTCCACATTAAACATGTACTTTATGGGTATACTAAGTCAGCCCTTAGGACAGTGTAGTGTGCATTCATGTTACTAGTGATGATAAAATACCATATAGACACAGGAAAGGTTTGAATTATGAGCTGAGTCATAGTTTATTCTAACTTCTGAATTCTGGCATTTCACAAGTGAGGAATGATGACATAAAATAGTGTGTTTTTTCCTTGAATTTCCCTAAAAGCAGTAAAAAACACTGAATCAAATTAGCAAAATGAATTAGCAAAATGAATTAGCAAAATTTAATTATATTCTCATTTTAATAAATAAACAGCCACCCAACTTGAAAAAATGGGGCCTCTTAAATAGGCAGCATGTGGTATTGTTTGTTAACAAAGGTTGTGAATTTAAGCTTCAACCCAAGTGAAAGTGAGGGGAAGGTGAGCAGAACATATAAAGTGAGGATTTCAAAAAGAACATGTACTACCATCTTTTGAGGCTAAATAACATGCTTGTAAAATGCAGAGCTACCAATTTTACTGTGATTTCTATGGAACTGGATGTTTTTTCTGAGACTAACAATACTTTGGAAACATATTTAATGCGGGTGGAACATTAGGAAGGTTCTGGTACAAGTACTGGAGTTCTGAGCATAGTCAATTATGAATATCTATTGCTTACTGTTTAAACATATTTGGTGAAGTTTTTATGCATAGCTGCATATTACTCTCACTTCTATTGTGTTCCCTTTTCCTATTTTTAACTCCAGTAGACACTAGAGCTATTTAGACATATGTGCAAGTGCATAAAATTTGCTGACTGGGGGCAAATCTGTACAATTTTTACTACTATTTTCTGAATGAATTCTTTGCTGATTTTGTGTTCAATGTAAGTTCCACTGAATTAAAATCCGTCACAGAAAACTTATTTAAATTTTGTGATTTATGAAGTGATCAATAGTGTTGGACAGTCTTAACTATAAAGACACACGCTGTTATCCAGTTATCCATTTTGGAAAATTTATTAACTGTAGATTTTATTTGTCCTTTGATAAATTGTGTAATGATGTAGCAGTAACTATAGTATTAAGAATTATATATGATGCTTGCTTGTGTTCATTAAGCTCTGTGAAGACAAATATCAGTAAGAAAAGCAAAAACCCTAGATAGCAGTTGGACCACTGAGTCCTTGTACTTTGATGTTTTAGGGCCATCTGAGAAATACTTCAAGCCATGTGTCAACATGGCTGCTAAAAGAGTCAGTGCTGTTTTTTTCTGAGATCTTCTGCTTGCTAGGTCAAGGAAGGCAAGGCAAAAAATTTCCACGAGAAAATGTGTTGATGTGACTAGGAACAAGAGGGAAGACTTTGTGGGGAGAGGAATGAATAGTTGAGAGAAGAGGAAGGGATATTCCAGAGATGCTGATGTGTGCCAGAGCACAGTATCTGTTGAGCTATGCTCCTGCTGGGCAAGGTTAGGGTTGGTCAGCTCCTGAGTGAGAGAGGAAGTGATTAAGTAACCCCATGAGACTGAGTGGGACTAATAAAGCTTTTCTCCCACTCTGGTTTTGTCTGGTGGCTGGTGCCCCTCAATAGACACTCTAATATGTTGTAAGGATTTAGCAAACATTGCAGCCCGTTTTCTCAGTGGAGGCACAGATATATACCCTCTTTTCTACCAGGCTGATCAGTAATACAAGTATTCTTTACTGATCTCAAACATGTTAAACCCCTGAAAGAGGTGCACATTTACATATATACATATATATTTGTTATCAAATTTGCTCATTCCTTCTGGAGATCATGTAAAACTAGAGTTGTTTCAAGTAGAGCTGAATTATATGTTCTGAATTTAGTATCTCTAGAGGTACCTCTTCCCCACTGTAATGCTTTTGGCCTGTGTCCCCAAATACTTTTTCCCCCAACATCCAGGTAGAGAAGATGTGACATGGCTGATGGTGTGGGTTGACTGTCTGCCAGTGTGCTGATTGATTAAACCCTGGGCAGGCAACAGAAAATCTCAACCTTTTTTAACCATGGCCTTGCCCGTTTATCCAGTTGCCAGTGGTCATAAAACTTTCATTAATGTAGTTATTCTTGGATAACCCTTTTCCTGTGTTGGTTATAGTTGAAATTGGCTCATAAGCCCAGAACTTGTTATGGGAAAAAAGCAGAGAGGCTGCTGATCTGGCCAGTCAGAGCTGAAGGTGTGATCACTGTGGAGCCTGGATGTTTTCTTCTCTAGACTCCTGCAGTGGCTCTGACTTGCACAGGTTGTTTCCAGACTTGCACAAGTGTAATGGGATGAATGCAGAGTTAATTCTTTCTTCTTGCCTCTGCTTTACAAATGCCACAATATGGGAGCATATATACCTGATCTCAGGTTGCAGGCAGCATGTAGTCACTGCCTTCCTGCCTGAAAAGGTCCTGTGCCAAACTGAAGGTCAATAGACTGCCTCACAATTCCCATGATGCGGCATGGATGTAAGTGCGAGGCAGTATAACTAGTTAAAATGCACTTATCTTCCCCTGCTGTGTGACCCAGTGCAGTGAGAGGAGTGCCCAGCACATGACTCTCTGAGGACTTGTATAGCACGTGAGCAAAGGGATTGGAATTCTGTTAGCGGTGTGCTGGCATTACCCATCAGCAGGCAAGGGCCAAGGCGCTCACTGCTGCACCCTGCTGCTCCACCCCATCCCTTGTCCTTACTGCTGGCTGAGCGAGCTCAGTGTGGCACCAGCCCTGACAGGGTGTGCAGCACTTGTGTCTACTCCTTATCCACCAGAGGAGTATAAAGCTGTGTGTGGTCAGGAACCGGAAGGTGACACATGGGCAAGATGACAAGAAAAGAAAAGAAAAAGGAAGTAGAAATGGGTGAGGAAAAAAAAGTGCCGGTGAGCCAGGGCTTGTAAGCAGCATGACATAGGCAGGGCTGGCATATTGAAGGCAAAATGAGTGTTGAGAGGGGGAAGCTTTGACATATAAAAATCCAAGGCTGTTTTTTGCTTTATATGCATTTGTTGCCCAAGTGAGGAGGCATAACTATGTTTGAAATTCTTTCAGCAGTTTATTTGGCTGGTTTGCTGATTTAAAAATTAACACGTGCCACTGATGAGGCTACAAAAGCCTATAAACTGAAATAAATTCATCCTGGCTGTTTGCATTTTCTTTCCAGAAGCTTCTCTAAGTCCTCTATGAATTTAATATAAACATTTTCACTTGTCCCATTTAAAATATTTTTAAAAAGTATAGCTTTTTAAAAAAGTTCCAGAGTTAGGTAGCTGTGAGGAAACCAAACATGAGTGTCAGTAGTGGGTAACCATCAACAGCAAAGTCGGCGAACATATCCCAAACTGTAAGCACTGCAACCAGTTGCAGGTTTTGGCAGATATCTGCAACCTCCAGAAGACACAGAGACAAAACAGGGCCAAGTAAGGTGCAATGGGCAAAAAGCTACTGAACAGGAAAGAAAAAAAAACGTAGAGCCAGATAGATCTTTCTGGACAGAAAGGTTGGTCTTCCATGTGAGGAGAAAAGAGCTGTTGCTGAGTAACTCCATTCATGGCCTTAGCTTCTCCTAGGTTAGCTAGCTCTATGGGGAGAGCAAGGTGTTAGCTCCTTTGAAGGGAGAAAGGTAGAGCTGGTCAGCTGAATGGAATGAAATATCCGCTTTTCTAGGATTAAAAATTTTGGCATTGCTTGTAGAGGCTGTGGGAGTCTAAGTGAGAAACCTTTGTTAATAAGTGTGACTCATTTGTGACTGACAGGGTTTTTTTTGCCTGAAGAGTGTTCAGTCCTTGTTGTTTGCAGGAGGAATTTCAATGGCTTTGGAATTTATAAATTTTTCTCTTTCAGTTTCTACAAGGTCAGTGAAAAAAAAAATTTGCTGTTCAAGGTTTGCTTCTTCATGTTTTCCACTTAAAAAAAAGAAAGGAGGGACAGATAAAGTTAGCAAATGGGGAAGCCTTCAAACTTTTCCACTTCAAAAGAGATTTCTCTCCTTGCACCCTTTTCTTCCTCCTACCTCTAGACAAGATCAGGCTTGCCTACTCACTGGACTGACCTGTCACTTCCATCACTGAAAGTTGTCTACTTTTGTGTGGAGATTAATGAATAATTTGTTATTTCTTCTGTCAAACTTGAAAGCCTTGGAGGTACAAAGGGCACTACTGGCTTGTAGTCATGCAGCTTTTGAACATGGAAAGCCTAGTAATGCTGATGAGAAAAGATCTTCAACTGAAGAGGTTGACTTTGCTTTGGCCATTGACATGGCTTGCGTTCTCCTGTACCTGTAAGAGAGCACAATAGAGAGCTTAGCATAATATTAAAGGCTAGCGTGCTGCTGAATACTGAAATTGCTGGGATGCAGACTGAGAGGCTCAGCGCATTAGAGTGACTTTGCTTGTACTCTGCTAACCTGTGCTTGGTATGCTTTGTCTGTGGGCGCTTCTCCTCACTTCTGTGCAGGAAATGGACTCCAGTTGTAGGGTGGTTTCTAGTCTGTACTATGTACAATATTGTCGATGTCTATTTTGAGAGCCATGGAGAAAGTACCTATTTATACTTTGTCTGTGGTTAAAACGCTCCTTGTTCAGTGAGTTTGAACAAGCTGCATCAACTTCTCCAGTTGCTCATTAGCAAGTGCTTCTACTTTGCAGGAGAGTTTACTGTGCTATACAATGCAGAAATGGTACTGAAATGGAGAGAGAGTGGTATTCTGGAAAGCCAGAATAACAGGAAATAAAATATGGAGGAGAAAGGACAAGAAGAAGAAGATACAGAGCTCAGGGAACCTGACAGATTGATTGTGGTCTTGGAGAGAAACTTGTTGAAATGAAAGGAAGAAATCAGGATGTGTGATGTTTGTAATCCAAACAGAAACAGTTAATAAGAGCTGGAGGAATGGAAAGTTAGTGTTCTTTTTGGCAAGGAATCCCATCTGAAACTAATATATGAGAGTAAACCCAATAATAAATACCAGTAAAATGTTAAACATTAAATAGTCATTTTCCATAAGTTTTGAGGCTCTGTTGAGGGTACTTCATGTGACAGCACTTGTTAAACAAAAGTAATTCCAGTTTGGGATGTTTAAATCAGGCAGCACTTCAGCTCTTTGCCCATTGGAATGCATAATTTTCCTATGTTTATGGTTACACCTGTTACATGCAGCAGCTGGCAGATACATCGTGTAGAAACTATGTTTCTCAATTGTTTTATGTAAAGGTATTTGAAATAAATAATACTTTCTTGATTTTGAATTTTTTGTTTGTTTTTTGTTTGTTTGTTTGTTTGTTTTTTGTTTTTGTTTTAGTTTGGTTTTGTGGTTTGTTTTTTTTTTTGGCACCGAATGATAACTTGGAGCAGTAACTTAGTGGATGTCTTAAGTTATAATTCATGGTCTTTTTTTCTAGATCTTATTACTGCAGAGTGTCCACAAAAAAATAGGCTTTGCCACATTGGATCCACAGTCAGTGAGAATAATGGATAACTTTTCAAATGTTGAATGAGAAATACTATTTTTCTGAAGATTGGAGTGGGGGGGTGGGGAAAGCTTCAAATCTGTACGCCTCAGATCTCAGGCAGGCCTGACCCTGCCTTTTGGCCAAAGAAGTCTGATCAGGGCAGGACCAGATGAGTAATGTTTGTGGTGGTTCAAATCCCTGGTGACCCATTCTGAGCAGCTGCAGTTCCTAGTTATTGGAAAACTCAGGTTTTGACTAAGACAACAGCTGGGGTCTGGCAGGTTAGTAATAATACAACAAATTAACATTATCAGCTTGACGATGGCAACAGCTTTAAATGTGGACTGAGAAATTTTAAATACCTTATTCTAGTTTTGCTTCTAGGCTAAAACCAGAAAAAATTAGCAATAATATAAATCCTCTGAATACAAGTCCCTGTTCAGTGTGTGTTGCTCAGGAGTAGCACAGTAGAATTAATTGGTACTTTTTGTATTAGAGTGATGAAGCAACTTTTTTCTCTGTAGGTTTGTCTGATCCAGGGAGTTTTGTTCCTTTTGAAAGTCTTACTCCCAGAGTAACATTATATGCTTTATAGAGATGCCTCCTGGGGGGTTTTACTGCACTCCCAAGGTACAGGATAAAATATAAGGCAAACCCAGCTGCAAAGATAAGCTTCTTAGCTTATTATTTTAAAACTGATCTAATCCGAAGTGTTTGATAATCGAAGGGATTGTGTAACATTCTTTTTCACCGATTTATTAATTATAGATACTGTTCTGGTAAAAAATGAATGCTACTGGTGTTTCAGTTCATAATACTGTCTTTCATGAACTTCTAGCAACAGTATCAAATATATGAGAAAGCAAATGATGGATATGGGAAAGTATGTAGACAAGATGGTATTTTTCAGGTCAGATGAAAAATAAATATCAGTACTTCAGTTATTATGCCTGAGGTTTTGCAGTATTTTCATTTCCTCACCTTCTGCATGTACAGATGCAAAAGCAGAACAGAAAGCTTACTTTTAAAAAAAATAACATATTGAGGTAACATTTCTGTGACAGAAAATATGGTGGGTTTTTAGTATAATCTTAAAAAAATATATAATTCAGTTCCTGCCTGCAGGATAGATATAATTCCATCCATTACTAGGATACTAACAGGACTGCATACAACTTTGAGACTATGTCCTATTTTTGTGCTTTACCCACTTCTAAGAGCTGTGCTGACCATTGAGGTGCAAAGCTGAGCAGGAGAACGTGTCTAATCTTAGAGTCTTCTGCTTTTGAGTAATACTGTGTTTATCTTTTATGTTTCATGTTATTTTTTTCAGCCATGGTCATGTTTTCCTTTCGGTTGAGCTATCAGAAATGATCTGACTGCTGTGAGAAGTGTAATGACTTTACTACTACTGCTACAGCAACAGTTATCATAATGTTCCCGAAAGGGTAGTGGGTGTCTTGGAGCTGTGAGAGGAAAAGATGATCTATTGCTCATTGACAAACGAACCAAGAACAGCATAGCCTGCACCACTTTAGAATAAGAGGTAGAGGATAGATGGGGGATGTAGAAGATAGATGCCTTTCATATATCTTTTCAGGTTTTCTGGTTATACTGCGATAACTGAATAAATGCTTCTAGATGTTGCCACTAAGATTACACATCAAATTGCATGCTCAGTGGCAGTTTGCCACTGCCAGAGGCACTACTGCATATCTAATCCAATGGAAGGTTAGAGGCAGTGTTTTCTTTACTAACAGATGCATCTGTAGAAGTTCTTTAAGTTTTAGTATTATACGTTCTATAGTTTCTAATAAAAAATAGTACTTCTGTTACATAGAAACTGTTTTGCTCAGCCTTGCTAACGACAGTATTAATACATGGGTTTTGTAATCTTATGTTTTACTTGGACTGCGTTTAGTGCTGTTGAATCTACATCTGGAGAGGAGTAACTATAAATATTTTTAATTGTCCTTCTTTTGTTATCCAGAGTTACTGTATTAGATGTACAAATGAAAATACCTTTTTGTTTTCTTTTCCCTATTGTGTTGGTTCTTTGCAATTCCGTGTTTTTGTGGTATTTTGGATAGAATCTTAACCACTTTTTACAGATAACTACTTTAAAGCTTAAATGATGTGTGCATCTGTGCAAACTAAATCAGCATGCTTCATTCAATGCTAATTAAAGAGGAGAGCTAATCTACTAGTCAGAGCCTCAGCTTCTTCTCTGTAGCTGGAACTTGTCTAGTGTTTCTCAGGATTCCCAACTTAGTTTGTCAGTGTGCTCCAGAACTATTGTGAAATGGGCTCTGGAGATCCCATAACACTTTCTGTGGGTGCTGATAATTTCACAGTAACACCCGTGTGACTGTGTAGTAAGGCTTTTTATTTTCCTTCATGTTTTCAGCCTCTGTTCAGTGAGACTTCTATGAAAACTTCATTGAAGGACTGATGGCACAATTCACTCCCCCAACATTGCACCGTGAAACTAATTGCACATGACCACAGACTAAATGCTGCCTAAAATTGTCCATTAAGAGCCCTGCCATAGGCAGGCCCTGAAATCCCTGAGTGACAAAATTAACTCTGAATCCGTACTTGGGTCATTCAGAGGCAGCTCATTGCAAGATCAGTTGCAAATTGTGAGTGACTGACTCTTTCAAATTACTTACAACTTTTGAGGAAAAGGTGGGGAAAGAACAGGGAGTGTTGTTTACATATGGAAACTAAGATCGGTGTAGCTGCTTTCATATGAACGTGCTGAATATGTTGCTATTTTATAGTTTGTAGCTACGTGTAGCAAGAAAATAGAAACAACGGAATAGAATAGTTCCTGTTGTTGAAGGAGTATTGGTTAGGCCAAAGAAATGTAAGTAAAATACAAATCCTGTTGTTTATCTGTTCACGGTTAAACATTAATCTCAGAGTTTATAACAGAAGTGTCATATTTGACAAATGCTGCGTCTTGTCAGTCACGAAGTGTACAAACTAGCAGATTAAGAACAGGCTTTGGTACTCATGTGTTAAAAAAAAAAAAAGTAAAGCTAATATCCAAACAATTACAGCTGCTCAAAATAACAGTTATACCAATGTTTTGAATTCTGTAAGCCATGTAAGTAGTGAAGGGGGAAAACACTTTCCATATTTTTAATAACATTTTTATGTTAAGTGTTCTGAAATGAGGTAACATTTGAGGAATTTGGGCAGTACTGATTCCTGTCTTTTATTATTACTATCTATATTTATTAAATCTTTTAGTCTAGTTAGCTTTTAATAACTATATGAGGAGATAAATAAGGTAATAATATGTATTTTTAAAGTTTTTATTTTGTATCAAAGGAGTTTGGGCAAGCATGCAGCTTTTTTTGACAGAAATAATCTGCTGTAAGCCAGTTACTTTTGATCATTGACTATTTATTAAAATATCCTAGGCTTAAAAGGCTAATGATTAAAAAAAAAAAAAAAGGGCAAAAAGTAGCAAATTCCTGGCAATAAAAATAATTCAACTGACTTGAACCTTCTTAGTATGATAGGGATTTTTGCATCCTGACACAGTAACAACTTGTTTGATCAATTTGACTGAAAACCCAAGACTGTCTGCTTTGATTTTATATTCTTGCTTGGTTGATTGACTAACTGAATTATTCACCATACAGTAATCATGGTATTCAACAGCCACATGTGAAAGAATTCCAATTAAAAAAATCTAAAAAATAAGTTAATATCACAACTCTCTCTCTTTTTTTTTTTTTTTTTAATAATATGTTTTTCTGGTCAAGCTCATTACTATAGTCTTTTAACATCAAGACCATTTTATGGGTGGAAAATGGAGGCATTTAAACCCTACATTGTTAAATGTAGCCACAAATGTTACATTTCTCCATGCTAGGATGTCTCTCCTCGAAATTCTAATTTTTAATTTTTTTTTTTTTAAATCACTTTCATAACACAAAGTGAACCTAAATGAGAAATAAACTGTCTCTTCCTACAGTCAGTCAGAAGTCTCTGATGGGTACCAGACTGGGGCATTTAGAATTGCTGGTTCCTAGTGAGTAGTTTGGCCTTTAGAACTTCCTCAAGATCTCCTGGGGAACATGATGTCAGAAGGGGAAATGGAATTTTTTCTCTAGAGCAAATCTATTTTTATTAACATAAATGTTGTAATTAAGGCTTCATCATGGTTTCCACTCAAAGTTTCTGGTTTAAATGGTCATTGCTCTGTAAAACTTAGTGCTCTTTAGGTAAGCAATTCCCAGGATTTTCTTATTGCTGAAAATGGTTATTTTGGGAATATGCATTAATACAGTTTTTGAAGGGAGAGAAGAAACAGAGAATGATTACAGTGACCTTTTAATTTTATTTTTTTTTAATATAAGTAAAACTTTGAGTGGAATGTTGAAGCTTGAACTTACTAAGGATATGCCTGTTGAAGTGTTTCAGGTTTGACCACTATACAAACTTTGAAAATGGATATATGTGCAGGATTCACTTTGAAACACTATTAGGTGCTGTAATGAGTAGCTAGAGAGGGTCTGCTGCTTATATGTTTTAATAACCTTGTGTTTTACAAGTGTATGTTTTTGTATTTCACATCTGAAGATCAGGCACTGGAAAAGGATAACATTATGCTAGCATGGTCTACAATTCTGTTGCATTTTTTGATAAATTACTTAAGGACTTACTAACAGAAAATATTGTGTAGATGTAAATATTCTGATTTCTTTTTTAAACCAACTTGACTAAATGCAGATGAGATTTTCAGTAGCTGAGGTCTGTCTGGAAACAAAAATTAATTTTGTTAATCATTCGCTGGAACGCTTGAGGTACTATTAAGTTTGACAGTATTGGTAGTTGTTTCGGTGGTTCGATTTTTTGGGTGTCCACCCCCTTTTCCCATACCCCTAATGGCAAGTATACTTTATTTTACCATTTTTGAAACAAATTGAACTATTTATCTGTAAGTCTGATCTTCACTGGCTGCAAATGTGAATTTGTTTTGAACAGTGAAAATTGCAATTAAAAAGGCTTTTTCTGACACAAATAATCTTACAAATTGTCAGTTTGGGATCTAATTTCAAGTTAATGAGTTGAAAGTAGTTTCAGCTCTCCCTAAAGACTTTGAAAATACTGGGTCTTCCTGCTGACTATGAGGTTTGTATCTCACTGTGTTTTAAATGCTTTTGCCTTCTGCTTATGCAATCAGAAAGATGCAGATCAACTAAGGCCTCTGACTACTTTAAGGAGTTGATTTTTTATGAACTATAGCAGGATTGGAGCCAAAGAGCCATATTATTTTGATTAAATAATGTTGCAGCTTTTAATTTTAAATGCTAATTGAAAGGTTTTTTCCTCACGTGAGCAAAGCCTGAAGGGTTACTGCTTTCCTCCAACCTAAAGGATGGGGATTTTCAGTCCTTCTGTAGATTTAGGTTCTGTTGAAGCTGCCAGTTACAGCAGAGAGACCTGATTATGAATATTGGCAATACGTGATGGAAAGAGTTACTTTATTGTTGGTTTTAATGCATTCAGTTGTAATATAATTTTCCTTTTTCCATTAACAAACAGAAACTTCAATTGAGCTCTTGTTTTATGTTTTGAACAATTATTTAAAGAGCATTCACTCTCAATTTCTTGTGATCTATTGGCAAGTTTTTCCAAGCAGTATAGACTAGTTGTGTTCCTGTATGGGACTGTGGATTTAATAATAACAATATAAATCTACGGATCACAGCAGAAAATATATTTAGGATTTTAAATGTATGGGTCTGGGATTTGGGGAATGAACATTGGAGTAAAGGCAAAAATGTGCCATGACTAAGTGAAGAACATGTGAGTTAGAGATCATAATTATTTATTATACAAAAAATAGAACAAAAGAAATTGCGGCCTTAAGAATGTGGCTTCTGTGGTTATGTTGCCACACTAATTTTTTTCAGACACTTGAACAGCACTGCTGTCAAGGTGGACTCCAACTTTATATTTGTTAAAGCTGTTCAATTATCCTATTAAAGACAAAACATCCACAAATGCACATCCACAAAATAGTAATAGATAGAAATATTTTTTTTACTGCTTTATGCTAATGGTCATTTTAATTTCTAAAAATTATTTTTATTCTTTTTGTGCAAGCATTATTAGCAATGTTTCATGGGACTGATTAATATGAGACCTTAGGAATGTAAAGTGAAGCAGATCTGGTATAATATGCAGACTAGGTAAAAGTATAACTTTATGTACACTTTTAATGTTGAAAAAGTTTCCTCCTATTATTAAAATGCATAAATCCAAACATAGTTTTATTTAGACATAATCTTTGTCTCTTAGCATATGCTGTAGATGATAATTTTTTGTATGCAAGTGGGAACATTTGTGTAGGAGAAGGTTGATTAAAAGGAGTCTAAAAGTGTCTCAGTGTAGTTAAGCACATATGCTTAATTCTTAATAAACCTAGATATGTTTAACAGGCAGCTTTCCATTCCTTGCTTGAGGCTGGAATCAGCCTAGACTTAGAATTGAAAGTTCTTATTGATAATACGTAAACTCAAACTTAGCTGTTTTGAACAAAGGACAATGTTTGCAGCACATGTCTTATGTTAACATTTTTGGCTTGGGAAGATGGCATACAGATTGGCTAAAATGAAAAGTTAGCTGTTTGCTGCTTTTAAGAACCTGGCCTTTGCTCCTACTACATCAATTAAATCTACTTGCTCCTTAAAATTCTTGTATTTGCAGTGTTCTGTGTTGTATTGGTGTACCTGTAAAGGTAGGATTCAGAGATGACTTTCTTGTGGCTTCTTATGTCATAATGAGGATGATGAGGTAAGATAAATATCAAGCAAATGAGTTTTTAGGGTTAGGCAAAAAATACACTTTATTTAGGCAGAAAATACCTGTTTGAGCTGTATTTATAAACAGTTATCTATGATGTGTTTCATTTGACACCCATGTGTAGAAATAGATGTACATAGGAGAAATACTGTATATCTTTTTTAGTTCCTCAGTGTTCCAGACACTGAAATCTATGCTAACCCGTAGATAGACTTTACTGGAGCTACTCTATACAAGTTATATGCTTGCTTTGCCACCCGTTACCAGGTTCTTCTGTTGTCGGTTTTTCACATTTCCCAAATATCCAAGCTGTGTTTGCTCTTTATAACAGGTAATAATACATCTATCTCTTAAGGAGGAAGGGAGAAAATGCGTGGAATGAAAAGAATATGTACAGCAAGGGAAAGAGAAAATATGGACTCTAGTTTTAAGCAGCACACATAACCTCTAAAGGACAATATGGTACTAAGTATGCAGTTTGCTAGGGCTTCAGTGTTTAAAGAGTCAGAAATCCATTTCTCTACAAACCATTTATCAGTTTATGGAATTAATTTGCTCTCTTTTAAAGAAATGTTAACATGAATCAAATATAGGTCCTATAATTTTCATACTCTCACTATTCTTGTTTTCTTTGTCTTATATTCAGAAAGGAATAACCTACCAATTAATGCTTGTCTCCTGCGTAAAATCCTGTGTGAAGTTGAGTCCTGCTGTCATTTTGTACATGTACTTTTGACTGACTTTTAGGGAATTGCTGAGCAGTATACTTGGCCTGAATTCAACTCAACGACTTGCCTGTTGTTCACATGGAAATATTGACAGGTTTTACATTAAAAAGTTCTTTACTAAGATGCAAGACTAACTCTTTTTCTTGTGGTATCACTATATCAGCCTAGTGTACTTTCTGCTGTGTAAAGGGCTGTGGCTTAATGGATGAATGAGTTGGTTTATGAAGTCAAGAATGTGATCACCTTGAAGCGTCCATTAAAAATTTACATTAACGTTTTGGGGCTCCTTGGATCTTGCCACTTGCAAGACTGTGGGCCAGTCTCTTAGAGAGAGAGGTCAAAGGTGTTACTGCCATCTGTCTCTCACAGTGGCTCCGTGTGCATTTGTCCTCACCAGACCTATAATTTAAGCAGTTACATACTACTTTCTCAAGGTTGTCAACACGTTTGAAAGAATCATCTGGACACTCTTCAAATGTTTGCTCCCAGCTAGAAACACTTGTGGCTTGCCTTGAAATCCTTTTAGATAAACCACAAATACTTGAACCTGGGGTTACTACTTGAAACACGTGTGACAAATAGGTTGAGTACTTCTACCTAATCGTCATTCATCTTAAAAAAACAACCCTCAAACCAAAGGCAAGCCACCAGAACTTTCAAGTCTGAAAGGCTGAGGGTTAGTTTTGTTGCGGCTGGAAGGCTGACACCTTTCAAAGCCTCATGCAGACAGGGCCTTCTTGCCTATCTGGAGAAGCAGACGGGCAGTGCTGCAGTGCGAGGAGAGGCATACCTTTCAGAGAAAAATCCTGGCAGCTGTCCCTTGGCCCAGTTTTGGATTATCTCCCCCTGCCTGATTCAGGAGGAGGGGCTGACCTTATAAGAAACAAAGCCAGGGGGGAATTCCTATGTTTCCTCTAAGAGCGAGTCTGCTTTAAAGCCAAAAAAATCCCTGGTACAACTACAGAACTACAATATTGCACTTCTGTGGCTAGGTTTCCCTAGGTGAAGTTCTTAAATTTCTTGTTTAAAAATACTTTTTAAAGCTTACAAGGTTTCTTATTTTAAAACTTGGAGATGAAGAGTCATCTTTGTACAACAATTTTGATCCCTTTCACTATTTCAGTGCTGCTGTAGACATTTGTGTGTGGGAGTTGCTTAAAGTTTCTTAAGGATGTGAATATGCCTACTGAAATCAGTGTTACTTAAGATTGGACACATGTTTGCGTGTTTTGAGTTCTAGGCTTCAGCACAGAAAACATTTTCTGGGAAAAAAATTTGTTCTGTAAGCGTAATCTCATGTGTCTCCCTACTCAGAAATTGGAGTCTGCTGGCAAATCTGCTGACAGGTTTATGAAAAAACTTTTTCTAGTGTACTAGAACTGCGAATGTTCATGTACCTGTGCCAGTAAGACCCTTTCTCCAGTAATGAGCAGGAGTGAGCTGCTTTGCAGAAATGAGTGTTCTAGTGTTCTGGGTAGATCTTAAACTCTCAATCCAGAGAGCACTATGAGCAGTACAATCCCTGTGTGTCTTTCAAAAAAAAATGGTATATGAGTGAATTTTAACATTGCACTTTGCGTCTGAAGTGAGCAGCCCAGTGTCATTTTGAATTATGATGGTATTACCGCTGTGGGCATTCAATAAGGTACTGAGTGATGTGCTATAGTTATACAGGGCAAAATATTGTTTCTGGTCAAAAGCTTGTAAATAAAGCTGGCAAAAAAAAAAAAAAAATCACTGAGAACTCTTAAGAATCAGGGAGAGCAAATGTTCCTGCAGAATGAGACTAATTGATGAAATTAATAGAGGGCAATTAATGGAGCTCCTTTACTAATGCTGAACAATTTGTTTTTCTGTCTCTACATAGGGAATGTTTATGTCTAGAGACTTTTCTTTGAGAGTTTATGGTTTTCTCTGTCACTGTGTTTTACATATCTAAGAAAAATGAGATGAAAAAATAACAAGTTGAAATAGAGCTCTGTGGAGTTTAACTGCAAATGGCTACAGTTCCCTGAGAGGATGTAAGCATCTTCTGCAGTGCTTCATCAACTTTGGTTGTCCTGGGAGTTTTCCCTTAAGGGGAATGTTGGCTGGCAGCATGTGGGATGAATGAATGCCCGCAAACAAGGCCAGATCTCTTCAGCTGAGCTGAGTTGGTGTTGTGAAGACTGGCCAAGCAAAGGAAGCGGGCTGGGAATGTTCTAGTGGAGCACTTTGGTTGCTAGCAAGAGTTTAGTTGACTCACCACCTCCCTCCCCACTTCCCCCCCCCAAACATTCTGTGGTGCACAGTGTCTAAATATCCAGAAAAGTTGAATTTGGACATGCAATATACAGTCAGATAATATAGTCTGTAGGTCTGGAACTGTTTCTATTACTTGACAGTGGTAAAGTGAAGGCAGCGTTGTTTGTTTTAGAAGAGATTTTGTTAAGGTGGGAAAAAAAAGTTACCAGAAGGCTGAACAGCTAATGGTTTTGGTATGAGTGCTGTTTGAGTCTTTTGTCTTAAAGCAAGATATTTAGTTTGGACTTTTAACATTTTAAACTGTACTTATCTCGAGAAAATAGGGATGGCTGTTAAAATAATCTGTAATTTCATTTAAGTTAGAACTAAAAAAAATAGTCAAAATTGTGAATGTATCTATGATGTTTGCTTGAAAGTAACCCATACAGGTAGTTCTACTGAATTCAGTGGAAGAATTAAGATTTTGCCTAAATAGTGATGGATAGATTGGATAGATGATTTGCATAATCCAAATGTACCTTATAATGTGCTGAATTTTCCATACTGATGTCTTGTGGTACAGTTTTATTGTTCAATGAAGATCAAAACATAAGATCATATAGATATTACTGAGGATGCATAAAAGACTTTGTCTATACCTGTTTGTCTTGCCAAAGCTAACCAAGATCTCTGTGTGAAAAAATGAAGACTTATAGAAAAACTCAAATCTACATTAGTTTTAAAGAGAGCATATGTTTATACTTCAACCTTTTTATACATTTTGAGCACATTCTTTGGATTTTTGATATCATGTTTGCCCAAGTACATACCCTTCGTGCTATAATCTTTTGAAGGATCTCATGGTAAGAAGTATTTAAAGGAATTACATATGGTTAAGGAAACAATTTCTTCCTTCGGTATATGCTGAATCATTTTTCTAGCTGTAGACATGTCTTATCTTCGGATAAGATTACAATTTATACTTTATGAGGTTGTTAACTCTTGTGTGGCACTTCATTAGCTGGGATATGTTAATTCTTTGGTTTGGCCATTTTAGATCTCTTAATTCTTTTACTTCTGACTTACTTACTGTGTGCAGTTTGGTTTCCAAATGCTTTCATATTTCCATACATAAAGCTGTTGAATTGAATTACACCAGAATGTCAAAAGGAGCAGTGTTGCCTTGATGTCTGATATGGTTTCTCTATGAAGACAGGAGAGTTTGGGAGTCACTTCATCCATCTCATGTGGGGGTTGGAAGTCTTAATTTCAGATTTAATAAACTATTTGCATAGCAGTTTGAAAACCGGAGAAAATGGTCATGAAAAGTAAAGGCTTAAAAGTTCTTATAAAAGAATGATCAAGGGCAAGGCAATGGATTTTTTATTTCTGTGGTGTTTGGGGTTTTTTGTTTGTTTGTTTTTGGTTTTTATTAGAGTTATTTTTATTAGAGTTACTTTTAGTGGACATAGTCAAGATCAAGGCCACGCTGCTACATGGGATGTTCAACCTGTGCAGGGTAAAAACAAATGTCTTTCATTTTGCTGACCACAAACTACAACAATCAAACCCTATTTTTTCTCTTCTTTCTCCTTCTGCTTTCTTTTCTTTTCATTTTTTTTTCTCTCTATAAAAGCAAAAAATCCCCTAAAAATCTGAACACAAACCTAAAATAAAGCTCATAAGAGCACGATTTCTAAATCACCTTCTTTGTGTCTGACAGCAGGTTGAAATCTGAAGCTGAAAATGAAATTGAGGTCCTTTTTTTCTTTAAGTTATCATAACACAAACAATACAAGCTTGGTACATGAGAATGTGCCAGCTGGAACATCAAATCTTTGGTAGGCATGATAACATTTTCGCTGTGGTTTGTTCTTCAAGGCCCATGTTAATTCCCCAGAATTTGAGAGCGGGGGAAAAGTGTTAGCCAAACATGCCATTGGTCATTGACTTACTTGGATGTAGCTTTGACCTTTTGTTATTATAAGAACAAATCAGTTTTCTTATTTGAAGAAAGACACACTGGCATAATGCACAGCATATCTGTTCACTGTGTAGAGCCTGTAATCTGATTAGATTATGCAAAAATTTACTTAATTGTAAATTAAGTAAACACAGCCAACAAGGCATTGGTTATATGACTTCAATTCAGCACTTAAATCGACTTGTATAAAATTACTTAGTTTTTTATATTTGCACTGAGATTTTGACACTTGTTGCAAAAAAACCAGAGGAAATAGAAGGGGAGCTGCAAAATGGAGATACAAGGTAGACTCTTTTTTATACTCCAGCAGCCATTTAATATGACAGATAGAGTCTTCAAAGATGATGCACATTATTTTTACATGTGTGTGTCTGTTTTTCTTGGCTAATGAAGCATCACATCCAGCGTTTATGTTTGTGTGTCATAGACCTGTAGCTACACTTACAATTCATTTGTCAATTGTATTTTCCAATTGAAGTAGAAAGAGTGAAAAATAACACGCTCTAAGAAATATACCTTCTGTAAGTCATGGAACACATGGAAACACATGATCCCCTATGGAGTGATCCTTGATCACTACAAATAACTTCTATATTTGTCATTTAACTCAAGGGGAAACAACATGCTCTGCAAGCCGCTGATTTGGTATCCCAGTTGTTATGCACAGGCCTTTGAAATGAGTACGGTGGTGGCTTCATCCAAGTGCAGAAATTCATCTGTGAAGGTTAGGCTACAGATTAGTGTCTACAGCTGATATTTCTCCTCAGGCTTCTGATTCTATTTTTCTCTATCTCCTAAATCTGATAAAACAACAACCTATTTAACCAAAATAAAGTAACAAATAGGAAAAGAAAAATATGAATCAGAAACAATATGATATATTGGCAATTTTATAGATTTTTCATAGCAAACGAGTATTTCACTCTATAGAAAGTTTTTTAAATGTTAGGATCCTTGATAATATTTTTTTATGTTGTGTTTTATGTAAGAATACATTATTGTTTAAATAGGTTAGATCTGGAGAAGAAAGTGTTCTAGTACTGGAATTGCTTCTTGATTGTCCCACAGATTACACAGTACTATTGTGGTTGGCACAACACAAGAGATAAAACTTGAAGCACATGATGGTTGTATGCAGCAAAACACTAAATTTTTTGATGATACACTTTATGAAAACAGTGTTTTAAAGTAACAAAACTAGAACCTTCATTAGAGTGAACAGAACTTGATCACAGCTGCCTAGTCCTGGTCCTCAGAGCTCTGCTGAATCCTTTATGAGCAAGGTTTCTGTCCAAGCATTGAGCCATTCCCTTTTGTACTGTACTGATATTAGTCTGGCTCACTACGGTGTAAGATGAAAAGTTTTTGTAGGGAACTATCTGGGAATAATTATAAAGATTAGTCAGGGGTGCAAACCAACTAATTTCCACAGATACTTTAACAGCTTCTCATTTTCTCCTGCAATTTATATCTCGTGATGCACCTTTAGCAGTAGAATGGTGCTTAATTTAAGGAAATTAATCTGAAGGAGGTGACTTCTCTTTTGCTATATGATTCATACACATTGTGTAGGAAGGGTAGGGTAAGACGAATAATATTTTTCTGAGTAATTATATTAATTTTTCTGTTGGAATGAACCTTGGAAAGCAGATGCTTTACTTGATGATTGCATTCCTGAGTGACTGTTATTCTAAATACTAAATACAAAGGTTCATTTGTGCAATCAAGTTCTAAGCTTGGAGTTATGCTGTATCATAAGGCTCATTTGTCCCTGAGATTAATTTGCAATAATAAATCTTGCTGAAGCTGTGCATTTGAGGAAACAATCCAGGCTGTTTAAATCTTGTTTGCAATAAGAAACTGCACTGGTTCGTAGGTTTCCTGGAGGACGTGCTTACCTTGATAAGCTCTTTCATGAGTATATCCTATTCCTGATTTCTCTGGCAGCCCCTCTATCAGCTGTGTGTGAAAGGGAGCATTGTCCCTCCAACACGAGCATTGTTCTGCATTCTCTGGACCTGGATGAGAAGTAGTTCCTCTCTTTATGAGCATATAGGAAAAGTGGGAGAAATTTCTGTTAGGATTTTCTGCAACTATACACAGCCCAGTAGGCCAAAGTATAATCAGGGCTCTGTTCTGCAGTCCAACCTGGCTTACCAGTCCCGTTTGACCTCCTCCCTCCCAGTTATACACACCTTCCTTCCTTCCCTCCTTCCTTCCTTCCTTCCCCATTTTTTTCTCTTTTCTTTTCACGCTGCAGAGGTTGAAGTGCCAGACCCTGCAAACTGATAAGATAAGAACCACATGGTGCATGCCATAAGCCAGGGGTCCCTACTGGTTCCACTGACGCACGCAGTCCTCCCCTGATGTCAAACAGCTGATAAGTAGCACCTTGGCTCCAATCCCAAACCTCTGTGCCAAGAGGGGGAAAAAAAAAGCTCTTTGTCTGGAAAAGGCAGCTCTGTTGATTTTTATTTTTTTTTCTAACATCTTGCTGCTTTTCTTGAATTCAGGCCAGAGTTCTGTCTGTTTAAACTATTTAGTATTATTCCTGAATTGTTTGGCAAGAATAAATGTCCACTCAAAAAAGTGTGTTTAATGCATCATGTGTGGTGTATATCTGACTGTACTTGCGGCATCAGACACACAATACAACGTGTAGTATTTATAAAGCATGATAGCCAAGCCCATGTTACAATGCTGTTTAAAGCTATATGAAGCATGCTTTTCAAGAACATAGTATCTGATTATGGAGCAGAGCAACAACAACAAAAAATTACAAATTTAAGACTGAGTTAGCTGTCAAAATGATTCCATAATAAACATAGAACACTACTTTTTGAGGTCCTTGACCTTTTATTGTTTCTGTTCATCTTTATGGTTCTTGTTTTCATTTCTGTGTGAAATTGTAGTTTTAGTCCTTCAAATTTTGAAAGGTGTGCTTCTGCTTTAGAAGTGTTATATTTTTTCTTGTTAACATTTTTCTTAACAGAATAGCTTTTTGCTGAATACTGCAGAATGTTAAAACCTCTAGAAATAATATGAGGTCATTAGCTTACATGACTTCAAAGCTCTAAATGTTGTAGTTTTAAGATAGGAAATTGAACGCATTTCATAGTAATATGCTTATTTTTGTATATTTATATAAGCCTGTTGTTTGAAAATGGTACATTCGTTATATAAATGTTTCAAAATTGTGTTGCTATTTGGAATTTCTATGTGTATGTCCAGTTTTTCCACACTTCAGTGTTCTTGCAGATGTATTTATAGGAATATACAGTCACAATTTTATTTAATGCTGCTGTCAAGCCAAATCCAAAGCAGACATGCCGAAACAACCCAGTTAATCACAGATCTCGGAGACAGGAGTAGCCATTGCAATGGCTAATGTTATTGAAGCCCCTGTAAGGCTGCTAGCCTTGAAGTGTTGCTGCTGTAGTGAAGCAGTAGCAGGATGGCACTAATGTGGTTATCCTGGGCTAGTGACTCCAACCCTTATCCAAACCTTTTTTGGGAATCTACATGGTCTAATGGAATACCTCATACAGCACTATACTTTTAGTGCTACCTGAATAAAAGGAGGTATGCCTATGTGTTATGAAGCAGAAGGTTGATGCTAACTTTAATGTGTGATTTTTAGTGATGATAGAAAACATCACTCTGTGTGTTATATGTGCCATCTTACATGTCTTATTAAAATATTTGGACCCACTTTAGGCTACTTTATATATAAAGCCATATATCTTGTCATCTGTTTGCAGAATTTCGTCCATTTATCACAGGCCAAATATCAAAGTGTGTGTGTCTGTCTATATGTGTTTAAAATCCCAAATGTGAATGTCTACTGCAAAATGCCTTTTCACAATTGCAGAATGATGCTAACTCTCAGTGCTGCTCAAAGTGCTGTTTTGGATATCTGAAAGTATAACTTCTCTTGTGGCTGGCACTCTGCTGGCTGTGTAGGCAATCCTTGCAAAATTCAGCTGAATTTCTAATCAGGAAGAGCTTGCAGGATTTGTTCCTGAGTGGCTGTAAGCTGGATTGAATGCAAACCATCAAGTGTTCAAGGCCGGGTTAGATGAGGCTTTGAACAACCCAGTCCAGTGGACATAGTCTTCTGCCTATGGGGGGGGGGGGTATTTGAACTGGATGATCTTTAATATCCCTTCCAACCCAAACCATTCTGTGATTCATTTAAGTCTAAAGCACAAACATACTTCATTTCTGTAAAGACTGGATGCATAGGTATGTTAGAAAAAATGGAACTTCATATTAATAACAGTCTATACCATCTTTTATTAAAGATATAATATTATTTGATGTGAAAGACCATGTTGTTTCTCAAGCATGTAGTTGTTTTACGAGATACTGAAATCATCCTGAAGTGAAAGTGGACATGAAGTGATCCATAATAATTTTTTTTGACTGCGTAAGAAGTCAGAATGAACTGACTGTGGTTTAAATTAAGTGCAACTCTGACATTTCAGGGAATTCTTGGAAATAAATGATGCAGTGAGTTTTATTAATATACAGTGCTTTTCTCCCATATGATAGTGGGCTTTGCTTTCTGATTGTATGGAAGGGTTTCTCTTAGCTCTCTTCCCCTTCTCAATCTGGTTGTTGTATACTTACTTCTCAAGATAAAGTCTGCAAAAATATCTTGTGAATCCTGTTTATGGAAAAGAAAGAAGAGGTATTCCCATAGTTCTCTGCTCCACAAAGCAACAAGAATACAATAAAAAGAGGGATCCAGCTATTGTACATGTACCTGTGTAGTTTCACAATTGTCACATTTAGAAAAAGCCTTTGTCTGTCAAATCTTCTGCTTAAACTATGCAAAAGGAAGTACATATAGATACTGTAATTAATAGAGGCCAAATTTCATCATCTGACTTCAACAGGATGATGTTTCACCCTAGGGATTCAAGAATAATTATCCCGAGATAATTTTAAAAAGAATTACAATTTTGAAGTCAAAAACATTTCACAAGTCCTCACTGGAAATTATCTTACATAGTATTAATTTCCTATGTAATGTGACTCTAAATAGTTTATACTTGTTAAATGTTAAGGTTTATAAAATACAAAATAGCTTAAATTCTCATTTTATCAGTTAGCATCATTTTAATAATAGCATAAAAAGGTAATTGTATTTTTATGTAATTGTATAATTTTTGTCCTTTAGCAATTTGGAGGATGAAATGGATTTCATTATAGTCAGCAGTATGATCTCACCGTCTTTAAGAAAAGCACCAGGCTCTACTCTTCTTTTACTTCTACAACAATGATTTTTGTATTGGTTATCTTACTTAAAATTCATGAAATAATTTTCTGCTGAGTAAAACTAACTTTAAAAAAGATGCTGAATATCCCTGATCTAACCCTTTTAAAATTAATAAGTTTTTGTTTCAAAAGACAGGATTTTGTGCAGGGTGGTTTAGTAATATACTTGTGTCATTCTAGATGTTTTAAAATATGTGTACAGGACATAGAACACAACATGAAAGAAGGAGGCTGAAGGTTACGTAATGTAACTGAAAAAATGTACCACTTAAAAAAATAATCAGAAATGGTGAGATGCAAAATGAGTTACAGCTTGTGTGAAACAAACCCCAGGATGTTCCTTGCAAAAAGCCTAGCCATTAGAGCCAGAGGGAAGTTATAAATGAAGTGAGCACTTAAGGCTGATCTAATGACTCTGAGAAGGTAAGCTATGACTGAACACTTTATACAGCTGTATTAACAGTACTGAGTAGGAACATTTCTGGAAGTTAGTTACAGCCTGAGCAATAGGATTAAATGAAATTCTTCTTGATTTCTTTGTTTGAGGCTTCAGTTCTGTTGGCGCTGCCCTTTTCCTCTCAGTCAGTACAGGGTTTTGATTGCCTGCTGTTGCTTCTTTTTCCCAGACTCAGTGCCGTGTGCTTGCACCCCTGCCTGGGTATGCTGTATTGCCTTCCTGGGCAGAGAAGAACTGCTTCCTGCGAGGCAGTAAGTTTGCAGTATGGCAACTCTGCTTGGGAATGGGACATACATTTTTGCTTTGTGCCCTTGTGTGCTTCCTCTGTGCCTCTGAGAGCGTCTCCCAGGTTCTCATCCCCCGGTGATTCGAAAGGGATACCAATAATAGCCATGCATCATTACTGTGACTTGTATGTGATAGTGGTCTCTGATGATAAACTGTGCCCTTTTTTGCTTTCCTGGTTTGTTCTTCTGTACTATTTCAGGCTTTTCTGCTTCTTGGTTTGGGAGTCTCTATGGTGACCTACAGAATTTTTATCTCAACTTTAACGTCATTTTGTATGTTATCACAGGTAAACCAGGGAGCTCTCACTGAAGTTATACTGGGATTACTTTGCAAAGTGAACAGTGTTACTCAAAGAATAATTATTGGTCATTTTCTCTTGAGCTTAACAGCACAAGCAAATCTTTTCTTGGGCTACATATATTTCATGTCTTTCATGGAAGTAGGTGCAAAACATGAAGCTACATGTACAAAAATCAATGATGCCACCGAGCAAGAGAGAAGTTGTGCAGAAGGTACTTAAATCAAAAATCCTGATAAACTGGAGTAGTTATCTGCAATGATCTAAGCAAAGTATGACAAATAGGGCTAAAACAAGACGTGCAAATATAAAATCAGAAATAGGCAGATGTAAGTAATGAAGAATCAGATATCGAGATAGTAAAGGATAGCAAAACGAGTAAGTCAAAGTATGGAAAGGGTCTTAACAGAAATATTGCAAATTAAATGTGAAAAAATGATTCCCCTCTCTTCACCACTGATGAGGCTGTAGCCAAAATAACATGTAGGTTGAAAGACAAATCTCTGGAGTATGAACAAGTTGGAATCCAAGGAAAGCAACAGAATTGTAGGAAATTGAGAAAACGTGATAAATTTTGATCCATTTAGAACAAAGAAAATAGATTGAAGAGGGCAATGTAGAATACAGTCATCAGTTAGAGAGAAGTTGGTACATGAAGCGATACAGTTGTTTTCCATAGGAGGTTATAGTATGACAAGAGAAAATCTCTAGTAAACACTGACTAAATAGTAAGAAGTACTTTGACAGTAAACCAATATAAGCTGGGAATGATTGCTACCATAGAACAGCTTTCAAATGATACCTAAGAAGGGGTACACTTAAAAGTGATGATGTGATCTTGTTTCAGATCAGAGAGAAATTTAGAGATTCTCTCACATTCTCTTTTTCCATGCTGTTTACTGAGTGATTTGGCCCTTCTTTTAATAACCTCTATCATGTAGCTCTGAATATATACATGTGAGGATTTAAATCCAGAAGCTTTGTAATAGTGAAAATGACAATTTTGGCTTTATGTTTTGACTAAATAAAAAAAGGAAAAAAAAAGAAGACGATAATTAGTGAGTGTCTTGCATTTAAGCCCTTTAGTCTCTCCCCTGAATCTTGGCAGCAATTAGGAAACTACAAGATTTATGAGATTTTAGAAATCTTCTCCTGCCTTTACTTTCACAGAGAACAATAGCTTAAATGTCTTCCACAGCTTTTTCACTTCTTCCAATTTGGTATGAAAACACTACCCTGTTGTTAAATTAATGTAATTAAGAAGTTTGGTTTGCTTTTACTTTGTGTTCTTCATAAAGTGTCTTCCAAAATCCATTAGAAGGCAGATAAAATCTAGGAGAGGGCAAAAATTTGGGCACTATTTGCTTAAATGTTACCTCAGATAGGAATGTATTGTTTGCAGATGGGACAAAATATCCTTGATGTGTGTATAGACCAAAGACAACTGAAAGATCAATATCCCTGTCCTCAGCTGTAGAAAAATGCAAGATGAAAACAGAGAAGAAGCCAAGACAAAGAATCAAAGTGAGCAGTTGAAGAGATTAGGTGAATATTTAAATTTCAGAAAATGAGAGATTTTAACTATGGCAAGTCTGGAAATCAGCATATAATTTTAAAACTGTTACCCTGATAGTGGCTGTAGGAAGTCTGAGCTGGAGATGGCAGAGGAGCACGGTGGAGGGGGAGAAGAGAGGTGATAGGAGCTTAATGACTAGCACGGCAGCAGAATATAGCCATGGTGTTCAAGTTTTGTGTGTGTTTAATACAACATATGGGGAACTGCAGAAGTCTGAGCAGGTAATAATTTAGGGGGGAATAAAGGTGTATTGAGAACACTTGATTTAAGGGATACTGTGGTGCACATTTGTGGTCCATTATTGCATCAGTTCTAATGCAAAATGATGTCTGTAAATATAAAACACAAGCTTTGGAGAGAACAGGTATGTTTTGGATATGGCCTTGGTGAAAACAGTAGATAGGCCACCAATGTTTATAATACAACTGTTCAAAATAGTATTCAGCAATTCAGCAACATGGTTGGTGTTTTTGGATGGTTAGCGCTTCACAGAGAGCTTAGGTTAAGTTGCAGCAGCTGAATGTGCAGTTCCATCCTGGCTGTTTTGTTGTTTGTTTTTTTCCAGTGACTTTACCTTTTAAGTACTGAAGAAAATACCTTAAAACAAAAAGAAGAGGTAATAGGAGATTTCTATTCAAAATATGGTGTGAGGTTACAATTACAGGCAGGCAAGCTCAAACTTCATGGACCAAAGGAACGCAGTGCATGGATGAGAGGGAAGCACTGATGGGACAGTTGTTGCCTAGAGAATCTAGCTGTTTTGCATGGCCTGCACATCAAACAGAAAAGTTTTGGACACCCTTGATTTAAATTAATTTAAACTGACAGTTTTCCTTGTATTACTTGAAAGCCACAATGTTAGTAAATCAGTTTATTTTAACTTGGTTTGAATTATCCAAATACATGAATTCTTTTCTTCCAATAAACAGGATTTACAAAAGAGCTGAAGCATGTTGAATGACTGTCATAGAAATAAATGCTGCTGAGACTTCTACAGGACTATACTTCATTTTAAAAGTTTATTATAGCATCTACCATCATTTTGTGATGGTATAATCTCTATAAATTTGGCTTGTTGTCCTTTAAAAATTAAATCCGTTATTGCTGTGCTACTTATGTTTGCTAAAAGTGTTGCGATACTTTCTTGTGGGTATGACATCTGTGAGAACAATTCTGATTTTCCAGAAGCAGTGAGATTTCCCTCTTGTGTAAGTTATTTGATTAATATTCCTTTAAGTCATCAAAGGAGAACTTTTAATGAAAGTGTAAAGCTTCTGCAGGTATACAATTGAATAGGATTTATAAATGAATTCTCAAATTTAGAAATAATTAAGATTTGTTCTGTATCTCTATTTAATACAATACAGTTTTAGAAGCATTCATAGAATCACTTCAGTGTTTCAAACTGTGTTGATTTTGCTAAATGTGTACTTTTTAGGGTGAACTGGAAAGTGTGAAAACTTGTTGCTGTTCTCAGAGTTCATAGGTTATCTGCAAATTCACTAGGATCTGACTATTTTAATTACACTGCGTTTTGGATAAGTAGAATTTAAAAAATGGACTGCACATTCAGGACATGGCAACATTACGGTTAACTCCTACTGAGTTCAGTGAAACTTAATGGGAAAGCTTCCCACTTCTGAAAATGAGATTAATTAGATGAGGATCTTAAAATGCTAGGATCATAAAGGTAAGGCTAGCACAAATAATTTAAAAACCTTTATTTCTCTTGTGTGAAATACTTATTTTCATGCAACTCTGTGTATTATTGAGATTTGGTGTCCATGCTGATAATTTGACCAGTGTTTACCCCTCAGGGCAGAAGACCAAAAGAAACTTTTCTACCTTCTGTTGTCAGTAGCAACATATCATTAAATGAATGGAGATAAGTACCTATGGGCAGTCAATATTTTAGCTGTACAATCTAGTTGTTTGGGAATGTGGAAGACAGACAATATTTCAGATGATTAGAAGGACCTGACACAAATAGCACTTGAAAATGATTATGCAGGATATGTATTGCAAAGGCATTGTGCACATGAGTACAAATACTGCTAGATGTTTTCCTAGGAGTTGTGAATAATATACAAAGTTTTTAGTAAGAGACATCAATGGTGAAATATTTATGTTATATGAGTTTAAAGCTGTAACATTACGACTAAAATACTGTCTTGAATTAATCTTAAAGCGTCAGGAATATTGTAAGCTTTTAAACCTCTGTGAGTTTATTTCATATAAAGAAGTAGTAATTTAGACTCCTCTAAACTTACAGGAAAACAAAGACCAGGAATCATTTAACTTCTCTTTGTCTTTTAAATGATCATAAATTTGATAACCTTGAATGCCTGTGGCTTTAATTAATTAATGTTTATAGTACATGGAGGTGATATTTAAATAGAAAGAAACTTTCTAGGCAAACATAGAAAAGCTGTATTTATTTTTTTAAGAGCGATCTATGCTTTGTTTTCAAGTAGCATGGTAGTGACTGTGGGCCCTAAAAATACAAGTTTAGCCAGTGTTATTTACAGCTTGATAGAGTTCAATTATAGGAATGTGGGAGGACAAAACTTTAAGAACTAGTTGTTGCTTATGGCATTTCGTGTTGTTTAAGTAGGAGTGATGTTACAGAGCATACAAACCTCTGCATCACCTTTTTTTCTGTCTTCACAGGCAATATATTTTTTGCAAATAAAAGCTGAGGATGTTTTGAAGATGCTGCTTCTAATAAACCATTCATTACACTTCTCTTAATTTTAGTATCATTGTTCTGAACTAGAAACAACTTTGAGCAAGGTACCGTGACACTGGCTGGTTTTTCTTGTTAGTGCATGTGGTATTTCTGTACTTTTTATTTTAATTAAGTAGTACATTTTTTTCATGATACTACTTTAAAGAAACTGAGACATATAAAAGCAAGGCAAAATCAGTGCTGTAGTGGGCATAAGAGCAGTACATATGTTTTGGTGTTGTTTCTTCACTATTCTAATTGTGTGGAAAGAAGAATTTCACTTTTCATGATCCGACAAGAGTGCTGCTATTCTGGTTGAGGTTTCTCCATGTGCAAAATAGTCAGAGCCAGTGTTGAGTGTATTAGTGTTGAGTTCAGCTGTTCAGCTGCTTCCTGATGCTCTCCAAAGCAAGCTCTGTGTGTGCCTACTACCTTCTCTCAAAACAGTTCTCTGAAATGGGTACTCTCTACAGCTACCAGCTTCTTGCTGTGATCAACAGTAAAAGCTTCTGTTACGCTAATATGAATGAACATATTCCAGTTGTTCTTTCACTTGCCATAATTCAATCATCACACTAATCACAATATTTCCATTCCTATAGTTATCTTTAAATGACTGTACAAGTATGTGTTGTGTGAATGTACTACATTTTAACCATAGGTGTAATGCTTCAGCTAATATTTTTGCTTAATAGTGCAAATGAAATAAGCTTTATGCATTTTTATAGCATAAGCAGATAAATTTATACATCTATAAATCTATAAATCATTGAATGCTTTAATAGTTTGGCAAGCATAATGATGTATCCTTAGTAATGGGGGAAGTTAGGGTAGATTTCTATCAATTTAATTAAAGCTCCACCAAGGGAACAGTTGTTCTAATGTGTGTGGAATGATAGCACACTAGATCTTTCTACAGGGACTTTTTGCACTGGTGGCCTCCTACAGTGGATTTCTCTTTTTTAGTGGGTGTGTGGGGAGGGTGGTGAAAGGGAGCTGTAGGTCCCTATAACAAAGTAACATTTTATGTCTGGATTTGCAATGTTTCTGACTGTAACTATAGAAGATCTTTCCAGCATGGGCATTACATTTGTTTTAGGGAAGTGGAAAGTGTTAAGTCCTTTAACTGATACAATTTAGTAGTATTTGCCTCTACATGGTAAAATCAAAGCCCAGTAAAAAAAAATATGTTGCACATGGATGTGAGTTGTTCTAGGAGACATACTTAAACCAGGGTAAACCCCCCCTATATTGTTATCTTTTATGTGTATTGTAGAGTAAACTGTCACTGTGTGGGAACCAGAAGTAGTTTTATGTGAACTAACTCAGACCGGGGTGTACCCCTGCTGCCAGCTGAGTGCTGCGTCCTGGAATGCTGTTGAATACTCTGCTTCTGGCTTTGTCACTTCGCAGTTTCTGGAAAAACTGTGACCAGCTTCAGAAACCTACCTCCCTCCTTCACCGGCCTCCAGGTAGAACTCCTCACTGTGTGCTGGTTAAGGCAGTCTGCAGGGATTTAAGGGCTGTTGGTTCAAATAGCTTTGGCTGTGGAGGATGACATACTACACATTTTGCCTTTTCTGCAGGTGTTTCTGCTACTGGGCAGTTGTATAAAAAATTATGTTTGGTGGTTCCTGTTGGCCTGTGTTAGCAATATACTGATCACACTCATACTTTCAGACTCTCATAGATGTTTAGGCACTTATTTCCAACCCTTTGGCGGCAAAAGCAGTGAGAGTGTTCCCTGAGTTTTCTAGTGTTGTGTTTCTTTGATTTAGAGGAAATTAAAATAGATCAGAATATGTAGCAGATGCATGCCCTGAGCATGAAGAAAAGCAGAGCTCAAAGATTTTTTTTTCTGAATACTAGGAGAAAATTTTTTTCTCTGTTTGAATAACAGGAGAAATGCTTGTCCCATTTAGATGTATTCCTACATAAATCTGAAGGAATCTCTTAAAAGTTGATCTCTAACTAAGGATTTCCATTTTTTATTTTTTTTTTTAATGAAGATGACCACAAACTAGAAGCCCATTAAGTTACTTAATGTATGTATGATAACTTTAAATAATGTAATATTGGCCATTAGTCTTTTAAATTATCTTTTACATTCAGAGACAGGCCATACTGTGTCAGGGGAAAGCAGAATATCACTCTGATGCCTTAGGTTTACAGTTTTTGCTTAGTTAAAACTTTTCTTACTGGGATTACTTGAATTTCAGGTGATTTTTTTTTTTTTAATCACTCTACAAAGTATGTACTATATATGTGTATATATTATGAGCATTTAGAACATAATTTCTTTGAGATACAGAAAATGCTGAGGAATACAATAGATTTCCAAAGAACACATTTCATGTTATAATCTAGCATGAACATCCATCAAAGACAAATTAAGTCATCGTCCTCCCTCCCCAATTCCACCAAACTCCAGATATTTCATTTGCCTTTTTTGGTAATTTTAAGATCATTAAGTATCCTCGACATGTTTTATGGTTCACAAAAGGTTGATACTTTTTGTCAAAACACTTTAAAATGGATTTGATTTTAACTGGAGAGCTCCAACAAATAAAATTCTCTGATTTTCTTAAAGAACTGTTACAAAAAAATTGCCCTATGCTTAATT
>JAYRBT010000114.1:30580045-30594284 GCA_036023395.1 Myiotriccus ornatus
GCATGTATTCATTCTGCCGCATTTTAGGCTGTAATTCACAATCATTGTAGACTAGAGGAGATTATCAGTGTTGCTGTATGAAGAGATCCTGCCTTCCCTCAACCCGGGCTGCTTATTCCTACCCTCATACTGTTCATTTTTTGCTACAGAATAAAGGTTCACATCCGTAGACAGGATAACTTGATTTTGGCGAAAGCTGTTAATTTATGTTTTGGGTTGGGTTTTTATTTGTTTGTTTGGGGGTTTTGGTTGTTTCTTTGTGGTTTGGTTTTTTTTTGTGTGTGTGTGTGTTTTTTCTTTGTTTGGGATTTTTGTTTGTTTTTCTGGTTAATTTTGTATGTTTGGTTACTCATTCGAATTCTATGTGGTGCCTACCCACATAAAAGCTTCATTCCTTGACATCCTTAGTCTTTGTAATCTCTGACCTGTGTTCATCCTCATGCCTCTCAAGTTTGCTTTTACATTTTCTATTTGCTTTCTCCTAGCTTTACTCTGCACATTTACCTACGGTGAAAAAGTGTTCATGTATGGAACCCTGTGACCTTTTCCTGCTGATAATATATCCAGTATTTCTTGAGCCTCTCTATCACAGGAGAAGATGACTGTGCCTAAATAATTTGAGTCAATGCATTTTTCATTAGCCCTTTGCTTGCCTCTTTGTTCCTTTGACTAATCTCTGAACACACACACACACCCAATCAAAAATCTATATGGATTAAAATTTCCCCAACTGCTGTCCTGCAAAGTGCAGTCAACTTACTTGTGAAAATATTTAGTGTCTATTGACCTCAGAATACTTGGATATCTTGCAATGAAGTTAGAGTATGTGTCACAGTCATTTAAACATGAGCTTTCCAGGATTGCTTGTGTGATGGAAAGACATGCCAGGGACTTGGATGAGTTTGGCTGTCAGGTATGTTCATTGACTCGTGTAGTAATGTGAACAGCACCAACACTGCTATTCACAAGATTACTAAGCCACTACTCTGTAAAATAATGTGACAAGGGTACTAAAGGTACACTAAACATTCATGTGCTGTTATTTATCACTGCTTTTTGTCATTGATACCATATCCCTGAGAGACCTTCTGCTGCCATTTTCCTTGCAGTACATCATGGAGTCATTTTTCAGTTATCTTGGATGTACTGGGTTTTCTCCAGATCTTTCATGCCACTGTCAATTAAATTGAATAGTATTAAAATTTATAGTCTCCAGCCTACAAAATTTGCAGTCTTGGAGGCTTTTCTAGAGTGAATATGAAGGACTTTAAAAATCTTCAAAGCTACCCATTTGTTAAATCTCTTTATTTTGTCTGATTTGAAATTTTTCAAGTCCTTTCTTTTATTTCTCCTATTTGGTATGTTATAATACATCTTTTAACTGGCTAGTTTTGGAAGTGTATTGTTAAGGTGTTGGTTTAGAATTTTTGTTTTGTCTTTCTAAGATATTGTAAGGGACCTATTATGATCTCATGAGCACTATTTGGTTGGCCAGTGAGCTGGACAGAAATCAGGATCTCAGTCTCCAGGACTAATACACTAAAGTGAAAATTTATGACCAGTTCTGTGGAAATATGCCTCAGTTTCCTGTTTTAGAGTGTCCATTTTATATGGACATCTTTATGGTTCTAGAGTGTTTTCTGAATTAGTCAGTGGCCAAGTTCAAGTAGGCTTTAGGTGAAACCAGATTATTACAAAGTGATATTACAAGCGTTTCTACCAGTATGTTTTTTTCTTATTGAGTCCTTGCCTGTGAAAAGTTTGTATAAATCATTATTACAAAGACACAATGCAGAACATGCATCCTGTGATGGCAGGATTTTTAATAAGGTGTTTCCTGAGTCCTGTACAATCACATGCTCTCAGTTTTCATCTCCTGTTTTCCTTTTCACTTCTGTTCTTTCCAATTCTTCTCCCCTCCTCCCCCCTTCCTTTTCCTTCTAAGGATGCTTTTTGGAGGTGAACATGTGTTTATGAGCTACACTGTCTCCAAAACAAACAAAAGAGGGTGGGGAGATGATGAAGGGGAGGAGGACAGGGAAAAGATGCAGCTGCTCATTTTTAATTTTTTCAGACTAGTTTTGGATCCTTGGCATTTGCTTAAGATTTAACTAGGGGCATGACTGAAACACTGCGCCTTTGTTTTACTGTGGTTGCCAACAAGAAAATCCTAAAATAGTTACAAATATATTATTTGAGTTCCCATCTCAAAATAGTATCAATGTAAGATGTTTTGCCAGATGAGATTCCATGTTTAGAGGACTGCCACAGCAGTGAAAGCTTTTGAAAAATCATCCAACACCATATGTTGGGTTTTATTCTGTGGTGCCACTATCCAAGTCAGTAAAAGGTATTTTCATTTATTTCACCTGCTAGGAAGTAGATATCCTTATGGCATTGGGTCCTGTAATTCTACTGAACCTGCACAAACAATGTGCCCTCACAGCAAAGGCCAGCAGCATCCTGGGCTACAGTAGGAAGAGCATTGCCAGCAGGTCAGCGGGTGATCCTGCCCATCTCCCCCGCCCTAGTGAAACACATCTTGAGTGCTGGGCCCAGTTTTGTGCTTCCCCAGTACAAGAGACGTATGGACATAGTGGAGTGAGTCCAGTGAAAAGCCATAAAGATGATTGGGACTGGACTGTTCAACCTGGAGAAAAAAAGACTTGGGGGGATCTTATCACTGCGTATAAGTACATTATGGAGGGGAAAGTAAAATAGATGGAGCCAGGTTCTTCTTGGCAGTGTCCAGCAACAGGACAAAAGGCAATGGGCACAAACTATAACATGAGGATTTCCACATGCACATGGAAAAACACTGGCACAGACTGCCCAGAGAGAGTGTGGAATCTTTCTCCATCCTTGGAGATTCTCAAAGCTGATGGGCCAGGACTCTGAGCAACCCACTGTATGTGACCCTGCTTGAGCAGGGTATGGGTTTGGTGACGATATCTAGAGATGCCTGTCATCCCCAGTTAATCTGCAATTCATGTGTGCCTCTGATTCAGAGTTTAGCTGAAGTACTAGGCTATGTCAAATACCAGTGAACAAGTTCTATGTTCTCACATATTTTTCTGAGTGGTAACGTTAATGAAATAATATTATTAACACTATTAAGGAAAAAATTGTGGTTGAGGAACAAAGCTTGAAACAATGTGTGGAATGAAATATGTTTGGGGCTTTGTTGCACAACTCTTCACATGTTAGTGAGCTCTAACCCACATAAGTAGTCTCACTGACGTCAATAGGACTACTCCTATAAGTGTTCACCAGTGCAAATAAGGGTTGCACAATGCGTTCTTGTCTGTAACTTACAAGTGTATGTAACACAGTATTTAATTATCACTTCAATACTCCTTTACTTCAGTGACATATTAATTTAAATATCCCAAATTATACTGCTTTTCCTAGGCTGTATTTTACTGACATAGAGATATCATTACATCCATCACCATAAAACTGAGCAGAGATAGCATCTTGGAAAAATCCTTTTTCCTTCTGTTCATTTATACAGTTGAAAAAGAAGAGCTGACAGAAAAAAGGAAAATCACTTTCTTCCTTTGTAGTATTTTAAATAAATTGAAGTTTCTAACTTTCTTCTGACAGTTTGATGGAGTCAGTGCTTTACTTTCAGTGCTTAATAAGTCTGAAGGTAGGCTTTCTGTTCCCCATAAAAGAATTAAATATGGGTTTTTATTTTAAGTGTCATTCAAAGTTCAGTTTTGTATAAAGAGGCATTTTGTATGAATATTTTATAGTAATAAAAAAGGTAGGGCTAAAAGCAGTTTCTGAGATCAATTATGTGGTACCAACTTTTTGTATTTCAACTTTATTGCTAAAACATCTGCTGTAGCACTTTTGAGGGGTTGAGGGAAGGCTATGTTGTACTCTCTAACATTCAAGTGATGAAACCAGAGTGTCTGTTACAAAAATGGATTTTTTTGGGAAGACTTTTAGAAGCTTTTATGTTTTAATACTTCTTTTCTACTTGTAAGTATTGACATTTTTGTCAAGGTTCTTGAATTACGTTAGAGAGTCTTCTGGAACTACTGTAGGAATAGTTGAATAGTTCCATATGCATAGTTGGAGTTGAATCTCTGGACTTGTGAAAAGTTGTAAGAATACAATGTTATAATATAGAAAAATGAGTCTGGTCCACTTTGTAAAAAGGATAAATGTTATTCATTCAGACCAGTTGTACCTTTACAAAGAAATGATCTATAATGCTGAAAACTCTTTAAAAGTAATTTTTAAAATAGGAAAGAAAAAACTGAATTGCTGAAAGCTAAAATAAGAGAAATTGATACTTAAATTAGAATGGGATTTTTAATTTTTATTTTGTACCCATTAGTAACATGAAGAGATTAAATGGAAAATGTGACAAACTCTACTGCAGCTCAGTGTTTTATTTAAAATTGGATGTCTTTTTCAAAAAAAGGTGCGCACCAGTTCAACCTTCAGTTTGTTAGGCATAATGTACACCTAACAGACAACACCCTTTTTGTTAATCAGTAGGTCAGGATATTGACAACACTCTCTATCTGTCTTAAAACAAGTGAAGCTGTAAATATCACGGCTAATCTTTAGATCAAATAAGAATAGCACCTTGCAGCCTGTTCCTTCCATACTTTCTGAAGTCTTGCATTCAACAACTAGTCAGGCATAGCAAACTTTTTAGATTTCAGTAAAGATTTTGGTACTGTCACAGCATCCTTCTGGACAAAATGTCCAGCACACAGCTGGATAAACACATCGTGCAGTGGGTGAGCAACTGGCTCACAGCTCAAGCACAAAGAGTTATAGTGAATGGGGTAACATCAGACTGGTGTCCTGTCACTGGTAGGGTTCTGTAGGGCTTCATCCTCAGCCTCAGCCCAGTTCTCTTCAACATCTTCATTAATGACCTGGACACAAGACTAGAAGGAATACTGAATAAGTTTGCTGATGAAACTAAATTGGAATGAGCTGTCGACCCCTTGAGGGCAGAGAGGCCCTGCAGAGAGAGACTTCAGCGAGTTAGAGATGGGAAACTCTGTGAAGTTTAACAAGGGCAAGTGCCAGATTCTACACCTGGGATAGGGCAACCCTGATTGTGTGTACAGACTAGGGAACAAGGGGCTGGAGAGAAGTGTTGTGGAAAGAGACCTAAGGAGCCTGGTCAATGGCAAGTTGAATATGAGTCAGCAGTGCCCTGGCAGCCAGGAGGGCCAAGCCTGTCTTGGGGTGCATCAGGCACAGCATCACCAGCTGTTCAAAGGCAGTGGTTGTCCCCGTTTACTCTGCACTGGTGCGGCCTCACCTTGAGTACTGTGTGCAGTTTTGGGCACCACAATATAAAAAAGGTATTAAGCTCTAGAGAGTGCCCAAAGGAGGGCAGTGAGGATGGTGAAGGATCTACAGGGGAAGCGGTATGAGTGGCTGAGGTCACTTGGTCTGTTCAGTCTGGAGAAGAGAAGACTGAGGGGAGACCTCATTGCAGTCTTCAATACCCTCATGAGGGGAAGTGGAGGGGCAGGCACAGTTCTCTTCTCTCTGATAATCTGAGAGAGTGGCCTGAAGTTGTGTCAGGGAAGGTTTAAACTGGATATCAGGAAAAGGTCCTTCACCCAGAGGGTGGTTGGGCTGTAACAGGCTCCCCAGGGAAGTGGTCACAGCACCAAGCCTGACCGAGTTCAAAAAGCGCTTGGACAATGTTCTCAGGGACATGGTGTGACTCTTGGGATGTGCTGTGCAGGGCCAGGAGTTGGACTTGGTGATCATGATGGGTCCCATCCAACTCATCGTATTCTATGATTTTATGATAGTACAGTTACAGAATATGTGAAATTCTTCATTTAAGCTGACATGTATTTTTCCATATGTTTTATTTTAGCCACCATATCTAGAAAAATGCTTGATTAGCCTTGTTTATTTTTTTATGAGCTTGCTTCCCGTGAGCTGGATCAAACCTTTCTGGATGTGGTTAGATTTCTTCCTATTGGGACTTTTAAGGGACTGACTTCTCTAGGTTTTGTACTTTCTCATTTTGTAAAGGGTTGTTCACTGTGTTTCTCTTTAAACATCCTAAGACTGTGAGTTTGGAGGGGATTAAAAGAAGAGTTACAAATCCTGGCCTGTGGTGCTGTAGAAATGGTCCTAGTACCTCCAAAGTAGAGAACACTCAGGTGTCTGGACTAGTTGCTAAGTAGCACATTATTTGACTATGTTTAGTTGTTATTTAAGAAGAGCATGTGCTCTGGGAAAATTTCTTAAAATGTCTACTAATCTAAGTCTTAAGATGAAGTGTGATGCTCCTTTCAGAAGGAAGAACACTCTCTGTTTCCTATTTGGTGAATTGACAGAGTGAGAATTGGCACAGGCATGAACTATATCTCAAAGGAGGTTTCATCATAATGGATCTTGTTTATGGAATAAGTTAAGTAGCAGTTTAGTGAACAGCACTGTAAATTTATATTGGTAAGTATATTATAAAGTGTTTACAGAACTTTATTCATAGGAGTTCATTTTAAGAAATAAATGAGCTGTAAAACATTGGTAATAAAGATAGTGGGACCACTTTTAAGCCAGAAGAGTTTACTAAAAAAGGGAGCTATTCCAGGATCAGGTGTCAAGTGGGAGGAAGACATTACGTCAGCCAGAAGATATTACCAGAGAAGACATAAATCAAGAACTTGGTCACAACACCTGTTCTCAAGGGAAGAGGTTAAGGCATTCTTACCTTGTTTAATCATTAGATTTTAAGTAGTTTAATTTGCATGTGTATATGCTCTTTTCAGAGATTATGTGCAAGTTCTGAGTGACTTGACATTTTTCATAATGAGTTATGAATGAACTGCATTTTAGTGCTTTTCACCTTCAAGATACTTATTACTATTCAGGTGTATTTTGGGCAGAAGACAAGGTAACCTGGCTCTGTGTGTTGCAGAAGAGAAGAAAAAAAAGCAAATAATTATACTGAGATGTTCCTTATACATCTACAAATATATTTTAACTTACTTCAGTGTAATGCGTTATTTATAAGTAGGTTGATAATTATTTTTATCAGTAACCTTGATGATACATAGCTTTCTCCTCAAGGAAGTATTTGAAATTATTTGATCACAATTTACAAGTCCTAAAGCATGTCTGTAGTCCATTTGTTAGCTGTTTGCAGAGTGTTAATTAAATTTCCAAATTTGGTCCTGTCATGCACCTGGAAGGAGAATAAAGCTTGTTACCAACCCCTCAGAGCTACTGCAGTGTGCTAATGAGAACTGGAGAGAAGCTACTCTCAAACCAGGAAAGTAAGTCAGAGTTTTAAAAAGCCCCATACATCAACTAATGGATGATATTATAGCAGAACAGTATACATGCAGGATTATGCCATTCAGACAATTTGAAGTGTGTTTTGAAACCCTCTGAAAAATGATTAGTCAAACTGAGAATTCACCCCATTAGGCATATGTATAATTCCTGTGGAAAGATTATAGGTCTTTTAGCTCTAGCTAATGAAAACTGATTTCATCAACAGTCTTATATGAAGTTTTGCTTTTTAACTTAATACTGAAGGAGTGCTCAGAACTGCTAGTACTGTGCATTTCTTGAGTGCTAGATTTTGGGAGACGTGAACAGTTGAGTATCTGCAGATATCTAGGGCTCAAGCTTGCTGATAATATCAGAAAAAACAGCATGGAAGTTGGTGGAAACTAAAGGCGCTTAAGTCCATACCTTGCTCAGCATCTGGCATGTTCAGGTGCAAAGGCACATCCGTGGCTTTCTCATCAGGAATATGAGATTTGAATTACGGGAAGCAGGATGCAGTAGTTGTTGGTATTGTTTCTGTATGAGCACATTCCAGTTCTGTTTAGCTGAGCTGATCTTTATTTTATCTTTCTAAAATTTCAGCTGCTGGCATCATGGCTGAGACGTTGTGTTGCTACTGCTGTCATCTACATGTATACAGAGCCTGGGGGTTTATGCAGTGAGTGGAGGATGGCATAATTAAACATTCATCTTTTAATGAAGATCTGAAATGTTTAATGATAAAATTTATTATATGGGAAACAAACATGCCCTTTTTAAATACCCAAATCGGCTGTGCGGTGTTTTCTGGTACTGTGTGATTGTTTTTCTCTGCTGATATGCTGGAGCTGTGTATTGTTTTTCTTCCAGCACTGCAGGAAGGAGTTGGAGGAGGAGGGGCAAAAAAGGTGAATGAAGCTGCTCACAGATAAGACTGTGAATTGATTTTTCAAGAAAAGAGAAATCTACCACTCTGGTTGCTTCATGTTAGTGATTATACTTTTTGCCAGACCAGTAATGTCAGGTTTCAGAGAGTTTGGGCACTTGGTCACATTACATTCCTCTATACTTAAATGGATTAAGATAAAAAGTCTGACTTGAAAAGGATATTTCAAAACTGACTGTGCCTGTGGTTTTGAATCCTGATGCTTTGAACAAAGAAGGGATTGATTTAATGGGATTAATGGTTAATCCAAATGAAGCAATGTACACACATGCCTTGAATGCTTTTGAGAATAACTACAAATATCGCTTATAAAGTTCTGTAGAAAAATACAGAGAGGTGATCTTTGTGTAAGAAAGAGATGGGGCAAGACTGCTTTAAATAAAGGACACATGCAAAGTTGTGTTTAAATTAGTGCTTTGGGATTACTTTCAGATATTTTTAAGTCTTCATTTTTTATACGAGTGTGATACTTATTTTCAGGTGCTGATTTTGAGGAAGTGTTACATGTCTCTCTTCATAATTTTGATATTTCAGATGAGGAAAAGTGTTTTCAAATTAGACTTTTTTTTCACTAATATTTGGGGTGAGGTTGTTTTCTGTTTTGGATAATGCTTTGTCTGTATCACCACGATTTGATTTTTTTTCCTTGGCTTGCATATTTTCTATGTGGCACAGTATATTGTTACTTGCTTGGAGAAATTGTGACTTTGCCCATATTTGCTGTGACTCTGTGCCCCTCTAATTTCAGGGAAGAGTTACTTGTTTAACCAAACAAGCCAATTTGTGTATGGTATTTTTTGTTTGAATTACTTTTTAAATATTCTTTTTTTTTTTTTTTAATGTTAGCAGATGCAAAAATGTCAACATTTATAGTTATTTCCTTTCATGTTTATTAGTAAAAACTTTCTTGATACATGAAATCCATCTGATTTCTTATAGTGACCAATGTATACACTCACAATGTGTTTTCAAAGCATTGAATCCTGTCTAACTGGGTGAAAGGTATGTTATATGCACCAAAGGCTGTTGCAAGGATTTTGAGGAAAGCAATGACTGCAGTCTTTCAGAGTGTAGCTGTTCTAGGACAAAACGCTGACTCTAACAAGTATTAGGCTGGCTCATCAATTTTTATTCATTTGTCCCTGACTCCCTATGTGCCCCCCAGCCTAGGAACCAGAAACTTTAGGTGAAAACTAATTCTTGCCCAATCATGAGGTTTGATTAAGTTAGTGGTTTTAGAAAAAAGACCGAATATCACAACACTAATGAAAAAAATTGCAAGAATTGCTAATGATGTGTGTGACTCATGCTGCTAAATGGAGCAGATTTTTAAACATAGCTCTAGGCTTCAATTCTTTCAGCTCATTCACAGTCAGTTCTGCTTTATACTGAGCTCAGTGAAGCTATTCTCAGAGGAGAGTGCAATGTGACATGGATTAAGAGTAAGAGAGTGGAGCCATTAATCGATTCAGTACTACATAGGTATCTAGTATCTAAGAAATGTTTTAAATGTTTTAGGCTGCATAAAAAGCTGGAAGCCAAAGCATATCTGTCAAGTGATTTTTAGCTTTATTACTTTTTTTTTTTTTAAAGGAATTCTCTTGGAGACTGACTCAAAGACAAGGAATAATTACTGATAGTTGATGTTTGAAGGAAGTTTTGTTTCTTGGTTTATTTTTGAACCCAGCTATGCTATATCTGAGTTAGTAAACAATGCACAAGAACATTCTTAGGTACCGGAATTGGTTTTTTGTCTGGAATGACTCTTGGCAGTGCCTTGCCCAAGCCAGCTAATGATGTCCCAGGCAGATTCCGAATGTTGCTCTGGAGTAGGGTCAGGCCAGGGATGATTCCAAGCAGGCAATCAACCTTTCAGTTTTCGCTCAGCTTTGTTGTTGAAGATCAAGAAAGATTAACAGTAAGGATGAAGGAGTTATAAGCCACTTGGTTTCAGGTCAGTGAACAGTCCTAGACCTATTCGGTTTACTGATATAGACAAGCCTGCCATGCTTCTTTATGGGACCCTGACAAGTTATGCCTGTAAAGGGATTTTTAAGATGCTGAGTTGTCACATCTGCTCAAAAAATCATTCTCTTCCTTAACATAGAAGTAATAGTGTTTAAAGCTTTTGTTTTAAGTGTTAATATTTGGTTATTTTCCAAAGAGCATTTTTCTGCCATCTTAAGAGGACAGCAACATGTAAGACTACATCTGTGTTTACAGTTTCTGTCTCTCCTAGAACCTAACATAGACATTATGAGGATTGTGTTAATCAACAGGGTAAATACTCATCACATTTATTTTAAGAATCTTCCTATTCTGTAAACTTTGTCTCTTGTTATACTTTATTCTTTACTGGTCGTTCAAATATACGTTTTGTTTGGAAACTGCCTTCATGCATTATAGGCTTCATGAAAAATTTTTGTTTTAGTACTTGTAAAATTATCTACCTCCATAGTACTCTCAGCTGCAATGAATGTTCTGTAATTTTCTCTTACTGAGTACTTTTTTTAGTGCTACAGATTTTCTTTTTGACTAATGAAGCTGTTGGTCTACTTACACTTGAGCAGGCCACGCAATCACTAAATCAAGCAGCCTGCGATGCTCCCACTGTCTTTGTATGAGACCCACAAATAGAGGTATTTTGGAAGGTGGTGGTGTTGGTTTTTTTGGTTTGGTTTGGCTTTTAGAAGAAGTACTAAAAAAACAGTCAAAGTTTTAGTTATGCTTTTGAAGTCCTAATGATCTAGTGCTGGTACACTTTCCTGCGGAAGTTCATAATCTATATGAATAAGTATTCCTCTTTAAATAGCTCTAATAACTTGCTAAATTATTTCAGGTAAAGGTTTCTTTATTCTTTACCTTTATCAAAATGAAGTGTGTTTTTAAAGTATTAGTTATAGTACTACTGAAAAAATACTTATTTGTTGAACTGGACAATCATAACTGTTTTGGCTTTCTAGTTTAAGGTGAAATGACTGAACTGTGTTATTTGGTAGCAATATTTTTATTTTCTATTGTTAGTTTAATTAAATAAAAAAGGGAAGAAATCCATCCATAATTCTGTCTTCAACTCTATGTATTTCTGTTGTTAATTTCAGTGAAAAGAAATGATTTCTCATAGTTTGGATAGGAAAAAAACAAATCCAAAAACAACACCAAAACACTCCTACACATGCTCCATTGAAAGCCAAAGAGTTATTTAAAAAAGAAAAAAAAAGACAACAAACAAACCAAAAAGCCCTCAAACACCACCACTACAAAAAATAAACCCAAACCACAAACCCAAAATTTTGATAGACTAGCATGAGCTATGCTAAATAAGGTGAACTGCTCGAGCCTCAGGCTATGCAAAGTGGAAAAACAGGGCCATGTTTTTGTGGTAGAGTGCACCAATACATCAGTTTATAGAAGTACTATAAGTAAACACAATTGTTTTTCTGTCATGTTATTTACCCTTCTCACTCCTAACATCCCAGGATGGTTATCCTGTCAGAAAGGTTGTTTCCTCTGGTAGTAAATAGGCCTTTTTCTGATGAAGGAATTGCCTCTTGGGTGGTGGTGGGTGGACAGACCATCTTCTACTCTCTGCTTTGCACTGAGCTTTGCCGGGTTTACATCATCCTACCCTGTAATAAATGAGATATGCAAAACCCCACAATAAGATGGACCACTTGCATAAAACCCAGCATTTATTGAAAAATTGTATTTCCACTTACTGTTCAAACAGGAGTAGCGTAGAAATGGAAATGGAAGAAATGAAACCAAACCCACCTTGATCAAAGTTTTCAGTGCTTTTAAAAGCAGATGGTATGGCCAAAGAGAACATTTCAAATTGAGATTTACACAGCCTAGGTGGGTGTGCTGGTCATGAAATGAGGAGCTGCTGAGCTGGCACAAGTGTCAGGCAGCTGGAGCTGTTTCTTTGCCCACTCTTTGTTCAGAGGGAAATGAAAAAGTAGAGCTTATCTAATACGTGTGTATCCTTTTCCATGATATTTTTATCTTCATCTTCATTGTTTAATGATAAATTCAGAACAAATGGTTAACACCTGCATAAAACTTGACAAATAGCAAGCTGAGTCAGAAAGACTTCAGCCCTGAAATGTGATTTTAGCATACAGACCAATGCAGTTGTGAATGTGCGCCCTTCTGTCTTTTCCTTTGTTAGACAGTGTTGATATATACACTTGATGCTCCACACAAGAACTGATGAACAAGAATGAGAGAAGTCCTGGCATTACTGGAGATGATGGGAAGTAGAAGTGAGGGAAGAAGGAGTAGTGGAGAAAAATTTCTAATGTGAATGCATGTAGAAAAGTTTGCTGCTCCAAATGCTTAAGACCAGTACATTAGTAACAGAAAATTAATAATCAGCACTGGCTTGTGTTATTTTTGTTTGTAATTCTGTAAATAACACATGAATGACATGATAAACTTTTGGGTTGAGTGTGTTATGGTCTTCTTTATTTAAATGTTATTAATCACTGCCTCTGAATTCTCAAATAGAGGTTTTTTTTCATTGTTAAGAATTAAAGGATTGCAGCACTTCAGTAGAGAGGTTGATGATATTTAGGAAAAATACATGTACCATAATTTTTCAGGAGCATGTGAATGCTCAAGGGAGCAAGTGTGTCAATCGTTGAACCTATACATGATGTACATAATAATCTTATTCTAATGTGCATCCTATATTGTAGAAAGCTTTATATCCACCATAAAATAATTGTTTCTGCACACCTGTAAAACACTGTAACGTTCAAGAATCTTTACAACACTTTATGTACATAAAAGCCTTAGTGTACATAAAACACAAAGCATTTAAATTTCTTCTAAAAGGCTGCTTTCTATTAATATTTTGTGAAGTTACAGTGTGTTCCTGCTAGTTTTGGTTGTGGAGTTTGCGTGTATGGTTGTGGCGCGTGTTTTTCAATGCAGCAGGCTAACAGTTGGGAGCTGACTGGTAAGTCAGCTTTAATCTATATAGAAAATAGGTTTAAGTTACTTCTTTTTAACTCTGCAAATACAGTTGTAAATCCTGATCTGCTTGCTCCCATCTACAAATCTGGCATTGAAGAAGCACATCTGCACAGATGCCTTTGGTGAAATAAAGATAGGTAGTTTAAAGATTGTTGTAGAATTTCTTATATCAGCTCCATGAATCACTTTTCCATGTAAGGTTAAGGAAGAGCTTTTACCTTTAGGTTGCTGAAGTTGCATGATATCTGGAAATTAAACTTGAAACATGTGGACTGGATTCTTATCTCAAATTGACATTTTATTGAATTTTGATGTGTATATTACAAACCCAACAACTTATAAAGGTTTGAATTAAGCAAGAGAATTAAGTTTATTTTCACTGAAAACACAAATCAACTCTTGTAGAATTTTAGTTGCTAATTTTACAATATTTTCAATTCCTAGTTTCTTACTAGAATCAAAAAGTGGTTGTTTGCAGTCTAAAGACAATTTGGAAGTAGCAGACATTTTGCGACATCCCTGTATTGATTACTTTTCATTCAGAACTGTAAAGGCAGATAAATTTGGATAACTTTATGATGGTTAAATCTGCTAAATATTTAAAACATTGTGGTCTTTATGAATGATTCTTATAGCACGTTTCCTTTTCAAATGTTATTGCTGTGAAATTAGAAAGACTCACTCTTTTAAGATATTACATTTTTCTTAGTTGAGCAAATTACAAAATTATATTAGTGAATCTAATCTTTTTCCAGAATGTGAGACGATACCTGTATTGGCTGAAAAATCTTCTTGTTCATTTGGCACATGTACTTCTTTACAGATGCATTATGACCTAAATTTACAATCTATCACGTAAGGTCGAACAATCATAAAGGGGTTTTACTTGTTTTAGCCTCACTTGCTGATCATCCACAGGTCTTACTGATTTAGGAAGAACCTTTTCTTCTCTACTAATGAAAATCAGGATGCTCAGTTAGCTTATTCAAGTAATCCAGATCAGGTGCCTCTTGCCTGCAAATGTCATTGTTG
>JAYRBT010000114.1:30602743-30638185 GCA_036023395.1 Myiotriccus ornatus
ACCAACAAACTCCAAACAAGTGCCAAAATGGGCTTGGTACATTGTTTTCTTCTGATTTGCTGAAGAATGTGAGAGTTTCTTGTCTGATTTTTTTTTTCTTTTTTTGAGTGGAACAGGTGAAGGAGGTGATTTTTTATTTTCCTGGAGCTCTCCTGCATATTTAGAATTAGATGGTCAGAGATTTGCAGAGGGTAATCCTTTAACGATGAGATGGTTTGCCTTAGGAAGTAGACGTCAGGCTTGGTCTGACTTCCCTCTTGAACTAATTGTGTTAATCACATTATATCTAGAGCAATTATTCTCAACACGTACTTAAACTAATGTTTGTTGTGTCTTTGTTAGGCTGGAATTTGTTATTCTCTCTTTACTCAAAAATACTGCTGCTTATTTATAAGTCTTGTTTCACAGAAATAATTTTCTGCCCGGTACTTTTAGCAATATTAGAAAATAAACAGACTTTGATTTTTGTAATTTCTCAATCTTTCTAGTAATTTAGGATATGAAGCTTCTTTTAGTATCTTACTGAGGAACAGGTTTTGCAGTTTTCTTACTGTTTCTCTTCAGTTTACATTTCAAACCTTTCCAGAATGTCAGTATCTTCTGTAAGTATGGGCAGTATAGGGCTGATACTGTTACAATAATAGGTTCATTAGTCTTGTATGCAATACAAAACCATTTCACTCCTGTGCGAGACAGTACTTCTTGATGTTGTCTGGCTGTGATGCTCTTTGTTTTTAGATTGATTCTGTCCTGTATGTGGATCTTTGCTTTTTAAGTAAAAACCAAGCAAGCAAAAGGAAAAAAACCAACTCATTAATTGGTGGAGGAGCTCCATTCCAATGACATATGTGAAGACTGTATACCCACATAGCTAACACTTTTTAATAATAATTATTTATGTCAATGTCAGCTAACCTGTTTTACCTGCACTGAAGTGGAGTAGGAACATTCCCATAGCCTGTAAGCTGAGAAAGCAATAAATAACAAGTCATTAACTTTTATGGGACAGTAGCTTTTTAATCCAAGTATAGAAGTATTAACTTGAGAAATGTTGGCTAGACAAGGCCTGTAATCATTGATCAATAACAATAAAATAACAAAAAGTAAAGTAACTATAGATGTCACCATTGTTTGTTCTATCCATTAAGTAAGACTTACATCTTTGAGGAAAAGAGGGTATGTGGTTGTGCAATGTAATAGTGTGTACACTACATGTGCACGAAGAAAGGATAAATGCCATATTTATTCATGGATATTCTGTATAGGAGTAGTGAAAACTCAGTTCAATAAAGTTCTACATACCTTATCCATATGTAATATATCTGCAAAAATTCATCCATCTCTTTTGTCTCACAGGAAGTACAGGAAGCCCTGAGGATGAGCGAAAATTCATCTTTTACTATGCAGGTGGCTAGTTGGATATAAATGATAATGTCATATTTTGTAAATGGATGATTTTATGTTTCCGGGGGTAGAAGCAATTAATATATGTCTTAATCTCATATTGGCTGTTAGTGAAGATTTTCAGCAGAAATTGTACTTCTTTGCCTCTGAGGCCCAGTTGCATGACATGTCCCATCTGCAAGGCTAAGCTGCTTTTCCTCCCTCCTGAATATGATGTTGCATCCAAATTACCACCTGGAATAGTCCTGGGCATCTGGTCACAAATATTGTTTTGGGAAAGTGCAAATTGGCAAGGTCCAAGCCATAATGAGGTTGCAAACAGTAAATCAGGTAATTGATGATGTTCAAGCCCAGTCTACAGCCCTAATTCTCCATTACTTTAGACCTAGCCTGAATTAGTTAATGCAGCTTGGGGAGAGATGCTGGGAATATAATGGAAAATCAGCCATTAGAGCTTTGGAACAGATACAGAGCTCAACCAAATACAAGCAAACAGGAAATATCATTAAGTCCTTGTGGAAATTTGTGATTAATTTGAGGTTCAGATGCTCTATACAGGTAATGTCACCTCCTCAGGTTTGCAAAGACTACCAGATGGGTAGACGTCTCTAATTTTATTTCTGCAAGTTCAAAAAACAAGCAAGAGACAAAGTATTTTTTTAACATTGAGATCTTTTTGTGGATACAATATGAGACAAGCTAACAGTTCCCTCAGCACAGCTGACGGGAGCAATGAACTGTTTGACTAGCAGCATATGAGGGTTGGAAGAATCACTTAACTGGACTTTATCAATGGCAATATACTTGGATAACAGAACACTGAGTTTAATTATGTTTAATTAATATAATCATTTAGACAATTTGAGCAAAAATATGTGACTATCAATTATGGAACAGGAGGAGATTGTATATTGCAATTTTCTCTGGGTCTGAAGGGAATGGACCTTTTTTTTTTCTTTTCCTTGCAACACTTAAAGCTCGCGTGTAAGGAGATCTGACAGGAAATTATAATGGGTTATAAAACCACTATGTATTACATATATTAGCCTGTTGGTGTTGAGGCAATGGCAAGTATAAATTTTATTTGAAGGACTTTTCTTCTTTAAGCATGAGGATTGAAAAGCAAAAAAATAATTAGTTAAATAATTAAAGAATAATATTTTCTCAGCTGTGTTGTTCAGTTTCCATTCTTTATCAATTTCATGAAGACATTTATGTCTACTGAACTAAGTATATGACATTTGAGGATGCTCATTCACTATTCATAGATCTTGTGTTCTTTTGTAATGGATTTGTTGTTGTGGTGGAGGGAGGTTACCAAGGTCTGAATTTCCTGCACTGGCTCATGCATCTAGTTCAATTCTGCCACAAAAAGACCCCCAATTCTGATAGCATTGTTAACTCTTTATAAGGTCAGTCTTGCTTATTATCTTTACACGATTTTGAATTTTATGATGCTGCTACCAAACAGAGGGGGATTTTTCATTCTGTAAAAGACCTGAACTGTACCAATTTTATAATTTTGACTGTCATGATGAAGACAGTTCACAGATTTACCTTTTCCATAACAGAAGAACTGAAGGACACCCTGCAAAATGAATTGACTACAGATTTGAATCAACAGGATGTCCTTTTCCACACAACCCATGCCTAAATTATGAACCCATTAGCATAATATATTTGAGATGTTAAAAATGTAAATGGGTTCAAAAAGTGATTAGACACGTTCCAAAGAAGAAATACTTCATCAAGAGCTGTTACATACTATGATCCTGTTTCAGCTTCCAGCTGAGAAAATTCATAAGCATCTGATTGCTCTGAGGGCATATTCTGTACATCTGTAGTCTGTGTTCTCTCTCTTTTTCATATAGTGTAATTTCTTCAAACTCTTTTCCTGTTTTCTTTCTAAGTGAACTGTTACTAGCCATTGTCATAGACTGTGAACTCGAGTAGATGGACTTTTTAGTTTAGCAGAATAGGGTCATTATTCTCTGCCATTATGCTTCTACTGCCTCTCTGGGATTTATATACCACCCGTTGTTAGAATTGTGAGTCAAATTGTCTTAATAACATATTTGAATATTCTGGAAAAGAAACTGTTTTCATATTATAACACATTGTTCATTGATCTTCTTAGTTAAGCTGCAGGAAATCTCTTCGGTTATGACAAGAAGGCATCTTTCAAAATCTTTGGAGACAGCGTCTTATTCAGACTTATGTTGCTTGGCTGCAGAACTGAGCTAAATTATTTTAGTCTTTCTTCCAACCTGCAATATGCAGATAGCTGTAAGTGGTGATCTTTGACTTGCAGAAAAAGAGGTTTGTCTAGTTGAAATTACTGAGTAACTGATTAGTAGCATAACTTTCTCATGTTTTGTTTTTTTTTTAACACAAATCTATAATGTTTTGTGTGTTGAATTGGTTGTTCAGGTAACAAAAAGGAGCTCTTTTACAGGGTGCTTGGTGCTTATCCTAAAGTGGTGGTTTCATTTGAGTTGTCATTAAGTATGGAGAGTGAAAGGTAAACAGAAAAGAGATGGTCGTGTTGATGAGCAACAAGGGGTTGGAAATTAATAAGGCACAATTCAATAATAGATGTGGGAGGAGGAATGTTGGTGAGTTTTTGAAGGATTTGTAGCAGTTGGGTGTAACTGGCATTAGGTTTTGGTGACTGGGTGGGGAAGTGACAACAGACTGGTTACAGTTATACTAATTCAATCCAGGTAGGTTCATTGTGAACATTTGGAAATATCTTCATGAAGTGCATCAGGTATTTGTATAGCTACAAAGAAATGTTTATTCTGGGGGACTCGCTGGGCAATGATTTTGGATTTACAGTGAACACTTGTGGAGGTTTATCAAAACAACTTTTTAAGTTACTAACTACACAGTGACCCTTCTTTTTGAATTACAGTTATCATGACCCACCCAGTGAATGCCTCTGTATGACAGGAGGTTACTTCACATGAAGTTTTCACTTACCAGAATGTGCTTTTTTTGCATTGTATAACCTAAGAAACCATGTCATTGTGACACTTGCTGGTTTACCATCGTGTATATATTTCATGGTCTATCATGTGAATGTGCTTGAGGAATAATCTGAATTCTCCCTATTATTTGTTACCATTCTTAAACTAACTTTTAGTTTTAAAGATGATAGTTTTATTTGCAGACATGTACTATTATCAGATTGCCTTTTCGAACTGTTCTCTGGTCAAAATCATTTTAATAGAAAATAACTACTGTCCTTCCCTCTGCTGGCATGACTGTGTTCCTCAAAAAAATTTTACTACTGAGTAGTTATGAGGGGCAATAAATCTCTGATATATTTCAATGTTTGGTCTGCCTATTGTAGCAGCGAACTATATACACCTAGTACAGTGAATATATGTATACATTCCATTACAGAGAAAATAGCACCATATAACATAGGAAAAGGGTATTACAAATATTTTCAAATATTTTCTCAAGTTCTGTTTTGTTAGGGTTTTTTCATCAAAAAGTCTTTGTTGCCCTGATTATTAGCAGTTATCAAATTTTGAATCGATGTGAACAGGTGTGGAAACAATTAAGACTCTTCAACATTCCCAGTAGGTGGCACAGAACAGTATTGTAGAGTCACAAAAATACAGAAAATCTCAGAAATATGTTATCTGTCGTGGTCTAGTCCAGCATCTTATAGTGACTGTCTTCAGAGCTAAACTTTGATGAATGGACTACTGGCCCATGATGGCAGTCTTGCACTTCACAAATAGGTCTTTAGGATTTGAGAATGTATAGACTAAAATTTTTGAATACATGCTACAGCTGTATGTTTCCTCACAGGCAGATTTATTTATGTATTGCCAAGATTGGCCATTGATATAGGGACATAAATGAGATGCTTTTAAATGCACTTGGAAGAAACTAGCCAAACCTATGCTTTTCTTTAGGATGGTGTAGGTTATTTGAATCTTTTCTTTGCAGTGTGATGGTTGCAATGATGATTCTGTTCACAAATGTGGACGACTTGTAACCATTCTGAACATTTATTAGTTTATGTAGCTGTCCATCAGCTAATAATCTGGAGGTGCTTCTGGAGCACTTCTAGGAAAAATTATCTCCCCTCCCCTCCCCTTCCTCTCCCCTCTCTCTTTCCTTTTTCCCTTGTAAATCTAGTTAAAGGGAGAAAAGATATTTGATTTAGCTTTTCTTCATTCTTAATAAAATGGACGTAAAATTTTGATAGACGTATCTTAGTACTCAGGTATTGTACTTGTTTTTCTTTATTTTTGTGATGCATCTTAAAAGAAAGACTTATTTCTAATAATACAATATTTTCTCTGGAAGTTTTCTCAACAGCAGAATTTATTAGCTGAGTTTTTGAAGACCACTCTCTTCTACAGACTGTTAAGAAGTCATTAGCTTTTTTTGAGCAATTACCTCTATGTAGATCTTCAGGCATAGAAATCAACACCTGCTTAGGTCAGCATCATCTCGTTTGTATTTGTACCTTGTTTGCCTTTTGATAAATAGGCAGAATAAAGCCTGACAGAACTTAATTTTCATTACCTCTCTAGACTTGTCATTTTTAAGGTGTATATTAATATATTTCTTAATTCTAAGATCATTGAGAAATATGCAGTTTTAGTAGGTTTTCATTCCAAGGTCTTCCATTTATTTTTATATCTCACAGTCATGGAATGATTTCCCTTGGTCTCAAGGTTCTCTCTCTCGTGATATGTCCAGATTCCTCGGATATGGTTGTCTGTCTTTCCATACTTTTTCTGAAGATGGATTTTCTTAAACATGCAGAAACAGAAGCCTCTTTTGTACAGTAGTTAGGTGAAATTTGACTCAGAGGCAGGAGTCAGGGGCTTTCTGACTTCATTTAATAAAACTCTGGTGAGTTCTGACTCCACTTTTACATTTTAGAAAAAAGTCTTTAATAAAGGCTGTTGTCGTTACAATTTACATATCCTTGAGGTGTCATCTGTACTTCTCAAAAGTTTAAGGAAAACCTTTGCTATGGTGACAAGGACACACACTGTCATAAGCAGAATCAAGTAAAAGAAAGGCAGGCATTTCTATATTCTTACCAGGGCCTCTTCTGTGGTATTTACATCAGATATCACCTTAGGTTTTGCAAATGCTTTTAAAACGTGTCCAGCATCCAAACCTGGAGGAGGAATCAGTGGAAACTGGCTTGGTAACTCTTTTGTTTCCTTGAGGAAATAGATTAGGAATCTAGAGAAGAGTATTGAATTTCAGTTCTGACCTTTCAGTAATCCTGTTATCATCTCAGTCTGACTTCTGTTTTGAAAATACCTCAGATTAGTTGCAAGAGAGCTTGTATTTACCTAAATGTATTTCATTTGACACCTTTAATCTTTTTAAATTTTCCTTTTCGTGGTTGCTCAAAGTGGATGTTGAGTTCCATATGGACAGGAAAGAAATCACATAGCTCCAGTTCATTTAATTAATTCTAATAGAAAAGTCTAGGTTAATGCAAAAGCAGAATGTATTTTTTTCACAGAAAAGATATCTGGAGTTCCTTATGAACAGTTGAAATGCTGCAGGAAAATACATACTGAACAATGGTGCTTTTCTTTGAGTTGATGATACAAAGCTCTTGTTGTTTTGCTCCTAGAATCCATCTAAAGATGAAGTCCTAGTTACTTTGATGGAAAAGATATTGTATGGAAAGAATAGTTATGTTTAAAAAAAATTGTCAGTACCTGAGTATTTAGTCCTGACTTTCATACGGAACTCATACCTGAAGAACCTTCCTAGATTGTTTATAGATCCTCGCCTTATTGAGTCCTTGAACAAATTCAGATACTTACAAATTTTTCACTAGTGTAATTAGTGGGGAAATTACTGCTCTAAAGATTAGTGTTTCAAAGATATTGTGGCATAATACATGACAAACTGAGCTGTTCTGTCAGTAGAGCAGCTTAGAAAACAGCTTACCTGCTTATCCCACTCATGCTTTTTGTAAACATCCTTGGCTATGTTCCCAGTAAAGATAGGCATATGAAGCAGTTTTATCTAGTGGTTTCTTTCTTTCCCTTGTGTACTGAAACCGGAACCCTTTGTGGAAGCACAGAACTAATGAGAAAAGGACAAAACCAGGGGGAGTAGATACACTTGGGCTACAAAAAGGACAAGTGCATTGTATGATCTATTGCTGATGGCAGGCTGAGAGACTCACCCTGATCAACTAATTAGGACCCCATACATTCAAATACATACGTAGTATTCATTCTTTTCCATTTTCTTGCTGATTTTCAGTTCCGTCAGATAGGATGCTACAGAGCGTGGGTTTCTTTGGGCTTAAAGAAAACATTTTTTCCAGAATATAACAGTTTGCAACTTAAGTAGTAAGCCCTATTTATATTTATGTTAGCTGACAACCTAAACCAACAGCCTAGAGTTTGTAAAAGAATGCATGCAGTTATATGCTTCTTTTAAGTTTATGGGAAATCCTTTGGTATGTCTAATTAAAGAATACTTGCTGAATGATGTATGGAACAAGAGATAAGTCTAGTGAATTATAGTATTTAAAACTAGAACATTTAAAGCATTTAATAAGGATTTTTTGCTTGTTTTGATAATTACTAAATGATCAAACTCTAAACAACCTCCCAATATTTTTCCAAAATGAATGTGTATTTGGGGACATAACCCAGTCTGCACCACACAGCTGACTGCCAAGCCTTTCTGCTGGAAAACCAGCCATTGTTTTCTACTTACTACTGCACAGTAGAGTGCATCCACCCATTTACAGCGTTGAGCCATAGCTTTTTATTTTACTGTTATCTGTTATATTAGACATTCATGAGAATAAATTTTCCCTAGCCATGTAGGTCATATTTCTCCCAAGACAAAACTGAAACATAATAAATGCATTTCTTTCTTAAAATGTCTTCGAAAAAATTGTAGTCTGTAGCAGGGATTTTTCTTGGAACTGAACACATTTTTACCCTGTCATTGATATTGTAGGCACACCTTATCCAGTTTCATTGCTGTACTACGGTAGGCAAGCAAACAAAAGTAAATTAGGGGGTAGGTTTGCATTCCTTCAGTATATCTGGAGTTTTAATGGAAAAAGAATATTAAAGGTAATAATACAGTGTAAATCAGTGATAATTGGAATCACAGGCATCTTTTAGAATGAAGTTAGGGAATCTGTCACTGTGCTGTGAAAGCAAGTTTCTCTCCAGGTTTGTTTTCTTCTTGAGATTTGTCTCAGTAATTCAAAACCAGGAAACTAACCTCCGTCTAACCTATCCCCTCCCTCTTTAACTGTTCCTAAAATCTTCTCAGCTAAGGATGCTAAATCATTTAAATGTAACATGGACCAAAAGAAAAGGAATACTCAGGGATATGATTTAGCAATGTTTGTCTTGACTGTTAAAAGTGTTTCAAGGTTTGAAGAGAATAGTGTGAATTCTTACATAAACCTTTCTGTGCATGCTGTACAGCTATCTAAAACATATTAAAACTTCTTATTCATTCCAGTACTGCATTAAAGGAAACTAATAAATAGAAATGAATGTTGATGTAGATGATCGTATGCTTTGAATGGAAGAACCTATTAAATCTAAACATCTCTGCAACTGCTAGGTTTCACTATGAGAATGTGTCCGTTTCCAGCCTGAAGGAAGCCATAATTGGATTTTGTTTTATGAAATATTAAACCATTACATATGAAAGAACTTGTTATGCTCAAAAAAATAATTAGCAATCATCTTAGCAAAGATAATTTTCACTGCCTCCCTAGGAGTCTTCAGAATCTCAGGCTCTTTTAGTCGGCATCAACAAGTCTTGAACAACTCAGTCACTAAGAAACTGAGATGCCAATGCTTCCTGTGTGCGGTATTTGCTTGGCCAGAACCTTCTTGTTCCCAGGAAATAACTCTGTGGTCAAACTAAGCCTGCACTGCCTGCTCTCAGCTTCCATCCTTGTGTGTGTACATCCAGCCTTTCCCATGCATTGGTCATTTGCCTATGTAATTGGAGACTGTATCTGCAGTTCACTGAGTTGTTGCAGCTGTAGACTGCCCCAAGGCAGTGGGGAGAGTGCAGAGGTGGCAGTTTAGGCTTAAATTGGTTTCTGCTGATGTGGACCTGCACCTTGCCATTCCTTTCTACATAGGTTCATCTCTTCAGGAAGAAACAGTTTCAAATGTTCTAATTTGAGATTGTATAAATTATAGCTAACTAAGTAATAGACACACATTGACAAAATGCTGGGAAAGATTTGTGTAATAGAGTCATAGAATGGTTTGGGTTGGAGTGGACCTTAAAGATCACCTGGTTCCAACTCCCTGCCATGGGCAGGGAAACCTTGCACTAGACCACGTTGCTCAGAGCTCTATCCAACATGGCCTTGAACACTTCCAGGAATGTGACATCTACAGCTTCTCTGGGTAACCTGTTCCAGTACCTCACCACCCTCACAGTAAAGAATTTCTTCCTAATATCTCATCTAAATCTACTCTCTTTCAGTTTGAAGCCACTCCCTTCTTGTCTTGTCATTACATGGTCTTGTAAATAGTCTCTCTCCATCTTTGTTGCAGGCTTCCTTTCGGTACTGGAAGGCTCACCCCAAAGTTTTCTGTTTTACAGGCTGAAAAATCCTGATTCTCTTAACCTTTTCTTATATGAAACACGATCCATCCCTCTAATCAGCGTGGTGGGTCTTCTCTGGACTCATTCCAACAGGTCAATGTCCTCCTATGCTAATGGATCCATCAAAAGAAAAAGTGCCACACAAGGCTTTAAACTCTGGGAAAAGATACATGCTTTGAAATAGTACACATCCCTCTTTGAATCAATTTCCATGTAGGTATCAAAGTGAGGAATTTCCAAGAATGACTGTTAGGCTGTATAAAATATGCTCAGAGAGGACAGGGTGCTTAAAGGAGTTAAATGTTAATACAGGTTTTACTAATGAAAGTTGCAGAGAGAAGTGGTGTACATTTGAATAAATCAGTGCATATGGGAACTGATATATATTAGTTTGGAGTGAACACTGGAATTTCAGTGTGCTAACTATCTCTTTTTATAGTAAATCCATTTTGGCACATTTTGAAGGTGACAGGAATTTGCATCTTATTCAAGTAAATTAGAATACTAAGAGACACCCCTTTACCAAGTCGAGACATTGCTATGGCTGGAAGAAAGACAATAGAAAGAGGAAGGCAACCAATTACAAGTCAGTGATTCCAAAGTGAACTCAGTGTAGGCTCATAATTCAAGATGGTGAAGAGAAGAGCAAATAAAGCATCTCAGATATCAAATAAGCAAGCCAGCCTGGCACAGCATTTAAAAGCACTGACATGTGTGCTAGATGCATTTGGCTGACCTTTTGTTTACTTTCTGAGAACATCACCTCAGAGAATAAGACTTAGATTTCTGTGTGGATTATTTCTAGAGCAATTTCATTGTTACTTATTGTACATCATAGTATGAATTTTATATACATTTATACATTTAAAGAAAAGTAATTGTAACAGGCATTTTCCCTCTCAGCTGTCTTAGAGACTGTTGAACTTGAAGCCCTTTTTGTAGAATTTAGGCTCAGAATGCATGGAGTAACTTGGAAGTGACCCTGGAAAATAAATTACTGTTTTATAGAGTTTTTATGCATTTCTTATGTTCTTTTGTTTCATTTAGCATTATTGTTTTTATATACTAACTCATAAATATGATTTTATAACCCTTATTTGTACTTTTATGCTATTTTGAATCCAGCAGATTTATTTGCAATATTACTGGGGTTTTTTTGTATAGTTAGTGTTGTCTAATGAACTTATAAATACTTCATTCTACTAGAATTTTAATAATGCCATCTGTTCACTTGATGGAAAATGGCAAAGCGCATTGAAGCAACTACCTTTTTATTCTTGACAGCTGTATTTTTAAAGCTTAAGATTTAAGTTTCCAGGTTTTTTTTCATTAACACTGGCAATGAACAATACTGCAAACAAAAGGAATTTTTTTTTTTTTTTTTTTTCAAATCTTCCTTTGTGATTTGCAGGTATCATTTTCTTTATATGCAGTTTGATTTTTTTTTTTTATCTGTAATAAACAGTATTATTTTTTTTCTTTTTGCTGGAACTTTTTTTCTACCTTGGCAGAAAGTAAAGTAATCCTAGAGAGGTAAAGTACATCAGTAGAGTACATCACCATTAGTAGTATCTGATGTCTTTTTCCAAGCTTCTTGCTCATTGTAGCATCTCTGTCCCTCTCTCCATGTATGTCCTCCTTTTGAAACTCTGTTTTGAAGCTTTTTTCTTTGGCTCTTCTTTCCATTTTCAGTCTTGCTTTATTTAATTATGTTAACATTTCTCTTTTGAACCACGAGCTTATTATGTAGTTATTAGGCAGTTCTCTTTGTCATACTGTTTTGTAACTTAATCTCACTCCTGCAGTTAGTTGCCGAAACAAGTGGCCTGATGTCTAGAAATGGTCAGATCCCCTAGTAGCCCCTGAATAAATTAGGGCTGCATGTAAAAATCAGATGGCCTTATATGTATGCCTGAGTAGATGTGAGACCCAAATGGATTAACTGACACAGCTCTAGTGTTCCTTAAGAAGGTAGATGCAGGGTATAAAGAAGCATCTAAGGAGCAGTTGTGTCATGGGATGGTTTTTCCAAATTTCCCTTCCAGGTAGTTATGTGACACTTGCTTATGTAAGAAACTCGTGTTGGGGTTTACAGAACTCTGTGGCATGCCTGATGTCGGAAGTTGGGAAGAATGATGCTGCAACTGACAAATTATGAGATTCCTCCATCATGACTGTTTCAAAACTATTTTGAAGGCATGGTGAGAAAGGACTCAGATTGTGAATTACCCTTTTTATACTTGCAGGAATAGATTTCTCGCTTGGTTGCCTGCTCTCAGTGTGTGATCATTAGTAGTTCTCTTAGATTGACAATTTGGGAGATAGACACAGCTCCTTATCCCAGCAGGTGGCAACTTCAGCCATGCTGAAGAGGTACAGTTGGCTCTGGTTCCCTTTATTCCACCAACAGAAGTGGTACTTCCACTTTCTCTTACTGCTGTGTTAGATATAGTTTATTAGCTTTCCAGCTGATTTCTGTATATATTTTCTGAGTTCTTATTAGTATTTCAATTAATTCACCATCTGCATAGGATTTTGTTAGTTAAATTTTAAAAAAAGCACATGGAAGTAATTTGGTCTTGCATGAACACATCCAGTTCTTAATTTACTCTAAACTTGCACATCTGAATGTGCAGAGTTCTTTTGGACATTTCTACAATTTTTTTCTTTTCCCTTGATATCTATCTGTCAGGTGGGCTGTTAGCGTAGAATACCTTCTGAAATTGCCGGTGTAATCTCTTCTGTGTATAACTGTGTCTGAGGCACATTTGCACTGAAACCTCTAAAGATGGTATGATTTCTGTCACCAAGTCTTTCTTATGTTCCTGATTAGGGAGATACTGTGATTGTCATCCCTTCCTTATGGTTGAGTGTTTCAAGCAGCTAGATTCTTATGATGGGACAGCTACCTGTGTCTGATAGTACAGTCAGTCCTCTGTTTGAAGCCTGTGTCAAAGTTTCTGTACTGAAAGTTGGTGTACAGTAGATTCATTGGCATAGTGAAGCATGAGGATGTGCTGGTAGGCATACTCAGAAATGCGAAAATCATCAGTCCACTGAGAACTGGGTTATGCCTTTCAATTTTTGTGGAATCCTCTGGGGAACCACTCTGTATAAAAAGACTGAGTAATCTTGGTGCTGATGTGTCAAGGTATTTTATGACCATAATTCCTGATGCATGTGGACTGTTAGGTGGAATGACTTTGTAATGTGTTCTGGTGCTGAAGTGTCTGATGTTGGCTGTCACAGTATTCTTAAAGGTTTACACAAGACCAATCAGAGGTATATAAACAGAGATTCATTGGGAACATTCTTGTTTTCAGCCAAGAACAACTGGTATTTGTCACACTTTTATCTTCTTTTTTTTTTTTAGTAAGCTCACTGTTAAATATATAACCTTCATCAGTTATTTCGCATACTACTACCCTTAATATCATAGTTTAAGATCACAAGTGGCTGAGTCCCTACAACTTAATGAATTATCATTCTCAGTTGAGCAGTGGTAAATCAACATGCCTACTCATTGTTGGGGTATTTAACTTCCTTTCATTTCTAGGAATTGGGTACCAGACTTGTTTGGAGATTTTTTTTTTAAATCACAGTGCATTTATCCCTGCCTGAAAACTTTTTTGAGTCTGTCCTAGCATTTTTAATATTGCACCTGCTACTAGGGAGAGTTAAAATTTTTCACTTGTTGAAATGTCAATATAAGAATACTGAAATCCACATCATCTTGGACTTTGTTGTTGTTGTTTTTGTACAACAGCCAAAAAGATTTTTTTATTACTTTTTTCTTGTTTAATTCCTGTGGATTATAATTTCCTGTCATTATAAAATCTTTTTAGACTAAAACTGCCTAATTCAGAAATTCAGAAGGTGCTGTCATTGTCTTTCATAGAGAACTGTCTATAATTTTGTAGTTATATATTCTGTTCCTTTCTGCTCACTGAAGTTATAATTTTATTTTTTTTTTACAGTCTTCTCATTGCAAGCAAAATGTTTTACTCATACTCCTGTTACTCATAAGTAGTAAATAGTTCAATCTTTTCTTAATTTCAATCTGTTCATCATGTTAGTGTAACATGTCATTTTTCAAAGACTTCAAAGTCCTGAATTATCTGCACATCATTATTCTGTAACATTCAACACAGTCACGGAGAGCTTGATTATGATTACTAAAAAATCAGCTGAAATATCCTAAAAGCAAAAAGGCTTAATTTGTAAATTTTATTCTGTCACTTTTTCTTCTTCATGCTGATTAATTTGGACATTTTCTCAGTTTCTCAGTTTTCAGTCTCCGGAGTAATGTAAATAAAATACATCTCTAATACAAATGTACGCACATTGTAGTTACAATACGGTTTCTTCTGAGGGATTGAAATGATTCCCCTGACGTAAATACGTTTCACACTGGATCACTGCACCCTCCCATGTGGTAACCTATCATCTCAAGCTCTAATGATCCCTTACCCTTGTTGACGTTAGCAAACTTTTCCTCTGGGGCGTTTGCTTTTGTTTCTTTTGTCAGCTGGTCTAAAGAGAAGAAAACTGCTCAGTACTGATTTTTCTGCAGATTTTGAGGATTTTACTGCAAAGTGCAGTAACATGACATTTGTTTTCAGTGTAGTCAGAGGTGCAGAAAGGAGAAAATCAGGTGTGCTGCAAAGCTTCTTGTCCTAATTTCGATTCTCAGTAGCAGATAAACACTGAAATCTGAAATTTTTTAACAACTTCTAAAGAGTCTTATAGCTCACAATTTTATTACATGGACATGTAATAAAAACCCTAAAAAAACCCCTTCCATGTTTCTATAAAAAAAGAGATGAGAATATAGTAATCAAAAAGATAGGGATGAGAACAAAACAGAAATAATTAAAGACAAAAAGTTTACTAAAAATGTCGGTATCTGATGCTCTATTTCTCCAGGGTAAGTGAAAGATTACATTTTTCCCAACATGTGTAAGATTATTGTTTCTTGCTGTCACTGAGCCATATGCAGTATTTCCTACCCCAGAAGCTGACAGCCTGCTGAAACTTCTTGGCCTGTTTGGGCCAAAAAACCTTTGAAGCCTTGCTCCATGCCACGGATGGGAACTCCGTGTCACTGAGCTGTGTGATCTCACCCCTTGCCTCATTGGGCTTACAGTAGAATGTGGGCTGTATATAGATTTTGGAGAAGGAGAAGGAAGTGCCTTTCCTTTAAGTTTTTCAGGCAGTTTATCAGTTACGAAGAGGTATTCCTGGATTGGGAATAAACAAGAAAAACCCAAGAGACCCAGCAGGGTCCAAAAAGTATGCATGTCTTTAAAACATACGAATGTCTTGCAGTGGACAAGATCCAAGGGGCCTTCTCAGGTTACTGGAGCTTTGTAGGACCTGCTTCAAGTAGTGTTATGTTCTAATCATCTCCTTCAGCCCTGAATCCCTGTACAAAACAGAAATGTTGTGACATTTAATATATAAAAGGATTTCTGTTTTCCAATGCATGCTGTAGCAGTTCTATTGGTTTTAATGGAGTTGCTTAAAGGTATATGTCTGAGTAGTATTTGAGCCAACAGAGATGTAATTTTTTTCTTCTCAGTGAAAACACCTGCTGAACACAATAAAACTTAAGATTTTGTGCAGTATATTTGAAAAACATTAAAAAGTGAAGGAACAGCTCCATTTGAAAGTGAGAGGACAGATAGTTCTCTAAAGATAATGCTGTTTCTTAGAAACGATTGCAGTAAACTTTAAGGATACCTTATACTTGGCAACCAGCAGGATTCTGGAACAGAAAAGGAACAGGAGAAAATCAAGTTTGATTTTAAAAGAGTAATACTGAAATCACGTTACTACTGGATGAGAAACTTCCTTCACCAAACATCTTTGCTAGATGTATAATCAATTCTAAAGAAAGCTGCCTATAACAGTGCAGTGAATGCCAAACAGAATTGAATGTCAGGAGAGAAAAGTTGTAGATGTAGGCAAAAAGTTATAGCTGTAAACTGGTCAGGATGAAAAAATGGTAAATTGTTATACATGCTCTTCAGCCCATTGTCTTGTTGCTGCATTCTGGCAATAAACAATGGTGATTGCACCTCGTTGACTGATAAGATAGACGAGATAATATGTTTAACGCTCTCATCACTCAGCAGTGGTGTTGAATAGGATATGAAGTAATAGGTGAATTACCATATAAAACATAATCATAATCTTTCTTGGTATTTAAGTACACAGAACAAAGAATAAGACAGGAATAAAGTAAAATATTGTTTTTCCAAAGGAGTTCCTGTGATAAAGCTAATTGGGCATTCAAATTGTTGCTTCCTTGATCAATGCATCAAAATATCATGTCTGCAATGTTAAAACTTGCTTTGCATTAAAGTTGTCATTGTGGCTACTCTGGCTTAGCATCTTGCAATTGTCAGAAGTTCATTTGCCTTTGTTTCATTTTGTTTTTTAAAATGCATGCATAAAAATACAAGAGTGCAATGAGATTTTTTTTTTAATGTGCAAAATAAAATCTGGGCTTTTTTTTATATTAAATGGACAACTGCACAATTTAACACCCCCTGACACACACACTGACAAAAAGAACCCTAAACCAAACTAAACCTGGCCCCATTTATACTGTGCCAAATGACAAACTTATGTGAATTTTTTTTTTCTGTCTGTTCCCTTTCTTCTTTTCTGATTCTTCCTATCTGGACTTGGGGTTTAGTATGGAAGCTTTCCCAGATGGATGATACTGTCTTTAATTACCATACTGAATATTATGAAAATCTGTAGTGTACTATTCAGTTGTTAATCAGAATTGTGTAAGTAGTAAATTAGAATTGTGTAGTTAGTAAAGCTGAGGTTTTAAAGTATGTTAAATTGTAATTTTGTTCTTAAACCAAAACTCTAATCATGGAACTCCTCTCATTCTTCACTGTCTTCTGCTGATGCTTTGGTCTCTGAAGAGAGTTTTTAAATAGTAATGTTTGGAAAGTTGTCAAGATACAGGTGTAACTTTATTCTTGTGGTCTGAGATAGTTAGCTGGTTTTGAAAGTTTGGAAAGTGAACTTTTTTTTGTACATTTAGTGGGTTGAACCAGCTCTCTGTGGGATGGAATATTATTATTGCTGGTGCAGTAGTTTTGGTCTGCAAATTTAGTGTATGGAGATCACACAATATGCCAAGTTGGAAGAGACCAACAAGGATCATCAAGTCCAGCTCCTGACTCTGCACAGGACCATCCCCAGGAGTCACACCATGTGCCTGAGAGTACTGTCCAAATGCTTCTCAAGAGAGAGGGGAAGCCTTTGAAATTTATTCCTGTTCCTTGCAGTTTCCTGTTTTTCCAGTTGTGGTATCAGTGTGTGTTTATGCTCAAATTACCAAGACATTAACATAATGGGGTTTATAGCAGGGTGTTCTGCTAGCTTACTGATGCATGCCTAGTGCTTCTGGAAGACACCTCTTGCTCAAGTAATGTGCTCCCTTGAGCTACCACCATCACTCTGCTGTTGGCTGCCTGCCTCTGTGTGCAGCAAGCCACACTGAGAGTCGTGTTAAAAATACACCTTGCAACAGCCTTGACTGAGCCATATAGCCAAGTTAATGTATGTGTGTATAGAGATTTCTTTCGAAGTATTCATCACTTTATTTTTGAAACTACTAAGAACAATGTCAGTATATTTAGAAGGCCAGAACTGAATCGTATATGTTTCTTCTACTAGTCTGCGTTAGTAATGATATCAGGTATCCCCAAAAATTAGCATTTGAATGGCAATATGCTACCAACAAAGAGGATTGAGATGATGACAGTTATCCATGTATCACGGTTGATTGTATTTGATACCTAAATTAAAAGTGAACTCCAACTAAAAAGTTTCTGTTGGCTTGAGCATTTGTATGGTCTCATTCACAAACACTTGGTTTCTCCTAGGGTGTTTATTTCCATCCCTGTAGACACTAATATGATACTTTCTCTTTTTCTGGCTGTTTTCCCTTGCCGCATGCCATAATAAATGGGGATCTTTATATTTGAGCACATAATTTTTCTGTGAGATTTGATTATATAGTAAGCTGCTATTTATCAATGTACTTAATGTCTAGGGATTTATTTTAATGGCTAATCTGTTTCTTTAAAAGCTTCATATTTTACAGGGATGGACTTGATTTACAAGAAAGAGATTGTACCTTTTAAACTGAATTCATGGCTTTTGAATAAACAGGAGTATGCAAACTGAGGGTATTTTTTGTAAGCCCCCTGTTACTTTCATATAGTAACTAATCCTATATTTTGGCTATAATTTGTGGGAAAAGCTGCTATTCCAATGATTTTCCCTCTACTGAGCTCACAGAAAGTAAGTCGTAAGGGAAGTACCATACTCTGTGCCGTGGGTGCTAGCACTGAGGTGTGTATGCACCCAGTGACTCAGTGTGTACCTTGGCCTTAAAGACTGAACCTCCAGGAAAGCAGTTTAAATCACTCCAGGTTCATGGGATCATGTTTCTTCCTTTGCTCTTGGGGAAAATAAAAGGTGTCTTGTTTAGGCATTTGGTTTCTTCTAATATGGAAAATTACTTTCTAGATCATTGTGTAGTAATATAACTTGTATCCAGATGGATTAACACAACATTTGATATTTTTTCCCCCTTTTCCCCCTCAGCTTTTGCTTTCCTCCTTCCCCTGAAAAATCTTCAGTTTTTCCCACCAGTTCATTTTCTCTGAATTGCAAACCTCATCTTTGGAGTTCTAATACCAAACTTTGCAACCACTTTGTTTATCTTTCTTCTGAGAAAATGGCACTGGAAATGTTTTTATGGTAGCTCAAATAGAGGTTATGTAGATTTTTATATTGTGTAGTAAATCTTAGATTTACTGCATTTAGTCTGTCCTCTGTCTATCACTGGAAATTGCAGTGGAAGTTATGTCTTGCAATGGTGTGAAAGCCTTAGAATTGTCATGGTAGTAATTTATATTAGATATATTACAATAAATTGATTTTGTTCTAGTAGAGGGAGATTACTAATATGATTTACACATGCTTTTCAGTATATGCATACATGAGTGGGATAAAAGGATGCAAGGCTGAAATTAATTTGGAAAATTAGATTTTAATTTTTTTTAGGGGATGAAGTTATTCAGGATGCTAAAAGTACTAAGTGAGATATAGGTGACAAAGTTAATTCTGATAAATGTTGACTGTTTTACATGGGGAAATTAATTTTTTCATATACAGTAGTGGGCTTTCAGTTATAACTGCTCTGGAGAGAGAGATCGGCATTACAGAATATAGATGTTTGAAAACGTTAGCCCAATGTCTAGTAATTATCAAGAAAGAAGTAAAATGTTAGGAATTATTCCTTTCAAACAGAAACTCCCTTAATCATCCCTGTGTCATTCTGTAAGTCCTAGTTGTGTTTTTCTGAGCTGCAGGGTTGCCTGTAATTGTGGACTTCCCACCTGTGCAAGATGCAGTGGCTTAGAGGAAGTAGGAGTGGTGAGAGTGACCAGCAGTGCCAAGGGGCTTGCTTGGCACCAGTAGAGAACCAGGCCAGACCTCTCAAGTCAGGAAAGGTTTAGACGGGGTATGAAACAGAGAAGGACTTGCTTGAGAGATCTGTAGAATCCTAATCTCCATAGATAGGGTGAATAGAGGGCATCAGATGAAATTCGTAATGTGCAGATTCAAAATAAAATAGAGATAGTTTTTCCTGTATTATGTATTTCAACTGTGGAACTCAGAGAATGTTGAGAATGCTGGTGACTCAGGTTTAATAACCAGCCAAACATAACCTAACACCCCTCTTACCCTGGAAAAATGTGAGGAAGAAAACCCCATCCTTTAAACAGAAAAGTATCAGCACTGATTCAAGAAATGTTTGATGTATTGGTTACTGAAAACTGAGAGTATACTTCAGGGAAAGTGTCATGTCATCACTGTTTTCTGTTGTTCACTTTTTGTGTTGCTCAGTGTCAGCAATCAAGTAGTAGGGGAGATGAATTTTGAATCTAGCTGTAACTGATATGTAGATTTGTTTGGTTCAGGATGATAACATCACTAAATGTGGCAAAGTATGTGCTACACATTGCACTGTAAGCAACAGAACTACCTTAAAGAGCTCAATTAAGTTTATGTCTGTGTTCTGCATGTGTAAATTACTGGTATATCATTTGATTGGCATTAAGAGGAAACTAATATTCGCTCATGGGTTTGAAATACATTATGTTTCTTGGCATCACTCAATTTTGGGAGAAATCTGTATTACTATAGAGAGTTCTTTCATCAGAACTTATATTCTAAATGTGTTTCCTAGAAAATGTCATTTTCTACCTTTATTGTTTAAAAGTTCATCTTAAATGGCAAGATATGAAGAGCCTTTGGCAAATATAAACATATGATATTTCTCTGTGAGATTAAGTCTATTTGCTGACTTAATTTCCGAAGCATTGTAATTTGATTCCTAGGATCAAATAAAAGGTTACAAATAGTCCTCTTCACGCTTTCAGGAACAACTAACCAGCTGGAGGTTTTTAAAGGTGTGTTTAAGCTATTTTGGTGTGGTTAAACTGAAAGTTGTAAAACTCCTCCAGTGGCAGATGCATTCTTGCTGTATAGCTGCTTTCCCTTTAATTTCAGAAATACTACTCAATGTTTTAGCTAGTGCTCTGGTATTGTACCTGTGTTTATTTATATGTATTTAACTTACAGAAATGCATGAGAGTCTGCTTGCGTTTGAAAGAATAAAACATTATAGTGTGTGTGTATATATATGTATGAATATAAAGTCTTGAAATCTGTTTTCTTTTAACGTGTTGTGCCAGATCACATCAGTGCAATTCTTCTGTTCTTATGGCTACAAGACTTTTTTCCACATCCAAAGAGGTCAACAGGAATACCATATTTGATCTTCAGACCAGAAAGTCTAACTCTGCTCACTAGATTCTTTATATATGTAGGGTGTCGGTGGCATATACTTGGTAGCAAAGGCCTTTACTTTTCAGACAATGAAGTATTAACAGTTGCTTTACTGAACTGGAATATAAATGTGGGGTTTAGCTGGCCTGTGCCAGCTTGCCTTTGACCTCTGAAATGTATTCTTACTAGGTCAGGATAGAATTCATGAATACTTTATCCTAATTTTAATGAATTTTTAACTTTAGAATTTTTTAAATGATTGTAAATGCAGGCCAGTCTCGGGATATTTTAATCACTTTATTGAACCATGTTAGAAAAGTTTTGTAAAAAGATGCAAAAATTATTTGAAGTTTGTTATCTCGTTCTTCATTCAGTCTAAAGACTTCCCAGAGTGCCTAATTGTTTGGTTTGTTTCCTTTTAGATGAATCAACTCCTAAAGAAGTCAGCAGGGTAAGTGCTACTTTCTATCCCCTCTAAAAAGAAGTGTAGTCTCTGAGACATGGAGTTCACTTAAAGTGATTTTTGCATAGTCTGTGATCAAGCATAAGAGGAAACAAGGGAAGGAATATGCCCTATCTCCCCTTTTGAGATGTGGTGTGGTAGAAATGAGCTAATCTCTCTAATTTAAAATATTTTGTAGTGTTCTGTATGAAATGTAAAGCAAAATCCTTAAAAAACATATTCAGTAAGAAGTTCCCTACCCTAGCCTTATATCTGATTGACACTGTGTCCTGCAGAATATCTGTCCATGACTGATGACTAATTACAGGGATCTGTTAGAAACAAGTGTCTTTGTTGGGAATGAGAAAAGGTCAGTACAGGACAATCTGTTGCCCTCAGATGGGTCCAGCCACACTGAAGCACATCATGAGATGGGGTACCCACTTACTTTCTGAGGTGGAATCATAGTCCTGATTTTTTCCACTTCTTGAACGAGTTGCATAAATTATTTCGTGTTCCCAGACACAGTAGTGTCAGACACATATTAAAAATAAGGCTGATTGAAAGACTGCAAAAGGTGGCTGAGTGGTCTTGCACTCAGTAGAAGTCCTTTGGAGGATGCTGGAGTATGGAAGGAGTGGAGAACTCAGCCTGGTAGTGGAAACCCTCTAAGCAGAGGGCTAGCATAAGGGGAAACTGAAGTTCACCTCATATGTGACCATGAAAAAGAGATTAAATGTTGTCTAAATTGAGTTTATTCACGCAGAAGTACTCCAAATACATGATGCGCCATGGATTTATAAGAGTGTTGGGCATGTAGGTGAAAAGTAATATGTTTAAGTAATTCATTAACTTATGTTTTTTGTTCATCCCTTAGTATTCAACTGCTATGACAGTTAAATGCATACCTACCAGCGTAACCTAGGATTATTGTTATTAATATATCTATACATAATATTTTGATTTCAAAATAATGAAAGATCTGCCTATAAATCTCAGAAGCTCTAGTTATGTACGTGGAAGAAAGTTACTTTTCATTGTCATTACTTTGGTAAATAGATTAACATTTACCTAAAACTGTAGAATAATTATGAAACATATCTTGGTTACCACATTTGAGTGATTTAAGGCAAAGAAAGCAAGTTCTGAAACCCTGAACTGAACCCCCCAAGCCTGCATTGCCAGTCACCCCCTCTGTCTTTTGGACGCTCTGGTGGCAACCATCTCAGCCCCTCAAAGTTATATATAGTGGCTCTGAGTTTTCCAAAAGATGGATGGGATGTGGCTTTAAGCCATGGAATCAGTGGGGTGCAGATGATACTTTAGATGTTCTAAAGTAAACATGTTCTCCTTTGGTTTTTTAGCCATCAATCATTGTGCACTTGGTTCATATACTCTGTTGCACTGCTGTTTGTTTTTTCTTTTGAAGTAAAGTACTTGAAGGCACTCAGTAATGCATCAGGTTTGTTAATTTGTAGTATTTTTTTAATAATGCCATATATAATAACGCAGACCATTGTATTGCATCCTCTTCCTTCAGCAGCAGCTTAAACAGATACCAGTTTAATTAAAATATGAGCATAAATTGGAATTTAAATTAGGAAAGTTCTGTACATGAGTAATGCTTTTCAGACAAAAAGACATGTTCATGCTGACCGAAGAATTATGAGTTTTAAAGTCATTAAGTTATATTTTTAATTCCTGAAGAAGTCTGCAAGAAGTAGCTTGTATCATAGGGAAGCAAAAATTAAGGTTAGTGAAAGGAAATTTATTGCAGAATTAAATCACCAGTTGGTTAAGAATATTATGTTAGCTAGAAAACAAGGTAGAAATATACTGAGAAAAGTCTTTAAATTATTGGAAGGAAAAGTCAGTATTTTCAAGGGGTTTATGTTGCAGTTTTACACTGACAATTTAGGAAGTTTCGAAATAGAAGTTTTGAAATCCCATTGTTTAGGAACTGCATTTTTAATATTTCATCATTTTTAGCATCTTAGTAGAAAAATTAATATAAAGCAACAATCTTGGCCATCAGCAGTACACTGCAAGTTTTCAAAACAAGGAGAGAGGAGAAAATAGGAGAAAACAAGAGAAAACATCCACATATTTTAAACCTTGAGATTTTTGGAATAGAATAGAAGCTTCTCAAAATTTATTATTTTTAATTCTGATCTACTAATGGCAATTTCCTGAATATTTCTGTGTTCAGAAGTTGTATGTAAAGCTTTCATAGTTTGACTTGATATTGCATCTGATGGTTGGTGGTGGGGGAAAATTTCCTGATGCCTGTAAACTGCTTTTGGCATAAGAACAACTCTGGTTACAAAATACCTCATGAGCATCTGTGACCAAACATTGAACCTGTGAACTTTTTTATGCATACTAAATTCCAGTGTTTATGAAATATATGTAACTGGGGACAAAATCTCCTTTTCACATGATGTAGTATTGGGAACATCCTTGGAAATGCTGAGTTCCTTTTGCTTACCTATTGTACAGATGTGTGTTGGCTGATCCCATCCATCCTAGCTACATAAGTGGTTTTCTGGGCAGAGGGATTTCAGAAACAAAAGCAACTATTGAACTATTTTGATGAAGAAAATTTAAGCTAAATTTTATACTTTGCTTTTTGGTGTTTTGTTTGCAAAAGAAATGAAAAAAGAGGGGTGTGAGTTTGAGCGTATTTATTCATGTGCATCTAGACTACAGATGTAATTCTTTGACAGCATTAGTGAAAACAGTGTGCATTGGAGACATGTTATTCTTTTCAGTTGGCAAAAATAACCCAATTCCTTCGTGAACTATAGCCAGGATTTTGTTCTACGTGCTGCTAAGTTTCCCGTGATCACTGTGTGCTCTCTTGTACCTAAGATTCTGAAGTTTAAATGAAAATACTCAGTGTTCCTGATATGATCGCAGCAAAATTAGCTGTTCATTTTGCTTAATAACTTTCCATTCCTTGTTTATGTGAACGATACTTTCAGTGAAGCTGTGTTTTGGCAAGTACCTTTGCTTTGAAAACTCTGGTGATGCCAACAGCAATTCACTTTGCAGAAGTTTACCATATAAACACCAGAAAATTATTACCTAGCAAGTGAGTAGCTCATTTACAGTACTTTATTCTTGGAAATAGGAATGATACTTTAATCCTCTTCTTTCCCCTTTTTGGACTTGGAGGTTTTGGCAGCTGCCTTGGCACCAGCCAGCACCCAGCACAGTATGTCACCGACAGTTACAGAATTAGCAAGTGTGTTTTCAGTAAATAGTTGCAGTAATTGCATGTATCTTCACTGTACAACTGATAATAAAAGTTTGGGCCCTTTATGACACGTTGGCAAAGCAAGCTCATTCCTTGTAGCATTTCCTTAATAAAGGTTGGATTTAAATGTTTTCTCACAGTATCATAAATGACGACTGTGACAAATTAATCAAAAAGTTAGGGAAACTAGGAAAAAAAAAAATATTTAGTCTTTAGAAGTGTTGCAAATGGCATTGTCACGAGAAGAAGATGCTTGTATAAGCTGATTTCTTTAAAAAGAAAGTCTTGTGTATACTGTGGTAGTGATAAGCAACCGTGGTAGGAAAATGAGGAAGTTTATTTTTAATTTTGTACATGGTGTCTTTAGAATGCTTGCAAGTCAAGTATTAGGAGGGAATGTAATTTTATAAAAAGCTTTTTAAAAACAGGAGCAATATTCAGCCTTGCCAAGTTAAAATGAAGCTCATTATGCTGTTTTATTATATAATCTGGAGAGATGATATAATTGAGATATTCATGAAGTTTTATGAACCCTACAGTTAATAACAGCTTATATGGTTACTTCTATATAATCATAAGGTTCTTGTCTCACAAGTGAAGCCTTTGCTTTTTAGTATGTATTTTTCCTATTACTAGTGAAGCAATTTATTTCAGTGTTACCATTTGGTAACAGGCAAGGAGCTGATGGAAAGATTAGAATTAGATGCCAGTAAATGGGGGGTATGTGGCAAGATGCTTCTTCTAGAAAAGGTATTCACCATCTCTCTGAGGCTTGAAAATCAGCTACATAAAAAGGCTGACAAATATGTGCTTTCAGAATTATTGAGTCCTTTCTGTTCAGAATGAGAGAGCTGGTGTGCATCTTTTGTCTTAACAGAGCCTGTCCTGCCAAATGTTGTGTCATATTTTCCCTTTACTTTTGTCGTGAAGGTGTTTGATGAGCAAACAAATAATTCATAAATACCTCTGTATGGTGTGGCAATGCTAAACTTTATTTACTGTGCAAGTTCTAACCCATGTCCTCTCCAGTCAAAACAAGAAGAATAGACGTCAGACAAATGCACGTAGAAGCAGTTTTCTCTGAGGCTATGTACAAGCATTAAAATTAATCACCTCAGCTAAGTCTGCTCTTTATAGTTTCTTGCTTTTCAGTGTCCAAGTTTAAAGAAATCAGCCAATCCCCGTTACCTCTTTTGATTTTTTTGGAGCAAAGAGATTTTTCTGAGTTTCCTCTCCATTCTCGTTGCTCCTCTGAAAGCCAGCTCTGCACTGTGAGCTTGCTTACTGCATTCTTTCTACATTTATTTTTCAGTTGGAGAATTTGGCATCTTTTGGCTCAGCATTTTCACCTTGAAGCAAGCAAGCAGTTTTATTAGCTTTTTCTAGGATTGTTTTTTCTTGTACTTTTTAATTATTTTTTTTAAAATGAAGTCAGTATCCATATTTTTGGTTCTTCAAATGTGCAGTATAGATGTGTTTTCACCATTCATAGGATGTAGTTATCTCTTAGTTATCTGTGCCCAAAAATAAAACCCACCAGTTTCTGTCCAAGATGTGAACTAGTTATCAGTGCAGATAAACAACACACAGTATCACAGCCAGCGAAAATACCAGGCCTACAAATGGTAGGAGTACAAAAGTTAGCAGTACACATAAACATAAATAGTAAACATTTAGACAACTTAACTTACCACACATAAAAATGACCTGAATAAATTATATTTTTGGTTTAATTAAATAGGTTGTCTATTTTATTTTTTTTTCCTGCAACCATTCCTTTCTTTATACTGACTGGTCTTCAGAAATGCAATAACATTACTATAGCTAAAATATAATAATTTCTTGCATTTAAAGTAGGTGACTATTGTGCTACTGCTAGGTCTGGCCTTCTTTGTTTCTACACTAGATGTCTGAGGACTCATTACGGTAAAGTGCAGTGACACATGGGATGAATATTTTAGGTACTTTTAAACTAAATGTCTCTTACAAGACTGCCTTTGCCTGCAAATAACCAGATTTAGTCACCAATATGTTTCTCTCTACTTATGCATTCCTTTGTGGGGAAGAAAAAAAAGAGAAGAAAAATGTAAGAATATTATTCAGTTTAAATAAACCTGCTTGTTATGTGGGCAAATAAAGTAATAGAGCCAAAATTCTTAATGTACATATAGTATTTTGTTAGAAAAGGTACAGTAATTGAGTATTGATTGAATATTGATTATTGTTCCAGAATATAAGTCAAGGAGACACCTGCAAATTTATGTAGAGCAAGTCTCTTGAATCAGGTGGTAACTGTAGATCTGGGATTTTTCACAATGCTATATGAGAGAAGGGAAAGCTGATGTATTTAAACAAAAAGCATCAAACATTTTAGTTTGTTTATTTATTTTTGTGACCACAATTCTTATTTTTAAGATGAACAGAAAAGTTGGTGTTGGGAATTTTTTTATATAATGCAAATGTCAATGGCATTGAGAACTTAGGTGTGTAATACCAGTCTTTCTATACTTCTGCTCAAGTATGAGCATACCTGGCATGAAATAGTTCAGACTGACATCTCAAATCAAATGTTTAGTAAATATTCAGACCATTAAGACTGCGAACTAATGCTCCTCTTTTATTTGATTTTTTTTTAGTTCATCTTCGAATTCTTTGCCTTATGACTCTTGTTCCCAGGACTATAAGTTTTATAGAAAAGAAAACTTGTGTTGGGTGGAAGTTTATCAGGAGATTTTGGTTGTTTTTAGTTCAGCAGCTGTCTATGTTCTGTAGTGTGCTTCAGAGAGAAGACAGGAGCTGTCAGTTTTAAAGAGATGACCAAAGAAGCTTGGGTACAGGTTGTTGTCACATTTTGGATCCTATGACTTACATATTTGCAGTAAAATCCAGCCCCTGCCTAAGGACATTGTTTTGTGTAAAATGTTGTGCAGAATCACTTGAATTCATTATCTGCAAGTCTTGATGCTACCATTGACAGATGAATTTGGGTGGTTTGAAGAAGCTGGTTGTCTGAAATACTAAGTGATGTAATCAGAGAGAGAATAGGTGTTTTAAGCTCCTGTGTCTATATATAATGTCCTTGGCCTACGTACATCCTTTCTTCTTAGTGATTTACCACCCTTCAACAATTGAGGCTCCCTACAAGAGCCTCTATTTTACCCCAAGAGGTTCTTTTTTGTTGTTGTTGTTGTTGTTGTTCTTGCTTGCTTACGTGTATCTGATTAAATTTACGACCTCAGTTTCAAGTGCCCCTGTGTCTGTTCATGGTGTGGCCCCTCTGACATCTATAGAGTATGTTGCAACTGGATAGGGTGGCACTGGATACAACATGTATAGCACTGGCTCACTCAGCAGTGCTGATGTTCTTGTTGCACACTCATGCCAGGCAGCCTGCACGACGGTGAGAGCCAGGCAATGCCTCTCACCTCCCCACCTCCCAGCTCCTCTGACACAACCTAGGGGAAACCTGGGATGGCACTGGTTGTGAAGATCCATACTTAATATGGATCTTCCCGTGACTTTCATGGTTTGGCGGTTTTATTCTTCGTCTCATCCATTGAAATTTTGCATCCCCAAAAATACATCTGGCCAGCCCTCTCCACATTAAGTTGAATTTGGCCTCCTTGTTTATTCTAACTCTAGTCTGCAATAAGGCCATATGCTATGAGGTCTGTAAAAGGACCAGATTGTGTTGCAGAACCAGGCAATTGTTGATCTGGAGAAAGAACTCTGCAGTAGGGAGTAAGTATTGTGTAGACGCTTGCTCTTCTCATTGCTGTTCAGGAGACATTTTAAGAAGTTACGGAGGAAACAGATCAACTTCTGGATTATGTTGGCATTTATTGACCCTGTGCTTTTTGTTACAGCAGAAGAGCTTTTTCTTTTCTGGAGGAGCATAAAATGCCCCTGGCACAGCTACCTTATGAGCATCAAAGCATGGAAATTAATCTTTATTTCAATTTGTCATACATAAAATTTACTTTAGGTATTAAATTGTGTCCTTGAATGTTAGTTTTTCCATGTGGCTTAATTGTTTAGAATAAATGCTTAAAATTCATCTCACTCTCTTATATTTCAGTATCTTCTTTCATGTTTATGTTTTAAGAGTCCTTGTATAGTCCTAAGTGACAACATTATTCTTATATAACCTGTCATGGGTTGTTGTCTTCTGTTGCACAGAAGACAATATTCATAGACTACAATATTCTAAAGATAAAGAACCATAGAAATATTTTTATATAAATCCCGTAAAAACGTCCATCTTTCATATTTATAAATTTTAACATGAATATTTATAACAGCAACTAGAAATATGATGCGGGTATAGTAGTGCTAAACTAGTTTTTAATCCACTTGAATTATTTTACGTAATGTCACTGAAATACAGAATTTTACAATAAGTATGTGAAAATACTTGACATTTAATCTTAAGTAGAAGGAAATTAGCAATGGGAAGAATGAATTAAGGAAAAGTTTATGAGTTTTAATAATGCAAATTGCAAACTGAACTATAATAGCAAATTAAGAAACAGTACTTACTCCATACAATAGTGTTTATATATATAATAAATACTCCTTTTCCACCAAAGGTGTTGAATTTTTTTTGAGGAATTGCTTTCCTGAAGTAAGTTTTACACCACATATGCACAAATCTGTGTTAGCAACCACACTGACTAGTGCTTGTACCAAGATTTGCTGAGGACTTATTCAGTGTTTAAACACATGGTTTCATAAAGACTATTCTGACTTTTCAACCACATTGGTTGTCCAATCTAAAATGCCTAGAACCAAATAAAACATCTCTTTCACTCTACTGTAATAAAAAGAAAACCATTTCACAGCATGATGAAGCAATTCTTTGTTGATGATTGATCTAAGTGATAGAAGTACTTAATTGTGATTGTGGACAGATTGTATTCATCTGACCAGTTATGGATCCACATATTGTCAGCAACAGAAATCTGCCATTGTAACAACTGCATGTATTACGCAGTTACCATCTTTTTAGTAACATGGATGCATGCAATGGTTTGCCCTTCTTACAAAATGTTTGCAAGCATATGTTGCAGAGGTGAGGATCAAGGGCACATAGGGTGTTATGTAATTACTATGCATGCAAAACTACTGCTTGATTACAGGGAAAGCAGTGATTCTGTCACGGCTGTTATGCCAGTGGGCTCATTTTGATGTTGCGTTCTCATAATGTATTAGCTTTAATCTTGGAAGATTTGATTTAAATACTGACTGTTGATCACAGGCAAAGAGATACGTAGTGATTTCCAAGTTCTAAGAAGGCATTTTTCTGCGATGAAGACTTTGTGCATGTGTGTTTGATTACCTGTTGTTGCATTAGGTATGTGGCTGCACATACTTTTGCAGATATGGGTAAACATGTATGAATAGTACAGTCTTGTGCACCATTTTCCTGTTATGTGGCTGCTTATGGCTATATCATAAGTATAAAAGTTCCACTTTCATGAAACTATGCTATTGTTTTCTCCCTTTGAATAATCCAATGCTAACAAATGTGGGACACAACAGAGAGCAGTCAATGGAAGCTTGCCAGCTGCCATATGGTGCTAATATTGGTGATGGCATGCTGTATTGTAAACTCAAGACTTTCAGCAGTTTATTCATTTATGCCGTGTGACCTTACATTGCTGTCAAAATTTATAATCATCACATCATTTTATAGAAAGAATTATTAAGTGTCAGATTTGTTATACATTGAGAATATTTTGGACAACCTAAGTCTCAAATTTTCTAATATGTCCTTGTGGAGCAATAGATTAAGAAGGGGTCATGGCAAAGACTGTATATTCTTGGGAGCCATTTTGAAGTCAAGATTGAGATCTGCTTAATTTGAAGAAATTGGGAATTGATATTATTCAGCAAGCACTTTGTGTTTTTTGTTTGTGGAGTTTTTTTTGTTTTTCTGAGATGAATCAGCAAAATGTATCCTAAATATGTATATATGGCTATATCCGCTGTATTCATGACATTGTGTGTTGTATGTAGAAATGCATGAAAGGAGTAGAGGGAATAAAAGTTATAGCATGGAATATGTTGGGTAAGTTATGTGCTTTAATCCAAGTCCTGAAGGGCTGATAAAACTGGCAGTAAATGTGTATGTGTAGCATCACAGCATCATGAGCAATGATTTCACAGAAAGCAATCCTTGGCACTAAGTAAATATTCATGACACATTAAAGTGTCACATATACAGGTTTACCCAAATTTATAGACAGAGAAGATCTAGAGAGATACTGAGCAGTTACATACATGCACATAAACATGTCAAGGGAGGGTGGATTGTGGTACTCTGAACATTCATGACATTTTCCAGTTTGTATTAGTCTGGTCTATATTAAATTTGTCTCTGAAGTATGAAAGAGCAGGAGAATAAGTCTTAGTGTTTCAATCAACATTAATTTGTTTAAATATCACCAGCTTAATTCTTAGTTTAAGCAATGTAATTTACTGCATCACTGAGTTCAATAAGTAATTGACCATATTACTTTCTTCAGTTACCACATTACCAGTTTTGGGCAGGGTAACAAATCTTTACTTAGTGCCAAGGATTGCTTTCTGTGAAATTATTGCTCCTGATGCTGTCATGCTACACATACACATTTAATGCCAGTTTTATCAGCCCTTCAGGACTTGGTTTTGGAACTCGGGAAATGGATAAACAAATGCAGCTGGGTCCCTGAAGGGAAGCTGCATCTCCTTTCCTGGGATTTTAACCATGTCATGCTGTTCCATCATTCCAGAAACCAGCACCCCATGGCTCTTCTCTAAGTATCCTAACTGATTTGTAATCTGCCTACAGATTTGATTTGTGTCTGCCATTGTCAATTGAAAACAATGCCTATGAAGCCACAGTAGCTAGCATGATTTCAACTCGTGTGATTTTTGTCCTTCACTTTGTTGGTGTTAATGATTGCTGTATTTGAAAGGCTGAGCTACCACCTGAAAGCTCTGGCACTTGGCACAGTTCTTTTGGCTCATGAATTTGAGGTGGAAGATGCCAGCTAAGGCAGTTTTCGTGGTGAACTAGGAGCTTAAAAGGAAGAAGTTGAAGGCTACTTACCTTATAATTTTCATATCTCTCAGTTTCTTCTTGAGACATTGTACATGATCCTGGCCCAGCTTAGGCAATTATTAACTGCTCAGTGGTGTTCTCAATACTCTTTGAACAAATGTACAAATACCTAATGAAGAACAGATTGGAGTGGTGTGTCTCTTGCTTAGCAGTGACCTTTTTCTTCAGCCAGCTGGATTAGGACAGTTCTGATTGATTCAGTATTGAAATATTAACATATTATTTTTAATGATTTTGTATGTTTAAAACCTCCAAATTACATCTGAGTTATTCTAAAATGTTCTTCTCATCTTTGTTTCCATAGTACCAGGATACAAATATGCAAGGTGTAGTGTATGAATTGAACAGCTACATAGAACAGCGCCTGGATACAGGAGGAGATAACCAACTGCTTCTGTATGAACTGAGCAGCATTATTAAAATAGGTAAGAAAGAGAATCAGATGTCTCCAAGCTGTTACTTAGGATCAGTGCACAGCACATTTCTTATGTGGCTTAATTAATAAAGACAGGTATTGAGGGATAACTGTGTTCTCATTGGATGTTCTCTCAGTATGAACTTACTTCACCTTCTGTCCCTCAGTGAATCCCTACCTGCACTTAAGCGAATGTCATCTTTGGAATCAGTTGCATAGCTAATTGTGAAATTAGAGTCTCCTGTTAAATGAGCCAAAGGATATTCTATTCTGGTTATGATGATGTTGCGATGTCAATATTGAAAGTGAAAAAAAAAATAAAATCTACTGGCAATATCATTGCATACTGAAACTCCTTTTAAAACAAAACTGAAATGTTGCTGCAAGAAGACATATCTTTTGTGTGATCTCCAGATAAACTCATTTGTTTAACTATTTTTTCTAGTAACTTGTGTGGTAAGAAAATAGTACACATGGTCAAAAGTTAAAAAAAACCAAAACAAAACAAAAATCTCAATAACAACAGAAGTGTAATTCAGCTTCTTTTTAGCCGGAGTGGATGTGCTCAGACTTTAATAGGAAGTATCACAGTAGCTTTGATAGTCAGCTCTTTGAAAAGATTTTACTATCCCTGCTACTTTATAATTTTTTAATGATGAAAAATAGAACTATTTTATAATCTTTTAAGAGGAGCACTTCTGTTTACTGGTTTTGCTTAAATAAATATTTGGATATTGATGTCCAACTGACAGCAAATCAAACTGGATTTTATTAATACACAGCAGAAGAGAACTGACAAGACAGAGTGCTTATGTTTTACAATTTTTTTTCCTTTTGTAAAGCAGATGAGGGTATTTTTTAATATATATATTCCTTTATAGTGCTTATTTGACTTGTAGATCAAAATACATACTAGAGCTGAAAGATTTAAAATGTGAATGCCAATTACCATGCCCTCAACTCTTACTGGTGTTGTGCAGTTTACAATGAGCAAGTAACTACAAGTGGGACTGTTTTCCTTTTGTCAAAATAAAGAAGAAAGCCATTTGATTTCATTGCACACAAGTATAATTTCTCCCCTGGAAAGTACTAAATGGATTTTTGTGTTCATTAAAAAAAAAATAGGTAATGGATATGTTCTTTTACTGGTTAGAATGTTTAATAATCCTTGGAAAGACAAATGCATGCTCAGAGTCTGTTATGTAAAGTGAAAAACCTTGTCTTTTATATCCTGTTCAGATTTTGAGAGTTTTCATTTGAGCAGTGATTTATGAGGGTTGGTTGACTTAAAACTTTTGAGAGTTTAAGGAACTTGACTTTACCCTGTTTCATAGAACAATCTGAATCTAGCAAAAGTCTGATGAGTATAAACTTTCTGGTGCGTGTCAGTGTTTTTAATATGGGGGAGGTGCAGAAAACAGAAACTGTTTGGAAACACATTTTTATGGCAATATATGCAACTCCTCATTTTCCCATTATTTTCTGTCTTAAGAGGGACAAGTATAGCTTAACATCTACAAATGCCTTTTATTTTAGTAATGGAAATTATAATTGTATCTGGCTGATTATATTATTGTATTTTTATGGTAATTTATACTATTGTATGAATTAATTTGAAATTACAGGCATTAGGCTTTGGAGTATGAATAAGATATATAAAGAAGTTGTTTCTAATGAACTTTTAGAATGTAGTAAATATAAACTGAGAAAAGAAAAATTATGTAGTGGTACCTCTAACTGTAGAGTCTGTAAAGTTTCAAGGGACACAGCAATGGACCTTAACCTTTAGAATTTTAGATGTTTGTCCTAAGTGGAATTGAATCTGTGGTTTCACCTCAGAGATGTTGTGTAAGTTTGATTTACCTCAGTGAGTACAATTACTTATTTTGTTATTGTTTTGGCAGCTACAAAAGCTGATGGATTTGCACTGTATTTCCTGGGAGAATGCAATAATGTAAGTATCCTGGATTAAGACGCTGCTTTTCTGGAGAGTTACAAGTGTTTTTTCCAATTTCATAATGATGTTTTTATATTCTTTTGCATGTCACTTAGCAGGAAGTATTACGGAGTGGTGAATTTTACATTTATCCTATCTTTATTTCTGTAAATTAGATGTTTATGGAACATAGTGTTAATGAAAAAAATGTTCTCTGTGTTTAGATCCTTGGCCTTTTAATATGTAGCCCGGTCTTCTTTTAATTGCCAGCTGTGATTCGATAGTGAGATAATGTAGATTTCAGATTTAGGTTTTGGTTAGCATAAAATAAATGGTACATTTAAAATTTATGAATGAAATTAGTTTCTGATGTAATAACTCAAATACCAGTGAATCCAATATTTGCTCTTTTTTTACTTGAACCTTGTTAGAATGCATTACATTTTTTCTGTCCAGATTAATTTGTACAGTTGCCACGATACATGATTTTGTAGTTACTTTGAATGGCTATAAAGAGGGAAATGCAGTTTATTACTTCAGTCGGTTCCATCAACTTAAAAATCACAATTTGTCAGAAATTTTATGTCTTTCATTGGTTCAAGAAACAAGCAGTGACTAGAGAGGAAAATATGTTTCTCATTGTTTTTGTTTCCTTACTTTGCACAGCCAGTTTTAATAGTTTATTCTTGTATAGTCCATTAGCCAATTTCCTTTGCTCTTTATGAAATAATTGAATTCAGAAAAAAGGGTAAAAATTATGGTTTTGAAATAATGGAAACAGGATTGAAGATCTACAAACCTGCAGGTTACTTGACACGGAAGAAAGGCAATCCAGAAATTTCTTATACTAAATGGAAATGGGGTTTTGTTTCATTTTTTTATATGATTATTTCATATAATAAAGATAATCCACTTTATTATTCAAAAATTGTGTCTTCTCTGAATGAGTTCTCTTAAGTATATAAGTAGCATATATTTTTAAATAATCCTTTCACTGAGAGGTATAATTTAAGAAACATGTTCTTCCTTTATGAATGCAATCTTTGGTTCTCATTAGTAGGTGTAAACATCCATTGTCCTGGGTAGGGGGTGATGCAAACAGTCACTGAAAAGCTTCCTCCTGCTGTCAAAGGCAAGAGCCCCCAGGAGGTGCAGCCATCCGTTCCGAGTGCAGTGCTGACCAGCTTGGATGCCAGAGCCTACCAGCTGAGCATGCTCATCTCTAAAAGCCTTGTAAAAGATGACAGTGAAAATAACTTTTGGGCTGAGACCTAGAGAATTCTTACTATGGTGAGATTTTTCCTATTAGATTAGTGTGGCATAATATGGGATTACTCCAAGCCTGAGGGCCTGGGTACTATATGACCTTCTT
>JAYRBT010000114.1:30638285-30649626 GCA_036023395.1 Myiotriccus ornatus
ATTTTTCCTATTAGATTAGTGTGGCATAATATGGGATTACTCCAAGCCTGAGGGCCTGGGTACTATATGACCTTCTTATTTTTCTTTTTTTTTTTTTTTTTTTTGAATAGCCTTTTAGGCAGATGAATCTATTTGCTTCCCAGTATAACTCTTTCCTGAAAAAAGTTCCAACCACTAAAAACACACATTGACTTTATTAACCACTGCTATGTAGCTGCATCACCCAAAATGGAATGTTCTTCATGTAGTTATTATAGGGACTGATCCCAAGTCCTTTGAAGTTAGTGTGAGATTTTCCATTCACTTTAGTGGGCGTTGGGCCAGACTCATGTTTGTAGTCTTGTAACTAAACGGTAATGCATTAGCCTAGTTCTTATAAGAAATTGTCATTGGAAATTAATTTAGATATCTCTTGCCTCTTGAATATTTAATTTAAAGGATATATCCAAGTGAGATTAGCCATTCCCCAGCAAATACCAGCAATGTTTTTTTATTTATTTTTATTAAATGTCTTTTTAAAATGAACAAGAAGACTGTGCATAGCTAAAGCAGAAATAAGCTAATTCTTTAAGCTGAAATTTCAAAACTTTTAAAAAACCCCCTATGATTAGCCTGGACAAAGTAGTTTCTGAATATCTATGGCCATGTGTTGAAGAATGGCTTCTGCTTTTTGGTGGCTTAATTTTTGATGCTTGGTTTGTGACATAAATTTTGCAAGATCAGCAAAATCCCCCTCCCCCCCGAAATTTAATATTTGTTTTTTTGTTTGTTAGCTTGAAAAATAAAAATAAAAATGCTATTAATTATTATATATAGTTTTGTAATATTCGTAAATCTGTTTGTTATCCACTTAGGAGCAGTGTATGTCTTTTCGAGAATTAAGTATTGGGAGGGTATTGTGTAAGAATGGAGAAATCCTTTTAATAAGCAGATAACTATTTTCTGCCAAATCGTTTCCTAATGGTTAGTGATGTGTGTTCTAACTATATTCTGCAAGGGAGCTTAGAATTAAAAGTGCAGCAAAAGCATTAACTCTACTTCATTTCAGCTCCCACTTTAAATATGTGTAATTATACCTTTGATTGCTTAAATAAATCCAAATTTGATAATTTTGACTTGTGTTAATCTCAGCAAAGGAATATTTTTTGCAATATGAGATTTCCATAACTAACTTTAGTCTGGATTAAATAATGACTTTCTAATTAGAATAGAAGATAATTTCCTTTTACAAAAATTCTATATATTTACAAAATTAAAATCAGTAAATGATTACTACGTACTGTGTGCTATTATTTCTTAATATTGAAAGAATTGCTTTATCATTGCAAATTGCTTTTTTTGCATGGTTTACTGATGTGTTGTAAATCTTTGGTGCAGTTTTTAATATGGGCAGCACTTTCTTTACTTAAAAATTATACTAGAACTGAAAGAAAATTTGTGTGATGTGAAGAAAAAATCTAGATTAGCCAATCATTTTTGTTTTGCAAGACATAGATGATACACTAGCCTTTAAAGGAGGATAATGTTTTAGAAAAAATTCCTTTGGACTTAAATGGTACAAAAGTAAGTTTGTTAAAATACCTGTGCATATATAAAGTGTCTTTGTGGCCTTATTTTCTTTCTCTCTGTTGAAGTTTACAAACTATATTTTGACTTGTATTAGAGTTGGATAAGGGCAAGGTAACTTCTGGCCAACAGTTCAGGTCAAATGCCTTCAGAATCTTTCCTTGAGTGAATTTGCTTGAAATGGAAGATGCCACATTAATTGCAGATTACACTGCATTTCTTTGTGCATGTATTTCTCAGAATTGGTGCCCGAATGAGTGTGGCCAGTTCAGTTATTTTAGTAGCCTTTTGGTTTGTTGAAATTGCTTGGAAGCACTAGCACTCATTGCACTCCTTACTAAGAGTGTTCTGATAGTATGATTCTGCTTTTCAAATGATTGCCCTCTAGCACGTAAGCACCACTGGCAAGCCCAGCTCCTTCCCTCCCTATAAAGTTGCCCTGAGTAACAGAATCTGGTTTTGCCTATGCTATATATATAGTAGAACACACTGCAAGGTACTCAGATACTAAAAGCAATACAACTTCCTCAACAGGGTCAAGTGATCTGAACAGACCTGTGCCAATACTGCCTCTGCTCTTTGAACTTTGTCCGTATCTAAGGAATTATCTTTGTCCGTGGGTTACTGTAATTATGCAAATAAAATTTTTTATTCTTAAGGTACATAACCGCCATTTTACAAATACTATATACCAGAGACAGCAGAAATGCTTCCAAATCAAACAGGAATGTTTCACAACTCCCCGACTTAACCTTTGTTTCAATTTTCTGTTTTATTCCTTATCGGGATGAATATATAGTTAAGAATTCTCCTGTCAAGACCTTAATTAAGTACCATCTTCAAACATGACTTAAAGGATTTACTGCAATCTTCATATTGGAGAGTGTGTGTGTAAACCAATTGCCTAAGTATCATACTAGCTGGGCATGGTTTTAAACCCAGAAGCCGACATATTTACAAGGCAATATGTCTAAAATACTTACAGCTACAGAGTTTCTAATGTAGTATTATATTAACTGATTCTTCAGATACTTCTTGTTTATAGTTTTTACTTGTATGAGTAATTTCCCTCATGATTGCATTGTGATTCCTATGTAAAGATCTATGACTTCGAATTTAATAGGCATACACTTAAAGTAGTTTTTTTACTAGGTCCTCTGTTACTTAGTTCCTGAAACAGCACATTGTGTTGACAAACAGATTATCCTTGCTTCAGAGAGAAGTTTCCAATAACTTTATTGTAAGAAATAATTATGTGAGGCCACAAAAATGTGCACATACTCTGTGCTTCAGGGTGTATTTTATTAAGCCATTCTAGAATTTCTGGTCATGCAGAAGTTGTTGCAGCTTGATGTGCAGTGCCACCTAGTGAGTTTATGGGGTGGGTGATCTGAATTATTAAGAACCCAGGAAAAAACATCTACACCTTGCTGTCTCAGGTTTTTGTACCAGGCTAAGGTGTATTTTGAATGTGTAGACATTTTCTATGAAATTTGAGGCTTTTAAACATGTTTCCATGTGAAAAACTTCTAGCTACAAGTCAATTCAGAAAACCTTGGTCTTTTTCCTTGAATCAATTCTAACATCATGTATTCTTTCTTTATAAGTGTAAGATATCTGTTGCTTTCTTATTTGTTAGTGAATAATTACTCAGCAGAGAGTGAAAGTTGTTGATGTGTTACAGTTTCTGAGTTTAACTTTTGAGTTAATAAATCATCAAGCTGAAAGATGTAAGATAACTGTCAAAATGTATTTTAGTGAAATTTTGATCTTGTTTCATTTAATAGTCAGGTAAATTGACTTGTGGAATGTGGTCATGATGAATATAGAATCATAGAATATCCTGAGTTGGAAGGGACTAGGATCATCAAAGTCCAATTCCTGGACCATCCAAATAGTCACACTATGTGACTGAGAGAACTATCCAAACACTTCTTGATCTCTGTCAGGCTTGGTGCTGTGACCACTTCCCTGGGAAGCCTGTTCCAGTGCCCAGGCACCCTCTCTGGGGGAAGAATTTTTTTCTGATATCCAATCTAAACCTCCCCTGACTCAGCTTCATGTCATTACCTTGTGTCCTGTCGCTGGTCACCAGAGAGGAGAGATTGGTGCCTGCCCCTCTGCTTTCCCTCGTAAAGAAGTTGTAGACTGCAATGAGGTCTCCCCTCAGTCTCCTCTTCTCCAGGCTGAGCAGATCAAGTGACCTCAGCCACTCCTTGTACTCTTCTTCTGTAGGCCCTTCATTATCTTTGTAGCTCTCCTTTGGACATTCTTTTGGAGATTTGTATCTTTCTAATACTGTGCACCCAAAACTGCACACAATATTCAAGGTGAGGTTGCCCCAATACAGAGCAGAGCAGGACAATCCCCCGCCTCAACTGGCTGGTGATGCTTTGCCTGATGCCCCCCAGGACACGGTTGGCCCTCCTGGCTGCCAGGGCACTGCTGACTCATATTTAACTTGCCATCGACCAGGACTCTCAGGTCACTTTCCGTGGCACTGCTTTCTAGTGTCTCATTCCTCAGTCTCTGTGTACATCAATATATACTATAGGTAGAATGCAGAATTTTTTAGAAAACTAGACAGAAATTAGTTGTTTGTGGTTCACTGTCAGAATCAGAGGTTATTTTGCATAACTCTGCACTGATTTATCCAGGTGTTTGGTTTTGCTCAATATATTAATTCATGCATGGGTGAAGAAAGAATATAGGACTGCAGACATCTTTGTAGGGATAGATTAGAATTCAAAACGGTCTTGGGAAAATGGTCAGAAGAAACCAGACAATGATTCAGCTAGAAAAAGTGCTGGGCTTTCCATAGTTTGCCTCTCTCTGTGTAGGGGAGCTGCTGACTTTGAGAAAGATTCTGGTATTCTGGGGTTTGCAATGAATTTGAAGGTAAACATGAGTCAGCATTATCACTCCTATATAAAAAAAATTATACTGTCATATGCAGCAAACACAGAACTCTAGCTGTGGGGGAGCCCAGCTGGTTCTGGGCTCTCTGTAAGCTAAGCTATCGAAGATGGAACTATACACCTGGCAGAGGGTTAACCACGGACAGCAAGGACTCTAACACAGAATGGGTTTCCTGTCAGGAAACCCACCTATAGTGTTCAGACATGTGGCTGTTTGTCCAATCATGAGTTGTTATGTTTGTGCTAAACCAATAGTGCCTGTACATGTGTTACCTAGAATGGTATAAAGTAGCTACACTGTTGTAATAAAGCTAAGCTGGTATCCTGAAAACCGTGTCATGATCCCGCCTCGACCCACAACATCTAGCCTTGGTGTAAAGTAATTTTCTTGTTCCTCTGTCCACTGCTAAGGCCCCAAATGGAATAATATGGCTGGCTTAAGAACTGAACTTTAAAAAAGAAATAAAAATGGAGGAACTGAAGTGAATTCAGGAGAGAGGAGGGAGAATGGTCAGGAAAGAAAAGAACTGGTTTTGCTTAGTGTAAAGAAAAGAAAGTTGAGGGATGAAGATATGCCTGGATAAGGCAGAGAGGAAGGGAATAATCTCCATACCTATGATGTGTAGGGCAAGAAGAACTGTGCTTGAATTAGCATTGGGAAAACTTCCTCAGTCGTGGCTGTAGTGAAGCACCACAGTCTGTTGCTTGTAAAAGCTTGCAGATCCTCATCCCTGGAGGTGTGTTTGAGACATGCTTGGTCAAACATTTTTCAGAAAAGTGCTTCGTTGACTATGCCTTAAAATGGAAGGGATGGAAGAGGGGTGTGTCAGCTTAGTTTTCTGTGTCAATGAACTGGTATAGCCCTTGTGGTGTTTTTCAGTTTTGTAAATCAACTGGAAAATTTCCAAGAGTGAAGTGCAGTTAAAAATGAATACCATTCAGAAGGATGAAAACATAAAAAAAACCTAAACCCAACTGCTAATAGTTTTACAGCATATAAGTGCATCGTCTTCATTTTACAAGTATCCAACGTTAGTACATAATACTTAGGTTAAAAATGCAAATCTCCTGTTAAGTACACTGTCAGTTATCATGAAGGAAATAAGTTTTTATTAACAATGGTGGTAATTTCTGATGGAGTTTTTTCTTCTTTTATACCTGTGTGCTTCATGCAGTCAACCCTTGTGTTTAAACCCAGGACAAGAATTTAACATGGTAGTATTGGGATACTACTTCAGCTTAGCCAGTTTACAATTTCAGGGTTTGGGGCTGTGAGCGGTTTCCAAATTTTTGCAGTTTGTTTGGTTTTCTTGATAATCATTGTTTACTGTGATGAGCTTTATTCCTGCTAAAAAACCTGGCCTTAGGTCACAGCCTTTATAACTATCTACAGATAATTTTATCATGAGGCTGTGTGGTCTTACATTTAGGTTGTCCTTTACCAAGAGCAAAAATCTATTGCTGTTACTGAATGGAAATGGATGTGAGCAGCAAAAGCTATTAAGCTCACTTAATACCAGCTTGCTCAATTTCCATTTTTCTTTAATGTTTTTGGGTTTTTTTTCCCTCCCAAGCATCAAATTGCGTAGCAGTGCATTAGTATTAAGGCTTTCATTTAATGTCAGTTGAATATTAAATTATTTTCCATGAAGCGTTTTTGGGACCAGTTTTATTAACAAATTATGCTGTGAAAGAAACTAGATCAGGATCTAGTCACCCATACTCCAAAACAGTTTGTTAGTGGAATGCTTGTCACATGTATATTTTAACCTTCATTCCAATCATTAAACCTGTTTTTTTATCCAGACTTCTCTTCTGCAAAGAAAATTTAGAAAAATCAGTTTATGATTGTCATTTACATAGTTATAAGAAGTTATATAAAAAAAGACACAACAGTTTGTGAAATAATGAGCAATACAAGTTTGCCATTTAAATCCAGCCATGGCAAACTTGATACAGTTAGTTGAATGGTTTCTAGTCTTTGTGAGTTAGAGTTTGGTGTTGTGCTGGATTCCAACTGACTACACACCAGCAGCCACTGGAAAAACAGCATCAATATACCTGTAGTTGACCTCTTCATCGGAAGAGCCAAAGACTGAAATAGTTGAAAACTATAGGTACTTTCTTACTGCTGTGAGAATATCTCTCAGGAGCTGCTGATGCTACTGAGTTATGACAGTTGTTGCTACTCCTAATGCTTCCTTTTACTGGATTTTAATCTACTTCCTCTGTCAAGAATTAGATTTTCACTAGAAAAACCAACTGTGAGGCCAAGTTATGACAGCATGACAAGAAGAACGTGAGTAATTCTTCACGTGCATACTCTTAGCTGTTAGAAATGAGGAGTAAAGAGGGTTTCCTCAGCCAGAGTGACTCAAGAGAAATTACTTAATAATTTTACCAGACTGTGTACACAGCACCAAGAAAAGAGCAACAAAAGCCATGGTGTTATGGTTTATTGAATATATACTGATTTTATTATGCGTCTGAAAGCTGAGCTTGTTGGTTTATCTGTGAATTAAGAATACTGTCATGTTGGTATCCCTCAAGAACTGATTACTGTGTACATCATTCTTCATTTTTGTAGACTGGAAAACATTTTAAAAAGACATTAGAGAGCACGATAGGTTGTCTATATACCTAGAATGTCTAAGAAATATGAGTAATAGAATATAGTCATAGAATCTTCTAGATTGGAAAACCTCTCTAAGATCACTGAGTTCAACCATTAACCTAACACCACCAAAACGAAAGGGTGAATTTTGTAGCATTTCTCTGTGTTCATCAGTGTTTCAACCTTTGGTCATAATTTGTTTTGAACTTACTGTTTTGTATCAGAACCTCTTGCTCTCTGTGGTCATGATAGATCACTAGTGGATTCCAAACCATGCTGTAATATTTGTCAAAATTAATATGAGGCTTTTTGACTGTGGACTTGGTGAAAGTGAGTTAAGAGATAAAACTAGGAGGGGAGGAATAATTTTGAAGATTGTAAGCCCGACCAGAACAATCTGTCCTGTCACAGATGGCAGGAAAGGAGGCACCCCCTGTGCTCTCAGGTTTCAACAAGGTATAGAACATTCTTGGTGTCAGACTTTGATGTTCCCCTCCCTACTATATTTAAAGAAAGAAGTCCACCACCATATAGAACTTACTGGAAGAATATTAAGAGGGTAGTTGAGATTGATGTAGGTAAGGAGGTTCTGTCCTTGTCTGGAAGGAGGGGAAACAGATCAAAACAGGGAATTTCAAAGTCACATGGGCTACCAGGTGCCAGAATGCATGAACTTGGAAGCTTCCAAAAGATTCTCTCTCCAAGCCGATGTCTACTTTTTTGGTAGTTTATCAAGCCCAGAGTGACTCTCCCATCTTGGTTTCCTTCTCTTTCATCATCGGTAGAGATATCTAATGCTTTTTCTACACTAGTTACCTTTTATTACCTAATTTTGGCAGGAGAGAGACCGTGACATTGCTGTATCAGTAAAGAGCTATTTGCGTTTACCTGTTTCCTGATACTGACTTAGAGGTTCACTGCAAATGATTTTAGCAGCAAAAGCGTCTGTGAGCAGTGTGCAAGCATCCTGCTGTTTCCTTAGCTTTTTCCTTTTACTGCATTATAAGTTATCAGTATAGTATTTGGGAAATCATGAATCGTAATATTCTCGTATTTCCTTTTTTATTGACTATATATTGTTTAAGTTGTGGATAAAAGTGCTCTCTTTCCTCCTTTTGATTATTAATCACTCTTCAGTATCATTACCAGAAACACAAACTGCTAGTCCTTTTTTGAAGTACTGAGGAAATGCAAGTCATTTGAAAGGGACAAATCTATCCATTTCTTCACTTACTTGTGAAGCTGTGTACAATATATCTGATGTCTGTATGGGAACACTTTGAATTACCCTTAGAGCTAGTGAAAAATTATTTTAATGTACATTTGCATCTTAAAAGAATGCTGGAGTAATTCATAGTTAGAAGAGAGTAGTAATAATTTTATTTTCTTAAAAGTATTTCCTTAAACAGAAGAAAAAAAGAAATGTGAGCTGGATAGGTGATGTGAAAAACCTGGTGGCTTTGGATGGTGATAATTACAGAGACTGCCTTAAAGCTGTGTCTGTGAGATGCCCCAGAGATTATTTCAGTAACATGCCATAGTACAGCAGAGCACAGCTAAGTGCATTTTGTTTGTCTGACCTTGCCATTGACGGCTTCTAGAATTCAAAAGCTTTGTTAACAAAACTCCAACAAAACTCAAGATACTTCCACATCCTTAATTGGCAATAAATATTTAAATTCATTCAGATTTAAATTGATTATATGTGGAATGTATCATTGTCATGACATTTGATCAAGTGCATGTATAAAGTCAGGGTGGAATGGTAGAAGCTTATGGACTAATCACAGTTTATGAGAAAACTTGCCTTTCTTTTTAATAGTGCTGCATGGTCAGCATAAGATTATCAATTGTTCTCCGTGGTCATACTTTTATACCTGTACAGTCAGGAGAAATAGTGGCAAATTTAGAACCTACTGGGTAATTTGAAGAGTTTTTTGATCACTGAGCCCTAAGCAGTGGGGTTTGCAGCTTCTCAAAAGAGGCAGAATAGGATTGCTTCTGCAAAACTCTTTTTATTGCTGGAAGTAAAATAATGCTCATAAGCTTTTTCAAATATAGGGAAGCTTTTTCATAGCAGTATTTCATGGTGATAGCAACAGAGGAGTTTACCAGCCAAACCAATACACAAGGCCAAAGCAAAGACTCTGCTAGTGGACGCAGCTTTTGCAGGCATTACTTCATGGTGTCAACACAGATTTTTGACCACTGAAGATTTAGTGAAGGCATTTTCTGAAGTAAAATTGTATGCGTGGAAGAAATGAGTTCTTTGTTTTCTGATAGAAGTGGGTCTTTCATTTTCTGTCTCTTTTTCTTGTATTCTGTTTTGAGAAGCTCTTTCTGAGAATGGAAAGATTTGTGTGTTGTTTTGCATTTAGTGATGGGCATGACTCAAGAGAGGAGTGTGGAAAGGCACATTTTATACATATAATTTAAATATCACAGAAGGAATAAAATATGTCTTTAAAAAAAGTAAGGAGAATGGTGTGGATAAAAGTGTTATATATCTTTGTAGAATTCAACTTTGGTCTCCTATGTCCTGTTGATTTAATTTGACTCATTCCACTACTTGGACTACTTAAATCAGACTTTAAACATTGTGTTGCATCTCCAGATTTTGCACTACTCTTGAATGGGAACCACCTTTTCAGTTTGTAATGAGTTATATTGTTACTGTTCCTACTGTAAAAGTACTTTTTAAATAGTGAATCTTTTTTTCCTATAAGCATATAGCATAGCAGATCAGACATTTGTGAAGATATTTCAGTATTTCTATGCCCTTTATATTTCACTACTTTCTTTGATTTTTAAAAAAAATCACTTTATATCAGAACACTGATTTAAATAAATAATGATTTGTGGTTTCTTCAGTTTTATTAGAATAATGTAATTTTTACAGATCATGCCATGATCTAGTAATCATAGTGGGCTTGGATCAAGGGTTGGACTTGATCTCGGAGGTCTCTTCCAACCCAGTTAATTTTATGATTCTATGGTGTGTTTTTCTTGGATATGTTATGTACAATGTTATTTTTCATATATTTAAGTGCATGTAAAAACATGAACTGAAGCTTGTGAAGGCAAGTAACTGTGAAATTAAGTTTTCATTTAGGAATTATATGTATCTTTACTAGATTACAAAAAAGTGAGAATAAATGGAGCTTTTTGTTCCGGTAAAATGAGCAGGCTTGTCCTGGCAGATTCAATGTATTGATTTTGTCATGTTTTTTTATTGTTTGGGTGTTGCTCTTTTTTTAATTATTATTATTTTTATTATTATTATTAAATGCTTTTAATTCATATGGAAAGTAAACATTCCAACCGTTCCAGTGTTTTTCACTGCTAAAGACCACACTTGAAAGAAGCTGTGAGCATAAATGGGTTGGAAGAATAAGGTTAAGGTTTAGGATAAGAATAAACAGAATATTTCAATATTTCATGTACTTGTACCATAATGCAAGACATCAAACTGGAGTAAATATTCATATTCAGCAGGGCTACTCCATGGAAGAAGTATCCTTCCTTCCAATTGATTAAGTCACTTGTCCATGCTAAAATAGTTTGTGGCAGCTCTATTTTTTCTTTTAAGACAGTTTAATTTTCATCTGTATCACAGTATTAGCAAATTAATTACTGGATGGAAAACTCACTTCCTTGTCTTGCTGAACTTTTTGAGACTGACTGACTTCCTGCTTAAGAACAAGACAAATACTTCGTTACTGGTTTTGTCAGAATCTTGAATATTTTTCTTTTGAACTCACTGAATACGCCAACTGTCGAACTACTGATTCTTCTTGGATAGACTTTCCTCTGGTTTTGGCTATGAATTCCATACTTTTTATCTACCCTTTGCTTCCCCCTCAGTATAAAGTTCAACTTTCTCCTTTCAAAATGCTGTTAATCCATTACAACTAAATACTTTCATCACTGGAGGAGTACCTGCATATGATGCATTATATTTCATCTTCTTAGTTTCTGAACATTTCAGTGTGGGTTTTTTTTTTTTTTTTAATTATTTTGTCTATTTTATAATGTGCTGTGCATATTTGCATAATAAAGAAAAGATAATTATGAGAGGATGCACCTCATATCATCACTTTGTTTTCTACAGCATCAGTAGATGCTGAATTTCCAGATGCAAATTTTACCTTTAGTATTTCATGTTACCCCTGGTGGTCTAGTGGTTAAGGCGCGGCGCTGTCACCGCTGAGACCCGGGTTCGATTCCTGGTCAGGGCCACTCC
>JAYRBT010000114.1:30649726-30685027 GCA_036023395.1 Myiotriccus ornatus
CTGGCCATTATTTATTATTATTTCATGTTAGAAAACAGCCTGAAAGAAAGCAAAGTATAATAGCAAAATTAATCAGCACAGAGAAGTGGCATAACCTGCGGCCATTCTTACCAGGAATATTAGTAATACATTGTGTGGTGGTAGTGTCATCTCTCTGTATTATTAAATAAACAAGATAAACAAGAAATTCAAATATTATCTCTACTTTTTGAGTATTTTCTATTGAAATAGATAATCCCAGACAAAAAAAAACCAAAACAAACACCTAAAAAAAAGGCAAACCAAACCAACCAACCAACCGAAAAACTAATCTGTCTCTTACAAGGCAGTGCTTTCCTCTGTGAGTCTTGTGTTCAAAGTAAATGCAATCTGATATAAATAGTAACTGACTTCAGTCCTCCACTGTTATCCACTGGAGTTATCCAGGAGTTCTCCACTGTCAGAATGGTGACTTCAGAGTGGGATTTTCTTAGATTTCATAAGAATTAAGCTGAGTTTATTAATCTACTTTTCATTGTTAAAAGCCGTGTTTCTCTACATTATCTACTTTATTTAGTCTTTACTTAGGTAGCACAGTAAGTGTAAAAGTAACCATGCCTTCTAATTGCAGTTTGTTTTTTTTTTCTTTCTCTTTTTTCCTTCTAACTAGAGTCTGTGTATATTTACACCACCAGGAGCTAAAGAAGGACAACCGCGACTCATTCCTGCAGGCCCCATTGCACATGGCACTACAGTATCTGCTTATGTAGCCAGATCCAGAAAAACGTTGTTAGTAGAAGATATTCTGGGGGTAAAGAGCTTTCTGTTTTTAATGAGATGATTGCAGTATGTTCTTAGAATGAATGTTTTGATGTTGAAATGTTTATTGGGATAGATTTGTAATGATGGGATTTACATCTGTCTTGCTATCAAGAAAATAAATTTGAGTTTGGATTAGCTGATGGAATAATTTAAGAATATTTCATTTATTTCTAAATATAAAGGGGTTTTTTGTTTGGGTTTTGGTTTGGGTTATTTTAAGAGATAAAGAAGTAATGTCACCATAGTCACTTGGAGAGAAAAAAACCTGCCAGCCAAAACTCCTGTCCTCCTGTTCTTGAAACACTAATCCCAAACAATCAAAGTAATTTGATTTTAATGCAGGGCTCACACTCACAAGAATGTCAGTTAGAATTCTGGTTATTAGGCAGAATTTTTATCTCTGCATACTCTGAGGTAAAGCTAGAGTGTCAGTAGATCTACATGAAAGGTGCATTAATGTAACTGATATCAGAATTCAGACCTTTGTCTGTAACAGGAGTCAGAAATTCCCAAGATGATATTCTCAGAATTCTTGGCACTCTGTATGTCTGTCTTTTTTAGTTTTTAGTTTTTAAACTTCATCCTCTAGTTCCATCTATGCAATTGTATGAAGCTGGTGTTTCAACCGTACTTTATGAGAGGACTTCATGATTAGCTGGTTATAAGAACACCAGGGAACTTTACATTCTCTTATCTCTTCAGTGTTTCCTATCCTTACAAGTTCTGTCCAGAATAATGATCTTTGGATACCATGGACAAAATTGGACATTGCTGTTCTCTATTTTTAAAATTATTTGTTAAAAATGTATGACCTTTGTTGGGCAAACCAGGGCTATAAACGAAATACCAGATGCCTAATGTGAGTATGCTTAAACTGAGCCACAAAACCAAAATGCAGAAGCTGCTTTCACTGTAGTATCAATCAGTGCTTTCTATACACCCTGGACTATAAAGATTTTATATGTTGGTAAGTTTTTTTCAGTCACACAGGGTTCAAATTGTTACTGGTAATTTCCAATAATGTCATGATATCCTTGTATAAAAAGGTTGTATATTTTGGTTTGGTTTTACATTCATAATCAGGGGGTTAGCGAGGAGGAGTTTTGAACTTTTTGGTTGGTTTAATGTCAGTGGATAACTGACCAAATAGGGAGGTTCATTTTGGTAACATGGTTTGCCTTCATGTGATGTTAGGAGCTTCTCAACAATGAAAGGGAAGCCAGTGCAGGTAGACTTGCCAGCCCTTTTTTTTTGGAGGACAGAATTAAAAAGTGGAATCAGAAGGCTCATGTTTCAAAGTGCTTCCCACTCTTTTGTCTGTCATTTGCTCAAATTGATTGTCATCTTAGTAATTAAAGTAGAGATTATTTGCAGTTTTCTTTGAGAAATGAGAGATTTTGATCGTCCTTGAAGGGGTGTCTGTCTTGCCTAAGCGCAGCTTGCAGGGAACATCTGGTATGAATCAAGTGCTGAAGGACTGATGTGCAATGAAGTGGGTCTTGTGTACTTAACAAGTACACAAGACTAGTTATTGCCTCACTGACTGTAAAATCCATGTGGTTTCTAAGGTCTTTATGAGCTTTCCTACATGGCAAAGTGAAGTTATAAAGCCTTAGACATTCCCTATATAGACTGAAAGTTATGTATTTGGGCCTTTTATAGCAGCTGGTAGGATTACTGTGTGATATTTGTTTTTGTAACTTTTGCACTGGTTTATTTCAGGATGCGTAAGCATAATTTTTTGCATAATTTTTTAATGCATAATTTTTTGGGAACACGTTTTCCTCCTAAGGAGTTGGTTCAGGATTATAATTGTATAACCTAAAGCCTTAGTCTCATGTTTCAGTTTTTGTTCTCTTGCAAGCACTGCTGTCTACTCAGTAACACTGAAATGTGAGCAGTCCACTTCGTGATTACAAATGCTTTGGGGTTTTTCGGGGGGAAAGTTGGTGACAGGGTAGAGTTGCTTGTTTGGGTTTTTATTTAATCTGGACTGGCATTAGCAATGAAGTGCTGGCTTTGCTGCCTGTGAGATTAGAGAAAAAAGTATTATATAAAGATGGTATACCATCACAGCCAACTCTGACTTTACATCTGTAAGGTTATCGGTAGTTGTAACCTAATGCCGAGACTTTTAAATTGCATTTTTTTATTAGATGTCTTAATACTATGTGTAAGTTGTACTGAGAGATCAGGGTTTTAAAATTTTTCTTTATTTTATAATTTTCCTACAGACTTGATCAGCCAAGTGGTGGAGGAAAACATCAGTATATCTTTCCTGTTAATGTTATTATATTTACATTTTATCAGATCATGTTTACGTTTTCTAGGATGAGCGATTTCCCAAAGGTACTGGACTGGAATCAGGGACCCGTATCCAATCCGTTCTGTGTTTGCCAATTGTCACTGCAATTGGTGACCTGATTGGTATCCTGGAGCTTTACCGTCACTGGGGCAAAGAAGCTTTCCACCACAGTCACCAAGAGGTGAGCTCATGCGCAGCCTTTGCCCACTTCCCCATGATGTTCAGCACTCCTCCACCCCAGACTTCCTCCTCTCATTCTCTCATGTGTTTTTACCTTTTTCATAGTTGATTTTTGTTCTTATTGAAAAAAAAAAGAAAATAGGTAGTGATTTATATTTTCAGTCAGAGCAGGTAAAATGTACAAGTATAAGGACACATCAAGAATTTTTCCTTGTGTTCTTTTGTGGAAAAACAGATTCAAGATTTATTTACTGATTATAAACTCTGTAATACAGAGTTGTTTAAAGAAATCAGTGCCGAGCAGGTGAATGAAATATAAGTGTAAATCAAATGTCAAAACCCAAAATCACTTTATATATAAAAAAACCAACTGCTGAGTATATATCCTGAATCTCAACTTTAGCTGTACACTACGGGTTTGTTTTACACTATGGTAAGATTTTCAAATTTATTTCAGTTTACTTTTTTTGGTCTGGCTTCTTAAAGAATGAATGTAATTTTGCAACATGTAGGAACAGTATAGCAAGTCTCAATGACGGGTCTCTCAGGAGGGGAAAGTGATTTTTAAAAAAAAAACAGAAGTGAAGCAGAAGAAATTTCTGGTATTTTCATTCCCATTCTTACATCCACACACTCTCGGGTACCAAGATGTGTGTGTCTAGGGGGTATTTCCACAAGTCATGCACAGAGGCATGAGCATCCAGGTAGTCCCTACAGAATTCTTTGCAACAGGAGGACAAGGGATGCTGTCTGCTGAGCCCTTCTGTCTCTTGGTTTCTCTCGAGGTTGACAACCAAGGTTTTGAGTCAGCCTTTTTTTAACCTGTAGAAGTTGATAGCTTTTATCTCTCTAGCCTGTCCCATCTCTGCGAGTTGTCAAGATTTACTCAGACTTTGTCTCCTGACTTAGTTGTCCTTAGAAACTGTGCGTAGAAGTGCTGGTACCTAGATGACATGCCAATCTGGGTGCCTTGTAAAGCTTTATTCTGCATTTTGTTTCCCTTGTGATGCTTCCTCATCCAGATATTTTCATTCATAATCATCTTCCCCTTTCCATGACTGCTCTATGGGATTTATTGTATTCATGTAAGGCCTGTGTAGCTGCGTTGTCCATTCATGTCCATTTGTCAATCCAAAGTTATGAGTTGTTAGCCAAATACAAATGAATTTGAAAATGGAGCAGATGATGTAAAGGCTATCACTTTAATAAAGACTTTAGAAGTGCATCTTAGCTCTCATGTCTGGGTGAAGATCCTTGTTATGTCCCGTCTGAACATTAAGTTGTCTCTCACATAAAAGTGTTATGTACCATTCGTTTCTCTCTGTACCCTCCCCCAGGGAAGAGGCCCTGAACAAAGAGGTTAGGACAAAACAGAGTGAATTCTAGCCAGGTGTGTTGTCTTGGTAGTGGTGGTATGAGATGCGATGTGGAGAAGTTTATCTGTACTGAATAAGAACTATTTGTATGAAAAAGACAGAAATATGCCGGCAAGAGATACTAAAAATAGTCCTCCCAAAGAAGGAAAACAACAGCAATATTTGTTAATTGATATATTTTTTTATCAGTAAGCTAAGTAGCCTAGCATTCATTTGAGGCTTATATATGTATATTGGGCAGTCAATGTCACTTCAGTTGGTGTCACATCTTGTATTTTTTCACCAGTAGCTAGAGGTTGTGCTAGGGGCTGGATTAGTATGGTGGCACCAGTGTCCTTGCTCAGAGAACAAACAAGAGGCATTCATACAAAACCAGGGTTCATTAGTTCTGCTGCTTACACACAATGTATTTATTTTTTAAAATTTTCCTGTTACATTAATCAGTTTACAATTCAGATAGGTCTCAGACATGCATTGCTCTGTGAAAATATGAATATTTTATGTTATATGAAATACCTTCTTTTTCACATACTGAAGTTCATGAATGTTCTACTTGAAACTGGATGCTAAATAAAGGTATTTTATTACTAAATTAAAAATATTTTAAGGTCACTTTCTGAGCGTTCTAAAGCATTCTTTTCATTTTCAGGTTTCAGAAACCTTTGGATACTATTAGCAGTTTTTATAAAATGTGTACAAAGTGTTCTGTTTAAAAAATATAAAATTATAAAAAAGTACCTAGGAGGGTATGCAGAAGCTGACCTTTTGTGTTTCTGTTCTCTCTGTTCCTGTAAAGCTCCTGTGTTTCAAGGACAGGAGATAATGCATGGTAGCACATCATAGTTAACTACAGTTTACATGACATTTGTTTGAAATGTTGCCTGGAAACTGTCATACTTAAAACACTAGTCTTGAGCTGAGGGATCAAGTCTGGTTCTTCTGCCACCAAAACTGTAATGAGAGAAACGGTGCCTGTTTACAGCTGGAAGTAGCTATTGCTGAAAAGATACAGCCCCAGAAAGCTTTTAAGGGATATTTAGTTTCTGCGGCAGATGCCTTTCAACAGTGTAATTTTTAAAGCCCTTGGCTTATGGGATGTTTGTTTTGATGTTGTGTTTTTGAGCTGATGGGTTCCCAATTCTGCTTCTGAAGAGCATTGGTAAGCTCTAAAATTGAAACACTTGCAAGTATACTGAGACTTTGACAAAATAACTGTCTTCCCACAAATTTTTTCCTGCCTGCCTGTCTAAAACAGCTTAGTCAATTTACATCACAGCTGGATAGAGAAAACCAGCATGTAACTGGTGTGCAGTTTTCAAGGTTACTTCAGAGCTAATTAATTCTCTTTTGTTGCAGGTTGCAACAGCAAATCTTGCATGGGCTTCAGTAGCAATACATCAAGTACAAGTAAGTCTGAGTGTTTTTTCATTGTGTATCCCATCTGCCAGAATTTGATTAGTAGGAACATGGATTGTGATCAAATTTTAGTGGAGGTCAATGCTAAAACATTGATTCAAGCACCTTTCCTGAAACTGGGAAAACTATGATAACATTTTTGGTGTTCATTGAGCTAGTTTTCCTCACTTGCAATTATGCATAAAATATCAAACAGTATTTGTACTAAAGTGGAGAAATTTTAACAAAGTAGATAAATACTGGTTAAAGCAGATTTATAACAACTTTGCAGGTTTTTTTTCTTCTAAGAATACAACTGATAGACTAACTGATTGCTTTCCTTCTGCTTTGGTATTCAGGTTAAAATTCTTAGGTATTGCTAGAAAAGCCTATTTTAAGCCATCCTCGCTAGCTGCTTCATAGTCCTGTAACTACTGACACTAAGGATACCTCATGCTGTCCCTAGCTGGGTGCCTAATGGAGCTTCACACAGCTGCTCTAGCAAACCCCAGCAGCTTTTCTAATAGGTTTTGCTACTTCAGCTAGCAGAAGATGGTAACACTGAAACTAAACATATTCTGTCAACTCAGAGAAGATGCTAAAATAGATTCTTCCATCAACTCACAGGAGGAAGTTCGTGACATTCTTTTTTTCAAGGTGTCTTTCATATAATTGTCATAAGACTTGCAGAAAGCCTTTAATGTTTTAATGTTTGCTGTCTTGGTGCTGGAAGTCACTGATTTTGGGATGGTCATTCACATTTAGGCAGCATTTGTTGGCATAGACTGTTGTATTTTTAGTAGAATTGCAACTGCATGCAGGTGTAGTTTTAGATTGTAAGAATGACTCTTCCCTTAACTGAGAAGTCTTTCACATCTAACAAAACACCACATGGAAAGTTTAGTTTAAGCTTCTCCATTGATCATTTTTATTTCTCTGCTGCCTTCTAAGCAGAAGGCTTGCCCTTCCCAAGGCTTTTGCATGAGAAGAATGCAAGAGTTTTGATCCGGCATTTTATATCTGTATTACATAGATAAAAGATATTACTAGTTTTGAGTGGCATTTTTTTTTGTGTGTAAAAGGACAAGTACAAGTAGAGGCTTGTTTTCTTGGCCTCAGTGCTTGCTCTAGTAATATACAGATAAACAATTGTACTTCAGGTACACTGTATGCAATTAGATGAAGTAAAAATGCAGTCGAAGGCTTTGCTTCATCTAACATTTTTGTTCTAAAAAGTAATATGCATACTATTTTTGTGTTCATATTCATATTCATGCTGATTTCTCCCGAAGTTGATCATATATCATCTGTTGCTTAGCTTAGTTAAACTTGCCTGATGTCAGTCTACAGTTGTGTCTACATGCTACTTTGCAGCCTGGAAAAATGTGGTAAAAGTGTGGTGAGAAAGGAAGAAAACAAAATATTTGACAATCCCAGAAGAGCTGAGGGTCTTTATAAGGAGATGTTGTTGATTCCATAGCCACTTTCAATGACAGCCTTTGAGGCAGCATGAACAAGTGTAACAACCAACAGCTTTCAAAAAGTCTTAAGAAAAGATTTTACTTTAATATGAGAGTTTTAACTCAGGAACTACATAGCTAAGATTGAAACCCAGCACACAAATTGAGCTTTTAATTTTAGACAGTTCTTTAACATATATATATATATCTATAAAATATATAGACTAGTAGTGTTATTTTTTTCATACAAATTAAGTAGATGGGATGTCAGTTTCCCACTGATATCAGTATTCTGGTGCAAATGATTCTATGATCTGTGCTTCCAGGTGTGCCGGGGCCTTGCCAAGCAGACTGAACTGAATGACTTCTTGCTTGATGTATCCAAGTAAGTGTGATTTGCATCTCATGAGTTTATTGTGACGACATTTTCTATCTTGGCTCTTCCAATCAACCTGCGTTTGAAAAACTTAAGCATAGGGACAAGAACAAATGATATGGGTTGCAGTGGTGTATACCTTTCAAACTTCTTTTTTTGGTGATGGTGCAGAAGAAAATGTGACATTCAGTTATACCTTACAAACCTTGTTTATTCTTGTGGTCTTTTGCTTGGGTTTTCTTGCCTGTTTTCACCTCTTCTGTCAGAGTTAAACATTTCTTTTTAAAGGTGAAAAATAGCCTTGGCATCTCTTTTCATGGTAATGTTAGAATGCTTGAAAGGACTGTATGAAAAGTTAGTTAGCATGCTTCAGCTTTCCCTCTCCCCCTCCTCGGTAAAATTTTTTGGACATGTGTGTATATACACATATGTATGCATGAATAGAGGGACTTCAGGGTTAAATACTTGAAGAATCAGGGCTGCCATGTGATTGTTCTGCCCCTGCATTGTCTGAAGCCTCTGTTTTCATTTTTAAGGACTGTAACTGCATGTAATATATTTGCTTTTAATTTCTTGTGACATTAAGGGCAAGATTAAATTTAAAACACAGTAAGAGTGTGAAAGCTTGGGCTTACACTTGCGAAGTCAGTTTAGTGTCTTAGGTGATCTGCTGTTCCTTCATCCCTTTTTGTTTGTCATTGCTATTAGGATCTTTAAATAGAAAAAATAGCTAATAAATTAAAAGACAAACCAGAGTTGTACTTTCAGTAAGTCGCAGTCTGGGGTGCTTAACAGTTTTTCATGAAATTAGTTGATAGAAGAATTTCTGAGTGCATCACAAAGTACTGATGATACTGTGGAAAAATGAGATGTCTTGAATTTTTTCTACAAACGCTTCTGTGGGTCTTGATGAACAATTCTCAAACTGATGAGATTAGAGAATGTCCAAGATTCCTATGCCATTGCTCAGGAATTTAGGCAGCCAAGCTGACCCAGCTGGAATGGGGAGTGATACACCACAGGGAGGAGTCTGCCCCTTGCGAGGAGGGCAAGCTGGTTATATCCAGATGTTTCTCCTAGTTTTTTTTTTTTTTTTTTTGGCATAATTCAGAGTGTGTTTCCTAGAGGGCACACTTACTGAGTCTTGCACCATTACGTTCCTTTCCAGAAAGCTTTTATGTTGCTAATATCCATACTGAGCTAATGTACCAGAAATCTCTGGATTAATCTACCCAGGTTTATGGACTGGCAATTTATGCTTGGACTGGCATAGTACTGAGATTGTTTTAAAGAAATTTTTAATTGTTTTAAATTTTTAAGATAAAAATTACATTAAATATTGCAAATATTTATTATGCCTTTCTATAAGAAAATACTTCTCATGCACAAGTATTCATCTGTTGCTAGAATTTTTTCAGTTTTAACGAAAGAAACCACAACCCTGTCTTGAAACATAAAAGCGGGATATCATTTAATAATAACTTTATGAACTTCATGTAGGTAAAGACATACTGGCAGGAAAATAATTAGATTCCTCTTAGAAGGGGTCTGTACCTTTTCTTACATGGGAAGAGGGTTTCCTATTCAGTGAGGAAATTGTTAGTGTGCAATGTCACTGGGACATGTTCTGTAATATTTTAGAAAGGGCAGAGTATGCAGTGCTCCACCTCTTCATGTCCCTGACAATGTAAGACTAGTGTATTATGTGTTTCCTTTCCACTAGACCCAAACAGAACTGAACTGTATATATATTCAAGGCCATGGGACAATGCCTTTCTCTCTGCTGGGAACATTGTAATCCAAGGGTTATTAAGACTTGGCATGCGGAAGATTTAGACTTCTTTTACTAATAAGTTTGACCTTTATCTTTCAATGTTCTTGACTGTCCTTGAGCAGTTACCACTTTGCTGTGAAACCAAGTTTCCTTCTTATTAAGTTACAAGATCATCCTCTTTCTTCAGATTTAACAAGCTGCACCTGGGTGGATATAGAAGCCTTGCTAAGAGTTTTTTAAATTGTTGCCTTTTAATTAGTGTTAAAAGTTGGATAATATGAGGTGGATTTAGATACACTACATAGTTTTATTCAGTTCTCAGTATATAATATGGGTAAACCTAATGAGATATTTTAATATTTTGAAAGCAATGGATTTTTTAAAATCTATTCTACTGCTTTCTTTTTGTTTCCTTTTTCCATTTGCTTTTAAAATTTTCAGTGTGTCAGACGTGCCAAAGGACTGTGATAAATTCTTGGCATTCCTCAGCAAGGGCCTATTCAGTTCGTGGTAGGCAATGTTTGGTAGTCTTTTCTTACGGAGAAAATTCTATGTATAATGAAGAATATTCTACAATTTTGTCACTCTAGAATAACTAAGGAAACAGAGCTAGAACCATTTCTTAATTCCTTTGTGCTGTAGTGAGCCAGTCAGTAATTTTCAAGGTGCAGTGCTTTGTCCTCGCTTATTCTGATTCCACTATTAACCCAGAGTGAAACAAGAGGCCATGACACCCATTTGAGAAGTGTTTGACTAAATGTGAATGTTTACTGACTTTTCTTTCTCTGCAGAACGTATTTTGATAACATAGTTGCAATAGATTCTCTACTTGAACATATAATGGTAAGTTGTCTTTTTCACTTATAAGTTTATTAGTCATAGTTATTAAAAAGTCCTTCATTGTCCTTTCCTTGAAGACATTACGTCATTGAAATATATGAGCTGTTTGTAATGAACATATAATACAAACAGTATTAACATGTCTATATGGAAAAGGTGGCAAAGGTCAGCTTCAGTTCACAGCTTTCATAAGTAATGAAACATGACTGTCTCTGAACTAAATAGTTACTATTGTGTGTCAGAGAAGATTTGAACATTGTAACAGAAAGAATTCTGGTTTTCTTTTTGTTTCAGCTTGTTGTATTGATTCCTTCTTCTTAAATTCAATTTGCTACATACTGCAGAACACTGCTGAAGAAGTTACTGTCTGTAGCAAGGCCTAGAGGTCAAACATTACTCCTAGAGTATTTGTTCCAGTTGCTGAATAAGATGTGTAAGACGTTGCATCCCTTTGCTTTACAAAAATACACCCATAGTTAGAGTGACAGTCAGTCAATGTTTTATAGAAACCACTAAAGCAAGTGCTTAGTTATTTCCATTGAAATAACTAATTAGTGAATTAAAGGACAGTTCAGAAGCAGATTATAATCAATTTTTAATTCAGAATTGTTTCCTGAATAGTGTTTAGAAATGTGTATGGACTGGTTGTTTGTAGCACATTTTGAGTGTTTGATATGTGAATTATGCTTTTTAGCTTTAAGTACATTCATTGCATTCTTCAGTTCTTTTTCCTAATGTAAACCTGAATCAAGTCTGTGATACCATTATTCAAAAATTTACTTTCCAACAGTACTCTGATACTTGCTCCAGTCTTCAAAGTGATAATCTTAGCTAGAATATTCAAAGACAACAAAGTTAGAATGCAAACAACATTAAAGTGGTTTTATTTAGAAACTTGAATTAGTAATGGAAAATATTCTGCGGTGTTTGTCTTATTCTAGTTGGTACACAGTCAAGAAATCTGCACATAGGACACATTTCTGAACACTGATTTTCCAATTAAAATGAACTGCTAAAAAATAGCTTAACATTTAAAAAACCTGGTATAACATAGCATATGGCATTGAGAACAAATATTGATATTCTTCCCTGTTCTTCCCCATGATTAGAGATCTGGTGGAAAATACAATTGGCAGTAAAATATGCTTACTCTTTCATCATCTTTTCCAACACTTGACTGCATCATGATTCTGCATTTTAACCTGTGTGATGTTTCATACTGAGCTTCCTCTTCAGCTTTTGTCTCTTTCTTGAACCAATTAACTGAATTATGTGTTTGTACGTTTATTACAAGTTTATGGGAGTTTGATTTTATCACTATGTGGCTTGTTCTGTGTCTCACAATGAGAAAAGAGTGGAACTCAGTTTCACCTCACTACTTCACCCTTCGGTGATTGCACTTATGGTTTGATTTATTCCTGCAATAATAAAGAAATAAATATAGGGCTTTTTTTCCATTCTTTTCAGTATTATTTTCATTAAAGTCTCCCAGTGAAGCTAATGGTATAATGGTGGTTTTGAATATAGATGTAAGGAGGGGAAGCAAAAGTTTGCATTGCCTTAGAAATTTTCTTACCAATATGTTCGAAGTAGTTGCAAGCAGCTTATGCAAAAGGTGATCCCTGGCCTCCCTACTGATAGTGCAAAACATATTTATGTACTGATACTCCCCTTCAACCACTGGCCTGGATTGGAGCTAGGGGTTTAGAGAAGTAAGACTCTCTCATCCCATTAATTATTTCTCTCAATTAGTATTTTTTAAGCAATCATTTTTGAAAAGCATGAATTGTGATCAAGGTGTCTTCTTGAGTCATATGCATAAAAGCATAAAAGTCTAATTGTATAAAATCAACACTGGGCTGTTGTTTTTATAAAGAAATCTGATATGGTTTCTGAATATTGTAAAGAAGCATTTACTGGATCCTTTGTCCTTTTTGACGGTTTCTATTTACTCACGCTCATGGTGTGAGTGGTTGAAATCTTTAGACTTCTTAATGCTCTGAGGGGGAAAAAATTTACAAATGTTACCTCTTAGGTTGCAATCTCCCATACTTTCTATTGCTCTGATGGAGTAAATGTAGTAGAAGACAACAGAATCCTTCCAGCCACAAATTCTGTGTATGGGAGAGCCCTGCAAGTTGGTCTAGATGGCTTCTGTGCAGTTTCCCTTACACAGCCTCCATGACACAGAATTAGAATCTCTCAATTAATTTTTGTCATCTCATAGATGTTTTCTTTTTTTCCTGCCAATGTCTATTTGCATTCATGTGAAATGAAATACTTTATGGTTTTGTTTTTATTTTTTAAAGACTAGAGAAAAGGGATGGGAGAGATCATTCATATGGAAGTCTTGTGAATTCTTAAGACATGCCATCTGCATGCATTGTGCATCAAGATGTTGTCAACCTCTTTCTCTAGCTGAACAACTAGGTGGCTATTATACACAAAGCTGAGCAGGATCCACCTCAGATCATGCTCTACCATGCAGCTACTGTATATCCTGAACAGATAGGAAACATAAGAGGCCTATCTGAATTGGTTAGAGCAGGTTCTTGAGCCTTCATATGGCGTCTTAAGTTAGCTCGGTGATCTTTGTTTGATTTTGGTTTGCTCTTTCCTCTTGTTCTCAGAAAGGCCATTGTATGTCAGAGAAATATTTCAGTGAAGAGCTACTGTGTTCCCAGGACAAGATTCTGCTCTGACACTCAGTGCTCCTGGCAGTTATTTTCACAAAGATAAAACTTGTTTCAAAGTATGATAGAGACCATGCAAGTCTATTGCTGTACTGTGATACTTTGACTATGGATGGTACCTTGTGGGCTTGGTTAGTTCATGCAAAATCACTAAGCCTCAGCTTTTGTACAAGTACTGTCCCTGGCATTAGGAGGGCGCAGGCATTTCCCATGGGAAATCCATACACAGGACAATCCATAATGACTCTTTTAATTAAAGAATCACAGAGTCACAGAATATTGTGAGTTTGAAGGGACTCACAAGGATCATTTGTTAATTGTTATTTATTACAGGCACATTTAGCTTTTTTAGAAATAAACACTACCCTCTCTTTTATGTCTGTCTTTGCTGGATATTCAATATTAATGTATTTGCATTGAAGATGAAGTCAAAAAACCAAAAGTGTTCTTAGGTCTTGGTATGACTTATCTGTTTAAAATCAAGTCAAGATGAATAGTATGAAAACATAGAAGAAGGAAAGGTACTATTTTGAAAAGCCTTCCTTGTGCTTGAAAAACAATTTAATAGGAAAGCCTATTTTCTTTTAGCAACTATTCAAGTCTCTAAAGATATTCCTGCATTTCTCAAAGAGAGGAACACTTTAATTTGAGAAACAATATCAAATAAGGCTTTAATTTTGAATTGTCTCCTCAAAGATTGCTCCTTCAAACAGATTTCTGTAGTGGATAATTTCTCAAAACTTTTATCTTACAGTGACTTAGGTTTTTATCAGAGAAATGACTGAAGATAATCTGACTCATGACCATTAACCCTACTTTTGTTTTTTTGTCTGTAGATATATGCAAAAAACCTGGTGAATGCAGATAGGTGTGCACTCTTCCAGGTTGACCACAAAAATAAGGAGCTGTATTCAGACCTTTTTGATATTGGAGAAGAAAATGATGGAAAACCTGTCTTCAAGAAGACCAAAGAAATAAGGTAAGAATAGCTAGCAGAAGAATGCAGCTTCATTGTAACTACAGACATGCAGGCATTTTATTACCCAGTTTCTGTGCCTATCTGCAGGTACCCTGACAATACTTGTCATACTGTGATATCATTCCCACCAGGACCCGCCTCCAGAAGGTAGTACTTCTGGGAATGACATTGCAGTGCCATCGAAACAACGTCTCTGAAGCTATAACGTCACTCCTGGAAATGCCGTCTTCCGGAGGCGGTCCTTTTGGAAATCATGTTGGGAAAAAAACAGAGGTGTTCTGAGGTAGGTAAAGGTGCAGGTAATGGTGCACCTAATCCATAGTCTGCCAGTTTGGGACTTTTTTCCCACGAGGGTTCCGAAGAGGAATTGAAATTTGTGCGATTCAAGCACATCCAAAGCAAGGAAATCACAATTTTTACTTCTTATGGACGGACTAGACAAGTGTAGAATGATGTATGGACTGGTCACTGATTTTGAAGATTTCAAGTTCAGTAATGTAGTTTTACTTTTCTCATGTGAATTTACATTAATTTGAAACTTAAAAAAAATTTTGATACTTAAGTATGCTTGAAGTGGTTAATCTGAAAATGTATATGGCCCGTTAATGACTACACAGGATTTTCTGCCTAAAATGTATGTGTATTTCTGCTTCATGTCACAGTTTTATAATTTTTACACTTACGTGCTTTTTAAAAGAAAGAAGAAAAACAACAAAATAAATATAGCATATTTCACTTAAAAAAAATTATGAGTCCTTAATAGATACAGATCAATATTTTCAAATGTGCAGCTTCTTAAAAGGAAAGAAATGTATGACTAAATATTTTGCTCTAAAATTTTGCTGAAATATTCAGCATGGATTTTATCAGAACTTTTTTAATTTCCTCCTTATACTTTTAAAGTTCTGGGCCAGTATGAGATGTGATTCATGCTGTTGCTTAGACTCCTTTAGACAAACTACCTCCCACTTACTAGTGTGTGAGTGAGAATGGAAGGAGTCAAAATTGGTGCAATTTGCGTACTGACATGCAAGAAGGTGCTGTAAATTAAAGAAGTTGGCCTGCTCTAACATACACTTTCATACTTCTTCTTGATAATTGTTTTTATTGTTTATATCTTTCTGTCTTTTCTGTATGTTATTGAAATGTTGATTCTGAGTGCAAGGTGTGAGCCATTTCACAGGTGCTGTATCTGAAAGTGGAGTGCAACTTAAATATCTGTAAGAAAGTGACACTGAGTGAGTCATCAGGAAGGTGTCTTAAGTTAGTGTGATGTACTTATCATAGGAAGCAACAGAAAATAACTTAAAGTCAGGTGCGCAGGGTGAAATCCTGATGGGTTTATCACTAACTTCGATGGGGATCAGGGTACTATCAGGGTTCAGTTACACTTTGAAGTGTTCCACATATGATTCCTTCTACATATTTTTACATATTTTTCTCCATAAGTTCTGTTCTGTTTGTATTTAATAACTGCTTTATGACAAAGAATTGAAAATTATTTTGTCACAAGATTCAACTCAGGAATATATTTGTTGTGTTTAATTTCCTTGTGGCGATTAAGGGATGCAGTTAGTATCGTGGCATTGTTTGTGTCATGAAACAAGCTAGATATTCCAAAGTCTACATAGCAAATGCATATCATTTTCAGCTTTGAAATTTCCACTGATCTTTTAACGAATTTTATTTTACCAAATCCACACACACCCCCCCCCACACACACCCTACCTGAAGAAACAATCTCCATGTTACATGTGTTGTGTCTAGAGAAAAAATGAATATGTAAAAATGATAATAAAATCAATACCTTGTAAAGATAAACAGAAATCTCAGATTCTGTACAAATGTTATGCTTATTAGGGATAACCCCCAGGGTTATTGAAGATTTTGAATTTTCATCACTACAATGGTCATATAATAAAATGTTTTGTATTGAACTAGTCATATATATATGTATAAAATGATTTCGGAAAGTATCTATTAGTTTGTGCTTTTTTTATTTTATTATGTACTATTAGTTGTTGTAAGATTTTTCTCCCAAAAGCAACAAAATGGCTCTGGTTGGGAACAAATGCCCATTACTGTGCCTGAGACAGACTCCACTGGAAAAATGTTTTTTTCAGGTAGCTCATATTGTGGCTGATACACATTTTTATTTTCTCCAGATTTTCTATAGAAAAAGGAATAGCTGGTCAAGTGGCAAGAACAGGAGAAGTCCTTAACATCCCTGATGCCTATGCAGATCCACGCTTTAACAGGTAAGATATTGTTTGTGGTAGGGGAAGATAGCTCATCAAACCTTTTAGTTAAATTTACCACTTAAATTTCATATTCATATGGATTCATGGAGCTATGATCCTCTGATGAGGAGGCAACCTGCTTTAGCCATCAGAGATGCTTTTATGATACAAATAAAAAATATTATTTTTTTCAAATAAAAATATAGTGGAGAAAAATTTATTTAGATTGTTGCCAACTTTCATTATTAGTCTCCCTGCAATGTGATTAATTTCAGAGGAGAAAAAACAGTTGATTAACAAATGGCATTCCTAAAAATAGCTGAATGTTCTTTATGTTTATGAAAAAGCTTACTCTATGTTTAAGGAAATATTAATTTTTTTACCTTGAAAATGGAGATTAAAGGGTTAAAAAGTTCTTTCTAAGTATGACACAGTAGATGGAAATATTTGAGGGCTTTGGAGGTGAAATTCTTGGATGTACTAATTACAACTACTTTGAAACGATTCAGTATATTGTTCATCAACATTTCTGAGAATGGAGGAACAGATATTAATTGATAATACTAATTCTTTTCTCTTTTTCTTTCTCTTTTATGGCTTTCCAGAGAAGTAGACCTCTACACAGGGTACACAACCAGAAATATCCTGTGCATGCCTATTGTAAGCCGAGGAAGTGTAATAGGTGTTGTGCAGATGGTGAACAAAATAAGTGGAAGTGCCTTCTCTAAAACTGATGAGAACAACTTTAAAATGTTTGCAGTCTTTTGTGCTTTAGCCTTACACTGTGCTAATGTAAGTTTTATTTACAGTTTTTTAAACTGTTAGTTATAATGGGAATAGGTATTTTGATGTTGCAGATTATTAAAATGATTCATAATATGTTTCATTGAATTAAAAAGAAAACAGGAATCATTGAGTTCCTTGCTGAATAATTCTACTTTAAGGGATTCATTTGATCCTTTTTGAAATAAACATACTCTGGAAACATCATTTTTGAGTAGCTAAAGTGAGAGAGCAAGCTCTGAAATGTGAATAGTATCTGTCTTCTCTTTTCCTTTAGAAAGTATGATTCTTATTTACTGTTATAAATTCAGATTACAAGTTTTACAAATTTAACTGGGAGATGGAGTTGCTATGCATTCTTTCAATTCCATATGCTTAATATTCAGAGATCAATTTATACCTTTATATTCTATGGTATATACTCATAATTATCCATGCTTCTAGAGAACAGTGGATAGCTTTTTTTGTCCTTAAACCCTTTACCCTCTCAAAAATTACTATTCCTGTAGGATACATAAACATTTAATGATCATTACTATATAAATGCAAAAATGCAATAAATTCAATAAAAATCTAGTGCAGAAGAACTGTGTATATTCGTGGGAGGTAAGATACAATGCAATGCCAGTTAAGCCTGGTGATTTAGGTTAAGTGATTTTACCAGCATCGTGTTGTTGGTACACTGGGGCAGAAAATTTTATTAGCAGTTACTTAAAGTTGTTTCACTCAGGTCAATGCAAGTAGAAAGACCTGCATATAAATTATACTTGACACTTTGCAATGACTCAGTTGTGTGTGAGTTCACTCTTTTCAGATGGTGAATGTTACCATTCAGGGCATACTGCACCAGAGGATTGTTTCAGTAGTAACATGTCCTCACTTGTTTACAAACCATGCAATAATTGTCTGAACAACTCCTTAATTAACTGTACTTATTTTTCATATTGAATAGTAATGTAGGTATGATAAACATCTCACATACTCTTTACTGTGCACTGGTAGCAGTAATTTGTACGAATTAATAGCTGAATTCATGCAGTGGCAGAAAAAAAGAATTGTGCCCTGTTACTGGTTTTCTTTCTGTTAGCATTTATGACTCCTGAACTTTGAGTCTTTTTCCTGGGAGAGCTCACATGCAGTAGAACGTCAACTGAGCCTTAGATGTTTACCTGAGTGAGCAGATGCAGAATGATGTGATAGAAGGCCTAGTTTTCCAGAAGTCCTGGATTTCATATAATCTGTCACTTTTCTAATGTGTGAAATTGTGCAGCCAAACGCACTAACATTTTTGCAGATATGTATTTTAATAATCAGTGCTTGAATACAGGAATTTTTTTTTCCTTTATTAAAATTTCACGTTCATAAATGGCTTCCCTTTTTCAGATGTACCACAGAATTCGTCATTCAGAGTGTATTTACCGTGTAACAATGGAGAAGCTATCCTACCATAGTGTTTGTACAGCGGAAGAGTGGCAAAACCTCATGCACTGTACACTGCCTCCACATATTTATAAAGAAATTGAGCTGTAAGTATTTTTCTAATATAGCAACAATTGTATCTTGTATCAGGCTGGTAAAAAGACAGGGTTTTTTTTTCTACTTGTAGTGGAGTGTTTTGCAGGAAGCACTTTTATTATTGAATTATCAAAATATCATGGAGGTTTATCTCTGGCTTTTTTAGTTATACTTAATGACCTGTGAACAAAATTTATCTTTCAAAGATATGAAATAATAACTACTCAGAATGGTAGCATTTTCTACAGGCATGGATAGGTACAGTAGTTGCTTTAATCATTAGTTGTTTTCTAGGATTTGTAGAATTGAGCTTTCATTCTGATAGTCACTGTCAGATTAGAGCCAGAGAGGAGGCTGAGCTTGGAACATCAGTCCTTAAGACCAAATGCATGATGTCATTCCCTTGGATATGCTTTAGAATAAAACACATGCATCCTAGCTTGTTCCTAGGATGTTCTGGGCTGTGTGTTTTTTGGCTTTGGGTTGGGAGATGGTGTAGGGGGTGTTTGGTTTTTTTGTGAGTTTTGAGTGTGTATGTGTGTGTACATCTGCTTGCGCTTCTTGAAGGAGGGGAAAATGATAATTCAGGATTATGAATCCCAAGCGCTAGAGTTTAGGGTTGCACCCTAAATTTAGAGGAGGACTTCCCATCCAGCCTTAGTCTTTCTCTGACATAATTCAGTTAATTTCAGCTCTCCAGTATCTGCTATGTGCTGAAGATGTACCTCTGTCTGTATTTTATTAGTCAGTGCCCACTCAATGCTGACAATGTGAGTCATCGTATTTTTTAGTCAGTCTTTCTGGTCCACGACAGTAAATTCTACTCTAGTGACCAGGTGCCTAAAGTCAGCTACTGAGTCACAAAATATAAATTGTCTTTGTAAACCTAATCTCCAGACTTTTTCACTTGTGTTCAGCACTGAGCACTGTAGCTGTGAGCAAACAGAGCACGTGAGCCTGTGCTTAACAGGGAATGCTTAAAGTTCATTACATGCTGATTTACTTTAATTCCAGAGTATTAGCAGCTTGCAGGATTACTTATTCTTTGCAATACAATTTCTTGTGCTTTCTTAGGTGCTATTGTATAACCCACCTCCTCATAAAAAATGAATTTTACTTGTAAAGATGACAGGTTTCATTCTAAATTGTATTAGCATCCTCTAGTTCAAGCAATCTGAATACATTTAAGCATTTCCCAAGCAATTCAGCTACCTTCAGCTGTCTTGCACCTGCTGTGCTGTTCATTATGCCACATTACACGCAAATGGTTAGCTGAGTTCCAGGGAGAGGAAATAGAGGACTTGAAGCACAGAAGGCACAGGGAAAGGGTTAATAAATCCAAGGACAAACAGTCCTGCTGTCCCAAGTCCCTAATATTAGGCCCAAAGATTGATATGAGAAGAGGGAAGAAGTTTATGAAACATAAAAAATGTGTTACTGAATGTTTAATTTTTCAAGTTTTGTCTTCATTTCTTATTAGCCAGTAAAAACTGGGTTTTTTTCCTCTATCAAAATTAAAGCAAGACTCACGCAATTTGTGACAGAAATTATTGAAAAAGAAGGCCAGTAAATATATTATTAGAGACACAGTGTTTACAATTCCTGGGAGAAAAGAATGCTTTAGGAGGGCCTGTAAAACCCTCATCATCCCTGAGATTTTTTTGTCTATTACTTAAAAAGTGGATCCTTAAATAAAGATTTATGTTTCTGTTAACTAAACAAAGCCAATCAGTTGGACGCTGTCATAAGGGTATTTTCCAACCTAAATGTTTAAATGATTCTATGATCCTATGAGCATAGTTTCATTGACCTTAGCAGAAATATATAACTTAATGTTACTGGAAAATACAGCCTGTAAATTCAGTATTCTGTGTGTATTCAGAAACAAGTGAATGTTGCTGCATATGCATTTACCGAGTCATTTTCACCTACTTTTAGTAGAATGAAAAGGTGTTTGTCTTTACTAAGCTGAAATTTTCTTCTTAGATACCATTTTGATATCAGTCCATATGAGGATGTCTGGCCTGCCATTTTTGTCTACATGGTTCACCAGTCCTGTGGGACAGCCTGGTATGAAGTATATGATTTATTGCTTTAATTGTGTTATTTCTGTGGCGGTTTATTTATTAATAAATTTTGAGATAATTATTTTTCTAATTCAAGGTCTATTTTCTTTGACATTTATTTACTATGTTTATTCTGTACAGGGATGTAATAAGCAAGCTGGATTTTCTGTCCCAGCTTCTTGGTCTTCAGTTAATAAAATCTGGGAACGGTCAGGTTAAAGAACTCATGATATCATCCAAACAGTCATCCTTCCAAAACATAGAAGCATTATTTGGTTCTGAGATTACTTTTCAGACAGAAGATGGTGAAGACATTAAAGGCATTCTTGCCAAAAGGGAGAGAAAGATTGTGAATATTGAGTTTTCAAATATATAGGTGCTGAAATTAATAGAGTATATGGTAAAAATAAACCAAGGTTAGATCTTACCTTGCTAAATAAATCAGTTATTTGTGTAGTTGTGAATTATGTTCAAATGAAATGCTTCATTTATTGTCCTTTCAGTGTCCATTATCATTGCTAAGATCAGTAGTCTCTTGGCTAAGTATGTCCTATTGCTGAAAGAAGGGAGCTACTCAAAATTATGGAAAAAAATCTGTAGGTGGTCAGTTGAAAGAGGAAGTATCTCCCTACAAAAGGGAGCAACATTTGGGAAGCATTTGCTGGTGCTTCATTTTATCTTACTTACTGGGTGGGTCTTTCTGTCTGTCTCAATGCTGCAAAGTGGGTGACTGTTCTAAATACAGTTCTCTAGTGCTCAGTGTAGTTAGATTGTTTCCATTCCTGACTGAATGGCTGTGGATGCAGGATCAGGGTTCAAATTTTCAGCTAGGTTCTGTTCTCTTCCCCCTCTGACTCCCAGTCTCTTCCTTTCAAAGTGTGACTTCAGTGAGAAGAAATTAATATCTACTTGATGTTTTTCAAATGAGTCTCAGCTTTCACATATAAAGTTAAAGAAACAAAAATCAGGAAAATATTTGAAAAGGAGGCTGTTGGAACTGGACTTGTATTTAATTTCTGAAAGAACAAAACTTCTCAACCCTTTGAAACAAATACAAATATTTTAAGAGAAAAATTTGATTTTTAGTATATTAAGGAGTAAGGCTGTGTCTTTAAGTATGTACCTATAAAATGTATAATTGTCCTGTCCCGAGAGAATTTCAAACAAAAGTCTATAATACTCATTATATTTTTTTGCTCCTCTGAAGAAATAATATTTTACTGCTTCAATCAAGTATACAAAATGCAGCATTGGAGGAAGTAATAGTATTCTATGTTGAAGCATCATTGATATTGGTTTTCCCTTTAGCTATAGCTGTATTGTTATGTACATTGACCAGTGAATTTATATTGGATGTAAATGGAAGTTATTATTGTGATATTCTGAATTATGATGTACTACTTTAAACAATAGTTCTATCAATTGTTCTAGAGCTTCTGACTTTCTAGAATTAAAAAAAGAAAGCCTAAAACTTTTTGAAAGACAATATGCCTCTGGTTTTACCAGTGTCTGACTAAGGATAAGAATAATGATGACCTTGTTCAACATACAGCTATACAACTATTTCTATAGAATTGGCTCCACACAGTAGATATGTTTACATTTTTATGTATAGCTCAGAGATATTCAGCTTTTTTTTCTCAGCTCACATGTACTGCAAAACTGCAACATTAGTACCTCTTTCCTGATATACCCAAGAAATTATCAAAACATGGAGCATTAAAGTAAGTCAAACCCCAGTAACAGGGGGAAAGGTGAGAGTAAGGGAAAACTGATCTTTTTAATCAGATCAAATCAGATAAAAAGTCAAGGACCTGGGACTATGGCTTCTGCAGTTCAATTCTGGACTCAAGCCTAATTTAACTTTTTCACCCCACGCAGCTCAGATGAGGTATTTTAGAAAGTTTTACCTGATACCTAATCTGTGCCTGAATTTCCTATCTGTAAACAAAAAGTATTTAGCTTTCCTTTCAAAGCAACATTGGTAGATGAAGTCTAGTAAAGGCTATGCAGAACTCTGGTACTACATGTGAACTCTCTCAAAGGTGTTTTTGATGAGCGCATATTTGATGAGCCAAACTTAACAACGACTTTATTACTTTTTATTATTACCTTAATGAAAACACTCTTGTTCCTAAATTAATTTTGCTTGTCTATATTAAAAGCAAAAATATATCAGAAAATCTTGCCAGAAATAATCCCCTAATTGCTATAGTTTGGGGCATTTACATGGTTGACCAGCAGTTACTTAACAAAATGTTGTTTGGTGAGAAGTGAATAAACAGCGAAATGTGAATTTCTGTTGTTTGGCCAAACTGGAAAAAAAAAATCTAAAAGTATTGGAAAAAGGATGTCTTCTTTTTTCACAATTTCAACAATAGAGCATTTCTATTTAAACAGGTTGATTTCTTCTGTGTCCTTTGCTTAAAAAAACCCTGAATTTTCTGTTTTGATCACAAATCACATTTTCAAATTGTCCATTACATGCAGAGTTTCACTATTTTTCAAGTTCAAGAAACGATTTAAAGAAATCACTTTTCAAGTTTCTGGGAGCAGAGAACGTTATGCAATTGTATTGACTGAGCTGGGTAGCATGACTTATGTTCCTGAACAGATTAAACTAAGACCATTGTCAGGTATCCACACTCGAGGAGGTTCAGGGGTGACCTCATCGCTCTCTACAAGTACCTGAGAGGAGGTTGTAGCCAGGTGGGCGTCGGTCTCTTCTCCCAGGCAATCAGCGGCAGGACAAGAGGGCGTGGTCTCAAGCTCTGCCAGGGGAGGTTTAGATTGAATATTAGGAAGAAATTTTTTACAGAGAGAGTAATCAAACATTGGAATGGGCTGCCCAGGAGGTGGTGGATTCTCCATCCCTGGAAGTTTTTAAGATGAGGCTGGATGTGGCACTGAGTGCCATGATCTAGTAACCATGGCAGTGTTGGATCAATGGTTGGACTTGATGATCTTGGAGGTCTTTTCCAACCCGGTTGATTCTATGATTCTGTGAATGACTCTTCATGTCATTCAATGAGCCATCCACAGGGAGAGTCAATCCCAGCAAGAAAAGTAAATCAAAGACCATTTTTCTCCTCTGTTGGTTGTTTTTCCTGTTCTTATATCTTGTCTCTGACCAAATTAATTTCTTCCTAGCTTTGAACTTGAAAAACTCTGCCGATTTACTATGTCTGTAAAGAAGAATTATCGCCGTGTGCCCTACCACAACTGGAAGCATGCAGTTACCGTTGCACATTGCATGTATGCCATACTACAGAACAACCAGGGGCTTTTCACTGATCTAGAGGTAGGTGACAGGATGGTATCAGTTACTATGCCTCATCAGAGCTATCAGCTCTCATAAAAGTACATTTTCTATGCTAGAGTTTTGTTGTCAGCTTGGGGAGAGTGTATGTCAAGGTCCCCATAGAGGAATGGATGTGAGTAGAGAGCTTGAGGATGGAGAATTAAACAGATTCCTAATTCTAGACATATTTTTCAGGCCTGCTCCTGAAAAAGCTGTGGCAGATTTGCTGTAAGTCCATGTCCAAGTTTTGAGGTTCTCCCTGCCCACTTACACAGTCTTTAATAATTAAACTAAGTGTTGGATCTGTTCTGAGGGAGGGAAACACCCTGGATCTCGGATCCTCTGAAGTCTGGGGGATCCTGAATAAGAGGACAAGGTTTGCAGAGATAGTTGACGTAAGTGAGTAAAGGAGAAGAGTCAAACATTAAATCACCAACTGGAAAAGATATAATAACAAAATGAAAGGCTTAGAATGTTAACACACAGTATAAAGAACTGTCACTTGTTTTTCTTCTGGTTTATGGTAAGTACAACTGGGAGTGCTGTCTCTTACTAATGTTACATGAAACTTCTGACTGGGAGAACCTGTTTTCAGTTGTGTATAACTGACAAATACTAGTCATTTGGGCTGTAATTTTTCAAGCTCTGTTAACTTCCTCAAGCTGATTCATTTGGGGAAATTTCAGTCAAAATTGTTTGACTCTTTTAAGGAAACGTGCTAGTAGAATTCAAGGTTTTGTTCACTGTACAAGAGTAAAATAAAATTTGGTGATCTTTCACTTGAAAAGGTCTGCTTTATCCTTCTGTAAATTGGGGACATAAAAATTGACACTGAAATATGGAAATGGCATTTGCCAGGCATATGCAGAAAGTTGGCAAAGCTATACAAGTTTGAAAAAAAAGTCAGTATTCTTTTAACAACAAAGTCTGTGAAATGGAGCCTCAGGGATAATTTAGATATCAAAAACATTCAGTACTAACCAAGTAGTAAGTCCATCTCTTTGAAGATGCAGAGTAAGAAAGAAAGGAGAGCAAGAAACATCTGTTAAGAGAGATTGAAACACTCTTTGTTCTCTGAAAGTCCAGCTAGCCTTCATCTATTTGAGTGTCTTATACCAGTCTATATACTAGCTCTTTTGAGCAGTTTCCTTTTTTGATACTGCAGATGAATCCAACAAGAATACAGGAAACTGTTGAAGGAAAGTTTGGGGAACTAGGGTGGGCTGGTTTTAGGTGAGGGATGATGACATGAAAATCAGTAGACTTCGAGTTGGAAAGGGAAGTATGAAACACTGTAAGGGAGACACTGATCTACAGACAGATAGATTCAACAGTTTGCAGTGGTGAAAGAACTGGGATCCAAGCAGGGACAATGTGTACCAGGTCAAGAGTACTGTGATTAGGCATTGTCTAATCCTGAAGGACTGACAAGAATGACTTTCTGAAACATGGAGATTGGGACAAGCTTGTTAGTGCATGGCTTCAAGTGATAGAGCTGTGTGTTATGTTCCTAAGGGTTCCACTTCTCCTGAGGATCTGTGTGGACATGGGCTGCTGCATCATCTGGGGTTTTTTATGCACTTTTTAGAAATGCACTTCACAAGTTGCAATATTGAGAAGACATCATTCAAAATAAAAGTGAATGTCTCAAAATCAGAAATACAGTTACAGTTGCTGCAAACTTATTTCTGCACATTGCATATTTATAATAATGTCTTTAGTTACATCGTTGCTTGCTGTTTTTCCTCAGATTCTTGTCTGTTAGTGCAGTATACAGGTTGGATGTTGTTCACGTAATGGGTGGTTAATCAGTATTCTTTTTCTGCCTCATTTTACCCTTGTTTACTGAACACTCATCAGAACCAACTATAAGACACAACTCTTAGGTCTATAAAAATATTTTCATGATACTCTGTTCTGACAGTGACAAATTCACAAACATTAATGAATTTGTTTTTAAAACACACCTGCTGTGTGAAAACCTTTTGCAAGACTTCATGTATTTTGTGTGTTGAAAGAGAGGTTTCAGGAATTCCATTTCTTCGGGATATTAAGGGTTAATTAAATAAAGAAATGTCAGTTACTGTCTTTTTTTGTTTGCAATTGTCATTGTCCAGCAATTGTGGCTCACATTAGTGACTTCCTAGGAAAAATTTCAACTGGGAGACTTTGAGGAGTGTTGCAGAAGCAGGTCTAGGAGTCAACTTCAGTGCAGCTGCCTTCACTGGGACATCGTACATCTTTATGTTTCTTCTAACCCAATAACTGTGCTTTTTATTGTTTTAATAAACATGATGAAGATTCAGTGGATGACCAGACTCTGTTTAAAATGCAGATTTCTTCTGAAGAGGAGTCCATCCACTAGTGTGTACTTGTGCAACAATCATTTTTAAATGCATAATATATAAAAGATTTGAGTTACAATTGGGTCAAGAACTTTAATTCAGCACATCCTCACTGTCATGTTTCTCACAATTTTAAGGATATCTCTCCATGTGCTTTTTGAAGGCAGTGTAAGCATAGTGCAACTCCTACAGTATTTTGGGTAGAGAGTGACATCTAGGGGTAGAAAATACATCTTGCTTTTCATGCTTATGTCAATTTTTTTTTTGTAGCGCAAAGGTCTTTTAGTTGCATGCCTGTGTCATGACCTGGATCACAGAGGTTACAGCAACAGCTATCTTCAGAAATTTGATCACCCCTTAGCTGCTCTCTATTCCACATCAACAATGGAACAGCACCACTTCTCGCAGACTGTGTCCATCCTGCAGGTAGGATTATTGAAATTGTATCTTCTGTGCAGTAGAGTCCAGTGGTGAAAATAGGAATCACATCATTTCACATTAGATTTTCTGAAACGTGCTTAATTTAGTTTCTGGATTGTAGTACTCATTTAGAAGAATGGAAGATTTATTACAGCAAGCCAGGTTTTACAATAAGCAACCCAAACATTCAAAAATCATGCAAAACATAGCTTACTCAAAATCTTGAGGTTTTAAAAAGTATTGTGTATTTGAAGGTCTTTGTTTATGGCCTTTGGAGATCTTAGCTTCTGGGTCAACGAGGCTTTTTGCTGTGACCATGTGGAATAGGAACTTTGAAAACGAAAAATCAGTTCCTCACTTACTTAGATATTTCCATCATATTGTACTTCAAAAAAGTCTTCAACCATCCTGAAATTCTGAAAAAACCTCTAGTTCTGAGTTTTTTTCACATAAGAAGCTTGAAAACCTGCTGTAATAAATTCTGTGAACATTAAATGTGTGGCATGAAATAGTAAATGTTAATTTCACACGCATGAAAATTGTAAACGTATTTCATTATGTTATTCGGTGCCTCTTTGTTATTCATCAATTTGAAATAAAAACATGAATAAGGTAATATTCTGTGAAAGAGAGTCCCTAATATGAGGTAATGTGTCTGTTTAATGAAGACAAAACTACAAGAAAGCGTGCAGACACATTTTGGGAAATCCAGGTGTGCTATTGACACAGGTTTTTTTTCATTAGTGAATTTTTATTGTTTTTTCATGCTCAGTTAGAAGAATGAGAACTCTCACTCATGAAACCAACTGCCAGTCCACAATATATTTGTGCTGACTGGTTTTAATTTACCGTGCGGACAATCAATGCACAGCCTTACCACGCTACTATGCCACTACTTCATTGTTAACTTTTCTTTCTTCGCGGTCTTTCAGGGAAAAGGTATTTTTTTTCTTAAATACCTATTAACCTTTTAGGAAAAATACATATTTCTATTGTATTCAGAAGCACATCTTGTGATTATGGTTTTAGGTATCATACACATTTAATACACAGAATAGAAGCTTTATGTCTGAATGTTCCTTCATTTAGGAGGGTATAATTGAATCCTTCAGTGGTGGTATGGCATTAGATGTTTAGTGATCATTCCTCATGTGCGTTTGTGCGCAGTGAGCATGTTCCTCAGTCATTATCATTTCCCTGTCCAAACCATTTTGCATTTTTCAGGTAGAAATGTTGTAATCGATGGAAGTCCCATTTTCCAAGAAGGGAAGGAACGCTCTTGCTTCCCTGCTACCTCCTAGGATTGCTGTTAGTGTGAGTGAGGAAAGGGGGATAAGTGGTCAAGGCTATAGATTGGATTCAAGACACCAGCTACCAAAGCACCCCAGGGGTGGTAATTAGCAGCAAAGGCAGATTAGAGCAGCCTTTTGCACTTTCTGTTTTCATTTGAATCAAAAAGCCTTACTGAATTCCTGGGCTGTTAGAAAAAAGCCAACCAACCCAACAAACACTTTGGGGTTTATCTGAATGAGTTTTAATTTTATGTTACTAACCTGCAGTACTTTTAAGTACTTTAAACTTTAGAGCTGCTTTGCTCATTCACCTGCAGTTCTAGTGGACACTGTACTTAGGAATACAGAGGATTCTATTCACTAGCTTTAGCTCAGCAGGGAAAGAACAAAATCTTGGGAGTTGTACTTTGTATGTACTGCTCAAAAGCTTAAGTGACAGGCTCACAACTCGCAGCTTCTGTCAGTACCTAACAGAATCAGTTCTTTTCTAGTAGTATGAATAGAAGCTGCCACAGTCGTCTTTCTGAGAGTGCAGCTTCTAAAGCATAAGAATAGAATCTAAAATAAGTTAAATAATAGGACAAATTAGGAAAAATCTTGTTCTCACTGGAGTACACAGAAAGGTTGGGGAGGAAAAGATCCCCAAAACCATAAATCTTGAAAACTAGTAGTAGTAATTTCTTGCTTCCAAAATGTTAGTGATAGGTTAAAAGGTTCTGAACTTTATTTTTTTTTTTTTAAACACCACATTCTGTGACTTAGGAATCTGTCAGAGGAGCATTGAGACATAGGTGGATTGTATTTTCTATTCATTATTCCCAACAAATCTACTTGTCTAATTAAAAATATTGGAAAGTGATGTTTACGTTCCGGATGGTGAAGGAAACCAGGCCTAATTGTATCGCAGTGGATTTATTTTGAGCAAATTATGTAAATGCTTGACAAAAGTCAGGGAAATTTTTTATAAGCTTCAGCTCAAATGCCAATTAAATGTCAAAACGCATCTGCATTTGATATATTTTAGTAATATTTTCTGTTTCTGAATGTGCACACCTTGACATGGCTGGCTCATTCTTTCTTATTTTTCTCTGCTTCCTCTCAACAGTAGGAAGACTTTTGACAAGTTGTTTTCCAAATCTTAGAGACAATGAATAGTGTTGACTTTTCAAAATGTGATATAGCTTCTTGAGCGATCACAGTGCATGGATATTGTCAGTTAAATACTCAATAATACATAGCGGAAGTTGAAAAGTGACAACAGTGGTGTGTTACCAGAACTTCCGTAGTGGAAATCATTGTCTTTAGTTTAAGAGTCAGTCAACACATGGCTGAACAAAGCAGCTTTTCCCCCTAGATGTTTCTATATTTAAAATAATTAGCTTTATTTCTATATGGAAAATTATGTCTGTAAATGCATCAATTTCAGACACATTTCATTTGCAACATTAGGAAAAGAAAATTATTTAGTACTTTCAACTTCTTTTCTTTATCCATACTATATGTTATGCAGTATCAAAATTGTGCTGAAGTGAATCAGGCACTCAGTTTACCAACTTGACCATGCAGTACTCTGGACCAGGACTGCTCCACAAGTTTCCAAGCTAACACTGTCTGGACTGTGTCTGTAATACTTATAAATCAGAGAAGAAAAAGCTAGCATTTTTCTCTAGTAATACTTTTAGGCTTCAGAAGGAGCAGTCCCAAAAACAAATTAGTGGTTTAGTCAGGTCTTATTCTAGGCAATATTTAAAAAGGAAAGATAAAAATGGGAATTTCAGGCTGTCAACATTTGAATTTGCATCAAAATTTGTCATTGGGTAAACCGCTGCAAAACCGTTGTAACCTGTCTGGTGAAGTAAAGAATGAAATTATCTCAGAATTAGAGCTTGTGCTTTTTATTGGTTTTTTACTTTTTCATAGCTGGAAGGGCACAATGTCTTCTCCAATCTGAGCTCCAGCGAATATGAGCAAGTACTTGAGATCATCCGGAAAGCCATCATCGCCACAGACCTTGCCCTCTATTTTGGAAATAGGAAACAGCTTGAAGAGCTGCATCAGACAGGAGCATTAAACCTTAAGAACCAAGCACACAGGTAAAGCTGCAAACGAGTACTAGATCCCTATGCAATTGTCTCTGAACAGTAGTTTTCTTATATATGTGATTTTTAAGAGCAGCAGTGTGTAAAATTCCAAATATGTAACAGTGATCTCCACTGCTTTATATTTGCATCAACCCTGCCTTTGGTGTCATCTGCACAGTTCAGTGACAGATCATCTGCAGAGGAAACTTTAGTGCATAGGCAATTGGGTGTTGGGGAAAAAAGCCTACTGCAGTAATTACTTTGCATTATTTCTATGTCAACATGCTTTTTAGGGAAAAACTGTGGTCAGACCTCAACATTTGGGAGTTAAGATAGCTCTAAGATTTAAAAAATACCAAAGTGCATATATACGTGACTGTCCACAAAAGCAAAACTGCAGTCTGGTTGAGAGATGTGTCTCATAATAGGCTTCATTAAAGCACCGATGCAGCCCTTCAGAGATTCTTTACTCGAAAAGGGATCCTGTCATTAATCTAATGCATGGAAAAATTAGGGAGGCAATATGAGAAAATACTAAGTCATGATTCTGTTTTCTTTTCAAAAGAAACTTCTGTTCTTAGGTCTTCTTTTAAGGAGTTTTACAGGCTTTTGCCAGTAGTTTTGAATAAATCATTATAGCACTGTAGGAAAAATAGCTTTTGAAAAAGCTTATTTTCTAGCATGGAACTGAAACTTATCAGATATTAATAAACCACAACATCTTAAAAAGACAAAGACATAGCAGCTCCTGAAAATCTTAGAATAAAATTTACCAGAAATCTTGAATTTAGGGTTTACAAAATTTTAATAGGTTAACTACTATTCAGTGTGTGATTGAATATTTTATTATGTTTATATTTTTCAAAATCTTACCTGCCTTCAGGGCATTTTCAGTTCAAAGCCACAAGATAGGCATCAGTTTGTAATGTGGCTAACAAATCTAAGACTTGTTGTTGGTACTGTATGTGCAATGGAAAACTAAATTTGACCCTTATGTGGCTGATGAATCCTCTATCTTAACTCAGGGGAATTGTGCTTTGCCATTTATCTACTGATTATATTGTGTATTTGTGTATTTCCCCAGTATATTTGTTTGTTAGTACAGTTTTAATTACTGCCACCACACATGCATGCAAGGTAACAAGCTCTATGCTTTTTTACATGGAATAGGTATTATTAATAAAGATGCAGGTGTCCTTAAGGGTCATCTTAATTTCTTGATAATTTCTTGATGGAAAACATGTGAATTTTTTAATTAATTTGCCAGTTTGCTTTATAAAATTTAGATTCACAAACCATAGGTTTGGACAGTAGACAAGTGCTAGAAAACTGATTATATGAGATTTGTGTGTGTGTCTGTCTTATTCTAATAGTAATTATAATTCTACTGATGTTCAGTTACTCTATGAACAGGTTTATCAGTGTATAAGAGAGAGTTATGTGTAGGATTCTTGTCCTGTCAGAGTTCAAATTCATTCCAACAAAACAATGACAGAGTACCTTGAAATAGACTCAGAACTAGTTTTTTTCTCTTATATGGAGCATGTTGTCCTCTCTAAAGAACAGAAAGAAATGCAGCAACTGGATAAAGCACCTTTTTTTTTTTTTTTATAGCCTTATACTGCATTTTCAGAAAATTAGAGAGGGGCATGCGAATGTTTTAACAGGCAGACATTCTACAGACTCATCTGTGTATGTGATTGTGTAGGGAATGGTCAATGAACTCTGATTGCAAACAGTGTAGGGAATACAATGGGGAATATAGTTTCAAATTTGTGCCATGCCTTACCAATGAATCCTAAGCAAGTGAGGAAGAAACGAGCTAAGTAAGGTAGTATATATACGTTACTGATGATTGACATGAGAAATGGCAAATAAAAACCTTGCAGAGTGATCATTAATTCTTACAATGTAATGTTATTTTATTTTAGAGATAGAGTGATTGGTCTGATGATGACGGCTTGTGATTTGTGTTCTGTAACAAAGTTGTGGCCAGTTACCAGACTGACGGCCAATGATATATATGCGGAGTTCTGGGCTGAGGTATGTGTGTTTCTCTTCTCTACTCTTTTCATAAATTGAAGCATCCAGAAAGGAAAAAGCCCCAACCAGAAGTATTTTTCAATCAATAATTTGGTGTGCTTGTTTTGAAGTGAGTTTACTGTTGCATGCATGTGTTTGTTGTTTACTCTGAAGCTATTTAAAGAGCTGAGTTAGATAGCTAATTTTCAGGCAGTGGTTTTTCTCTTTGTTAAAGAAAATGTAGAAAATATGTCTTAACATAAAGTGACCAAGCAACAGAACACAGAAGAAAGTCTGGAAAGTCTTTTGGGTCACTAAGTGTAGTTTTAGGAAGGATGTATTTGTATTCCAGAAATGCAAAATATGAAACCAGCTTCCAGGTCAGCTGCCTTGAAACATACTTGAAACAAAGCTGTAGTATGAGTCCAGGAAATACTAAAGCAAATATGACAAACCTGATAATTTTTCTGATCTGACCTTCTGAATTTCCTTTGTGAGCCAGCTCAATGACTGGGTGTCAGAGAGAGCTAAGTTTTTAATATACTGAAGATGTACTTAAGATGTACTGAGAACTGAAACAAGGCATTGAGCTGTACTAATATAATCGTGTTCACAAATAAAGATTCATTTTCACATGTCTGATGCTGAGGAGTAAACGTAATTGTTTAATTTTTAAAGTGGAACTGACTGCTTTAGAAATAAGGAATAAATTCTGAGGTTGTTGCATAGAGCTGAGTAATGCAACTTTAGAAAATATGTTGTATTTTCAGAACTACTTTTGCACGTGTGTAGGATAAAGTGTTGCTCTCTTCTTTTGCAGTGTTCAGTGGGCTTATTTCTGTTTTACACAAGCATAAAATAGAAATCAGACCCATGGAATTGATGTAGCATGCATAAAGTGTGGAGATTGTTATTCTGCCTGTTGCATGTTCATTATGAAATACCAGATGTGCACGGCTTGTGTGTGTCTTTAGTATTCACATGTTCTCATTCTCTTAATTATAAACAGCTCCGACTGTAACAAAATATTTGAAAAATATATAAGCTCAAAGATCTAGTTCAGTACTCACTTTCTGAAATGCCTGCATTGGAAAGTGAGTGTCTTTATGAGTCGTATAATGGAGATATAATGTTGATGACCCTCAGTGATTACATACTCAATTTTTTGCTTATAAGTAAAAAGACTTTTCAATGAAAATCTTGTGAACTCAGTCTAGAAGGAAGAATCCAACTTATTCCTACATTACAACAGTAAAGATGGAATTATGGGTGTAATTGAACCTGTCCAGATGTTAACTTTTTTGGTAATCCAAGGATGAGTTTATCAAGGTGGATCTTGATATATTGCTATTTCATGAAACAAATGTAAATTAGAATTTATTGAGAGAAATTGAATTCTGTAATTGGTGTTTTACTGAATCCTCTTTTAAGAGGAGGTTAACTGAGATATAGAAGAAATTGGATATACTCTGATCCAGGCAGGATGGCTCACAGATCCAGCCACAGGTATAGAAAGATTAGATTGTGTTTCACTGAATAAATTGTTACTTAGTTACCTCTAGAAAAGTATATTTAACTATATTGAATGGTTACATAACGTAAGTTACAGGTAGGATAGAATATTATACCCTTCTAAGAGAAGGATAGACTACTACTTGTAATTACTACTTGAGTTCATAATCTTAATCTTCATAATCTTAATATGTTGAATGATATAATCAGAGTATTTTTATATTTCTTCTTTGTGTAGTCATTAATTGAAACAATAACTCTAGAAGAGGTTGCAGCAATTTTGTGGTATGTTACACTGATCTTTTTGCCATTGAAGCCCAGTATAGCTAGTGTCTTCAGCTAGGTTCTGCCTTGATAACATGAAACTTTCTCAGAGTGCTACAATTCAAGCAAAATAATATGTTGCTGATCAATTATATAGGATTATATAGGATTACAAGCGTATATAAATATGTCCGCTGTGATTTTGTGTGTGTGCGTGTGTCTGTGTGATATGAGGCAGTTGTTAAACCCTTTCTGCAGTGTTTTTTAAGAGACTTATAAGCCATTTATTACAGCTGTACTGCAAGTATGATATGAACTTCTTGGGTTAAAATTTCAACTTTAACTTTCTGATAATGGTCATAACTGTGAGGATAAAAGCAGTATTTTTATAACAGTGTATCATATATGTGTTATCATACTGAACATAAAAACCTTGTGTTTCTAGTGCATGTGAAATGGTGAACATGAATCCGAGATTTGTTCAGTTTTGCTATAATCATTCAGAGGCTGGAAAGCTTTCTCGAAGTTCTGAATTCAAGTGTTTCTCAGGCACTTAATTTTATGTTAATCAAATTTCTTAAAATCACATGATGCTAAATGGTTTAGTGTTAAGGTTGTTATTGAGACTATGGTAGTCATAGACAGTTTTGGCTCAGTCAATGGCAGTACTTCAACCAAATGGAAAAAAATTAAATATTATTTACTGGGGGCATATGAAAGCAATATTTGCTTACAGTTCCTAAATAACTATTTTTCTGTGCTTGGAATTGGTACAGGCATCTTTTTTTCCCACTCAGCTGAGGAAGGCGACCTTTCCCTTTGTTTCTTTCAACAGCAAAATGTCTAACAGAGACTACATTCCATGATTTGATTCTGTCTTAACTACCTGGTGAAAGAAATAGTGCAGAGAATAATATAAACATGAATTAAAAAATAGCTTCCTGATTACAACTCTTGTTAGTTAATTGAACAGGATCATAGTTCATAAGTGATGTTGAGGCCAAATGTGCAAGAGGGAAATGAATTCCAGAAGTCCCCATTTTTTTCTAGACTCAAGGTACTCCCAAGGCACTCAAATAGAAAGATGCTCTGCTCAGACCAGAGTCAATTAATTGTAATGCAAAATTCTCTTTGAGTAATGTCATTGGTCGAGGCGGGAGGACGACACGGTGATCAGGGATACCATCACCCTTTATTACAACACTGCCTCTACTTATATACACTTCTGGGTGTCACACATGTACATGCACTATTGGTCTAGCATAAACATAACAACTCATG